>JAZKJV010001496.1:1497331-2097331 GCA_037367405.1 Ottelia alismoides | reverse complement strand
AAAAACGAGATTCTGACAAGTCACAGGAGGAGGCCAGTGCAGTTGACCGAGGTCAACTGACGTTGCACCCTGGTTGGTCCACGTGGACCAATTAGGAAAAACCTTCTGGAAAATAATTCAAAATTTGATTTATAATAATAATTGATTTTATTAATTTTAAGTTATAAATGAAAAATATTTATTATTTTCTGAATTATTTTCTGATGCTTTTTATTTATTTTTTAGAAGTCTAGAATCATAATTTACTTTTTAGGGGTTATGTATAGGTATATTCATCTATATTTTTAGTATTTTATTTTTATTTTGTATTTTTGATTTTATTATTTTAATTTATTATTTTATATATTTATAACTTATTTTTTACACTTAAATATATATTTATTTTTTTCTGATGTGATATATCTAATTAAGTAAATAGTTGTATTATCTATATATGTATAGTTATAGGTATTTTACCTATATATTTTATACAAGTATTTTATTTTAGTATTTTCTTGATATTTTTATTCTTTTTTTTATTATTTACCTATATTATAAATAATATTTAAAAAAATATAAAAAATATAAAATTATAAAAATAATGAATAATAAATAAAATGAATATTTTAATCGGGTAAAGTATACAATAGAGGTCCAAAACCTAACTTTCACATCTTAAATCCCAAAAATATGAAACCACTTTCATTAAATAGCTTATTAAAACTTATATACAATTAAAGGTGATTTTGATATATTTTGAGTTTTATTTGAGAGATATGGGTCTGGGAAGTTGGGATTTTGGAAACTTATTCAGATCATAACTTTTATTTTATATATTATTTTTGTATGAAATAAATTTTGTATTTTTCTATATTTTATTACCTACAACTTTAATGCAAAGTTTCTTTATTTGGTGTATAAAAAATAGAACTAAAAATAGGTACCAAAAATGAATAAAAATGAATGGAATAAAAGGGAATTTTATTGTATTTTGGCCCTTATCTCTCCCTTCTTTATTCCTTGTCGACCTAGTCATCGAGATGACTAGGTCTCGGGATTTCAGGTCATAAAATATTTTCAATATTTTATCCTTTTTCTTTTCTTTATTCTATAATTTTGGCATTAAAAACTACATTTTATACACTATTTACACCACAATGAATGAATGCTAAAATGCATGAATTAAGGGAATTTACACGCATGTACTAGGGTTTTTAAGGCCAAAATGATAGAATAAAAGTGATGAAATGGAGATTCATCACCCCCTATACTTGTCTTTGCTTATCTCTAACAAACACTTATGTAATAAGCGCACTTAAAGAAAAATAAAGAAAAGAAAAAGAAAGAAATTGGATTAAGTTTAATTATTAAACTTATATTCACAAAATCAAAGTTTGGAGCTCAAGTCAGACCTTTGGAATTTTAGTGTGGGCGGAACCTTAATGGGAATCAGATTTGAAATCCAACAGCCTTCGAGAATCCCTAAACTATGCTCAAGTCTCCTCAATAGCCAGGTCAGAATACTTCAACTCATACGCAAACCCTTATGACTATGAATCTGACTCGTACAGTGCAAGTGATAGTGTCTCTCCCCAATTGAAATGACAAAGATACTGACTTCTTCAGCATGACAACCCAGTGATTTCCCAATCCAATAACTCCTTGCTCGAGGAGCATGATATTCCCTTCTAAGTTCAAGTGACAACCAACTCAAGAGGAGGGGGTGAAGAGAAGAATGGACGGTAGACAGTGTAGCTACCTATCCTAGGATGCAAGACCAGTGTAGTCAAGTCATCCAGCTGCAGGCTCACATGATTTGAATTTGAAGCTCAAGCTTGCTTATTTTCTATGCAAATATACACATACTCTGGCAGGCATTTTAGGCATGTCCACTTTTTTGGAGTTTTTTTTGCTTTTTCCCCTTTTTTCTTTTTTGAAATACTATATACATCAGCATTTACATAAGGAGTTTTTCCTCTTGAGCCAGTAGACTATCCCTCTTTTGAAGCTTTATTGCAACAGACACTCTCCTGTCTTCAAAATTCATCATAACTGGACGGGTTGTGGTGCACTTCCCTCCCTAGAGGGGGACAAATGTTCCACTTGTGTGCATCTCATACCAGCAAATCCAATCCCCTCACCACTCCAACTGAGTTGAGCCATGTGAAAGGTGCAGGTGTCCAATTTAGGTCATTATCGACAAGAGTAGTGTGTGTGCTCCGAAATACTCTACTTAGGCAGTCAAGAATCCTTTGAACCAAGTCTCACAATCCTCAAAGAATTAAGTCAACTAGAGCTGAAGTACCTCAATTCCAGCTCCTATAAGGTTCCTGTTAATTAGGTAGATTTAAGGTCCCACCAAGCTCCAATCTTCAGATTTTACTTAGACTTGTTCAATTATCAAACTCAGTCCAAAAAATGGTAATGTTATGCAAATGCAAAAAATATTTTGTGATCCAATTTTCAAACGTTTTGAAATTTTTATGGATTTTTGAAAAAAAAGACGCAAATGCATTTTTTATTTTTCAAAAGGATTTTTTAATTGTTTTGTTATTTTTAATTTTTCAAATGTTTTTGGGATTTTTGAAAACAAAAGATTTTGATAAAAACTAGGTACAAATATTTACAAGGAGATGCATCTTATATTTACAAGAATTAGAGTTTAAGAATTTACAAGGGGAAAGTGGTCAATTTTATAGATAAATATATACAGTTTAATAAGAATTTTAGTATGATGTATATATTCCTCAAACCTATTTGAAAATGGTTTTTCAAACAATTTTGCAAACTATAGTCCAAAATAATTTTTGAAAAGAGTCTTTACAAACATGTACACATATTTAAAAATCATTTTGCAAAGGTTTTTCAAATAGTATGTATAGATTTTTTAAAATATTTTTGCAACTATTTTCCAAATATTTGTAAATCAGTTTTCAAACATTTTTATTCCACATAAATAATATGATTTTTCAAAACAAAACAATTTTACAAAGGTTGAAAATATTATAAAAATGTTTTCCAAATAGTTTTCAAAAGATTTTTCAAAAAGATTTGCAAACTATTTTTCAAACATTTTACAAAAATTAACCTGATTTATTAATCAGTAAATACAAAAAGAATTTGAGGAATAATAAACATCTTTTTATTAAGTGTTTTTAATGAATTTAATTGTATTTTTAGCCATATTATTAATAAAAATACGAAAGTACGAGTTATGGCTAAAGTATATACGTAGTATATACGACCCCCTATACTTAAATTGAGCTTATACGACCCCCTATACTTAAATTGAGCTATGTACTCATATATCAGAAAGAAAAGAGAAGACATAACTCATACTGAGTATAGAAAAGTCTAAAGAATAAATGAACGAAGAAATGAACGAATGAGAAGTTGATCGTCCCCCCTATACTTAGGATCAAATAATCCTAAGTGTAGCAGACTGTACACAAGCAGGGAGGGTCATGGGTGGAAATGAACAGATCGTACTCAAACTGTCTTCCCCTATATTTAGGGTAAGATATCCCTAAGTATAGACAAGAAGAGGAGATAATGGAGAGGATCGACAAAATAGAAGATCTTGGGGTACACCCCCCCTATACTTAGTACAAAGTATGTCCTAAGTATAGAAGACTGACAACAAGGTGCGATACCTTATCGGTAGAAAAAGAAAATAGAAAAGGAAAAGAAAAAAAGAAGAAAAGAGATCAGAAGATGGAAGAAGAGATCAAAGAGAATGTACTCACCACTCCCCTATACTTAGGGTAAAAGAAGCCCTAAGTATAGACAACAACAGGAGTAATGAAATGGAACGACGAATGAACAATCGGCTCATTCACCCCCCATACTTAGGACAAAGTATGTCCTAAGCAAGGCACACACGAGAATGGGGTAGAGGAGCAGTACGATAGATGGACCAAGGGAAAATGACAATGAATATACAACAGAATGGATGTACAGAGGTCAAGAAGGTCGAAAGCGAACCTTCTTGCAGGACTGTTGAGGGATAGATCTGATATGGTGCAGGTCAGCATCGGGGTCCTGATGAGCGCTCCCGCACCCTAGTTAATTCGGTCAAATTAATGGTCCAAATTAATTTTTAGTGTTCGTTGCAGTCGGATACGAGAGGTTGATCAAAAACCACTTAAATCAGCTTTTGGTCAATTTTAAGCGGTGATATTTTTTTTTTACTTGGTAGAGTCCAAGGTCGATCTCAGGGAGGCAACTGTCTCCTTAGGTGGATTACAGCAATTTTCAAGTGTTGATGTTCAAGGGTCAATTTTTTTTGGTCTTTTTATTTCTTATGCAGACATATGCAGACAAGCCTTAGCCAATTTAACTTTAAATTTAATTGATGTATCAAACGAAGTCCAAAAATAATGAAAATTGGCCAGATGGTTATTTATGATGAAAATGACCTACACTAATTTTTTTGGAATTTTTCGACTCAAAATAATTTTTCTATGAATTAAATAAACAGACAGAGTGATTTTCAGTGTTTAATTTTTAATAAATATCAAATCACAATTTTTCCAAGAACTAAAATTATCCTAGGAAGGTCTAATGATCAGGGACCTAGGAAAATTAACAGATCTAAAATTTGTTGTGAAATGAATTAATTAAAATTAATTCAAGAAAATCACTAAACTATTTATTCAGGCCTCGATATGCGTGCAAATGGTATGAAATTTTTATGGAGTGTTAAAAATGATGTCCTTAAGCTACTGTGAATTTTTGGTGATTTTTGAAGGCACTGATAATTAATTAAAAATCAAAAGGCATCACTGGGCAAAATATATCTCAAATGAACCAATTAATTCATTGATAATTCAATTAAGCCAACAAAAATCAGACACGTGTACAAACAGGTAGAGGACAAAATTCTCAACAACTTGCAATTTTTAAAACTTCAAAATGATGAAGAATGCATGCTATGGACACGTGCAAACACAAGGGTGTAAATGCAATACTGGAAAATAGAATTTCAATAAGTAAACGTGCTGACAGGGACTAAAATGCAATTACCAATAATATGCAGGACTTCTATGCAATTTCCCCACGAAGCACGTGCTCCTCACGTGATGTCTGCTTCACAGGGGCCCCTTCGCAATTTCTGAAAGCTCCAGGGGCGTCGGTGCAAATAACCCAGGTCGCACGTGCTCCTCACGTGGGGCGACCTAGGTTCGGAAGGCGTCGGAGGCTCGGAGTAAGGCTCGGGTCCTTCTGGAGGTTCGGACTAGCCTCGGGGCAGCTTCGGGATACCCGAGCCTAGGCTTGGGTGCCGAGACTCGGAGTAGGCGACGTGGCGGCCTGAAGGCCCTTGGATCAAGATGATCCAAGGGATGTCGATGAAGGCGCGTGGCGACTTGCGAGGCGTCCGATCAGGAGTGCGATGAACGGTCGAGGACGGTTGCGGTGATGGAATACGTGGCTGGACGTGGGCCGTTCGATCGAATGATCGTACGGCTGCTGCTGCGTCGTCTCGAATGGTCCTCCGCCGCCTGCGGAGGAGAAGGCTGTGCTCCGGTGAAGGTCGCCTAGCTCCGCCTCGGTCACCAGGCGTCGATGAAGAACGTCTCGAGCTTCCAAGTAGCTCGGAAGAAACGGGAGTGCACGGCGGAGCCTCCGGTGGCCTCAAGATCCTTGGAGATGTGCTGAAGCTCAGCGTCGATGAAGCGCGAAGGGAGCTCCGGCGAGGCTCCGTCCAATGAAGATTTTAGGACCTGCAAGGGTTTAGACGAATAGCCGAGGCGTGCAGGTGTTCGTGGAGGTGAGGTGAGTGAGCGGCGAGGCCTACGGTGGAGTGCGGTGGTCTGGCGAGTAAGCTCCGGCCAAATGGCGGAGCTGCTCGTCGGAGGAAGGTGGTATGCGTCGTTGGAATGTGCGGAGGGTGCTGCGATGATCGGAGCTTCGACGCGAAGCTCGCCGAGATGATTGGAAGGTGCGAGGGTGATCAATGACAGCGAATAAAAGCAGAGAAAAAGCAAGAAAAAGAAGAAGAAGATCGGAGATCGATGGAGGGAGTTACCTGGGAATTGGAGCTCCGCTGGGAGTTCCAGGTCGTCGCTCAAGGGGTCGGTAAGGTCCCGAGCTCTAGCAGCTGCTCGGAGGAGTGGCTGCGACACGGCGGTGGGCCGAGGATCTCGCCGGAGAAGAAGCTCTGTCGTCGCTCGACAAATCAGCCAATTGCTGTCACCAATAGGAAGCTTGGAGCTCGAGGGATCTCTCTGGAGTGGCGGATCGGGATGAATGTGGCCGGAGAGGGGGTATTTAAAGGATGAAGGTGACGGCTGGAATGGGTGAGTGGCGAAGTTGGTGGCTGTCGTGGGGCGAGTGTGGCGGAGATGGTGGTGTTTGAGGGAGCTGGCGAGGGAGAGGGATGAGTGGGGTGTGTCGTGGGGAGGTCAGCGGCCGGAGGAGATGGCTGACGTGTGCCCAGAAAAGGAAAGGGGGCGCCCCTCCCGCAAGGCAAGGGACGTGGGGGAGAGGGGCGCCTGGAGGTAGGAGACGGGGTCTTGGCCGTTGGATCTTGTGATCCAACGGCCCAGATCCAATCACTAGGGAGCGGGCGAGATCAGATCGAGGGGAGGCGATCTGAGGGTCGTGGAGCCACCACGTGGCGTGATGTGAGCGAAGCGTGTGCGAGCGGTGTGGATGAGATTAGGGTTTAGATCGGAGGGTCGGAATGCAAGGTGGAATGAGAGGTTGCGATGGACAGCGGCGTGCGTCATCCAAGGGCGTGGCGTGCGACGCGTGGCGCGCTTGGTGAGGAGGTGCGGAGTTGTTGCTGCCTGGCCGCGTGAAGGGAGGAGATGGCGTGGCTGCGGTGCACGTGGTCGGAGGGCGTGCGTCGAGGACCGCTGTGGCTGCTGCAAGGTGAAGGTGCGGCGGCAGCCAATGAAGATGCACGGCCACGCGCGTTGGCGGAGTAGGATGCCGGCACGGTTGGGACCAGCCGCCTGGAGTTGCATGGACGCAGACGGAGGGCGGTGCACCGGCGCAGGAGGTGTTGCTGGATGGCGATGTTGCAGCGCGCTGTGAGGTCACGAACTGGAGCGGGGACGGCCGCAGGTGGCTGATGGGCGCGACCAGGAGAATGGCGGGCTGTGCGCGCAAGGGGTGTTGCTTGGAGGCAGCCGGCATCGTTGACGGCGAGGGGGGGACGGTCGACACACGGCCAAGGGTCGTCGGGGCAGTGGAGGGCCGGTGCGGCGCGAGGCGAAGGGCAGCGGGCCGCGTGGCGCAACCAGAGGGCGCCACGTGGCCTGCTGTGAATGGCTGGATGAAGAAACACGTATAGAGAGAAGAGGAAGCCGAATTTGGAAAAACTCAAAACATGAAAGTTGTAGATCTTGATGAGATCTACAAGTTTCATGTTGACCAAAGACGGAGATAAGGCCAAATATGATACATAAATATAAGGATACATAAATATACATGTGTAGTATACAAAATGACCCAAAAACTCAAGTCTCTCATACAAGCTCCAATTTCAATGAAATTAGTCTCATTTTGAAGGTCTTTTAATATGTAGTAATCCAAGAGTGAGTAAACCTAATTAGGAGTTTGTATGAGGGCTTTATGTGTGTTTTAATGTACAGGGGTTCTCAGGATACTTGGGCTATTTTACAAGGGTGATTCCTCCCTGTTTTATTAATGAATATATATATATAGTATAGAGAAGAAGTTATTTTGATGAAGATGTCTTTTACAGGGGATTTTTGGCTTCTTATTTAAATGCAGATGAGCTGCTATAATGCATGAATTATGGATGCATGCATGAGTGTTATTTATGCAAGATAAAAGGAAATATGCCTCTATTTTCTCGGGAACAAGGCTCTATTTTTGACTTTTGATGTGATGAATCACAGATTCATCAACCCCCTATACTTAAACCTTGCTCGTCCCCGAGCAACTAAATGAAATGCAAGAGTGAAATGATTTTGGGTTCCATACCAAGGTCATGAACAAAAGTTGAAAATGGAGCCTGACTCGACCTTTGGATTAATTGTGTGGCGGAACCTTATTGGGACCTGAACTTAAGACCTAACAGACTTCAAGTTCCACAAGTCTTCTATTCAAGACGCCTTAACAGTCAGGTCAGAATAAATCCTCAAACGCAAATTTCTGATGACTATGATTCTTACTTGTACTGTGTAAGTGAGATATAGCTCTCCATATCAGAAATGACTCGGAACCAGCCTCCTCTAACAAGGTAACTCAATAACCTGGTCCAGTAACTCTTTCCTCGAGGAGCGGGGTATTCCCTTCTAAGTTCAAGTGCGACCAACTCAAGAGGAGGGGGTAGAGAAAAGAATGGACGGTGGCCAGTGTAGCCACCTATCCCGGGATGCCTGACCAGTGTAGCCAAGTCATCCAGCTGCATTTTCTTTGCTAACATACTCCGACAGGTATTATTATTTTTTTCTTGGACCTGTCTGATTTTTTTTTTTTTGGAGTTCTTGCATTTTTTCTTTTCTTTTCTCTTTTTTTTTTTTGGAACTATATACAAGGTGCAGCATGTACATCAGGAGTTTTTCCTCTTGAGCCAGTAGACTATCCCTCTTTTGAAGCATTATTGCAACCCACAGCATCCCGTCCTTAGCCTTCATCACCACTAGACCAAGTTGAGACGCACTTCCTTCACTAGAAGAAGAAGAGAGGTTCCGCCTAGAAGTACTACCCTCATATGCTACCCCAAGCCAAAGGAAACTACTTCCTCAACACCTCATCAATGAAGAGCTATGTGCATTGTGCTTGTCCAAGTTAGGTCATTATCTAAAAGAATCCTGCGTATGCACGAGATATTCTACTTAGACTAATTAAGATGACATGTGAACATAGATTTGTGGACTCAAAGAATTAAGTCACTTGACCTGAGAAATCTTAATTCCAGTCCCTATAAGGTTCTTCTGAAATTAGGTGGATTAAGGTCAAATCAAGTCCATCCTCAATATCTACTCATGACTTGGTTCAGAACCCACTAGCTTTTCACTTTGCATATGCAAAGATATGCAGATGAGATGTCATGCTATGAAAATGCAAGACTCTTTATGCAGAGATGATGTGCAAGAGTAAATAAGAAGCCTATATTTTATTTTTTATTATTTTTTTTCGCATTTTTACCCACCCGTAATTATTGTAAAATATATACAAAAATGCGCGAAAATACGCGAAAGTACGAGCTATGGGTAAAGTATATATGTAATATATACACGCCCCCCTATACTTAGCGTGTGCTATGTCCTCAGAGCACGAAAGCGACTAAAAAGACATAGCTCGGGCTAAGCGTAGGAGAGCTAAAATAACAAAAGTATAGAAGTCGTCTCGCCCCCCTATACTTAGGCTCTGGCAGCCTAAGTGTAGAAGAAGATCAAAAATAGGGTAGACGAGGGAAAGATGGGAAATAGATGAATATATACACGGCGGGCATCGGTCCCCCCTATACTTAGGCTCTGCTCAGCCTAAGTATAGGATATGAGTGAGTATGAGAACCGATGTGATCTGGAGGATGTACAATGAATAGATGCGGGTCACTCTCCCCCTATACTTAGGATCTGGTTATCCTAAGTATAGTTAGGAGATGGAATGGAACCGGGGCGAGTGATTCGAATCACTGGGGAGGGAGGGGGAGAAATGTATGTACAAGAAAGAGTGAGAATATACAAGGATTAAGAAGGTTTGTGACGAACCTTCTTGCGGACGCGAGGAGGTGGATAATATACATATGTGTCGCTGTCGGAATCGTCCTCAGATGAATAATAGTGAGGTGTAGGGATCGTCCAACGCGGGTCGACACATGGCTGCTTGCTTAGATAAGGCTTAAGAACAACCGAACTGAGCTCACTCATATAAATCACCTTGTCCGGACCCGATGAGGATTCCTCTGAAACTTCCTTCTCCGGAATGTCGAAGGAAATTTTCTTAGTCGGTTTTCTAAAACCTGAATCATTAAGAGGGAGATGAGAGCGACGCGCCTTGAGAGGTTCGGGGGAACACCTCGAGGAATCAATTCTCAACTTCCTCTCACTAGATAATCGACTAGAAGAGGGAGCAACCGTATTTTTAAGTGGAGTCAATTTTATCTGGGTTGTTTCCTTAGACGGTCCGGGTCGTGGTGTGGTGCTGACTATGGGTTCCTCATCAGACGAGTCACCATAAAGATTGTAATATTCCTGAAGGGTCAGCACACATCTCGGGAAGGTTCTAGTGGTCTCCGTCGGTTTGGCATTATTGGGCTCTTGTGTCGGATCATTGAAATGATCAAGGCAATCCTCAAATATCATGTCCGACTCAATGATAGCTTCCGGTCGTGAGTCCTCCTTAGAAGCTGTCATGGTGGTGGTGCAAGCAGTTGATGAAGTGGAGGTGTGGGGAGTCTCTGATCCAATGGTCGTCCGGACAATCGGTCTCTCAGGTGTAGTAGAGAGGTGGGACTCATCTTCCTCTCGATGGTCACGACTGTCAGCGGATGTGTGGGTCTCCTTAGAGTAAAGTTCATCAAAGAATGGATGAGGTCGAAGCGCTCCCAATGCTGAAAAATCGATCTCCCGAGTCTCGCAATCTATAGTCGCCTTAGCCAAGGCTAAGAACGGCTTCCCGAGAATAATCGGAGACTGGGAAAACTCTCCTCGATGCTCGATGTCAATGATCGTGAAGTCCACCTGGAGTAGAGCACCTTGGAAAGTAACGATGACTGAAATATTTCCTCTCGATCGTTTGATGGATCGATCAGCCAGCTGAACGATCTCTCTTGATTTTCTGATTGGCATGAGTTTGAGCTTGTCAAACACAGAGGTCGGGAGGATATTTATCAGTGAGTCATCATCGATTCTCGCATGGGTGAAGATGGTGTCTTTGATTTCACACTCAACTCGGGGCAGCCGCTTCACTCTGCGGCTCTTGGTCTTTCTCCCCATCACCAAGGAGGTGGCCATAGACACTATGTGTCTTTCAGTCCTTGTCCTCTTATTGCCCGACCTCTTGGGCATCAGTTTACTTCTCACAAATCGTTTGAGGTCGGGGAAGTGATCTATGGCCTTTATTAAGGGAAGTTTGAAAATCAATTCTTCATCGAGTGCTTCCCTTAGGGCAGGATCCAATTTTTTTAAGTCATTTTCATTTTCAATTTTTATGTGGTTTTTTGGTTTTTCAATTTTTTTGGTATGTTGGATAGATGAATGATCGGACTCTGGATTGGAGGGCAAGTGGTTAGTAGAAGAGGGAGATAGAATGGACTCCAGCTGTACAGACGGTGTGGGTTCCCTAATGTTTGCTTGACTTTCAACCTCAAAATTACTCGTATCCTTTTCCACTTTCATTCTCAAGCTGGCAGAAATTGAGTTCAATATTTCCATGACATTTCTCAACTCATTACCGAATGATTCACTTTTCTCAATAAGTCTGGAAATGTCATCCTCCACAAAATTCTCATGACAATTCATGGGAGAGTTCTGCTCAATTGGAGGAGACTGCTGAGATGTTGAGGTCTCATACTCAACATACCTATACTCTGGCATGTATTCCTGGGTTGAGTATGGATCATCCGAATGGTAGATATTGGTCAGAGCCTCATATGATGGAGTCAATGAATGAGGGACTAGTAAGTCTAGCTCATTAGTCCACTCCTGTGAATGTATAGGCTCTCCGAATGAAGGCTGGTTAATGGAGGCTTGATCACTAAAGTCAATCAAGTCTGGAAAATCATGATATTCAGGCCCCTCAATTCGGGTTGTTTGATCGATCAAATGATGCCCTAAAGTCAAGTCGGGAGGTGTATAGGTAAATTGTTGTATGGTCCCTACTTGAGGTGAGAATGAAGTAAATGGGGGCATATAATTCTGCCAATCATCTGTCTCAGCCGTGGCTTGCTCTTCATTTGATCCTTTAATTCCTGCAAGCTCTCGAGAATAAGGACAGTCAGCCCAAAATGGAAGTGGATCCGGAATGTCAGAATATGAAGTAGGTGAGAAATGCGAAGAAGTGGAGAAGTCAATCGGAGTTCTGACTTCATAATCAGGTTGAGGTGGAGCCGACCACGGGTAAGGATCTCCCGTGGATGGCGGAGGATACATGGAAGAATGAGAAGGCGAAGATGAACGGTATATGGTCGAGGAGGATTGACCAGAGGTCACAGTATATGGGGACCAATATCCCGACATCTTTGAAGAGGGAAGGATAAATGCAAGAAGATTGAGGTAGAAAATGTGCGATTACACAGGATAACACACACGACAAACACAAAGACAAACGCAAGAGCAAAACCCCGAGTTCACACTCAACACGGTGAAGGACCCGAAACCGAGTCCAATTAATCTTGTAAAATTTTAAGTGTGGTTTTCAAGCAAATCTAGCAAGGATTACGCGGCCTAAAGGGAAGTCGGCTCAGAGCCGGATGCGTCTTCCCTGTTTATCCTGTCGTCTAAGATACCGCCGCTCCTTCCTTTCTTCGCTCCTATCCCAAGCCGATGGATTCAGTGACCACGCCCCTATCTACCTGCAAGCAGGCGGAGGCTGACAAGGCCGGAACTTCACCCCGGGGGGTTACTGGCAGCTTGTCGCGAAGTACCGCAATTTCGCCCCTATCTACCTGAGACAGGCGGAGGCTACTTGGTACTAGTCAAAGAATCTGAAAATATTCGGCCCGTGATATTTGCTAGGATCAGTTAGAACGTGATATGGAAGACGGGGATTTGGGCTCTACCTTAGGGTGTTCACACACACTCAGGTACCCTCACTCAGCCTGAAAACAAGGTCGGGGATTAGTCTCCCGCAAACAATTTTCAGCTTTTATTCCCTTTTTATGGTCAATACTGTTAGCAGTCCCGGTTTTAAAGTTAGGTTATCACTGTAATTAATCACCACAAATCACGCCTATCGGACAGTCCCAATTTCCTTTTTAAATTAAGTGAGAAAATCAGAGAGGGAAATCGAAAAAAAACCGATGCAAGTTGAAATCGATGATGCGTATGCTGAGTAGAGAATACTTACAGTGATCCTTCGCTTTTTGATGCAGGATGCTATACAGAATTGAAAACTTTATTCTACATGCAAATGCAAGCGATGAAAGCCGCTCCTAGACAGGCAGTTCTATTAGCGTGAGGAACAGTTTAATTTGAACTAAGTCCTGCGGTCTAGGTGCGTCTTTTAAGTGTAATGTGTGGTCCTATTGATTACGAGCACAAACAAGTCCTAGAGTGGCTCGAGGAGCCGCTAGTGCAAGCTAAATTACCAATCACCCACACAGCACACGGGACACAGTTTCCACTTTATTTACACGCGCGAGCTCCCAAACGGGAACCGCTGGAAATAATGCAAAAGAAAAATAAAATAAAAAGTACAATGCCTCTCTTTCTCTCAACACACTTTAAATGCTAAGTCCTTGAAGCGTCGCCGACTCCTCGCGGTCCTCGCACAAAAATGAAATAGAGGTCAGAGAGTGACACAAAATAAAGCAAAAAGAAAACAAATAAGAGAAATAATTACAAGAAAAACCGGGGGTCAGACTACCCGGGGATTAGAAATCAAACACTTCAAAAATGTGCTACAAATTAACCTAAGCCGTGCCTCCCCGGCAACGGCGCCATTTTGATGAGCGCTCCCGCACCCTAGTTAATTCGGTCAAATTAATGGTCCAAATTAATTTTTAGTGTTCGTTGCAGTCGGATACGAGAGGTTGATCAAAAACCACTTAAATCAGCTTTTGGTCAATTTTAAGCGGTGATATTTTTTTTTTACTTGGTAGAGTCCAAGGTCGATCTCAGGGAGGCAACTGTCTCCTTAGGTGGATTACAGCAATTTTCAAGTGTTGATGTTCAAGGGTCAATTTTTTTTGGTCTTTTTATTTCTTATGCAGACATATGCAGACAAGCCTTAGCCAATTTAACTTTAAATTTAATTGATGTATCAAACGAAGTCCAAAAATAATGAAAATTGGCCAGATGGTTATTTATGATGAAAATGACCTACACTAATTTTTTTGGAATTTTTCGACTCAAAATAATTTTTCTATGAATTAAATAAACAGACAGAGTGATTTTCAGTGTTTAATTTTTAATAAATATCAAATCACAATTTTTCCAAGAACTAAAATTATCCTAGGAAGGTCTAATGATCAGGGACCTAGGAAAATTAACAGATCTAAAATTTGTTGTGAAATGAATTAATTAAAATTAATTCAAGAAAATCACTAAACTATTTATTCAGGCCTCGATATGCGTGCAAATGGTATGAAATTTTTATGGAGTGTTAAAAATGATGTCCTTAAGCTACTGTGATTTTTTGGTGACTTTTGAAGGCACTGATAATTAATTAAAAATCAAAAGGCATCACTGGGCAAAATATATCTCAAATGAACCAATTAATTCATTAATAATTCAATTAAGCCAACAAAAATCAGACACGTGTACAAACAGGTAGAGGACAAAATTCTCAACAACTTGCAATTTTTAAAACTTCAAAATGATGAAGAATGCATGCTATGGACACGTGCAAACACAAGGGTGTAAATGCAATACTGGAAAATAGAATTTCAATAAGTAAACGTGCTGACAGGGACTAAAATGCAATTACCAATAATATGCAGGACTTCTATGCAATTTCCCCACGAAGCACGTGCTCCTCACGTGATGTCTGCTTCACAGGGGCCCCTTCGCAATTTCTGAAAGCTCCAGGGGCGTCGGTGCAAATAACCCAGGTCGCACGTGCTCCTCACGTGGGGCGACCTAGGTTCGGAAGGCGTCGGAGGCTCGGAGTAAGGCTCGGGTCCTTCTGGAGGTTCGGACTAGCCTCGGGGCAGCTTCGGGATACCCGAGCCTAGGCTTGGGTGCCGAGACTCGGAGTAGGCGACGTGGCGGCCTGAAGGCCCTTGGATCAAGATGATCCAAGGGATGTCGATGAAGGCGCGTGGCGACTTGCGAGGCGTCCGATCAGGAGTGCGATGAACGGTCGAGGACGGTTGCGGTGATGGAATACGTGGCTGGACGTGGGCCGTTCGATCGAATGATCGTACGGCTGCTGCTGCGTCGTCTCGAATGGTCCTCCGCCGCCTGCGGAGGAGAAGGCTGTGCTCCGGTGAAGGTCGCCTAGCTCCGCCTTGGTCACCAGGCGTCGATGAAGAACGTCTCGAGCTTCCAAGTAGCTCGGAAGAAACGGGAGTGCACGGCGGAGCCTCCGGTGGCCTCAAGATCCTTGGAGATGTGCTGAAGCTCAGCGTCGATGAAGCGCGAAGGGAGCTCCGGCGAGGCTCCGTCCAATGAAGATTTTAGGACCTGCAAGGGTTTAGACGAATAGCCGAGGCGTGCAGGTGTTCGTGGAGGTGAGGTGAGTGAGCGGCGAGGCCTACGGTGGAGTGCGGTGGTCTGGCGAGTAAGCTCCGGCCAAATGGCGGAGCTGCTCGTCGGAATGTGCGGAGGGTGCTGCGATGATCGGAGCTTCGACGCGAAGCTCGCCGAGATGATTGGAAGGTGCGAGGGTGATCAATGACAGCGAATAAAAGCAGAGAAAAAGCAAGAAAAAGAAGAAGAAGATCGGAGATCGATGGAGGGAGTTACCTGGGAATTGGAGCTCCGCTGGGAGTTCCAGGTCGTCGCTCAAGGGGTCGGTAAGGTCCCGAGCTCTAGCAGCTGCTCGGAGGAGTGGCTGCGACACGGCGGTGGGCCGAGGATCTCGCCGGAGAAGAAGCTCTGTCGTCGCTCGACAAATCAGCCAATTGCTGTCACCAATAGGAAGCTTGGAGCTCGAGGGATCTCTCTGGAGTGGCGGATCGGGATGAATGTGGCCGGAGAGGGGGTATTTAAAGGATGAAGGTAACGGCTGGAATGGGTGAGTGGCGAAGTTGGTGGCTGTCGTGGGGCGAGTGTGGCGGAGATGGTGGTGTTTGAGGGAGCTGGCGAGGGAGAGGGATGAGTGGGGTGTGTCGTGGGGAGGTCAGCGGCCGGAGGAGATGGCTGACGTGTGCCCAGAAAAGGAAAGGGGGCGCCCCTCCCGCAAGGCAAGGGACGTGGGGGAGAGGGGCGCCTGGAGGTAGGAGACGGGGTCTTGGCCGTTGGATCTTGTGATCCAACGGCCCAGATCCAATCACTAGGGAGCGGGCGAGATCAGATCGAGGGGAGGCGATCTGAGGGTCGTGGAGCCACCACGTGGCGTGATGTGAGCGAAGCGTGTGCGAGCGGTGTGGATGAGATTAGGGTTTAGATCGGAGGGTCGGAATGCAAGGTGGAATGAGAGGTTGCGATGGACAGCGGCGTGCGTCATCCAAGGGCATGGCGTGCGACGCGTGGCGCGCTTGGTGAGGAGGTGCGGAGTTGTTGCTGCCTGGCCGCGTGAAGGGAGGAGATGGCGTGGCTGCGGTGCACGTGGTCGGAGGGCGTGCGTCGAGGACCGCTGTGGCTGCTGCAAGGTGAAGGTGCGGCGGCAGCCAATGAAGATGCACGGCCACGCGCGTTGGCGGAGGAGGATGCCGGCACGGTTGGGACCAGCCGCCTGGAGTTGCGTGGACGCAGACGGAGGGCGGTGCACCGACGCAGGAGGTGTTGCTGGATGGCGATGTTGCAGCGCGCTGTGAGGTCGCGAACTGGAGCGGGGACGGCCGCAGGTGGCTGATGGGCGCGACCAGGAGAATGGCGGGCTGTGCGCGCAAGGGGTGTTGCTTGGAGGCAGCCGGCATCGTTGACGGCGAGGGGGGGACGGTTGACACACGGCCAAGGGTCGTCGGGGCAGTGGAGGGCCGGTGCGGCGCGAGGCGAAGGGCAGCGGGCCGCGTGGCGCAACCAGAGGGCGCCACGTGGCCTGCTGTGAATGGCTGGATGAAGAAACACGTATAGAGAGAAGAGGAAGCCGAATTTGGAAAAACTCAAAACATGAAAGTTGTAGATCTTGATGAGATCTACAAGTTTCATGTTGACCAAAGACGGAGATAAGGCCAAATATGATACATAAATATAAGGATACATAAATATACATGTGTAGTATACAAAATGACCCAAAAACTCAAGTCTCTCATACAAGCTCCAATTTCAATGAAATTAGTCTCATTTTGAAGGTCTTTTAATATGTAGTAATCCAAGAGTGAGTAAACCTAATTAGGAGTTTGTATGAGGGCTTTATGTGTGTTTTAATGTACAGGGGTTCTCAGGATACTTGGGCTATTTTACAAGGGTGATTCCTCCCTGTTTTATTAATGAATATATATATAGTATAGAGAAGAAGTTATTTTGATGAAGATGTCTTTTACAGGGGATTTTTGGCTTCTTATTTAAATGCAGATGAGCTGCTATAATGCATGAATTATGGATGCATGCATGAGTGTTATTTATGCAAGATAAAAGGAAATATGCCTCTATTTTCTTGGGAACAAGGCTCTATTTTTGACTTTTGATGTGATGAATCACAGATTCATCAGGTCCACAGCGGACGAGAGCCGATCAGGGTTGACATGGTGAAGGTCCTCGGTGGTCATAGGGTGTAAAGGCATAGACGGGTCAGTGGAAGTAGTTCGGCTAGGTCCGGTCTTGAGTGTCTCGCTTATATCGAAGTGAAAAGAGACGAACTCATCATCATCAAAAGAAGTAGAATCAAGGTCGTCCGGCGAGGTCTCATCTAGGTCAAAACCAAAAGGAACGAACTCATCAGTGGAAGTAGTCGAATCATGTTCATCCTCCCAAGTCTCAACCAAATCATAATTCTCATCAAAAGGCCTAAATTCCTGGATAAAAGCAACAAGATCAAATTCAGCCTTTTCAGTCCCATCTGAATCTAAGTGTACATGAACAGACTCATCAGTGAAAGTAATCAAGTCATGTCCATCCTATATAGTCTCTGAATCTTCCCTCCGCTCAATAGTGTCAATCGTATAAATCCCGCGGATGTCATCAACGCATCGCTAATCACAGGAAGAGGAAACACCAAGGTCTATTCTTTTTGAGTCTTCCTCCTTGGAGAGGAATTCTCGGGTCTCATCATCGATCATAAAGAAAGTCTCTCTGATATCAGCATACAGATCATATGCCTCAGGATCGGCTAACACTGGCACACTGTAATGGGATGCGGGTCTCTGGTCGGTGGTAGGTGTGGTGATCAACACATTGCTCCTGACATCATAACGAAAGTGAATCTCTCCTGATCCGTAATCAATAACGGCTCTCATAGAGGCGAGAAAGGGTCATCTCAGGATGATGGGAGGACACTCCACAGAGGTGGAGGTCTCCATGGGCAAGACAACAAAGTCTATCATGAAGCTCATGTCCTGAATCAAAATGACGACGTTCTCAAGAATACCCTTCAGCCTCTTTATTGATCCATCAACAATTTGTACTATCATCCTGGTTTTCTTGAGAGGCCCAAGATGAATAGACTATACCAACGAGAAGAGTATTATATTGATCAATGCACCACTGTTTAGGAGAGTGTTGTCACATAAATGGTCAGAGATGGTGCAACTCACAAGAGGTATGACAATGTTCCTTTTCCTAGAAGATGGACGATGGACAATGGCATGGAAAGTGGCCATGGCCAAAATATGATGCTCAGATCTGCTCTTGTGCTTTCTCTTATTATGATGAGGAGCATATAATTGGCTCATGGCCTGGCAAAGTGGGGCATCAATGATCTCATGAATAGAGCCACCACTTCGGGTTCAGTCAATAGTTTTTTGAATTTTTGGATCTCCTCCATACAAGGGAGGAGATCAGAATCATCATATACACGAGGAATGCCAAGAGCAGTATGTACAACAACATCCTCGAGGTCAGAGATGGGACAAGGTGTGAATGAGTGTGTGGTCAAATGATCTGGCAAAGGTACCCTCCCCTCACAGTCTGAATCGATCATGTGTCTCCCTAAATCTTTTTGGATTTTTATATTTTGCTCATTTTTTGTATTTTGGGTGATTGCAAGATCTCATGGAAATCCTCGAGTGAAACCATATCATCAAATGGTAGAGAATCATGGTTGCTCTTATTCATACTAGTGAGGTCTTCAATCCTCTGTCTCATATGCTCCATCATCTGGGTCAAGTGCTCAAGGGTGGACTCCATGAAAGGTGACTCCAACAGATCGGTCTCGGGTGGATGTAAAGGCGGGAAATGTGAAAGTAGAGGTAGACGTGGATCAAAGTCTGAGGGCTGATACTGTGGCTGAGGCGGGTATGTACAAAACTCAAAAAAATGGAGGAGGATCCTCCTGATAAAAGGGAGATGGACCAGCTGGAGGGTGAGGGATCCGCAAAATCCAGATAAAAAATCGCTCCAGGGTCCATCTTGAAAATAAAAGAAAGGCGATCAGGAGAGCACGGAGGTCAAGTCAAGAGGAAGTGAGAAAAAAGTGCAAATGCGCATAGACGGTCTAGAATACACACAAGCAAACACAAACAAAAGCACACAAAATAAACCCTCAATTCACCTACTCAACTCGGTGAAGATCGCAAAAATGCATTCTTTTTATCTTGTTTGTTTTAGAATAGGTGAGAAGTCAAAAATTTCGCAAACACTTAGGAGGCTTGATAGGATTTGGTCACTAATCCTTAGTGTGTGCGCGAGCAAATAAAAGCGAAGACAATGAGGGGATTACTCGCTCCAAGATAAGATTTTCTTTTTGATATATTCTAGGGTCAAGTAGTTTTAGCAGTCCCAATTTTATTTGATTATTACTTTTTTTGGATTTTTAATAAGAATGCACGCGCCTACGAGGAGTCAATTCCTTTAAGAACTTAGGTTGTCAAAATCATAGGTAGAGAGGTAGAAAAGCAATGCAAGTGGCAAAAACGATGATGAATGATAAAGCGTAAATGCTCACCTTGCCTCCGGCACTCTACATGCAAGGATGCTCAGCAGAATGCAAGCCGATGAAATCGCCCTAGGTTCAGAAATTACTATTATCATGAAGAACAAATGCTAATGACTTAGAATAGAACCTAGAGTTCGGTCTCAGAGTCTCCTTGGTGTCCACCACAATGGTCATGCAAACGTTGTATGGAGGACTCTCACGGCACGGGGGTTCCGAGACTAAGTGAGAAGCAATTTGATATTTGACTAAGTCCAAACATATCTATAGGAGAATGCAATGGTTATTAAGTGTTTGGCCTTAATCTATCGTCAAGCAAGTCCTAATGCTATAGATCAATCACACAAAAGAAAGAAAACAAAATTGAAAAATAAAGGAAAAAAGGCAATGAAAACGTAAAAAACTAAGGTGAGCCCCCAAGTGAACAAACACTTGGAAATTAGGCCCGAATGTCCAAAGTTCAGAGAACCTATATTATTACAATAATAGTGGGCTCTCTTTCACTTTAATTACACAAATAAATGTAAGAAAATAAAATGGATCTTTGTCTTCAAAAATCTCTCTAGGTCTTCTTGGTGCTAGGCTGGCAAGCTGAAGCCGACTTCACGTGGGTGCGCAGGCGCCTTGAGTAAAGCACCTCCCTCAATTAGCGGTATCTCGCACGAAGTCAACAAGAGAGGGGGTTGTACAACTCAAATAATTATATAAAATAAATGAGAAAATAAATAAGGTAAAAATATAGACAAATAACACAATCAAATAAAAAGACGATCTTTGCGTTGTTGCTCCCCGGCAACGGCGCCATTTGTTGAAGAGGGTTTTGCGAGGCCTAGAAATCTCACAAAGCGAGAATTCCAGTCGATGTGTGGACCTCACACGAAACCTGACTTCAAATAACAATAAACCCACAATAATTAAATCAAATAATGAAAAAGCAATTGTGGAGTTAAAATTTATTATAACTCTACAACAAAGATGTGTATAGGTGCAAGTATGTGTAGAGTACCGAACACAGGGAACAAGCAGGATAGATCGGGTAAAAATGCTCACAAAAGTGAATGTGACGTATTTGTCTATATATGTGCTATTTTGTAGGTTTTTAATTTTAATTTTTAATTTTTTTAATTTTTATATTTTGATTTTTAATTTTCTGATTTTGTATTTTCTTTTTATTTTTTATATTTTTATTTTTCTTTTTTCTTTAAAAAGATATATAAAGCTATATATAAGATATCTATACAATATAAATAAGGTTAATATAAAAATTAACAAAAATGTTCAAAAATAAGGAAATAAAATATTTTTGGGTTTTTAATAATTTTTTACAATTTTATGATTTTTTAAGAATTTTTTCTGATTTTATTATTTTTAAAGTTAAAAATACCCAAAATGGGGTTTAAATATATATATCCAAAATTAAAGTGGAGATTAAAAATAAAAACAGAGTTAAAAATTCTCTAAATTAATTTTAAAGATAAGATAATAATATAAATAAAAATATGGAATAGAAAATACATTTTTTGGAATTTTTATGGATTTTATAAATGTTTTTAGAGTTTTTCTATTTTTTAGGGTTTTCTTCATATTTTATAGTGATTTTTGTTCTGGAAGTAATAGATACAAAAATACACAAAATATATTTTTTTGGTAATTTTTCAAAAAAGTTTTATATTTTTATGTATTTTCTTTTGCAAACAGGGAGAGAAAGGCATGTTTTTTTATTTTTTATCAATACAAAAAAGCTTTAAAAATGCAAATTAAAAATATGGCAATGAAAAGCAATGCACCAGAAAGCTACACGTATTTTGTGGATTTTTTAGAGGTTTATAGATGCATGAAATAAATACAAGAAACAAAGAGAAAATTCAATACTAGCAGGGGTGTTTTTGTAAATATTAGAAAATTTCAGGGCAAAAACTATAATTTTCACCAAAAATATATAACGCAGTTTAAAAATTAGAGGACCAATCAGAAATAATTGAAGTCCCGAGGGCTCTCCTGTAAAATTGCCAAAATCACGTGTACGCACATGTGAGCCACTAGCGGGGGCCAAAATGCAAATACCCACAAATCCAGGGGCTTATTTACAATATTATTAAAAAGTTTACACTAAATACAAAAGTTCTGGTACTAAGATGAAATACGCAAACCCTAAAGGGTCCCATGCAATATCACCACCTCATGTGGTGCGTCACGTGAGATAACGTGGTGGGGATCTAAAGGTAAATATAGAAAGCACAGGGCATTTTTGCAAATTTTACATAACAAAAATAACTGCAAATAAAAGTTTCTGGCTCAAACAGTAAATACAAAAATGGTGAGGGCTAAGATGCAAAATACGCAGCGCCTGCACAACTGAACGATGGATGCACCTTCACTAATCCACGTGGCAAGATATGGACGGTCGATGACGGTTCGCTTCAAATGGTTGGGATTAGATCTTGCAGGGTGATCGACAGCTGTCAGACGATTCGAACTGGGCAACGGCCTTGATGTGACGACGGCGAGGCGATAGGGAAGAACGGGGAAGAACCGTTGGCGAGGTGAGCTTCCCCGCCCCCGTTCTCCCTCCTCCGACTCTTCTGAAGCTCCAAAAAGGCCAGGGTCGATCCTGAGGTCCTCCTCTACAAGCTGACAGCTTCAGAAAAATCCAGCGATGGCCGGAGGACACGCACGAGGGCGGCGGAGCAGGCAAGCTCCAGAATCCTCGGCGGTGCACCAAAATGAGCCCCAGGTGCCTCGTACGTGCTTGGACCTGCAAGAAAAAGTAAAGAGGGTCACGGGCAAATAGTCGCGACCCTCTAGTGGGCAAAAAGAGGGCGGATGGTGGTTGTGGGACGAAGATGACGTTCACTGGAACTAGCTCCGGTGAGGTGTGGACTATGTTGAATGGATAGATCAACAACGAAGGGAAAAGCAGGGGATGGATTCTAAGACCACGACTATACTAAAAATGCAAAAAAATAAGCAAAAACAAACCTCACCGTCCGGACGGAGGGGAGATAGGACCTCACGGCCAGTGGCCGAAGATGGGGTGGATACCGCCCTAGGACCGGTTCTTCGACAACCTAGAGGGGTGGCAGAGGAGCTGTCACCATCCTCCAAACAACTAACACACCATGAGTGAGAGAGATAGGTCAAAAGGGGTTCAAAGAGTCAAGGAAAAAATCGGGTGGTTTTTGTACAATGTGGGTTGGGCGGTTCGAAGAACGAGAGAGAACGAGCGTTGCAGTGATCCGAGGCCGAGAAGAACCAATGGCGTGAATCACTAAGTATCGAGAACGAAAAGTTGTCAAACGCTTGATGCAAAAGGATGCATGATGTGGTCTCCAAAAAATGAGAATAGGGATGAAAAACGAGATTCTGACAAGCCACAAGAGCAGGGCGGTGCAGTTGACCGAGGTCAACTGACGCTATGCCCTAGTTGGTCCACGTGGACCAACCAGGAAAAACCTTTCTGGAAAATAATTCAAAATTTGATTTAAAATAATAATTGATTTTATTAATTTTAATTTATATAATGAATATATTTATTATTTTCTGAATTATTTTATGATGATTTTTATTTATTTTTAGAAGTCTAGAATTATAATTTACTTTTTAGGGGTTATGTATAGGTATATTCATCTATGTTTTTATTATTTTTTATTTTGTATTTTTTTGATTTTATTCTTTTAATTTATTATTTTATACAATCATAACTTATTTTTATATACTTAAATATATTTTTATTTTATTTTTCTGACGTGATATATCCAATTAAATCATTAGTTTTATTATCTATATATGTATAGTTAAGGTATTCTACCTATGTATTTTATACAAGTATTTTATTATAGTGTCTTCTTGATATTTTTATTCCTTTTTATTATTTACCTATATTAAAAATAATATTTACAAAATAATAAAAAATATAAAATTATAAAAATAATGAATAATAAATAAAATGAATATTTTAATCGGGTAAAGTATACAATAGGGGTCCAAAATCTAACTTTCACACCTTAACTCCAAAAAATATGAAACCACTTTCATTAAATATCTTATTAAAAGTTATATACAATAAAGGTAATTTGATATATTTTGAATTTTCATTTGAGACATATGGCTCTGGGAAGTTGGGATTTTGTGAAACTAATTCAGATCATAACTTTTATTCTATATGTTATTTTTGTATGAAATAAATTTTGTATTTTTCTATATTTTATTATCTACAACTTTCATGTTCAAAGTTTCTTTATTTGGGGTATAAAAGGTGAAACTAAAAATAGGTCCAAAAAATGAATAAAAATGAATGGAATAAAAGGGAATTTTATTGTATTTTGGCCCTTATCTCCCCCTACTTTATTCCTTGTCGACCTAGCCATCGAGATGCCTAGGTCTTGGGGTTTCGAGTCATAAAATATTTTCAATATTTTATTCCTTTTCTTTTCTTTATTCTATAATTTTAACATTAAAAATTGCATTTTATACACTATTTACACCACAATGCATGAATGCTAAAATGCAGGAATTAAGGGAATTTACATGCATTTACTTGGTTTTTGATAGAATAAAGGGGATGAAATGGAGATTCATCACCTACTCCCACTTCTTTCTCTCATTTTTTATTTTTTTGAAATGGATCCTAAGGGAATTTACTTAAAATATTAAGTAGAATATATATTTCAAATTTCATTTAAAACAAACAATCCTAACATGTTCATCAGAAGTGGTCAATTTTAGCAAATCTGATATTGTTAAATTTTAACTATCTTCATGGATAAGTTAGAAGTCTCAAAATAAGTTGAAATTTGAATGACGCGACGGTGATATGGTGATCTAAATCTCCTAAGGATCTAATTCAAAAAAATAGAGGAGAAAAGAGTCGGGTGTAGGAAAGTTACGTACACATGGGTGTATGCTCCCTTTTCCCATATGTATGTATGTATGTATGTATGTATGTATGTAAGCATGTATGTATGTCGTTATGTGGGCATGTCTGTATGTGTGTATGTGTATGTGTGTGTGTATTTGTGTGTGTGTGTGTATTTGTGTGTGTGTGTGTGTGCATGTCTGTGTATGTGTGTATGCGTGTGTGTGTATGTGTTTCTGTATGTATGTGTGTCTGTATGTATGTGTGTATGTGTGTGCGTGTGCGTGTGTGTGTGTGTGTTTGTGTGTGTGTTTGTGCATGTGTGTGTCTGTGTCTGTGTATGTGTGTGTCTGTATCTGTGTTTATGTGTGTGTCTGTGTGTATGTATGTGTGTGTGTGTATGTGTAGGTGTGTACGCATGTGTGTATGTATGCATGTGTCCATGTGTGTATGTGTTTATGTGTGTGTATGTATTTATGTATGTGTGTATGTATGTATGTATGTATGTATGTATGTATGTATGTATGTATGTATGTATGTATGTATGTATGTATGTATGTATGTATGTTTGTACATACGTATGCAAATATCTGACACTAATCGATCCATCCCAGTATAATAAGACAGGAACATTGTTGGATTCCATATCTAAGAAAAAACACATGGATTAATTAGTTAATTTGATTTAAGAGCACATCAACATTGTACATTTAAAATACTTTTTTTTAAATAATGGTTTAATATTTTTAAATTAATGTAATGTTTTAAAATTTTAAATATCTACGTGATAAAAAATGGTTGTTTAAGCAAAAACTTAATGTTCTATATGATATAAATATTTATTTTTAAATTTAATGTAACTATTAATTAATTTCATCTTTAACAGAGTAACTGATCTTAACCATAAATATTAAATTCACATAAAAATTAATATATAATCAATGGCACTAAAATGTGCACTATTTTTAAATTTTGAGAAGCACGTGGAATGAGGAATCTAACACCCCAGTCTTGGAGGTGCATGCGGTGCCCGATAAGTCATATTCGGCCAACGTTGTGTCGACGCATTTCTCGGTACTCCATTTTCGAACCAAGCAACAATTTCTTAAAATTAACCCACAATAAAAATATATGTTTTTTGAAGTTTCCATTAGTTTTTTATTGTTTTTTATTTTCTACAATTAATCCACAATAATATATATATTGTCTAAATATTCCATAAGTTTTTATGATTTTTGAAAAAAATATATTTTTGGGATTTTTAAAGTTGTAAATATTAAAAATAATTTACAAAATAAATTAACATACATAATATGCCACATACATTAATGAGAATATTTACCTTCCACGAAGATGTATATTTATTATAATATTTAATTTATACTATAATATTACTATTTATTTTTTAAAATTCTAAGCTAAATTTTAAGTATAACCTAATATTCATTTTTTACTAACCATTATTTACATCCAGCGCAAGCAATTTATTCTAACATTGCAATATATAAAACACATTAAATTTAATACCCATTTAAATAACAATAAATTTTATTTTATAGTACATAAATTTGCACATCTACTTAAAGGCAAGAATAAAAAATAATAGGGTTTTTATAAGTTGTGCCCCTCCGAGATATTGCAATTTCAGTTATGCCCCTTCCTTTTTGGGAATATCAGTTGTGCCCCCGACTTCTTGTCGGTCTACCACTTGTGCCCCTCAGTTAGTTGTCGTCCATGCCCAATGCAAACAGACGTTATCTTTGGGGACACAACATGAATTAAATAAAAAGAAAAGGTAAAAATGTCATTTTCTCGTCATCTTCACTTGCATATCCTCTTCTCTTCCTTCCCTTCTCTTCCTCCTCCCCAACCTCATGCTCCTTCGCCGCCTCCTCCTCACAGCCTAGGTCCTCCATCCGACCCGAGCTCCTACCTTCCCTCGCATTGTCGCCTCTCCCCGAGCTCTCCCCCCATCCTCTGCTGCCCCCGCAGCACTCCCCCTGCCCCTGCCTCCTCCCCCCACCCCTGCCCTGAGATCCCCCCCCCCCCCACTCCCCCTTTGCTGCTCGTGCCTCCCCCTGCCCCTGCCCATGCCCTGAGCTCCCCCCTTGCCACTCGTGCCTCCCCCTGTCCCCCTCTCTCTCCCCATTCCCTGAACTCCCCCACCGCCCCTGTGCCTCCCTAGCCCTCACGTCCCCCCCTAGCCTCCACCTTCTGCCTCGAGCTCCTCCCCCTTGCCCCATGCCGCCCCAGCGCCTCCAACCTTCCCTCGTGTTTCCCCGCCTCCAAGTCCCCCCACCCTCGGGCTCCTCCCCTCGCCCCATGCTGCCCCAACGCCTCCAACTTCCCTCGTGTTTCCCCCCGGCTCCAAGTCCCCCCCCCCCACACCAATCCCCGGGCTCCTCTCCTCACCCCATGCCGCCCCAATGCCTCCCACGACCCTCGTGCCCCCCTACCCCTGCCTCCTCCCCCGCCCATGCCCTGAGCTCCCCATTGTCGCTCGTGCCTCCCCCTGCCCCCACCTCCTCCCCCGCCCATGCCCTGAGCTCCCCCTTGCCACCCCCGTGCCTCCCCAGTCCTCACATCCCCCCCCCCCCCACCTCCCCGCCTCCACCTTCTAGCCCGAGCTCCTCCCCTTGCCCCATGCCGCCCCAGCGCCTCCAACTTCCCTCGCATTTCCCCCCGCCTCCAAGTCCTCCCCCACCCCCGGGCTCCTCCTCTCGCCCCATGTTGCCCCCAACGCCTCCCCCGACCCTCGTTCCTCCCCTACCCCCACCTCCTCCACATGTCGTCAGGATCTGCCCTAAGCTTCACCCCCACCCCCATGCCCCGAGCCTGCCCACCCTCCCAGAGCTCCTCCCCCACGCCTCGTCGTCGACATGCTGGTGTTGATGGTGAACGATTGAAGAGAAGGAGATGGAGGAGCAGGTGGTAGGAGGAGAAGGAAGGATTGGACGGTGAGAAGAAGGGAGATGGGGGATTTTTTCTAGATTTGCCCCTCTTTAACTACATGACGATTTGATTAAACCATGGTTAAGTTTAACTTATTGATGGTCAAAGTAACGGAAGGGCACAAGTGATAGAACGGCAAGAAGTTAGGGGCACAACTGATATTTCCAAAAAGGGAGGGCATAAGTGAAATTGCAAAATCTTGGAGGGGCAAAACTGGTAAAAACATAAATTAATATGTATAAATGTAAATTTACTTGGAATAACGAGTGTCTTCAAAGCGAGCAAATATAACCAATAAGAAATTGAGAGATATAACCGAATGTCCGCAAAAAATATTCCCCTTTGTTGATAAAAAAATCTGCAAAAATATTTACATAAGATGTTTACGGAAATAATTCTTATTCTTACTCGAATAGGAATAGCCAAAATCTAGATGAGGAAGGGATGCTTGTAAGAAATTAAGAGGATTGAGAAGTAGAAATGAGGAGAGACCGAGAGAGATGAGAGAAGTTGTGTGGAAATAGAGAGGGTAGGGGTTTATATTAAGTAGAAGTTAAGGGGACGTTGGCAGTTTCGTCAACGGCTCTCTCCCAAGTCGGCATCTCAGGTGCCGATTTGGGGAGCGCCCCCAACAGTCCTCTCCAAATCGTCACTTGGGGGCCCTCCCCAAATCAGCATCTAAGGTGTCGATTTGGACTTGGCAACCCAAATCGACACTTGAGGTGCCGATAGATGTTTATTTTCTTAATACGTTGACGTGATGCTTATTTAATTAACTATGGTTATTTTAATAATAGTTTAAAAAAGTTCAAAGTTTTAATACAATCTTCATTTTGTAATATAATCAAGATCAACGGATTTGATTTACATTTTGATTTAAAATTTGTTCAATTTTTCATATGGAACACACAACCATGTGTGGTCGTAGGCACATTTTCCCTTCTCTCTGTATATATACATATATGATAGTCTAAGCCTTTTTATCAAAAGTGCAAGGACTTAGAGAACCTTTAGAAATTGAATTAGAGGTTAATTAATCAAGTTATACAGTAATTTGAACCTTGTGTGAACTGAAGCTCAATATAGCATCATTTGATTCGTTAAGGAACTTGTTTAAGTTTTTTTTCTCAGATTTAAGGGCCGATTCATTCTGTGAGATCATATCCGAATCATCATCAAACTTTTGTAAGGCATCTTCTTCATTAACCTCATTTGAGTTATATGCATGTCTATATATCCTTAGATCTTAGCATCGTATAGATCAAGTAATCACTTGATCAAGTCCAAGCTTTCATGTGAAGATGTGTGCAAAACAGATCGAGTGAGAAAAACTTCATATTACTTCAAGTACCTTAATCGAGCCGTGACAAGTATAATTTCACGCCTTTAGCAAGAGACATGAAGTAGATGAAATTGGCGTGTTAGCGTGAGAATCCTCGCACTCGCGCATTCCAAGAGATCATCGTCACTACTCTTTTCGCTTGGTTTTAGTTTTACCGATGATCATCCAAGAGATCATCGTCATCATCATCGATCCTTAGCCGCCTAATCACATGCAGGTTCTTCCTTTTTATGAAAATCGTTTATCTAATCTAAGTTTAATTCGCAAACAAGTTTGGCTCGCTCAACTTTATCAATGAAGCCATCCAATTTAATTATGTCAAGGACAATTTAACATAATCGTCTTTAATCAACCAATCAAACTTAATCTTTGATATAACACATTTAATCGCAATATCAAACGAAGTCAGAATCACAAGAAATAACAAACCAATTCCATAATAAACAAAGAGGCTCGTGATTTCAATAGTCGAGTTTCCTTAATAATTCAAAATTTGGGTGTACAAGTCCCCAAGCATTCAAGATGAGTCTTAGGTAGGGATGCAAACGGTTACAGATAAATCCAGTATCCGATCCGTCACCGTGTCTATTTTATACAGATTTTGACATCCGTATTTGTATCCGTTTTAAAATGGATATGGATATGGATATCATTTTGATATCTGTAAGCATTCGTATGTGTATCCATATATCCATTTTAATATAGTCATAGATTTATTTTTAACCATATATAACATAATTCTATACCCTTTTACCATATTTGTATAATTTTTATGATATAAACACATTTAATAAATTTATATCGTGTATTTTCCGTCCAATTCGTATATATTTAAGTCGTTTCTATAGAATATATCTGACATTAATTATGCGATAATTATCTGTTTGATATCCGTAATCTGTTTTTTTAAAGATGTGGTAAGATAGTTTAAATATCCGTCAATATATATATCCGCATCCGTATTAACAAATGAATAAGGATACGATAATATCTATATCTGTATCCGTATCCATCCATTTGCATCGCTAGTTCTCAGGTGTTCGTCTTCTAGCATTCAAGATGACTTGATGTACTTATAGCAACCACATCGTGATCTTCAAATGGAATCTTCGTATGCTTTTCCTCAAATTCATCTTTAAGGGTCGTAGTCCTTTCTCATTTTTCATAATATTCATTCTTCGTTCTCCTCAAGCTTGAAGGAGTATAACTTAGACCTCTCATTAGCAAGCCCTTCCTGTGGCGACACCATTCAATATTACATAGATGGACAACGGTGTCGCCGCAGGGTAGGGCGGATACTCAGAGCGTTCGATCATATGCCACCACCACGACCCATCATTATTGAGTCTTGACCCATTCCGACGGGTATCCGATTAAGAGTGCTGAAGTTGTGAACAAGTTCATGGGTATCTGCAGATATCCATGAAATTATTTAAAATATTATTATCATTCTACTAAAAATATCGGCTGCAGAAATATCATCATAATTTTTTATGATGCCAACTCATCATCGTACAGCTACGAATATTTATTTACGAAGCTTACTTGTAAATTTACCATAACGTATATTCGACATTAATTTTAATTATCAGCATTGTAATTTAGCATGTTCGTATTTTCATCATTTTAAAAATCGGATCCAACAAATCAATCAATTTTCAGTTTGATTCAACGGGTCGAACCGTCGGTCCAATCAATCGGTTGGACTGGTGATGAGCATGACATCATCATTTATATCGACTCGGAAAAAGATGGACTGGACTGAATTTATTGATTCGACGGGTCGAACAGATTTTTTGAATTGATAAAATCATAAACATATGCGTGACTATGCATGTATATTTCAATAAAATAATTGTTTAAAATGTTAAATCTTTCAATAGAATAATATTATTGTCTATTTAGAGTAAATTTTATAAAAGTTAGCATATTTTCTAGCATTATATAAGAATACAATATTGTAATTATTTATGTATAATTGCTTCTTGAAAACTACTCTAAGAAGGTAGGGGCTAGGGTTTAAAAACTAGACCGGAGCGGCCGGACGAATCGGTTGGAAATCGAGTTGACCCTGATCCGGTCAGTTTAATCGATTTCTTTAATTAGAAAAAAGAAAATGAAAATCAATTCCAACCGATGGTCCGACCGAGCTGGACCAAAAATAATTTATGATGGTTAGATAAACTTTCAAAAAAATAATATTTAAATAATTAAATAATAAGACTTTTATAACTTGTATCCTTCTCGACTTCTGCAATATCAGTTGTCCTCATCTTTTTTGGAATATCAGTTGTGCCCCTCCCTTCTTGGAGTGATTTTCTAGATGCAACTATACATAAATGATTACAATATTGTATTCATATATAATGCTAGAAAATGTGACAAACTTTTATAGAATTTTACACAATCGTGTTATTCTATTGAAAGATTTGACATTTAAAATGATTATTTCATTGATATATACATACATGCCTACACATGTGTATCTGATTTCACCAGTTTAAAAAATCAGTTCGCTCGGTAAGACAATTAAATTAAACCCGATCCAATTTTTTTCAAGTCAATAGGAATGAAGACACCATGCTGACATCAACGCAGGTCCGATCCAGTTGGATCAAACTGAAGATTGACCCGTTCAACGTCTGGTTCGATTTTTTAAAACCTTGGTAGGCGTACAACTGATATTTCAAAAAAGAGAGGCATAAACAATATTACATGAAAAAAGGACACCGGTTACAAAACTCAGATTATTTTATTATTTCATCTTTATTTAAAAAAAAACCAAAACCTCAAAACTGAATCAATCCAAGTCAACCCAATCCGACCGCTGGTTGGATCCGATTTTTTATTTTCTTCTTTTTTAAAGTTAATTATATGAAACCAACCAAACCGATTGTGAAGGGCTGGCTACATGTTGCATGGAAGTCGTGTAGTAATGGTTGCGGTTCCCTCGGATTCCAAATTTCCAACGCTGCGGTTGCAACCTCCCACCCGATTCGGGACTCTGCATTTTCAAACAGGAACAGCTTATGCTTCTTCTTCTTCTTTCTCCCCTCTGTTCAACTCCACATCTTATTGAAGGAGATAAAGCTTCAACGTCGTTCAAGAGGTATTGTATTTCCCAACCATCTCACCTGAGAATCCCTTTTTACCAAATATTACAAAGTCGAGGGATTTGCATTCATGCCTTAGGCAGATCGTTCTAGTTGGCCGGTTTGTGACGACGCATCTTAATCACCATGTAAGGTTAGGAAGAGTTCAAGAAACGAATGAACAAATGGGGCCATTCTAGCAACTAAAACTGAGCTATACAACACCGTCACTGCAGAGATGGACGACACGAATAGCATGGGTACCAATGCGAGACAACCCCTCTTAAATATAACCACAGGAATGCCCCCTGCTGAGACGATTTGATAGAACACAACTACTTCTAATTGTCATCTTCCTTCATGCAGATCTTCTGAGACCATTCCTGCTCTTGATATATTTTCTTTGTCCAGCAGGCTCAGACCGGAGAATGGGCCCGAGGAGAACATAGAAGAAACACCATCAGATTCGTACGTGGTGGACGACTGTTTTGGATTGGGGCAACTTGGATCAGCTACCGGAGTGGAATCCTGGTATTCTGTGGCACGCTGTACCATTTTAAGGGACTGAACAACCTCTCCCATTGTCGGTCGCTGGTTGGCCTCAGGAGCGACACAAGCTGCAGCTATAGTGCAAACACGAATGAAGTCATCCTTTGGGTACTTTTCCCCAAGTCTTTTATCTGCTAGGTCTTCTAATCTGCTCTTATCGCGGAGGATTGGCCTTGCCTGCGTGAGGGTTATGAAAAAGACAGCCATCAGAAATCAACACTCTGTATTTATTTTTAAATAAACGCAAGAATGGTTGCATCGTAAAAGTCCTTTAAGATCATGAAAATAGATAGGTTTGCAAACCACCACTTTACCCGTTTACAGTTGATAGAGACTGAAAAGAAAGGGGTCGCAAAGAATGAGAACCAGAGGGAGAACGATGCATCACTTTTCTCTAATTATACAAACACCCCCAAGTCTTTTACCACTTTAATTGGGGATTGGTTACAGGGATTCTTTACTTCCAAAAATATCTATTGTGAGTCATCCAATCACTCTTCTTCTCTGATTACGCAGGATCTTAAAGGGAGTTACAGGTAGCCCTTTTTGTTAAACTAATATTTCTTTGTATTTGCATTTTATCTTTGTGCACACTTTCTTTCAAAAAATCTTTGTAACAAAATGAACAAGCATATCCTCTTTTAGTTATGCAGTTATCACTAATGTTTTTATTTAAGAATCATAATAGGTATAATAAAAAATAAAAATGTAGAAATATCCACCTGGGAGGTCACATGCATCTTCAAGTTTGAAAAGCATCATTTCAGCCCTCGTTGGAGTTTACCCACAATCACCACCCAAAAGCACACCCATAGTCCTTCACAACTGCCTTGATCCAGACATTTGCTTCCAAAAAGATCAGGACTGTGAGAATGAGTGAGGGAGCAAGAAAGACCAAGGGGTACAGCAGGCTCACACGATGTTGTATTTCCAGTGAAGCAGGAGGGGGCTCTGGGTGAGAGTGGTGGAACCCAATGAGGGGATCGGCATGTCAGGGGGGTGGTCATTGTCGGGCTTTTTGCTCGTTGCATGAAGCTGCAGTGGCAGGTAGGCAGCGTGCGGGTCTTTGTCAGGTCCCCTTCCGATTCAGAACCCTGCCTACCATTCACAGAGTGTGCTGGGGTTGCCATGGAGATGCAGACTCAGATTGGGACATCCAAGGGCGGATTGGAAGGCATGGAGATGACTCCAATGGCTGGCAGGGTGTGGGGTAGTGCCGGGGTTGCCTGGAGCCCATCTGATGGTGTTGCAGGTGACAGTTGGCAATGCAGGGAGCTGGAGGGCGATCAGGGTCAGGGTCCACGGGACCCCAAGAGGAGAGTGGGATCAGCTTCAGAATGGATGGTATAAGACCAACAGTGGTGGGTAGAGAGCGGGGGTTGTTGGTGGTGGTGGTCATGCTAGGAGTAAATGATCGGATACAAGCGGACAGGTTCATAAGGGCGTCTGCTTGAATCGCCTATGGAGAGAAGGGGGTGGTCTGCAGGATTCTTAGGAGATAGGCGAGAGGTGGGGATATGGCAGTGGGGTGGCTGGGGAGATTTTTGAAATGGGAGCATAGGCAGAGTTTCATAGGTAGGGTGCGGTGGAGTATGGTGGAGGTGTTGGATGCGAGCGAGTGCACATATAGTAGGCTATTAATGTGGGCCATTTTTTGCAATGTATGATTTGGAACCTGTCTTGGAAGTCTGGCAATTGCACAAAGAAAAAACAGAGATAATTCAAGGCAAACTTATCACCGGGATCGCCAACAGATTGATGTCTTGAAGCCGTAAACGTCCACGAAACGCATATGCGCTTTGATAGCTGATCACATTTCAAAATGGACTGGCTGGAGCAATGAGCAACAAGTTCTCTTCTCACTCTTTTTCTCTATTGGGTGTGATTCTATACCTGATCCTAGGAGTACTATGATACTCTCAGTAGAGAGACACCGCTTATTGCAACCCTGACCCTAGGTTCCCCTTATATAAGGAGTCCTAAAGTTCTCAGTATCAATAATAAATTCTTATTATGATTCTCAACCTGGTATCAAGGCGGTTCACTACCTCCCCATACCCCCCACCCGTCGCCTCTTCTCCTTTGTCATCAAAGAGCACCTTCCATCATCCCTCCACCTTGCCCGTGTGCCATCAAACCACGCGCAACCAACCCCTCCACCACGCCTGCCATCACCACTTCCACCAACCTTCCACCCCAGCCCCATCACCAATTCCACCGCCCTTCCACTCTGCCATCCACCCTCCCACACCCACCATCCCGCACCATCCCCTACCGCCGGCAACCCTCCATCCACCAGCCCCACCACCTCGTCCTACCCCTTTAGTCATGCAGCCACTCCAGCCACTCCAGCCACCAACACCACCACCCCACGCCACCCCTCCAACCCCTTGCCACCCTTCATCATGCGCCACCATCCCCTTCCCCAATCCACCCTTCACCGCACGCCACCATCCCCCTCTTCCCCAATCCACCTAATACTATCCCACCACCACCACCCACCCTCTTTCGGGTTCTCCAAACCCACATGAGCTCCAATGGAATAGCATCACGCTCTGTTGCACTCTCTGTATCCAAACCCTCACGAGTTCCAGCTGACTACTCTTTAACAAACTCTGATCGTATACAGCACGGTAGGATCTGAGTGATTATCATCTATTATCTCAAAATATATCACTGATATATCGGTAACAATGGGGAGGGACTTTCAATATAAGCATGCATACCGATTTACGGAATATCGACAATATCTTGCGAGATATCGGTGCATCAATCAATATTTATATACAAACTTTCCCCGTTGTCGGTCAATATAAACTGATGTCATTATTGGGCCAATATTGCTCAATATCACCCATTTTTGAACTTTTGATCAATTTGTTTTAATGTGTAGGGATTTTGCTTTTTGTTTGAGATTTTGCTTTTTAAACTGCTAGCAGTAATTTGCTTTTCAGTGTTGTAAAAGTCGGTCGACTAGTCAAGTTGGGAGGTACCGACTCGAATAGAACAAGTTGACCAGTAGTCAGTGGGACCCGATTAATAGGGCACGTAGTCGGCCGACTTTTGCATAGGGAAAACCTGATAACCCGGTTTAGAAGGATTTAGGGGTTACTGTTAGACAGTAACCTCACCATTCCTACTCGACCCCAGACCCCCCTACGTGCATAACACCTCCAGACCCCAGCCCTCTTCCATATTGCACCGCCGCCCCTTCGAAACCGTGCCACCGCCACCTCCATCACATCGTCGCCCCCTCTTTCGCGTCGTCAGTCCTCTGTCGCCCCCTCCATGCTCTGCTTTCCGACCTCCGACGACCTGGATAGGTTAGGTTTTTTATTTTTTTTGTTTTTACTTGCTTGATTTAATGCTTGATATCAGATGTTATTGCTTAGATTTTTTCTTCTAATTTGCATGTTGGTTAGATTGTTAGGTTATTTTAGGAGTAAAAAAATAATTTTTCACGATGAAGCCAAGACATGTTTGGTGTCTTATATAACATTGTCTTTATTGTCTTATTACGTCATTAATGTTCGTTAACTTAGATACATATTGTTGATTTTTATGATGGTTAGGTAACTTAGGTTATTTACCTTTTGTGGTTGTTGATTAGTTTTGTTTTAGTTAATTTGTAACTTCAACTTGTGAGTTTATTTGTTGATTAGTAACTTCAATTTGTGAGTTTATTTATCTTTGTGTTTGTTGATTGGCTAACTCGTAAGTTTGCTGATTAGTAACTTTTACGTTCGGTTAGCTTTGTGTTTGTTGATTAGTAAACTATGAGTTTGTGACTATGTAGATGGATACACCTCTAGTGAATGTCACTTCTGGTAGCGACTCATCTTTTTACGTGCCACCAGGATCAACTGATCCTTCATGGCAATATGGTTATCTTTCAAACCATGCGGATCCGAATATAGCTACTTGCAGATTGTGCAAGAAGGTTGTCAAGGGAGGTGCGTACAGGTTCAAGCAACATCTAGCCATCGTAGAGGCAACATGGATGCATGTCCTAACGTGGATGAAGAGACGAAGAGAAGATGATCGTGTACCTTGATGATGTTGCCAGGAAGAAGAGCCAGAAAGCCATTGATGTTCAGGAGGTGAGAGAGGAAATTGATATTACTGGAGATGCGGGTTCGGTGAAAAGATCATGAGTATCCGACTCCTTGGAGCAGAATGTCGCACTGGAAGGGTCATCACGTCAGATGACCATAAAAGATGCATTCACCAAAGATCACCGTGATAGGGTCCATATATAGCTAATCGGGCATATATATCGACGATTTCTTTTAATGCGTTGACGACTAACCCTTCATGCAAATGGAGGCGATTGGAAAGTACGGGTGCCCTTTGGTGATTGATGTGTGGACGGACATGCGTGGAAGGAGCATCATCAATTTTTGTGTTAATTGCACCTTGGGGACTTCATTTTTTAAGTCCATAGACGGCTCAGATGAGGTTCACACCGCGGAATACATCTTCAAGCTGGTGGAGGAGTGTCTTAATGAAGTGGACGTGGATAATATGGTTCAGATTGTGACGGATAATGCATCCGCCAATGTAGTAGCGACAAGATTGCTGCTCACCAAATATCCATGGATTTGGTGGACTCCATGTGTCGCGCACTTCCTTGATTTTGCTTTGGAGGAGATAAGCAGAGTGACGAATGTGAGGAGTGCAATCACAAAGGCAAGGAGGCTTACGGTGTTCATCTACTCTCACACCAAAACTCTAAGCTTGATGCGCAAGTTCACCAGCAAGAGGGACATTGCAAGGCCCGACCAAACAAGATTTCCAACCACTTTTCTCGCTCTTGAGAGCCTGAATGAGAAGAAAGACAAACTTAGATTGATGTTTTCCTCAGAAGAGTGGAAGAACTGCAAATGGTACAAGACCAAGAAGAGAGAAGCAGCAAGTTCCATTGTATTCAATCTTACATTATGGAACTACACCGCACTTGTCGTCCGAGTTTTCACTCCATCGGTTCGTTTATTGCATGTGTTTGATGCAGATCGACGTCCATCCATGGGCTTTGTCTACGGAGGTCTTGAAGATGCCAAACGGGAGATAATTGCATCATTCAATGGTGTGGAGTCGTCTTACAATTTTTTTGTGGATGTTGTTGTTACCTCCAAGAACAAAAGGAGGCTCGATACTCCATTGCATCTAGCAGCTTATTACTTGAACCCATTTTTCTTCTACAATGAGTCTCGTGGTGATCCGGATATTGTGGTGAGGATAGCGTTTAAGGGGTGCATGGAAAGATTTTATCCAGATTTGGATATACAAGATGCAATTACCAGGGACAAGTTTCCAGCATACAAACTTGGTCGTGGTGATTTTGGTAAGCCTTTAGCTGTGAGACAGAGGATGACAAATGACGGCAATTATGATCCACGTATTTCATCCTTCGACCAATTCTCTCTTTGGCAAGCCTTTTTTTTATATTATATAGACGAATTCTCTATTTAAATAGCTAATTCGTGGTATAATCATGGAGATGACACGCCTCATTTGAAAGCCATGACCATCAAGATCTTAAGCTTGACGTCTTCATCCTCCGAGTGTGAGCGCAACTGGAGTACATTTGACTCAGAAATAAGTCCATTCCACCCACCAAATTTGATTACTAATAGTAAACTCTAACATAGTAATTGATATAAATTTAAATTTTGTATTTTAGTCTTCAGATCCATACCAAGAAGAGAAAAAGATTGGAGTCGAAAAAGTTGAACGATCTTGTGTATGTGCGTTTCAATTCAAACCTACAGGAACGTCGACTTGAGAAAGAAAAAGATCCTCTCATCTTGTTATCGTGCATACATGGGTGAATGGACCGGATGTGTCGATGCTCATGACGAGGAGGTTTTTCCAGGTTCCGAATTGACATGGGATGTTGTAGCATATGCTAGTGGTGCTGAAGAGAATTTGGAACTGAGAAGGAGCCAACGAGTTGAACGTGGCAGGGAAGCTTCATCTTCAAGCTCCAATGCTACGTCGATGGATGAGAACGAGGAGTTACATCTTGACGATATAGAAGAAGAAGATGAGGAGGAGGAGGATGATAATGAAGATGACGAAGAAGAGATGGACTTGGATGATGACATTGAGGATTGAGTCGATTGACTTGTCTCACTTTCCACTTGTATTGTTTTTTTGGGCATATTGTATGTGTTTTGAACATTTGCGCGTGCTATGTACCAAACATTTTGTTCTTAACTTGCTGCATTTTTTCTTCTCTTGCTATAATTTTGTAAGCTCTTAAAAATATTAAAATTGCTAATAATATGAATATAAATGAGAGTATAGGTATTAAAATTTGGTTTATATATTTAAAATAATTAAAAAATTCAAAACCGACTAATGTCTGACTAAATCCGATTACTCTCTCAACTACTGAGTTCTGCAACCTTGTTGCTTTTAACAATGAGACCCCCTGCCTTAAACGAGAGATTTGCCCACTTTTTGGCTCGGAGATGAAACAACTCTAGTGACGAAGGAAGGTCGCATGCATATATATCATACAAGTTATTTTATTAATATTTAATGTGTTGCCCCCCATCAAATCCCCCACCCAAAAAACCTCTAGATTGAGAACGGAGCCAGAATATTACATTCCATTATCCTAGTCGCCCTGTGAATTCCTATCATTTTCCTACTTTTTCCATTTTCCCTACGATTTGATGGCCACCTATTAATATCGGAAAGTTGGGGAAACCCAAGTTTCCACTCCATTTTCAACGCTACCATCCTCACCTCCTGCTTGCACGCACGATTCCTAGGTCTCTATCAAAGATTTTCCAGTTCACGGATCTCTCTCTCTAACAGACCTCTGAAATAAGTCCGACCTTCCCTTTGACCCCTCTGCTACATCTTCCCATCGTTAGTCATTTCATTTATACATTCTATAGACTCAGGGGTCTCCGACACTCAAACGAATCTAATAGCGCTAGTTGCAATGTCGGGAGGGGCACATTCCAAAGCAAAGGACCCCATTTGTTTGTTTTTAGGACATCGTCACTGAACTGCTCCAGATGCATCGAATAGGGAATTGATGGCCTCCCCATTCTCAGCCTCGACCTACACAAGTCGTTTTAGGCAGGACCCCATTTGTTTGTTTTTAGGACAACGTCATTGAACTGCTCCAGATGCGTCGAATAGGGAATTGATGGCCTCCCCATTCTCAGCCTCGACCTACACAAGTCGTTTTAGGCAAGAAAAGTGTTGTTAGGTTTTCTTTTTTTCCTCTTTTGTTTGGTACCCTTTAAGTTATAATTTCATTTCATAGGGATTTTCGTTTCCTTGATAGCTGGAAGTTCTCCAAAACTATGAAAAGCTGGAGGACTTTGTACCATCCATTCCATCGATACTTATTAAGTATAAGTAATATAGTAGACAGAATCATAGATCCACGACATAATCCAATCGGCATTTATTTTCTTTAGTTTAGTTATAAAGGTTGTTTATAATCTATTATTTTAATGCATCTTCTTTCGTTCAAATTTATGACTATTATGAATGACATTCTTTAAAATATATAATATATATATTGTTACGCTCATTTGCTTGTTGGTTTGATATATATTTGTTTGTTGGTTTTCTATCTTATATAGCTCGGCATTTTTGTGTATACATAATATGCGGTGTGATGTAAAGTTAATATGCTCAATACACCTCCTTTATATCTCTAAATTATTACTGTGCGAATTTCATCATTTCCTTCCCAGTACCTCTCAGCATTTAACAATCAGCATCGACAACAATGATATGTGCAATATAATGTGTATTGGGGTGCTAAATACACCTCATTCTTGCATATAAATTTGTGTCTGTGTGCTATCTTTTAGAGAACTAGGAGGATCTTAATTTACCAAAAAAATATTTTTGTGTCATTTCTGAGATTTCCAATGATATTGTCGATATATTCTGCCACAAATTCGTTTCAAATTTATCGATATGATATCGATATCTATACCTCGAACCTTTTCCCCAAATTGGACAAGCTCAACTATCCATAATGGTCATAGACATTCCAAATGATCATGTAAGGATGCAACAAGAACGCCACTTGGGCGAAAAATGCAGGGATCATGAGCCCATGGATCCTGATCAATGTCAAAAACAAAATTGTGGAAGAACTGGTCTATTATACAGGTCTATTATACAAGTGCTCATGAGATATGAACTATTGTGGAAGCCATCTACATACAACAAAAATTCTACTAGGATGTTCAAAATATATTTAAATAAATGAACCTAAATCAAGCAAGACATCTTGTGACCGACTATTTCTCTCTAAATTCTCTATTTGAAAGATACAATGCTTGTGCTACAAGATGCACCTATCCTACACAGAATGTTGGTGTTCTTCGCAGGACTTGACCTGTGGTATGCTACCACTCAAGACCAGATGTTTACCATTGCCACTTTGCCCACCATTGAGGAATCATACGACGCTCTGAACCATCCAGCGGCCTCTCACATTAGCACTACTATGGAAGTCCACGACCAAATTACCATGCTTGATACTTCATCCGGACAAGGAAGTTGTGGCCCATATAGGGTTGTGATCACTCCAGACAAGACCAAGGATGCAGCACAATCTGGTGTACTTTCTGCAATAAAGCACTCCGAAGCCGTCTACTATAGAAAACAATCCGACCCTTACTGCTCGACCCGTCAATATCAAGGGTGATGGTCAATATGGGGGAGTCCAAAAATGATACTCTAAAGATCTAATGCAACATCTGAACAAGATCTACCATGGAGAAACTTTGCACTGACATCAAAGTGACCATCCAAAGACCGGTGTCATTGTACATACATACACACACAGATATATATATAAATATATGTTGGCTTAATCAAAAATTTTGCAAAAACAAAATGGTTGATCAATACATGTGTCTCCATCCACTTATGTGGGGGTAAGGACTTGTATACATCATATATGACAAGTTCATCAAGTCAAATTGTTCAAGTTGTCGACAACAGGTTTTCCTGATTCAGGGAAAAGAGGATGTTCATCTCATCCCAAATATCAAGCTTAGCAATGTTCTTTTTGTTCATGAGTTTCCAATCAGCCTTCAATCAGTCGGTCATATTTGCAAGGAACCTGCCTGCCGGATTATCTTTGATGGTGTTTCTTGTGTTTTCAGGATATACTGACTAGGAGGACGATTTGTGCAAACCATGAAGAAGGACATGTCTATCATCTTACTCAACCACCTAAGCCTGCTACATATTCTAGAACTCATTTTTTTGTTTCTTCAGTATTTACGTACATAACTTTCGATAATCACGAATTACACAAGAAACCCCGAATAGTCACTCTATCTTACACCAATAACCCTCCGTTAGTTTTAACACATAAACTTAACCAGTCCATCAAGTTAATTTAACACATTTCAATCCAATGACTATGATATAAACTCAAAAAAAACCCTCACCCTTCCGCCTCCAGTACCATCCTTCCTCCACCCACACCCCCTCCCCATCCGCCCACCCCACCCCCCACCTCCCACGCTGACCACTTCCCCCCTCCGTCGCCCCCTTCTCCATCCCACCACCCCTCCTCTGGCCCCTCCGATGCCCTCCTTCTACCCCCTCCTGCCCCTACAGCCCCATCCTGAGTATGTACTTCGTGTGTTCGGTAGAAAGGGCACGTCAGGATCTTCCTTGGCGATGAGATCCAATATCAACTTGAGGAAATATCTGGCACCTTTGTCAGTATTGCAATTCTTCTCCCTCCCCCCTTACTCTTCTTGACGCGGTTGAAGAAGGCATCATACCATTTGCACCAATGCCTCAGTCTACTGTAGAATCCCTGCAGATCAAGTGGGATGATCATGGGAGGGAAGTCTGAGATGTTGAGAGCTCCAGAAGATCCATGTAGCCATCAAACATCTCTCGAGCCTTTTCAAGCCCGTCACAAAATTCACCGTCCCTTGTTAGCATGTTCAGAAAACCCGCGTAGACGACGTTGTGTATGTTCACATCATCACCTTATCCGATTGTAGCTCGTGAATGAGGCGATGGACCTCTTTTCTTCTCAAGAACTTGAAGGAGTCGACGACGGAGATGCTCAAGATTCATGCACGGACACCTTGCGGGCCATCCGCCAATGGGGTTTGTATGGAGCCCACGGTATGTTTGTGTTGCCCATGGCAATGGTGGCCGTGGCAACACCCGACAACGTGTGGTTTGCAAAGATGGCGTCATGGACCCTGAAGACTTCCGTGGATGTCGAAGGAGAGGTGAGGACAACGCATAACTTTGTATCGAGACGGAAGCTCGGTATGGGGAAGTAGGTATGCGCGAGGTCAAAGCAGCAGTGGAGGTCAGGGTTCAGGAAGGGGAAGCGGCTAACAAGCGGAAGGCCTATGGGTCCTAGTGGGAGGCATTTGCCACCGCAACGATTGAAGAGAATGTGCATAAGGACAATAATGCCAAGGAGATCATAACAAGGAGGATCGACGAATTGACCCATTACATCTTTGCATGCTCAACAACTCTTCTGTCCCCTCTACACCCTCTGCCACCCTCTCTAGGCCCCCTTCCAACCCCTTCTGCCCCATCCTCCAGGCCCATCATTCGCCCCCTCTAGCCCCATCCTCCACCCTCTCCAGCCCCCTTTACTGTCTGTCGTCGTCTTCGTGCATCCTTGGCAAGCTCAACTGTGTACGAGATCGGAATAGGAAGACGACAGGAAAGCGATGCTATGTTTGTCTAAGTTGGGGAAGATGAGGGCCATCTTTTGGAAATGTGATTTTGTTCAATGAGCAAAATTGTCAAAAATTGTCGGATCCCGTCAAAGTTAAAGGTTAAAATAGATGGAACTTGACACATGGTTATGTCATGTAAGGGTTAAGCATTATCTGAGGTTTCTCGTGTGATTCATGATTATCGATAGGTAAGTACGTAAATACGAAACTACTCCGGGTTATGGGTATAAATATCCCGAATCTGAAATGATTAGGGATTTGCCACCGCAACGATTGAAGAGAATGTGCAGAAGGACAATAATCCCAAGGAGATCATAACAAGGAGGATCGACGAATTGACCCATTACATCTTTGCATGCTCGGCAACTCTTATGTCCCCTCTACACCCTCTGCCACCCTCTCTAGCCCCCCCTCCAACCCCTTCTGCCCCATCCTCCAGGCCCATAATTCGCCCCCTCTAGCCCCATCCTCCACCCTCTCCAGCCCCCTTTACCGTCTGTCGTCGTCTTCGTGCATCCTTGGCAAGCTCAACTGTGTACGAGATCGGAATAGGAAGACGACAGGAAAGCGATGCTATGTTTGTCTAAGTTGGGGAAGATGAGGGCCATCTTTTGGAAATGTGATTTTGTTCAATGAGCAAAATTGTCAAAAATTGTCGGATCCTGTCAAAGTTAAAGGTCAAAATAGATGGAACTTGACAAATGGTTATGTCATGTAAGGGTTAAGCATTATCCGAGGTTTCTCGTGTGATTCATGATTATCGATAGGTAAGTACGTAAATATGAAACTACTCTGGGTTATGGGTGTAAATATTCCTAATCTGAAATGATCTTCATGTAATCATGCTCCACAATAAAAGATTTAAACTTATACCATTGTTAGGTACTTGCTTTAGTTCATAAAGATTTTCCTTAAATCTACAAACATGGTCTTTTTTTCTCTTGGCTACAATTCCCTCTAGTTGTGACATGTAGATTTCCTCCTCAAAATCACCATGAAGGAAAGTACTTCTTACATCTACTTGCTCGATCTCCAAGCCTCGATTAGTTGCCAAGCTGAGAGTAACTTAGGTGGATGACATCTTTACCACCAATGAGAATATTTCATTGAAGTCAACACCATTAAGCCTTTCACAACCAACTATCAGTATCTTAGATTTAAAGAGTTTCATCGATCTTCACTCTAAAATCCACTTATTTTTCAACGCTATTTTTTCCTTGGGCAACTTCACATGCTCGGAGGTATAGTTGTCATATAAAGATTGTGTTTAATCTTGCAAAGCCTCAATCCACTTTTTATTATGCATGTCTTGTATAGCATCTTCATAGTATTCTAGCTTGTCATTTTCTGCCAAAAGAACGTAATCGTGTCCATAATATTTTGTAAGGGACGTCTCTCCCTCGTCATAGATCTACGGGGTGGATATGCATTAGAAGAGCCTATATCACATCAACATCTTCTTTCTCAAGATCAGAGGCTCATAAACTTCATCTAGAATGATATATAGTGGGTGTTGCAAAGGAATAGTCTCTACATCAACTAACTTGTTATTCTGAAATGTATCCTTGGATGCCTTCTGAATATCTTTAATGTTTCGATCCTCAACAAATACTACATCGCGGCTTCTCACAAGCATAGCGTTTAACCAAACCCATCATGTCTATATCCCACAAAGATGAGACAACTGATCTTTGATTCCAAAATACCGGACCATGTCAGGGATATCTCCATCAAAATCAATATGCGGAGACAAGTTGACTAGATAACCCACAATGCCACAATGTTCAAGACTTCATCGTAAAGGGATCTAGGAAGTTTCACCTCGAAAAGTGGGTAAATGGTTCTTCATGAGAGTCGTATTCGTCATCTTAGTAACACCATTCAATTGAGGAGTCTTTAGTGAAGTCCAGCAATGTCTTATACCATGAGAACTATAATACATATTAAAGGGTCTCACGTAGTTTTTGTTATTGCTACTGCGTATGCACTCCAGCTTTTTTCATGCCTACCTTTATATGAGTGCATGAAAGTCATTGTATGAATCAAGGATCCAATCCTTCCTCTTTCGGGTATATACATATAGCTTCGTAGAAAAATCATCAACAAAAAATGAGAAAATAGGTGCATGGTGCACCACCAAGAGAACTAATCTTTAGAGGACTGCGAAAATCTACGTGAACCAACTCTAATATGTGTGCCTTCTTAGAGGGTGAGTTACTTTTGAATGTAACTCTCGATTGCTTTTCAATCAAGCAATGAGTGCATTGCTTTATCTTTCTTTTCTTCAAATAGGAAAGAAGTGACTTCCCGATCAAGGTGTATACGCCCTTTCTTTCAAAAAAAATGTGCATATGCCCTTTTCTCTTAAATGGTCCAACTGTATGTGCCACTATATAATTGAGTTGCCACTATGTATTGTATTTTTCGCAATCTTGGAAATCGAAGCATTCAATGTTTTTTGTATTTTCTTTTTTTTTGAAACAAGAGGGGGAAGCACGTATAGGTGTTCGTCCTAAGATTTGAACAATGATCTTTTGGGCGGTAGGCACACTGCAGTATCAACAGGCCATCGAAGCATTCATTGTTGCAATAATCAGTCGACTAGACTAAATACTTGGACCGATTATGTGGTGCAAGGGAGGTGATCAAATATTATAGAAATTTGATTCTAGTTGAGTCATCCTATTTGTAAACCTTTGCAGCCTCTTATGTAATTATCACCGCTTGGACTTTAGGATTTCATGCTACATAAAAAACCCCATACCACTTAATAAAATTCACTTAGTTCATTCTCAACTTTTATCCACATGGTATCATAGCAATGATCCTAACATGCGCTAGTACCCTAATCCCCGCCACCACCATCAACCCCCTTTTGTTGTGCATCATCTCCGCGCCCAACTCACCGCCACCTCCAGCAATCCTCTCGTGCAAGCCTATCTCGTTGCAAGGCCCCGCACGGGTCCCTCTCGCATCGACATCTACACCGAGGGCCTTCCCTTGTGTTGTGCTACCAGCAGTGTAGACCAACCAAGGTCTTGCGTCATGCATTGACAGCACCGTAGGCATCCCCTCAAGCACCGCCAACACCTCAGGTTCACCAAGAACCGTGCCATGAGCTGTACCAGCATTGTTGGCCTCCCCTCTCGCGTGATCGGAGTACCTAACGCCGCCAACCCTAGTGCCTCCAATGACTAGAACGTGGGTCCCTATAACCTCTACCTTTAACGCTCCAACCCTCCAGCCCATTATTTTTCTATCTACGGATCATGCATCACATTCTCCTCGACTTACGTGATGTGTAATTAGACGTCCCCATAACTCCATATTTCATCTTCTCTCCAACCATGATGGCCCTGACTCCTACCGAGAGGAAGCTCTGGTTTTCTTCATCTTCTATGATGATTCAACAGTCCTCTATCAAACTCAAGGATGTTGACAACTATGTGCTTTGATCTCGGGCCTTCAAGATATTCATTGGCAGACAATGAAAGAGATTTATTCTTACAAAGAAACCTCTAAATGAGACAGATAAAAACTACGAGTCTTGCCTTGGGGACAACTATGAGGTCATGACTTAGATGACCAACAGCTTTGAATCTCGCATTGCAGCGAATCTCTAGTACAAGGACACCACCAAGGACATGGACGAATTGACACAGACATATTCTCAGCAGACTACCAGTTCACATCTAGCCAATATCTACATGCGGATTTGGTAAGCGTCTCAGGGAGAGTCCACTCTTGTGGAATACTATCGACTCCTCAGCAGCCTTTACAGGGAACTTGTCATCTTTCAGCCAGCATGTTGTGCCAAACAGGTGATAGAAAGATCCGAGTGACAACTTTACATATTTCTTGTTAGCCTTCATTGTCGTTATCAGACTGTGAAAAACATGTTCCTTATATCTGACACCAAGCTTGTAAAAGTCGACCGACTAGTCGAGTTGGGGGTAGCCGACTTGACTAGTCCTAGTCGGCCATTAGTCGATCAACCCGACCAATCGGGTCGAGCCGACTTTTACATCGAGCTTTTTTTAGTTTTTTTCTTTTTAAAAGCAAATTTATACTAATATGCTTAATGTTATATTTAAAGTTAATTACTTCTTTTATTTCATTATGATAGTATAGAAAATATACAAATCTATGTAATATATAAGAATATATGAATAAAAATGATTTATATATTTAAAATAATTAAAAAAATTCAAAACCGACTAATGCCCGACTAAATTCGATTAGTCGACCGACTACTGATTAATCCTTAGTCAGTGACCCCACCGACCGAATACCGATTACCGTTTTCCGCAACCATGTCTGACACTATGCCATCTGTCAAGGTCATCTTTGCCCCCTGCATCAACTTCAGAATTCTATCATTCGTACTTCTACTCAGAAGCATGAGGAGAACTCTGCTTTTTTGTTGTCTCTGGAAGAGGCGAGTGTTACAGCTTTCATGGAGGCCAAGGTCATAACTCTAGACGTGATCGCGTTCGTACGCAAGCATTCATTGTCAGTGATTCAATCATCCTTCTGAGAGGTGTCGGGCAAACTACCACAGCAGGCCAACGATGCATTTACATCCGACTATGATGCACTTGTAATAGAGACAGCATTTGATCAGGACTCTAGTGGACAATCCAACTCTCCACAACAGACTACTCATGCATGATGCAACTACTGTAGAACTCTACTACCAATGAGAGTCTTCCTATTGTGAACTTGGCTACCACATCAAGTATTGTAATCAACTCTGCTTCTGCCACAATGCATACATGGATTATTGATTCTAGTGTGTATATTCACTTGATCGAGTAGGTAGTCAGCTAACCTCCTCCCAACCCTCTCTTATTGTGAAGTCGATTCACCCAGCCAACTTTGCACATTCTCATATTCCCAGAGTTGGGACTATAGAATTTTCCTCCGAACTCGGACTCTTTGACGTCTTCTGTGCACTGGATTTTCCTTTAAGCCTTTTATGTGTATATAAACTACGTATTATTTTGAACTATAGAGTGGTTTTTTACGAGCTCTATTGCTACTTTTAGGACATCCGAATGATGCAGATGTTTGATGGGAACATGAGAAGAATGGTATATACTACCTTGATATCCCTGTTGATTTCACTTTCGCATTTGTTGGTGTCATCTCTGTGCTTGCCGACTTGTTCTGATGGCATATGTGGCTTGATCATCCCTTTCTCAAATGTTTCTTGAGTTGTTATTACTGAAACCTTTAGTGTGAAACATGCCAGTTCGACAAACATCATCGGGTCTCCTTTCCATCGAGGACTAAGCATCGTCGTTTATTGCCATTTTCTTTTGTCCACTGTGACATTTGGGGACCTTGTCCAGTTCGTACGATAGATCATAGATATTTCATTTTTTTTATATGAATAATTATAGCATATCTTCTTGGGTATATCTAATTAAGGAACGACATAATATTGATAACACTGCTAAGTCCTTTCAGTTTATCAAAACTTCTTTCTCTACTTGTATTCAGACTTCCAAGAATGTCAATGCTCATGAATTCACTTAATAGGATTCAATCACTTTTTTTGCTACTCAAGGAACTCTTTACTAGACCTGTCAGTATACCTCATAGCAGAATGGGGTTGCAGAAAGGAAACTCTGACATATTCTTGACTTTGGACTATAACATCAGTTCTCTTGGCTTCTATAGGACGTCTAATTATTCCGTACTCACCAGACGAAGGTCTTTGGCACTATGATACTTATTTATGTTGATAACATGATTATTATTGATGATGACAAAGCATGCACTCTAGAGACCAAGACATTCCTCCATAAGTTGTTTGTCACCAAGGGCCTCGATCAACTTAGGTACTTGGTGTTGAGGTGATTCGCACTGGAGAGTGATTACACTTATCATAGCAAAAGTATTGTCTGGATATTCTTACAGAAGTTAGCTTACTTGGATGCAAACCATCAAGCATCCCAACAGAAGTGCATAGACATGCTACATCTACAAGTCATGTGTTTGAAGATACTGCACGATGTAGAAAACTAGTGGGCAAGTTGTTTTACCTTACCGTCACTAGGCCGGATATATCATATGACGTGAGCAGAGCTAACCAGCACATAGAGAAGCCTCACTACAGTCACTGGCAGGATGTTTTCTTGATCCTTAAGGACTTCCCAAGAAAATGCATCCTTTATGGGGTTAACGATCACACTAACAACACTGCTTACACAAATGTTAACTATACCAGTTCTTTTGAGGACACACGATCTACCATTGGTTATGCCATGTTTGTTAGAAGAAACATTGTTACATGGCAAACAAAAAAGCAAACAGATGTCTCCAGATCAAGCAGAATTCGAATACTGGGCAATGGCTCAAGCCACATGCGAGATTACTTGGCTAGTCTACAGGAGCTTGGACTCCTGGCTAGCACTCTCGTTCTCCTATACTGCAACAACAAGACCGTTACATATATTAATACCAATCATGTTTTCCATAAGCAGACTAAGCACATTGAATTAGATTGCCACCTCGTTCGAAATGCAATATGAGGAGTGAAGATCACTAGTTCACACATCTCCATGGATTTCCAGCTTGTGGATATTTTCACCGAGGCACTGCTAAAGAAACACATATCGTGGTTGACTTCCAAGTTGGATATGATTGATAGATATGCTCCGACTTGAGGAGAGTGTAGAAAGTTATTTAATTATTTATCTCTTTAATAGTTGAGTTATATTCCTATTTGTAACCCTTCAGGAACTCTTATGTAATTATTACCACTTGGGCTCTAGAGGTTCATACTATATGAGAAACCCCATACCCCTTTATAAAATCCATTCAGTGCATTCTCAGTGTTTCTCCAAGATATAATAAGTCTATACGATTAATAATCGCTTGGACTGTATAGGTGCGTGATTATTCAGTCTAGTTTGCTGACTTAGATTTGTCATTCGATCAAATCCAATCACGGATACAGTTCAATAAGACACTAAAACATCTTCCATAGTGACAGAACACACCTCCGACTAAAAGTTCCTCGATTCCCCTACGATAGAACCATAAGCCTCTCCCATGAGTGCTTGATTTCATTGCCTTTAGATCTTCCGATCTGACCATTTGGTGATCAGCAACACCATATGATCTAGCCATTCGGTGGTCGGTGTTTCCCTTTGCTTCGCTCCACCGTGTTGGGGTATGCCAATCACCTAGCTCGACTCCCTCCTGCAAGTTAAGTCAAAATATATTCTCTCGTTCGTTTTCATATGCTTACTTATTTTTTATTCCATACTATTGGGGATTGTAAGAATAGTTCTTTATGCTTTTTTTTGATAGTTTTCAAGCTTATTATGCTTGAATTTTTCCTATTCCATGTTCAGTCCATCATTTAAGTATGTAAGAAAGTTTCTTATGCTTTACTTTAATGCATTTTATGATTGATTTTATTGGGTTATTCTCTATGTTTCCTTTCAAGCGGAGGATATTTTTAGTAATCATACATTATAATCATCTTGTCTCATTAAATTGACTTTACCTTTTTTAAATCAAAGCTATAACGTTAATATCCACTATAAGAGAACCTTAAAGTATAATCGTAGATGGAATGATTATATCTATGTAAATATATATGAATGTTTTCTAAAAAATAACTTATATATTCAAAATAATAACAAAATACGTTATCGAATAATACTATATGGTTGATCAACTACTGCTTAATTCTTTATTCATTAGTCCTATGACTGATACTTGAATGCACTTCTTTCCTTGCCGAAACCTAAATGACCGGAAACTGCAAAGTTGTAGTAGAGAGAAGCCGCAAGAAAGTAAAGCCTTAAATTTCGAATTTCGATTTTGTTTCACCAAGTACAGAAAGAGAAATTTTGGAGAATTTTGGTGAAATCGTCAGAAAGATTGGAAATGACACTCAACTTGACTTTTTCCAAAAAAAAAATAAGATTTTTAATGTTCCTAAGTCAATGAATAAAATAGAAATGCACACTTATTTGTAAAATAGAATTGTAAATATATTTTTTGAAGTAGTGTTATTGTCATAATCATCACACATGTTGATATGTAAAGCAACATGTTGCCTAGAGTCAGAACTGTATGCTAAACTCGAAGCAAAAGCCATCATAATTACCTCATCAATAAGAAAGAGGCTACACATATAATAAATATTAAGCAAAACATATAATATCAAAATAAAGAAAGAACAAAATCTTGTGTCTAGCTAATTTGGTTTTGATTCAGATCTAAAATTTAGAAACTAACTAAAAAAACTTCCTCAAACAATGTAAAGCACTCTAATAACTCAACACATCGATGAATAAATATGTGATGATTCATTAATATATGCAAATTTTGATGAAAGTGAAGGGTAGATTCCTTTATTTTTGTTATTTCGCCGAAAATGACATGCAATTTCGATGACATTTCGTTGAAATCCTGGAAAAAGAAATAAGATAGCGTTTTGATTTCGATGACCTGGAGAAATAGAAATTTTAGAGAATTTCGGTGGAATTTTGTTGAAATTTGAGGCCATGGTTTTCCCACATGGTTTCAGAACGACAGTAGTAGACCAATCGTCGCTACGCCACCAATCTCCCCCAATCAAGCACCGTCAGGAACTTCAACTCCAACGTGGATCCAATGGTCGGCATCAGCATCTTTGACGTTGAAACAAATTGTACATCCTCGTGACAATGTTTTATTGTTTTAGCATCGTTGGCTACAGTAGATCGTGAGGCACATCTCAAGGAATCTCCAAAAATTTGTAGCACAAATCATGAAGCATCTTCAATTTTTATTGTGCAAGTCGCGTCTAGGAATCTCATCGTTATCATGCAGAAATGTAGATCTGTAGCGATGTCCTGTAGCATTGTCCTAGCACAAGTTCGCATCGTTCACATGAAGCAATGCTCTCCAGTGCGAATTCCTTGTAGTTCTATGGCCACGAATGCATCTCTACTCCAACCTATCGTGATGATATCTCTTATCCTTATTTTTGACACCATCGCAATTGCGATGCTTGAAAAAAATAAAATTCAATCCTTGTTTTTTATTTTACTTTGATCTAGACCATTTAAGGGTGTCAGTAGAGGTCAGAGACTCGAGATTAGATTTATATAGTCACGAATGATCCTCACAAGGCAGAGGACAAGGAATATGAATGTTGGTTGCATGATAATTATCAAATCATGAACTAGCTAACCAATGGTGTGGATTACACATGATTGTCGCCAATTTCTTGTACAAGGAGATAGCTACGGAGATGTGGGAGGAATTGGCTCAGACTTATTCACAGTTTACCAGAAAATCCTGCCTTATGAACATCTACATGCATATTTGGTTCATCTCTCAGGAAGACTCCTCTCTTATTTAGTATTATCGGCAAATCACAAGATTATAGAAGAGCTCACTTTTTTTAGTCAGTATGTTGCACCAAGCATGTAACAGAGGTACATGTTTCTTGCTGGTTTTAGTCGCTACCAGACACGATCAAGACCTCACATTTGATATTGTTATTTGTTCCATCAATTCGAATGATATTTGGATGTTTGCTGCAACTTGATTCTACCCTTTGACAGTCTGGTCAAGTCCGTAACAACATAGACCACAACATTTATTGCAACATCTTAGATGTGGTTGTTGCTCTGAAATTCATGTAAGTTGAGGATGTGATTATAGGCGTGGATGAGGACGTAGTTACCTCAAAGAAAGCATTGCCGTAGAGTCAATTATCTGTCTGACAAGAGTTGGGCAAAGTTTGGTAGACCTCTTATGGTCTATCAAGTTTCTACTAAGATCAAGGTTTGAAAAAACGAAAGGCGGAACGAGGCATTTTACCTGGAGGCGAGGCGAGTCGTAGCCTCAAGCCGTAAGCCTCAATTTGTATAGGAAAATAATTACAAAAAGTATAATAAATATATTTATTGATGAAATAATCCAGTGTTATGAAAGTTGTCCGACTGGCCCGACTAGTAGGTCCGACTAGTCTAGTCCGTAGGGTGGCCGACCGAGTACCGACTAATTCCGACTAAGCATACTAGTCGGCCAATTTTTGCTTGGAGATACCATATTTTTTATGTTTTGCTTTTTTTATAAGCAAACTTATTATAATATGCTTAATTTTTTATTTAAATTCAATTACTTCTTTATTTTATTATGATAGTGAAAACAATGTGCAAAATCTATATAAATATATGTATAAAAATGGGTTATATATTTAAAACAATCATAAAATTCAAAGTTGATTAGAGTCCGACTGAATCCGATTAGTCACCCGACTGCGGATTAATCCTTAGTCAGTGACGTAGCCGACCGAGTACCGACTACCGACTTTTGCAACCTTAAAATAATCTAATCTGACAGACATGAAATATAACATTGTAATATATGATGAAATTATGAAGATAAGAACATGAAAAAAAGATTATGTCAATTCCATAAACCTTTCTACAAAATTTCTACCCAATCAAAAAGGAAATCATTGGCTATAACTATCACTAAAATATTTATCAAAGAGGAAATTATTAGTTATAGTTGTCATTAAAGATATTCGAGATGTTGATATAAATCATATGATTTAAATCCTAACTGTATGTTCTGCTAAACCCAGTTGAAGAACGGTATGATGTCCCCATGTGCCACCATACCCTACCAGTACGGGGATCTCGCTACCCGATCAACGAGCCTGGGGGGCAGGTGGGCCCTGCCTCGAGGCTTTTTCTCACCACCTCGTTTCATCTCGAGGCGCGTTTTTTCGAACAATGACTGAGATTGATGGTTTTTAGACTCCAACTGAGATAACTGGAGATCAAGGACATACTATCCAGCTTTCCAATGTGTTTTTGCTAGTGTCTCTATTACCTATGTACATACCTTAGGTATTGTGTCCAATTATGTTTCTACATCTACACCTACATCGATTATTTATTGTGGAGCACCTAATCATATGATTGGATATGGTAGTTTTCTAGCCTCCTCTAAGCCTTGTGCACATGTGAAGTCAAATCAGCTAGCTAATAGTGTCCATTCCCTTATTATCCCTATCAGTGATAACTTCTCAAAAAAAATCATATCGGTTGTATCAAGTTATCTTCCAGACTCAAGCTTTCTAGAGTTTTTTGTGCATGTCTTCCCTTTGAGCATATTCTCTATGCATAGGTTATGTTTTGAGCTCAATTTTATAATGATATTGAATATTCGCTTTTGTTATTTTCAAGACACACAATCGACGCAAATCTTTGGTTGAAGCCATTAGAAGAATGACATATTTTATATTTAGATTCCTACATATTCTCATTTTGTTGGAGCTACTTCAATCTCTGCTAAGTGCTAACCCATTCATGTGGCACTTACGTCTTGGTCACATGTATGCCAAAGCTCTCTTAGATGGTTCATGAACTGACTTTGCTTGAGTGCAAGGGATGTTTTTTTAATCCAAAAGTGCAAGGGTTGTTAATTTGGGATCTTCTACCGGGAATTCTGGGATCTTCTGAAGTCGGAACTCATTGAGGTTCTCAACGAGTTCAGGGAAGGCAACAGGGGTTTTGAGAAGATGAACCGCGCTTTACTCTTCTTGTTGCCGAAGAAAGACACCCCTACGAGTATTGATGATTATCGGCCATTGCGCTTTCTAACGTCGTTTATCTTATAGTGGCTAAGCTCCTTGCCAACAGGCTCAAGTCCGTCTTGGGGTATGTGGTGCTGGAGGGGCAGTCGGTGTTTATCTAGGGGAGACAGATGGCGGAAGGGCTTGTGATGGCATCTGAGATTTGTACGGATTGGAAGAGGACGGGGGCAAGGGGCACGCTTTGGAAGATCGACTATTCGAAGGCATATGACAGCGTGGATTGGAGGTTCCTCTGGCTATCTCTGCACAGGAGAGGATTCCTAAAGTTGTGGATAGATTGGGTGAAGAGATGTGTCACTACTTCCTCTTACTCGGTTCTGTTAAATGGTAAACCAGAGGGAGGGTTCTTTCAACCGCAGAGGGGGGTGAGGCAGGGGTATCCGTTGGCCCCGATGCTATTTGTCCTTATTGCGGATGCGTTGGGCGTCTTATTTAGGAAGGCAGTGGAGTCGGGGTGGTGTGAAGGTTATCGCAGGGAGGATATCTCCATCCCTATCCCGCAGTATGCAGATGACACCGTCCACTTTCTTGCGAGTTTAGAGGAACAAAATATGAATGCGGTTCAGCTGGTGGAGATATTGGATAGCATGGCGGGTTTAGAGATTAATAAGAGCAAGTCGATGGTGATAACCTTTGGGATGAACGATGCAGAACGAGTCGGCATGGCTACGGTTACAGAATGCCCCTTAGGGAACCTCCCGATTCACTACTCGGGCTTACCTCTGTTGGCGGGAAAGCTAAAGAAGGCAGACTGCGATGACGTCATTAGGAGGATGGAGGGTAGATTGGCGGCGAGCTGGAAAGCAGTTTCCTTGTCTAGAGGAGGCAAGCTCGTTCTGTTGAAGCATGTGCTCTCAGTGATACCTACCTTTTTCTTCTCCACAAGGTTGCTACCAGTGCGGGTTAAAAGGAAAATCGAGTCGTTGATGAGGAGGTTCTTCTGGTCAGATGGGAGGCAGCAGGGTCCAGGAATGCATTTGGTTAAATGGGAGGAGATGACAAGGAGCCGCGAGGACGGAGGGTTGGATCTGTGATGTGGAGTGTATGAACAAGGCACTCATCACGAAGTGGATTATCAACACTTGGGGGCCTTCAACATCGCTTGCGGCAAGATTAATGAGGAAAATCTATGGGATCACGAGCCAGTTCGCGGTGAGTAGAGTTCGTTTTGAGTCCCCTCTTTGGGTCGATATCCGCGAGGTTCTTCCACAGCTTGTCTCTTTGGTTCGACCCAAGGTGGGGGATGGCAATCTCTTTATGGCCTCGAATTTCAGTGAAATTCGGTCGAATTTCTGTCGAATATCTATATTCAGTCGAAATTGAAATTCGACCGAAATGACCGAAATATGGGGGTCCTAGTACAAAAAATGATCGAATGATCGAATTTCGATCGAAATTCCGTTTTGGTCGTCACCGAAATCGACATTTAAGGCCTTGTGGACGGGCGAGGGAAAGTTCAAAGATAGATTCCATCGATTGTTTGCTCTAGCAGCTTCGAAGGTGTCTACTCTAGCGCAGACGGTGGAAGCAGGAAGTTGGGCGCTGGTGTTTTCGACGGACCTTTCAGAGCAGCGCTTGGAGGACTACCTAGCGTTGCTGGAGGAGCTACCTCAGTTAAGTTTATTATCCACGGCCAGAGATCATTTCGAATGGCAAGGAAGGAATTTCACTGTGAAGAGAGCCTATGAAGGGTTCAACAGGCGAGCGCAGGAGCAGGAACGGAAGCTGAGGGATGACGTCAAAATAATTTGGGTTGCAAAAATCCCAAGCAGAGTTAAGGTATTCCTGTGGTGTCTGAGAAGGGATCGCTTTTTGGACAAGGGGCGCAGAGGGAGATTGTTGGGCCAAACAGATACTCGTTGTGACAGATGTGAGGAGATGGACGAAGATTCTGACCACCTTTTTTTGAGGTGCCTGGGTTCGGCACAGGTTTGGAGGCAGAAGGGGGTTACGTGGCTCGAAACGGAGAGCTTGGTTGTATTATGGGTTTCTATTAGGAGGGTGGGAAAAGGCTCCACGGATGATTACTCGAAGTCGTTCACAGCATTGTGGGCCATCTGGATGGGACGTAACAAAAAGATATTCAACAATCAGAGATTTTATGAAGAAAATGTGGTCGCTCATGTAATGTATACATTTTTCTTAATATAATATACAACATGCGGTGACCCCACGATGGGGGATCACCCGATCTTCTTTCAAAAAAAGGGTTGTTAATTTGGTAAACATCTCAGAACGGCGTTCCCTTGCACAACCAAGCCTCGTCACACTACCCCTTTTATGTTAGTCCATTATGGTATTAAGGTACCATGTCTTATCTTTGAGTGTTAGAAGTATTTTATGATTTTTGTTAATGATTATAGAATATCTTCTTACGTGTATTTAACTAAAGAATGGTCAGAGATTAATAATATTGTTAATCGTTTGTTGAGCTTTGAGAAATCCTTGTTTCTATCAGCATTAATATTTTTAAGTCTGACAAGACTCTTGAGTTTTTTTAACAAGATTTGGCTACATTATTTGCTACTCAAGGTTGCAACAGGAAACTTCATCATCTTTTAAACATAGCTAGCACCCTTTTTACTTAGATAAAGGACCCTAAAACCTTTAGGGAGATGACATTCTTACTATCATATACATTATGAACATGTGTACCCTCTTCTGTCCTTGATAGGTTACATTGTTCTCTATTATTTTTGTAGGTGAGGAATGTTTTCCATAGCTTTACAATTTTTTGATTGCATTGCCTTTGTCCATGATTTTCACAAAAGGGATAAATTATCTACATATACAGTAAAGGGTGTTTTCTAAGGTATTCTCACGCCCAAAAACGATGCATGTGTTATGACTTAATTAGGGATCGGTAATATGTTTATGTCGATGCACGTTTTTGAAAAAAATATCTCTTCTATGGTTTTGTTAGTGACATTCAATTGGACTTCCCTCCTTTTATCCAAGTTTACTATAGGAGGCATCCTAGACTCAGATAGTCCCTCTTCCTCTATATTATTTCCCACTGCTCTGAAGAAGCCCTAAAGTCAATATACTACGTAGTTTATGCCACATTTTACTTCTACCTATGGATTATCTAACTGTAACAGGACTTTTACATATGTTATTACGGCAATACCTCTCCCACATGATTACCATACACAACACCCTTCAAAATCTCGATTGGGAAACAAGCAATGCACAAGGAGATGGACACTATTGTTTTAGGAGCACTTGGGATCATGTGCCATGTCAATCAAGCGTTATCCATGTTGCTTTCAGATGGATCTTTATGACTAAACATGCTTCAGATGGATCATTGACAGACTGAAGGCCAGATTAGTGTTCGAAGATTTTACCCAATCTTAAGGTGTTGTTACTTCGAAACTTTCTCTCCAGTGACCAAGATAGGGTTTATTCGCACTATTATCTTTCTTGTTGCCAACAAAAGCAATCTGATTTGGCAATTAGATGTAAAGAATTCCTTACCTTACGGTGTTCTTGAGGAGGTCTACATGGCGCAATCACCAGGTTGCATCGTTGAGGGGTAGAATGTATGTCATTTCGCAAGTCAGACCTTGACCAAAAGTAGAGCCCACAACCATGGTTTTACATATGCTCTTATGTTTTTCCCTCTAGGATTGCCTCTCTAAGAACATGTGGAATGGTAATAAATTGTCATATTAAATAGCATACCTATAGACAGGGGCTAGGATTAAGGTTAATATAAATAAAAATAAAATACATAAAATACTCCCAGAAAGGTACACCCATAAAACTTAACCCTAATGCCCCCTCCATAACAGAGTCGATAGGGTAATTGGGTATTGTGAAAAGATCAACTATTATATGGCATGGTGTTATGTGTTTAGTCCCACATCACCTATAGTAAGTGTGCGGGTGTAAGTTTCAATGTGAAGAGTTAATGAATAAACACGACTATTAGGTCGCTTCTCCCTAAGGAGTAGGGCAATCATCCGAATTGTCTTGAACTATGAAAATTCAAGTTTTGATCTTTTCTGTTCAACAGTACCATTATTCCCGATCACATATCAAAACCAATATAAAGGCAGAGGATGAAGTCTAGTGATCAACACCAATGTGATGACAAGAAATAAAATCAATTCGTGGTGATTGCACAAGGTTAAAGGTGGCAAGTAATATATATATAGGTTGGGGAGCTTGTACCACCGTGCATGTAACTTTACATGCACCAGTACCATAAATGTCCATATTTTTATTTTTTTTGAAATGAAATCATGTGGAATTGAGGTCACCATATATCACCGTGATATCCTTCAAAATTCAACTTAATTCGAGATTTCTAATCAATCCGTCAAGACTATGAAATTTTAAGGGATATTTACACCTATAACCCTGAGTAATTTGGTAATTACCCCTGAAACCCTCTATAATCACGAATTACACGCATGACCTCCAATAATGCTCCGTTTTACATCCATAACCTTCCGTTAGTTTCGGGGAGTTAACTCAACCATACGAGTGAGTTAATCTAACCAATACACTATCTAATGGCTAAGATTAATTAGAAGTAAAAATTAAAAGAAAAAGAATACGCACGTGGACTGGTGGACTATACGCTGGAAGCACGAGCTTGGGGTGGGGAGAAGGGGTTCCAAGTGGGTTTGCCGATGGCTTCGGGGCTTCCAGGCGGTGCGAGGCGACGCGGAACGAGGGCGAGGTTCCCAGGCGGGGGGAAGGTTCCCAGGCGGGCGGGGGGTTGCAGGAGTGGGAGGCGGCGGCGGCGGTTGGGGGGAGGTTACCAGGCGCGGCGGCGGGGGTGGGAGGTTCCTAGGCGACGCGGAAGGGGGGCGAGGTTCCCAGGCGAGGGGAAGGTTCCCAGGCGGGCGGGGGTTTGCAGGAGTGGGAGGCAGCGGGTGGAGGGGAGGTTCCCAGGCGCAGCGGCAGGGGGTGGGAGGTTCCCAGACGGGAAGGGGGTCACCAGGCGGACGGGGCTTGCAGGAGTGGGAGGCGACGGGTGGGGGGAGACTCCCAGGCGCGGCAAGGGGGGGTGGGAGGTTCCCAGGCGGCGCGCGAGGGTGGGGGGGGTTCCCAGGCGGGAGGGGGGTTGCAGGAGAGGGAGGCGGCGACGGCGGGTGGGGGGGGGGGGGGGAGGGGACAGTTGCTGGAGTGGGAGGCGGCGGGGGTTTCCCGGGCGCGGGGGAGGGGTAGCGAGAGAGGTTCCCAAGCGGGCAGGGGGTTTCAGGAGTGGGAGGTGCGGCGGCGGCGGGTGGGGGAGGTTCCTAGGCGCGCACGTGGGGGGTTTGGGGGGGGGGGGGGGGGGGGGGGGTCCCAGTTGCAGGAGTGGGAGGCGGCGGTGGCGGGGGGTTCCCAGGCGCGGGGGAGGGGGGTAGCGAGAGAGGTTCCCGGGCGGGCAGGGGTTTCAGGAGTGGGAGGCGCGGCAGCGGCGGGTGGGGGGAGGTTCCCAGGCGCGCACGTGGGGGGGGGGGGGGGGGCGCTCCCAGTTGCAGGAGTGGGAGGCGGCAGTGGCGGGGGGTTCCGAGGCACAGGGGTGTAGCGGGGGAGGGGGGTAGCGAGAGAGTTCCCAGGCAGGGGGTTGCAGGAGTCGAGGCGGCGCGGAAGGGTCCCAGGAGGAGGCGGGGGCAGGCTTCTTGCAGGCTGAAAGGGAGGATGCGTCGGGAAGGGGGGCGACGGAGGCTTACAGGTGTTGCAGGTGGAAGGAAAGGAGGTGGTTGGGAGGAAGGGGAAGTTCGCGGAGGACGTCGACTAGGGGACGGAAGGTTGACTGGGTGGAGGAGGAGGTCAGAATGGGGAGGGGGTTGGTTGAAGGAGGAAGATGAGTAGTCATTTGTAAATAATGAGAAATAAAAAGATATAAAATGTAAAATACCTGACTGATTTCGTCATAGTTAACGGGGAATGGGACGGAAGTTAACACAAGGGTTGTTGGTGTAAGAGTTAAGTATTACTGAGGGTCATGTGTGTAATTCGTGATTATAGAGGGTTTTAGGGGTAATTACCAAATTACTCAGGGTTATGGGTGTAAATATCCCAAATTTTAAACGGTTTCAGAATTACTGGAATTTATTTCTTCCAGATGAACATGTTTGAAATGTTTTTTACACGAAATTTGAAACACACATTAATAACCCTGAGTAAATCCCCCCATGTTTCATTTCGAAAAAATGTGCGCTTGTGGCACCGATGCATGTAAAGTTACATGCACCTTGGTGCAGGCTCCCCAACCTCATATGTATATATATATGATTTTTATCCAATGAGCCTTGTGCCCATTAGAGATGAAATGAGCCCATTTCATCTCCAACAACTCCAGTAATAAAAATACAAGCTCCAGTAACAGCATACTCCATCTCCAGTAATAGAAATACAAGCTCCAATAACTAATATATAGCCATGCTTCAGTAATATATATCGAAGCTTCAGTAAGTGGTATCATAACTTTAGTAACTTATATAAAGTTACAAGTGCGAACCAAAGTTACTGATTAAATTACTTCCTTTACTTACATTTGATTCAAAGTTACTAATGACAATACGAAAGTTACTGTTGCGTTTAATATTACTGAGTTCAGTTACTGATGGCAATACAAAGTTACTGATCGTCTGATTAAGATCAAACGGTTGGAATTAAGGGCTCATCTCACCTCTAATGGGCACAGAGCTCATAGGATAAGTCCTATATATATATATATATATATATATATATATATATATATCCAAAACTATGAGACTTGTTGAGCTAAACTCTCATGAGTTGTGCTCACTAAGCAAATGGGACGCACTCATGTTAATAATGTGAACTTGTTCTCTTAACAAGCTAAGCTTAAATTCCAATTGTTCAACTTGGTAAATTACGTATTAGCTGAATTAAATCCACAAAACTTGAGTGCAGTTATTTGTGATGTGTCTTATAGTTGTAAGTCATGTATTCAAGCCTCCCACAGTCATTTTTGTCCCATTTTGGTCCAATGAAAATTTTGGTGTGAATAGGGCAAAGCCTTGAAGTGAGCATGCAAGAAAACTATCTCCTTTGAGCTCCACAAGTAGCCACACCCTAGAATTTTAGTAGAAGTAAGATAGTATTATATGGTTTATATGAATCACATTAAAAATGTTAGTAGGTCTCAAGTTTGGTTCATAATCTTAGATCTCATCAATTAGGCTCATGCTGGGCTTGGAAGCAACTCATTAATTCGACTTTTATCAGATTAATCAGGCTCGAGTTGGGCTTGGAATCAACTAATCAATTGGACTTGAGTTTGGCTCGAGCAGCAACGAGTCAAGTCCAAGTCAACTCATTGAAACTCGACCGAATTCAAGTCTGAGTTCAGACTGTCTCGGGTATGCAGTTGGGGTGGGGGTGAAATGCTCCCAGGCAAAACTTCTTCTGCATTTTCTGCATGCCAAAGTTCACGGGAGAAGACCACCTCTATCCAAAAATACGCATAAAACTAATCCAGGTAAGACCAATGCATTGTCGAATTAATAATTATTTAGGAGCACGAACAGAATTCTCAAAATCTGTAGTCCAACCATGTGAGATCCAGTTGTGAAAACATGCTAAGAGCCAAAGTCTTACCCAAGTAACAAGATTTTCTTGCCCAGAAGGCTGTGACATGTCCACAGGCTTTCTTCCCGTCAACAATTCAAGAAGAACCACTCCATAACTGTATACATCACTCTTTACAAGTAGATGCCCAGTCATTGCATATTCAGGGGCTACATACCTGAAAACAGTTATAAATAATTATAAAAAAACAGCAATATGGCTATGTACACTAAATTTTGGTATACTGGTCTTACCCAAATGTGCCCATGACCCGTGTTGATAGAAAATTTGCTCGGCCCTCCGGGGCCTGCTTGGCAAGGCCAAAATCAGACACTTTTGCATGAAAATTGTGCTCAAGTAAGATGTTTGATGCCTTGAAATCCCGGTGGATTACACAAGGCTGAGAATCCTCATGCAGGTAAGCTAACCCCCTAGCTGCATCAAGTGCAATTTTCATCCTTGTATCCCAATCTAAAGGACAACTTGCTCCCAGAGGACCTGAGGTGGTTTGTGTTGAAATGTTCAGATTTGTACAGAATGCCTTTTAAAAGGTAAAAAGGGCGAGAGAAAATTTACCATGAAGCCATGCTTCTAAGCTTCCATTAGGAATAAGTTCATAACAAAGCAGATTTTGGGAAGAATCACGATTGCTATAGTAACCTATAAGCTTAACAAGATTTCTATGATGCAGCCTACTAAGCATCTCAACCTCTACCAAAAACTCTTTGTCCCCTTGATGGCCCCCACTGGTGAGCTTCTTGATAGCAACTGGTGTCCCATCACTTAGTACACCCTTGAAGACACGTCCAAAGCCACCCTCCCCAAGCATACTTGCCGGCTCAAAATTTTTTGTTGCTTCCTTGAGCTCTTCAAATGGAATAAATCTTGTGCTTGAGGGATACTGAAAGGAGCCCTCAATTGAAGTCGTGTCAATAGACCGACTTTTCACTGCAGTGATTAGACAAAATAGCATACGAGATTAAAGTAGAGTCAGCCAAGTTTGAAGAATACTATGAAATGTAAACTGGCTAAATCAATAAAATAGAATCGAGATTATGACAGTAAATTTCTTTATGAAAACCGGCATACTAATGAATTCCTATTCATACTGCAAAAAAATAAAATAAAATAAATGCTTTACCTGGCAAAATACATAAGTAAGCAAGAACAACTTCCTGCAATGAATTGCAGCATGCAGAATGGCTGACATCTATGAACAAATTTGAAGGCAGAGCCTCGTGAGTGCAGGAAAGCTGTGTGACGACAGATATTGATATGTTTAAAAACATGGAGAATGGGATATGTTTGAGGACAGCGCTCGGGAAAGGAACATGTGACGAGCAGAAAGTAACACAGACTGATGGCAGCCAATCACATGCAATGCCTCGTAGTGGTTGGAGCCGATTCTTGCAAAAAAAGAGGGCCACCAACAGCAATGGAAACCATAGAACCACTCCCTCCCACCTTTTGTGAAAAGAAAAAAGGAAAGAAAATGTGTCGCACCTCTTCCTAGGAGTGTTCCTCTGATACTATGTCAGAGTATAAGTTATAATGGCTTTATTACAAATTCCTAGCCTCATATAGTTGAGGCAAATTGGGAAACACAATTTAAAAAAAACTTTAGAAAAGGGAGGTCGATTATGAGGAGAGATGAAGGCATTGGAAGTAGAGGGTGAAATTCGGGGAAAAGCCAGGGGAGGACCACATCAGATATGGGGGTTGGATGGTCAGCCATCGCAAGAAGGATTCTCGACACGACCTGTAGTGTTTCTGTTGCGGGGCTCTGCGCCATCGGGCATCGACGTGTGCAGCAGAGGTGCAATGCTTCGTCTGCGATGGCATCGGGCATCGGAGGATGGAGTGTATGGTCTCGTAATCGTTGAGCACTGGAAAGGGAGTTCTTGATCAGGGGAAGGCAGAGGGGGCGGTGGGGATGCTCGGGCGGTGCAGCTAACGACGCAAGTAAGGTGGAAGGTCGTTCTTTTGCTGAGGTGCTAAGGGGATTTCCCTCAGTCTAATGGAGGTGTTTCGTGGAGGTTTTTTGATTGGGCAATCAAAGGAGCCCATGAAGGTGGTTGTTGTGAAGGATGTTGCATTGTTGGGGGAGAGTTTAAGGACGATGTTGTCGGACTGTCGATCGAATGTTTTCTCGTGCATGGGTTTTCGAAGGCGTAGATCGGAGCCTTGATGCAGACTTGGGTGACCTCGATGAAGGCATTGTGGAAGAGGCCGTGCCTTGTTGATGGGGAGTTGGGTCCCAACCGTGCAGTGCTATGATTGTGGGGGGTTCCCTTCCTCTCGAGATCAGTGGGGAGGCTGAGGGAGCTGTTTGCCGATGTGGGGGAGGGCCTGGAGCTGATTTCAGACAGGTTGACGCCGTGTTCAGATGCTGGTGTGGTGATTGTGGCGGTATGGCCAGGGGACCGATAGCCAGGCCGTCTGACATGAAGGTGGGGAGGGCGACGTTTAGAGTTTAGGTAGAGGAGCTACTTTCCATTCCACCACGTATCGCGAAGCAGCGACGACCGTCGCAGGTGGAGGTGAAAAGTAGGAGCACCTTCATTACTGAAGGAGCGCCTTCATTACTGAAGATTGCGATGCTAACCACGAAACGACCGCAGAGGTCACTAAAGTCCCGATATTTTGAGATTTGGAGCACACACCGACCATTAGGATTGGAGGGGAGAAGATGTTTCCCAAAGGCGAAGTTGCGGATCTGATTCTTGTATCGATTGGGGCTGAGTTAGATCCACCCCTTTTCATGGGCTCAGATCTGGATGCTTGCATCTTGAATCAATTGCTGGACTCTTGCACGAACCAGGTCCCTCCCTCAAGCCTAGAATCGAATCTTATCCCGAACTGATTTGCTAGCTTAGAGTCGACCAAGGTTTCTCCTTTGAACCTAGATCCGACGAAGCTTCTCTCTGTTTGGGCCGCTCCTTTGTGCCCTCTCATGGCCGATGGGAGCCCTGGTGTTCGGTGTGATGTTTGCAATGTGGTTTCTTGTCTGGTTACTTTGTCAACGAAGGAGAGTGGAGCTGATGGAATTCAGCCACAAGGGGATAGAGATGACTTGGAAGGTGGGCCTCTCGAAGGGGGTGGTTGCTCGACTACGGAGGTTGCACTGCAAAGGTCCTCTGAAGGTTCCAACTTGGGTGGTAATGGGCATGCTCGGCTGAAGCAGTACAGATCACGATAGAAGAGGGCTGGAAGAGTGATGATTAGGACTCTCAAAAAAAATCTCAAGATCGATATTTGTTCAAATTCAGCACATTTAAAGTTTGATTTAGATTCGATTCAAAAATAAATAAACAGAACCTAAACACAAGTTTAGGCTTGATTAAATAAATAAAAGAACCTAATTATCATATGTTCGCTCATGTTCGATTTGTTAAAAGTTTGATATACACATATTTACAAATCCTTATCTGGATAAGGGGACCTTATTTTAGGATAAGTGGATTTATCCCGAGATAAGTGGACTTTGTCTGGAGATAAGAGTATTTGTGGGGTAAGTATAGTTTATCTCGGTATAAACTACCCAAGATAAATAATCACATCACACGGTTATGACATCCATTATGTATATGTCTAATACTTTTTCCTTCCCCTTCTCTTAAATCAACAGAACATGTATAAAGCCCATTTATCCTTTATCCCCATCTTAATCCTTTTCCCCTCATCCAAATGAATATAAAAATATAATACAATCGTATTTTTTTCAAAGAGAAGGATTCTTATTGATTTATTTTTTTTCAAAATATGAAGCAAAGTTCGATAAAAAATTGAATAAATATTTGTTCTAATTATATATCTATTTTTTCATTTCAGTCCCTCTCATCCGAATATTCTCAAGTTTGATATTCGCTTAGGTTAGATTTAATTAAACAGAGGTCTGGTTCAGGTTCGATTCGAAAATAAACGAACCGACTTGAACACAAGTTTAGGCTCGATTAACTAGACGAACCGAATCTAAAAATTGTAGGCTCGTGCAGGTTTTGTCCGTTTACACCCCTAGTGATGATGTTACTCCCAAGGCAGCGCAAACCTTGACTAGGTACTCTATGAAGATCAATGTAGCTAAGGTAGAGAGTGCAATCCCATCCATCAGGAAAAAGGCTAGTTTTGAATGAAGATAATCTCCTAGAATATGAGGGGTTAAGGGACCCCAAGAAAGAGGTTCAATGGGATCTCTTCCGAATGATTGACTCAGAGACATCATGTTGATTCAAGAAAGGAAGTTCGACGGTTGGTCTGACTCGTTGTAGAAGTCCTTTGGCCTGAATATGACAAATTCTTCAGCCCTTAAAGTTGTTGGCAGTGATCGTGGAGTCATTGTTGCATGGAACGGCGATATGTTCGATGTTCTGTATGAGAGACCTAGAAGATTTGTGCAAACAGTTGAGCTCTACAAGAAGCGGTTGAGCTCTAGGTTGGTGGTGTCATGTGTACTTGACTAGCTGACCATTCGTTGCATGGGAACTTGTGGGCTGAGTTGCAAGAGGTGAGGGAGGCTTACTAGGATTAAATACAAAAGGAGAAATTCTACCTCATTCAAGTTTTCGTTCGAGGTTGGATCACTTCTTTGTATCGCCTAAATGTAGCAGTTGTTTCCTGTGTGTGGAGTTTTATCTCGTCTCAAATCCAGGTCGAACCACCCCCCCCCTCGTTTGCGACTCTATGGAGTAGGCTACTCCATGCACCTTTTTCAGATTCGAGCAAGCATGGTTGCTCGAAGATGGGTTTCGTGACTTGGTAGCTTAGCATTAGCGGTCAGTGGAGGGTGAGGTGTCAACAGCGGCTCGCTTGGTTCAAATGTCAGCAAGGCTGATGAAGAGGCTTTGTGAGTTTAAGCGAGAACTAAGGGGGACGAGGAGGGCCAACAGATTGAAAGCAGAGGCAAAGATTGTGCAACTGGACAAGAAGGAGGTTTCCAGGGATTTATCTGAGGAACTGGAGGAAAGGGGGGAGCATCTGAGATCTGTTGTGATGGAGGACAAGAAAAGGATGGTGGAGTAGAAACAAAGATCCATGAAGAGGCGGATTAGGGAAGATGATGTGAATACGAAATTCTTTATTGCAAAGGCCAATGGGATGAGAAACTTGATTCACACAGAGGTAGTGGGAGACTCACGTGTCGAGGGAGCAAAGGAGATCAGGAGAGCATCGGTGAACTACTTTCGTGGTCTTTCCAAAAGAGTGGAGCTGAGAAGATGGAGGTGGGAGAAAGATGGTGTACCTGGGATCTTGCCCGAACAAGACACGCGACCGATTCGACCTTTCACAAAGGAGGTAAGTGAAGTCGACCATGTCCGAGCTAAATGACGATGAAGCATCGAGTCCAGATGGCTTCCATGTATTCTTCTACAACGAATTCTATGAGGTGGGAGGGGACGATGTGTTCATAGTCCAAAAGGAGTTTCTTCGTTGCTATGCAGGGATTGACAAAATCAATAGAGCTCTTATCTTTCTCTTGCAAAAAGAGGCATCCGAAGTGGAGGATTACTGGTTCATTGCTCTCTCAAATTGTGGGGGGGAGCGATGACATTTGTAGCAAGCGTATACATGATATTTATGGTGTTGATGTGCATGCCTTAGATGGTTTTCATACGCTATGATATGAGACAACTTTCTGGAAGGGTATTCGCGGGATTTCCTGGAGGTGCCCCCATTCTTACCGCCATGACTGGGGGGATGGTCACAATTTCTTCTTCTGACTAGATGATCGGCTGAGTAATAGTCCCCGAACCTCTCAATACCCACAAAACTAAATATGATGAATCGTGTGCTTACGTTGAAACATGATGAATCGTGTACTTACGTTGAAATGGGACACGAGAATTCGGGGGGAAAGCGATGACGTTTGCAGCAAGCTTATACATGATATTTATGGCGTTGATGCGCATGCCTTAGATGGTTTTCATATGCTATGGTAGGAGACAACTTTCTGGAAGGGTATTCACGGGGTTTTCCTGGAGGTGCCCCATCTCTTTTTTTTTTGAAGGCTCAAAAAGGGGGAGACACGCGATGGTGTTCACCCCAAAATAATATTATAAATAAAGAATAGAGCGAGATACTTACACATCGAGGAGGGGAAGAAAGAAGGGAGAGGGAGGGGCCAGAAAAATAATATTAAAAAAACGGCAACCGGCCCCAAGGCCCAACTACGTAGACCAGTCAGCGATTAATATGGAAGCCGCGGTATCGACGTTCTCCACGTAGAAGCGCGCACCCGAGAAGATAGAGTCATTGCGAGCCCTCCAGATGGACCAAAGGCGCGCCAGAGGGCCGAGCAGATGCGAGCGGGGTCTTCTTCTGTTGGCCCAGAGGATGTCCCAGAAGTCCTCCGTATTGGCTGATCGAGCCCAGGCGACCTCATCCCAAATCCGGGAGACCGAAGTGCAAAGGAAGAAAAGGTGGTCCGCCGATTCATCAGACAACCCACAGAGCTGGCACAGAGTGTTGGAAGAGTGAAGAAGGGAGGCGCATCGATCGCGAGTCATCAGTCTTCGATGTCGAAAAACCCAGAAGAAGAAGGTGATCCTAAGAGGTAAGCGGAGCCCCCAAAGGAAAGCGCAATCACGGGCCAGGGAGGCATCCAGAGGTGGAGGAGGAGGGAGCAGGGCAAGATAGGCCTTGCGGGAGGAGAACGGGCCATTCCTCCAAGCCCAGTGATCCCGCCCGCCAGCAGGGGAGGAGGAAGAAGAGAGAGCCTCCAACAGAGAGGCCAAGTCGTTGACGCGCTGGTCAGAGAGGGACCCCGAGAAGGCGGGGTACCAGCCGCCGTGGTTCCAGTAATCAGCAACGGTGGCCAAGCGGTTAGACGCCAAAGAGAAGAGCCGCGGGAAGCGAGACCGGAGAGCGCCACTCCCCGTCCAGTCGTCGATCCAGAAATTGAAGATAGCACCCGATCCCAGCACCGGGGAGAATAGAGAACGGTTCTTTTGATATATTTCAAAAATGTATCGCCAAAAGGGGGAAGAGTGAGCCGGGCATGTCCCACGGATGAAGGAAATCCAGTCCACGCCCATAATCGCACGCAGGACTCTGCCAAAAAATGATTCATCCTTGCCCCAAACCTTAAGCACCCATTTTAAAAGCAAGGCCTCATTGACCCGCTCCAAGGGCCGAACACCAAGGCCCCCCGCTCTCTTGGGCCGAGTAACCACATCCCAAGCAATCAAGTGAATCCCGCGGCCGCTGCCATCCGCCCGCCCCCATAAAAATCTTCGCATGCATTTTTCCAGCCGGAGGCGAACGCCCACAGGTAACTTGCGAACCGAAAGAAAGTAGATGGGAATCGCAGAGAGAACCGACTTAAGAAGAACGAGGCGACCACCACGAGAAAGTAAGGAGGCCTTCCAGCCAGCCAAGCGCGAGTCCACCCAGTCCAGGATCATCCTCCAGTCATTCAAGCGGTTCCGGCCCGACGAAATAGGGGCACCGAGGTAGGTGAGAGGGAGCTCCCCAATCCGTGAACCGAGGATAAGGCTGCACTCGGCCACCTCAGGCGCGGACATGCCAAAGGGCACGAAGCAGCATTTGTCGAAGTTGATCGTTAAACCCGATAGTTCACCGAATAGGGAGATCACATGTGCCATCCCAGCCACCGCGTCGGAGTTCCCCTCAATGAAGCACATGGTGTCGTCCGCGAACTGAATAATAGGCACACAAAGGCCATCCTTCTGAAATCCCGCAGTGAGGCCAGCATCAATGACACCATGCACCATCCTGGTCAAGACGTCCGAGGCGAGAACAAAAAGCATAGGGGCTAACGGGCATCCCTGCCGCACCCCCCTACGAGGTTGGAAGAGACCGCCAACAGGACGTCCGTTAACAAGCACTGAAAGGGAGGCCGTGGAGATACATCTGCGCATCCAAGATATCCAAGCACTTGGGAAGCCCCGCCGATGAAGAACAGCCCATAGGAATTTCCAGTCAAGCGAATCATAAGCTTTAGAAAAGTCGATCTTCCAAAGGATACCTTTCTTCTTCTCACGTTTCCAATCAGCCACAATTTCAGAAGCAACAAGGATGCAATCCGCAATATGGCGACCTTTGACAAACGCACCTTGGACCGGCGAGATGAGTCCGTGAAGGATCGTCGAAAGACGGTTGGCCAAGGTTTTAGCGATAATAAGGTAGATGGCGTTGGAGACGGCAATAGGGCGGAAGTCGTCGAGACAGAGGGCGGGTGATTTCTTCGGGATAAGAACGATGTGCGCCCGGTTGATACGATCAAAGCCAAGGTTGCCCGAGTAGAAGTCAGAAGCCACCGCGAGTACGTCCCCCGAAACCACCTCCCAAAAATCCTTGTAGAAGGAGACCGGAAAGCCATCCGGCCCCGGGGAAGAGTCACCATTCAAGCTCCACACAGCGGATTTAAGCTCGGACAAAGAAAAAGGGCGAGTGAGGAGAGAGGAGTCCGCATCCGAGATCCTGGGGGCCCCCGCCCCAAGCCAACGCCAACGCCGCGGGGGGAGGGCAGTAGAAGAACGACGGAACTGCTCGGAGATGGCAATTCCCAGCGCGCGATCATCCGAGTGAACATGGCCATTGATGGAGATAGACCTGATAAAATTAAAGCGTCGCCGGTTGCTAGCCGCCCGGTGAAAAAAAGAAGTGTTGGCGTCGCCCTCCTTGAGCCATTTAACCTTAGATCTTTGGCGCCATTCAATACATCTCTTCTTATCCTCAGCCTGAACCTGAGCACTAGCATTTGAGCGGAGAAGAAGCTCATCCATAGAAAGATCACGATCGCTCTCCAAGGAGTCCATGCGCATGATAATATTCTCGGCCTCGGATCGAGTAGCCTTGCGCGAATGCCTAATGGAGGCCTTGAAGTCCACAAGAACCCGGCGAAGAGAGGAAAGCTTCTGAGATAAAATTGCCGCCGCCGATCCCGAGGCCGGGAAGTGGGTCCAATGATTAGTAACGATGTCCTTGAATGAAGGTTCGAGGAGCCAGCTTTTTTCATAGCGAAATAGGCCACGAGGGGAGAGGCCAGATCCGTCATCCCAAATGATAGGGGAGTGGTCCGAGAAGGCACGCGGGCGGGAGGCAACAGAGCAGAGGGGGAAAGTATCCAAAGCCGCGCCATTACCGAGAAAACGGTCGATCCTGGATCTAGAGGAATTGTTCCGCCACGTGTATGAGATATCATTGGGGACCAAATTCGTAAGCGCCAATTCATGAATTAAATCCCGAAAATCTTGAGAGTCCGGATCACGACCTCCCCGACCACGAGGACGATCCGAAGAGTCAATAGTAACATTGAAATCCCCGCCAATGATCCAGGGGATTCTGGAGAAAGATTCGTCCGCGGAACGAAGGTCCTCCCAAACTTCCCGACGCAAAGTGGGGCAGGAGGGAGCGTAGACGCAGGAGATAGCGATAGGGGAGCCCGAGCGGACGTTATCCAGTACAACCGAGAGAACATGACGTCCCGTAAGCATTGAGCGGAAAGAGAACAACCGTGATTGCCACGTAATTAACAACCCGCCCGCAGCACCAACCACATCAATCGTACGGAATTCAGAGAAAGAGCCAGCACCAAAGGAACGCCATGAGTAGTCGTCAAGAGTTGCGAGCTTAGTTTCTTGGATACATGCAACATCACACTCCCATTCCAAGAGCCGGGAGGCCAAAGTTCGACGCTTAACCACATCACCCAAGCCATGTACATTCCAGGAGAGGAGCTTCATTAAGAACACAATAAGAAAGGCCCGAGAGGATAGACGGTCAGCAGAAACCAGCAGCATCAATCGGAACCAGCCGAGCCCGGAGGATCCGCCTCCTGCACCTGTTCGTCCACAGAGTCCGAGTCATCCGAGATTGCGCGCACACCCGCAGCGACTGCCACAGCCTGGCGGAGGGTCGCGCAAGAAGAAATCAACGCAGGCGAGAAGGAGGACGAGCATCGCCTGGAGTACGAGGCCCCGTAGCGTCTGAAAGCGGAGGCCGTCCCTGCACCTGTGAGAGAGGCTCCCAAAGCCAGGGGAGATGGGGCCACGGGGGGGAGAGAGGGGGGGCGAGGTGGAGTCGAATTCAACACCGAGGGGCAAACCTGCAGACGAAGAGGCTCCACCTGAAATACCAAGGGGGTTCGACGGGGCGAGCGAGGCCCCGAACCCGAAAACCGCGGCCTCGAACTGCCAAAAGACGCGCTGTCGCTCCGAATAAGAGTGAGATCCGCAAGCGGGTCCGAACACCCGACCCGAACCACAGGCGACGAACCGAATCTAATGAGAAAAGAAGGCGAATCGTTATCGAAGGCCTCCCTCCCTGCAGAAACAGAAGATTCGCGTGCCAGACGAGAGAATCGAAGGGGCGTCTCGGTATGGGCGCCGACATCATTCGAAGGCGTCGTCACTACGGAGAAGAGCGGCTTCGGATCCACGTGGCCACCAGGAGATGAAGCGCCGCGCACCACGTGGCCACCCGAAGATGAAGCGCCACCAGAAGAGGAAGCGCCACATGCTACGTGGATCGGCGAAGACGAGACGACAACAAGCTCCGGCAAGACGACGTCAGCCACGGGGGGCGGAGAGGGGACATCAGGCGGCGATTGAGCATCAGTGTCCGACGAAGGAGGCGGAAGCACAGTGAGGATCGGGCGAAAGCTCCAGGAGCCAACCTTGAGAGAGCCGAAGATGGAGCGCTCGCTGGACTCGCGGAGGAAGTCCGGGGAGCATTCGAACAGCACCTTGACGGAATGCCAGTCGGCGCCGGGGGAGAGACCGTCGTCGAAGATAGAGAGAATCGATCCCCACCGGCGGAAGACCTTGTTGAGCACCGGAATGGTTCTTGAGAGAAAAGGGACCCCCGAGATGGAGGCAACACAGACCTCGATAGAGAGCGAAGCACCGTCAGCAACCCGCGACGGACGCCAAAGGACCGCACCGGAGGAGCCGTGCGAGAGCATGAAATCCCGCAGCTGCGGCGAGAGGCCACGGAGGCAACAGTGGGAGGCATCCAGCAGGCAGAAGTCCCCCATGAACGAAGAGCCGAGCACGCGCAAGACCATGTCCTTCACCGCGTCCCAACCAACAACCGGGTGGCGCGCGACCCCAATAAGAACAGAAGAGGGTCCACCGGTCGAGACACCGTCAGCATTAGAAGAATCAAGTAACAGGTGGGGAGGCTCCGACGGCACCCCGAGAGGAGGCGGAGGAGGAGCCACCACCTGGGCGAAAGAGCGCCCCCGAATGGAGGGGCGGGGAGGAGGATCCGCCACCGCCCGCACCGAGAAGGAAGATCTCTCAGGCCTGAGAGCACCGCGCCGACGAAGCCATCCGCAAGAAGCTCGGCGATGACCAGCATCTCCGCATGCAAAGCAGCGAGGAGGCTGAGGGCAAGCAGGAGCAATATGGCCTCGCTCCCCGCACCTGAAGCATCGCTTCCCAGCCTTCCGATGGGAAACCGAAGTCCAGCCCGCCTCCGAAGCCGAATGGGAAACAATTTCTTCTTCCGGCATGATGATTGGCTGACTAGGGGATGGAAACAATTTCTTACAGCCATGACTAGGGGATGGAAACCCATCTCTTACAGCCATGACTAGGGGATGGAAACAATTTCTTACAGCCATGACTAGGGGATGGAAACCCATCTCTTACAGCCATGACTAGGGGATGGAAACCCATCTCTTACAGCCATGACTAGGGGATGGAAACAATTTCTTACAGCCATGACTAGGGGATGGAAACCCATCTCTTACAGCCATGACTAGGGGATGGAAACAATTTCTTCTTCCGGCATGATGATTGGCTGAGTAATGGTCCCCGGAACTCTCGATACCCACAATTATTTGCTCTCGTGAAAGACAAAAATGCATATGTTTTAGAGATCTGGGTGATGCTTTCTGATATAGGAAGATGGTGTCAGGTTACCCACTTTTACTACTAGTTTCCCTGATTAGCATCTTCAAGATTTTATGGTGAGATGGAATCTATGTGCACGGTCAAGGGTCCTACCAATAGAGATCATTGGGCGTGAAGAGAGGGAGACTTCTTGGTCAAAAGGCATACAAGATGTTGTGTGATGCAGCTGGGTCACAACAGGATGATCTTACTAGGGACTGCAGAATGATCTGGGACTTGAAGATCCCATCGTGCATCATTCATCAAAGTGTTCTTATGGCTCCTGAAGGCATGGCGGACTTTTGGCCAGAGAGATCTAGGCTTGTATTTGTCATTCCGAGGACAGCTCTTGCGTTCTTAGCAATTCGATGTCAAAATTAGCCGAGCATTTATTTATGGCATGTGAGAAGGTGATGAAATTCTGGGAGGCGTTGGAAATAGAGTGGTACAACATAGCAGTTTGTCCTTTCTGAGAGTCCCTTTTCAACTCCGGTTCCGTCCGAAAATTGAGAGAATCAAGCCAATTGCGGGTATTTGGGCCTTCTAGTTGGACAGAAATGGAGTGACTTTTCGCTTGAAGCGTTTATATGTCGAAAATGTAGCCCATAATACAAAAACTCTCCTTGAGTCTTCGCTTTTGTAGCGTTTCTTTTAGTTTATTAACATATTGGGGGGCATCTATGTGTGCTCCCCCCTTTTTGCCTCAAACAAACTTGAAAAAAACTCAATACAAGCATCAAAAATTATAGCTTACACTATTAGATGCCCATGATGTCATGTCATGTGTCATAAAGGACATGTTAGATGGCTTGCACCTATCGAGTACGTGGAATTGTCATATCCATCTTTATAAGAACTCATTCACCCAGGGTTTTGAGAGGTGAACTCTTACTGTGGAAAGACAAAAAAAAGCATTTCGAAACGCATAAATCCCAAAACCATATTCTCTATAGAAAGAAAATGAAAACATTTCGAATCTTTACTCCCAAAACCATAATCTATCTTTGGGGCCACGTGTTTGAGAGAGTTAGGCCATTAGAGTTTGGGCCTCTAAGATCCTACCTCGAGGGATAGATCAGTGTTATTGAGGGTAATGCTTTTGTCCTGTCGGTATTTCTCGTTGTATCTCCATTTTCCTCTTATGGTGGGGAAAAGGTTAGATCTCCTAGGAAAAAGGTTGCTTCTGAAGGGCAAGAGCTGAGGGTAAAGAGCTCATTTAGTAGCTTGGATAAGGTGTGCAGGCCAGTTGTAGAGGATTTTCTTTTTTGAAAAGGAGCCAGTTGTAGAGGATGGTCGGTACTGGAGACCTACAAACATAAAATATAGCACTGCTGTCAAAATGGGTGGTAAGGTTACTTGTGAGTGGTGATGACTATTAACTCACATTTTCTCTTGCTCAGCAGACTGTTTATAAGGGGCTCCCTCGTCCCTCATAGAGGGAATTGCATGAATTCTCCCCGACATGGTTCAACTATAGTTATTTGGAGATGGAGAATTCCATTTTCAGCTAGATGATTAGCTATGAGCTGGCAGGCTCGTGCATTGTTTCCCCAGGTAATGGGCCCAGGATTCAAATTTCAGCCAAAAAGTGGCAATTATCAAACTAGTTCAATGGACAGTTTTGAAACATGGGCCGCAATGTTTACATCCCCAATTAGATCAACACGTTGACATCTCGAGAGTTCACACCATACTCTAGTCTCTCATATCGCAAACAGGAGGGAACGACTGCTGGAGTGAATGGAATGAGTCATATCTTTTGCAGATGATTGAGGGAAAGATAGCATGCTTTGCCTTTTCCACCCAGTGCTGAAGTCCGAGGAGACCAAAGAACCCTCTCTTTGACCCTTCCTGAAAGATTTCTAGAAAGTAATCCATGAGTTAGCTTCCCTTGGACTCTCCCTAAAAGATGCCTACAAAGTATAATATACCACATTCTCCGTGCTTGCCTTGATGACAGGCAATAGAAAAAAGATGCTTAATATTTTCAGAGCTCAAGCTACATTAACATGCTTAATATTCTCATATCGCCTTTATATCTTTATTGGAAATCGTTGGAGGGATGATTGCATTGGCCTTTTTCTATGTGTGTGCTTTGATTCTTGTTTTCTTGACGATCATATGATCATTAACATCTAATGATCATCTTTTGGCTTTAAAAAAACGGAGTCATCACTTAGAGCAAAACTCATCTCTCTGTTGTGGCTGTTGCTTGTAAGACTACAAGAGAATTGAGTACGAGCTCTATGTGTACCATCAAGCTCGACCGCTGAAATAAAGACCCCACATTTTCAAATGTTCAGACCTATAAATCGTGTAGAGGGAAAAGAATAGAATGCATTACTGAGATGTGCTAGGGTTCTCTTATATAGGAGAAGAACCTATTGGGCAAATTACAATATGAAAGAAATAGAAAATAAGTAAAACAATAAAAATGATAACAAATATCTCAACACTCCCCCTCAAACTGGAGTGTAGATATTGATCAGACTCAGCTTGGAACAACATCTCTGATAAGGCCCTCTGGCTAGAGCCTTAGTAAGAACATCTGATGTCTGGTCTCCAGAGCTGACATGCATTGTGGAGGTAAGACCCTTCTGTATCATGTCACGAGAGTAGTGACAGTCCACCTCTATGTGCTTCGTCCTCTCATGAACGGCTGGGTTGTTGGCAATAAAGAGAGCAGTCTAATTATCACATTGGAGGTGCATGGGAAGAGGCGCCTCTATCGTCAGATCAGTAAGAACAGATCTGACCCGCATTATTTCTGTGTTAGCATGTGCCATGGCCATATATTCTGACTCAGCACTCGATCTGGCAACCACAGCAGTCTGCTTCTTGCTCTTCCATGAAACCAGGGAATTCCCTATAAACACTGCAAAGCCTGATGTAGACTTCCTATCCTTTGGACAACCAGCATAATCTGCATCTGCACATGCGGTAACTGAAAGAGATGTGCCTCTACTGCAAAGGAGTCATGTACCAAGTGAAGTCTTCAAATACCTCGGAATCATATGGACTGCATCCATATGTGCATGTCTGGACTGCTCCATAAACTGGCTCGCTTTGCTCACGACAAAGGATATGTCGGGCCTAGTAATGGTCACATATAGTAGCTTGCCAACAAGTTCCTTGTACCTCCTCTTATCAACCTCCTCAGTGTCAATCATCATAGAACTTCATACTCGAGTGAATAGGAGTAGTAGCACGTCTGCAATCTGACATGCATGTCTCTGAAAGAAGGTCTATAACGTACTTCCTCCAGGTCATGACAAGACCTTGACGGTTCCTGGCAAACTCCAGTCAAAGGAAGTAATGTAAACGTCCAAGGTCCTTGGTCACAAACTGCTGACCTAAGAAGTCCTTGGCACCCTGAATGCCCTGTCAGTCGTCTCTCGTAACAATAATGTCAACAACATAAACAAGAATGACAATAGTATCTCTATGGGTCCTTTGCACAGACAAGGAGTGATCAGCAGTCGATTGCACAAACCACTGATGTTATATCATGTCTGAGAGCTTTTGGAACGATGCTCTTGAACTCTGCTTAAGACCATAGATAGCCTTGTGTAGCATGCAAACCTTTTGACACTCCCCCTCAACAACAAACCCAGGTAGTTGCTGCATATAGACCTCCTCCTGCAAATCACAATAGAGGAAGGCATTCTTCACATCAAGTTGATAAAGGGACCAATATCGTGTCACGGCAACAGAAAGTAGAATGCGTATAGTAGAATGTCTGGCAACCGCGAAGAAAGTATCCTGATAATCCGCCCCATATATCTGGGTGAACTTGTGTGCCAGAAGTCTCGCCTTATAGCGATCCACAATGCCATCTGCACGGTTTTTCACATGAACACCCATTTGCATCCCACAACGGATGCATCAACTGGAGCAAAAACAAGACTCCACGTACCACGTGACTGTAGCGCAGCCATCTCTTCTTTCATAGCCAACCTCCATTGATTGTCCCGAAGAGCCTCCTGATATGTCCATGGTATCTGCACGACTGATAGTGCCAAAGTAAACCTCATGAAATTCTCTGACACCCTGCTCAAGGAAGCCTGGACTGCAAGAGGGTAAGTAGCACATGCATGTTTCTGCTTTCGTAGAGCAATCGGCACGTCAAGATCATCTGCCAAGTCCGGAGCATGTAGGTTTCCCTCGGAAGAGGGCACATGCTCATCCTGTCTAGAATCCCGCTGCAAAGACAAACCAGAAGTGTCATCAATAGAAACAATATGCTCATTACATACATGAGGCGTGCTGGACGATGGGCAAGGCATGTGAGCAAGGGGAACAAAGCGAGACATGCGAGTAAAAACACGTGGCAAAATCTAAACCACAGGAGTAGGTGGTGGTGGTGGAAGAGCATGAGTAGATGAAGCTGGAGGACCGACAGTAGGAGGTGGAGGCATGTATATCTCATCGTCAGAGTCAGATGGAGCAAGTCTGTCACATGTATGAGAGAAATACATGACAGACTCAAAGAAAGTAACATCAACACTAACAAAGTATTTCTGCCTTAACGGATCAAAGCAACGATACCCCTTTTGGGTATGAGAGTAGTCGACAAACACGCACTTAACAGCTCTAGGAGAGAGCTTGTCACGACTTGGAGACTGGAGAGACATCATGAACAAAAGCAACAGAAACAAACACACGAGGTGTAAGGGAGAAAAGATCCTTCTCAGGAAGCGCATTACTGAGAGGCCCTAGGATTCTCTTATATAGAACCTATTGGGCAAATTACAAGACAAGGACGACAGAAATAGAAAATAAGTAAAACAATAAAAATGATAACAAATATCTCAACAAATCGCAATAATGAAAATTCCCGGAGTAGACACTTCCTACTACCGACAACGTGATTATATGAAGATCATGTTTATTTTACCAGATTTCCCATGTATCTTTAAATCAAATGATGTCTAAGTTTGGAACACAATGAAAGGAATTCTGCAAAAAAAAAAATTAACTACAGCCCTTTAGATGTAAGAACATTTAATAGACATAAAGGTTGAATGAGTGCGTGCAAGGTCTTCCCATTGACATCAAGACCCTTATCTTAAATGTCTGAATAGCCCTCTAGATATTAAAAGGCCTCATTTTTCTTCAGTTCTTTATTTCCGATTCACAAATTTCCTAAGTTCATCATTATTTGAAATCCTCCCCATTATAATTAAGTGAATGGCACAAGCAACCCAGTTTCTTCTCTTTCTTCGGTTGGGCGTTTTTAATCTTGAAAACCACTCAAGAAATATATGGCATCAAAGTACCACAATATGAAATAGTTAAGCAGACAATAAGAAATTGACCATGTCAAAAGAAATGTTATAAACAGTTAAGAGAATGTTGGGATAAATTTCATGAAATATCTCACCTGGCTCTCCAGTCATATCTCCATTTTTCGGTCGAGTAGATGCGCAAGAACAAATAATTATTGCAGATATAATAATGAAGATCACAATACCCGCACATATACACAAAATAAGAATTAAGCTCGAACTTTTCCTGCTGTCTTTTTTAGAAGACTCTTTTACAGGAGATGGAAAATGAGTTGAAGATTTTGGGGATATCACGGAAGTTGGAGCTGGAAAACAGAGATATATTAGATGCAGCAAATGCACATTTTCATTAAAAATGAGAAAACAAAAATACAGAAGCACAGCCAGGGTTACAAGCATATACAAATTTACCATTTTTTTCCAACTATAAAAAAAACAGTTCGAGTTGATAGGATTTTAGTCCACGCCTTTGGAGACATTTGTGTATTTTTGCTTTCTTTTGAGTTCATCCTAACCTAGCCTCTCGTTATATAGAGGATTAGGCCTCCCTTTTCATTATATATTAAAGAAATTACTTCCACATGGTATTAGAGCAAGCAATGCCTCATGCCTGACATATCATTTAAATTGGTAGCTGTGGAAAGAAATGAATAACTTATTTATTATGAGGCCATAGGGCTCTTTTATATAAAAGAGAAACTTAGAGATCAATACAAGAGCCCTCTAGCTGTGGAAAGAAATGAATAACACTCCTCCCTCAAGTTGGAGCATAGATATCTATCCAGTTCAGTTTGGATGAACATTTCTGGAACGCCCTCTAGCTAGTGCTTTAATGAATATATATATGTTGTTTGCTCTCTTAAGCTTGTAGAAATATATTCCATATTGATGTATCTTTTTATCTATTTTCTTTTCCCCCTATCTACTTTATGTAATTTGCCCATATGTCTCTCCCTGTATAAGAGAGTCTAGGATTCAAGGAATAAAACAAGTTTCTCATTTTACCCAACACGGTATCGAAGCGGCTTAGACAGGAGCTCTCATACCCTCACAAACCCTAACCCCATCACCGTCACCACTACTAGGGGCCGCTGTCGCCGCCCTCTCTTTCTCCAGGGGCGTCGTCGCACCTCCTCTCTCCAAGGGGTGTCGCCGCCGACCCCCTCTCTCCGAGGGATGCCATTGTCGAACCCCTCTCTCTAGGGGTGCCGCCGAACCCCTCTCTTTAAGGGTGTCGCTGCCGACCCCCCTCTCTCTCTAGGGATGCCACCGCCGATCCCTCTATCTAGGGGAATCGCCACCGACACCTCTCTCGTGATGAGTTTAGTTGCTTGAGTCTACACATGCAACCTAATCTTTATATGTCAGTGTAGATAAAAGCTTGTCTGGTCTACAACCCTAGTCTTCTCTAGTCGTCATGTCAGAAAGCAAGGTAGATATCCCCACCACAGGCACCTTCAGAGGTCATGCGTCTATAGTAAAGATGGATGGGTTGAACTAAAAATTGTGGGGCATTCAGTTCATGAGCCTGATGAAGTCTACAGGTAAGAAATACATTCTTATCGAGGAAGAGCCGGTTGAGAAGACTAGGGTTAACGCCTTATGGGAGGCAGATGATGCATATGTCAAGGTTTGGCTTTCAGGTACATTGGCAATAGAGATCGCCAATGATGTGTTACATCAGCCCACAGACAAGGCGATGTGGGATATTCTCATTACTACTTATTCACAGGCAAGGAATGAGACAGATTCTGCAACTCGAGCATAATATTTTTATTATCAAGTAGAATGGACGGCCCCTTCATTCGTTATATACATCCTTACGTGGGATGTTCAAGAAGCTCCACAGTTTCAGGCCTCTAACATCTACTCCTGAGCAGCAGAAGACTTATAGGAATGCCACCATGGTTGGTGTATTTCCAGCAGTCCTTGATCCTGAGTATAAGGTTGCTCGTTCCTAGATTTTGGCAGATGTCACTATTCCTCCCATGGAGGAAGCTTTCCGCATGCTCAGTCGGATCACTGTCTCATCCACTACTGCCAGTTAGACTTCTTCAGCGATGGTTGCCTCCCGAGTTCGAGGAGGCTCTTCTCAGTTTCGAGAACACGGACCTCATGGCAGAGGAGATCGTATTCGTCAGCCCTATACTTACTGCCATCGTCCTGGACATACAAAGGATACATACTACTCCAAGCATGGATTTCCTTCTTCTGCTCAAGTGGCTGAGCAGATTGAGCCCCTGGTTGCCTCTTCTTTAGATCAGCGATTTGATGACCTTGTAGCCTGATTAAGGAGCATTATACCCCCTACAAGTCCCATTACGTCTTCATCGGTCTCCGAGAGTCATTCAGATGTGGTTGTTCAATTCCCTCCAGTACCTCAGGTAGTACTTATGCATTTACTAGTTGTAGTGGATCTGATGTTATAGAGTGGATTTGGACTATGGTGCTACACATCACTTGTGTGGAGACAGAGGTCAACTTACAGCATACAGACAGGTTCCTCCAGGACGAACTGTGGTTGTAGTAGATGGGACTCATTCCCCGACCATTGGACAGGGGGAGATTAGCTTGATACCCTCTATGTGTCTACAGAATGTGTTGCATGTACCTGACTTTTCTATGAATTTGTTGTCCATTAGTTAAATTACGAAGGATCTACATTGTCGAGCTATTTTTGATCCACCTTCTCTTGTATTTCAGGACATCCTTACGGGCAAGGTGATTGGGTGTGGCCGTGAGCAGGGCAGTCTTTATGGCTTAGTCCGAACTCCTTATGCTAGCATTTCCTCTATTTCTGTTGGACCCGTCTCACCCTTTATGTGGTACCTGCGATTTGGTCATCTATCGCTCCAGAAAATGTGGCATGTTCTGCCTCAAATTTCTCCTCACTCATCCTTTCAATGTGAGGCATGTCAGTTGGGAAAGCATCATCGATTTGCCTTCTTCGGTTGTCAAAGTCGGAGCAGTAGCTCTATTTTTGAGTTAATTTCATATAGATATTTGGGGTCCCAGTCGTGTTCCTGATCATCAGGAATACAAGTTTTATCTTGTTGCTGTTGATGATTTCTCTCATTTCTTCTGAGTATTTTTATTAAAGAATAAATCTGAAGCTGGAGATGTTACCAAGAATTTTCTTAATGAAGTGCAAAATGTATTTTCTTCTTCTGTGAAATTTGTGAGAACTGATAATGCTTTGGAATTCTGTACTCATACTCTTTCCAATTATTTTTCAACCCGAGGTATTATTCATCAAACATCATGTGCCTATACTTCCCAGCGAAATGGTGTTGCAGAGAGGAAGCATTGTCATTTGCTTCTTGATGTTACAAGAACTCTTCTCATGCAGAGTCGTACTCTGCATTCTTTTTGGGGTAATGATGTTCTTATAACATGCTATCTTATTAATCGCATGCCCTCATCGGTCTTGGGTGAGAAAATTCCATTCTCTCTTGCTTTCCTAAAAAGGAATTGTTCTTACTTACTCCTCGTATGTTTGGCTCGATCGCCTTTGTCCACCAGTTGTCTCCATGCATTGAAAAGCTCTCTCCTAGAGCAATAAAGTGTGTATTTATCAGGTACTCCAAGATACAAAAAGGGTATAGATGTTATGATCCAATGCGCAGGAAGTATTATGTTAGTGTTGCTGTCACATTTTTCGAGTCTGTGATGTATTTTTCTCCTACAGGTGATCGGTTGACTTTCTTAGACTCTGATGATGAAATATACATGCCACCACCACCGTCATCACCTCCTACACCTCCACCATCATCACATCCTTCACCACCACCACCACTCCACCCCCTCCTATGGTCTCAGTCTGACCATTACCGCATCACTATACATGCCGGCCTGCTTCTGCTCATGGTCACCGCTCATCATCTAGCACGCATGAGGTATGCTCTAAATACATAGTTTCTAACGATAGGTTTGATGGTTTACCTGAGCAGGGTTCTTTATAAGAGACAGACGTGGAGGTTGCTAATCTGGACTTACCTATTTCACTTCGGAAGCAGAAGCGTAGCGGTGTATCATATCCTTTCGCATACATGGTCTCCTTTGATCGCTTAATTAGGGAATTCAGGAAATTTGCAGTTGCAATGTCTGCCATGGACATTCCACGGAACTATCAGGGAACTTTAAAGGACAGCCGGTGGCGATTAGCCATGGAAGAAGAGATGGTTGTCCTTCAATCGATAGGTACTTGGATCCTTGTCGCAGCCCCTACCGGGGCGTCTATAGTAAGTTGCAAATAGGTATTTACAGTGAAGCAAAATGCAGATGGTAGCATTGATAGGTACAAGGCTTGACTGGTTGCCCGTGAGTTTACTCAGACATACGGGGTGGATTACCTTGACACATTCTCTCCAGTTGCTCGTCATTCTACCTTATGAATTCTTTTATCGGTTGTTGTGGTTCGTGATTGGCCCCTGTTTCAATTGGATGTCACGAATGCCTTTGTGTGTGGTAATCTTCAGAAGGAAGTCTACATGCAACAGCCTCCGGAGTTTGCTGCTTAGGAGAAGTGTTCACAGGTGTGTAGACTTCATAAGGAAATCTACGATCTTAAGCAAAGCCCGAGAGCTTGGTTCCAGAAGCTCTCAGATTTGTTTGAGAAGCAGAGTATCTAACGGTCGAATGCAGATCATTCTCTTTTTGTACAGAGAACCTCCAGAGGTATGACTGCTATTATGGTGTATGTTGATGATATACTTACTACAGGAGATGATATGCAGGGAATAAAGAGGGCGAAAGAATTTCTGGGTCGTGAATTTGTTACCAAGGGTCTAGGAGCTCTTAGATACTTTCTGGGATTGGAATTTGCCAGAAATCAATAAGAGCTTGTGATGACTCAGAGAAAATATATCACTGGCTTGCTAAGTGACTCAGGTATGCTTGGATGTCGACATGCTACTACACCTATGGATCCAAGCATGAAGCTCTATGATGATGATACCGATGAGGTTGACAGGAGAAGATACAGGGAACTGGTGGGAAAGATTCTTTATGTTACCACTACCAGAACCGATATTTCATTTGCAGTCAGTCGGGTGAGCCACTTCATGGAATAACCTCGTCAGGTACATATGGATGCTATCTAAATGATACTAAGGTATCTTAAATCATCTCCAGGTGCATGGCTGTTATTTAAAAAGGGTGGCACTATTACTATCTCAACATGCGTAGACGCAGACTATGTAGGGTGCCCCAAGGATAGGAAGTCAACATCAGGATTTGTTATATTTGTTAGAGATTCACTGGTCTCGTGGAAAATTAAGAAGCAAACTGTTGTTGCTAGATCTAGTGTTGAATCTGAGAATAGAGCTATGGCACAAGCATGTACAAAAGTGATGTGGGTTCGAGCAGTCCTAACAGATCTACATATAGATATTCCTCTTCCCATGTCGCTGGAATGCGACAATCAGGTTGCCTTATTCATTGTTATAATCATGCATTCTACGAAAGGACAAAGCACATTGAGGTTGCTTGTCGTTATATACGTGACATGAACCAGAAGGGCTTTATTTCTACATCCATGTCAGCTCAGAGGATCAAACGGCAGATATTTTCACCAAAGCCTTACTTAGGGGTCCTTCCAGAAGTGTTCATCTAAGCTAAGCATGTTGGATATCCATGCTCCGTCTTGAGGGGGAGTGTAGAAATATATTTCATATTTATGTATCCATTTATCTATTTTCTTTTCTCTCTGTCTACTTTATGTAATTTGCTCATAAGTCTCTCCCTATATAAGAGAGCCCAAGGTGCAAGGAATAAAACAAGTTTCTCATTTTTCCCAACAAAGCTGACATGAGATGTAGAGATGAAGCGCTTCTTTATCATGTCACTGGTATAGTGGCAATCTACCTCGATGTTTTTTGTTCTCTCATGGAATGTTGGATTGTTGATAATAAATAGTGCACCTTGATTGTCAGATAGCACTTGCATAGGAAGAGATACTTCAATTGTTAGGTCAGTTAGTGCAACCTTGTGTCATAGCTCTGTATTCGATTCAGCACTTGACATAGCAACAATAGTTTTTTCTTGCTTTTCCATGAGACAAGAAAGCTACTAATTAACATGATGAACCTCGATTTTGAATCCATGTCTTTAGAACATCATGTGGAACCCGCATCAACATGGATTGTGATCTCAAAAGACATTCGTTTACTAAAGAGCAATCATGTACATGGTGTTAATTAGGATCCCTTTGGTTTAAATGATCATAACTTCCTCTCTCAAACTCAAAATATCACAATGTTAATTGTGTTAGATTAATGACTAAACACTTCATCCTATATTTGCTATGTTTTGGATTGAAGAAACAAGCTAGAGAATCTAAATTGTTTTTCTGATATTGTAATTATGTCTCATCCACCTTTCAATTATCCTCCCCTATAACTTCATTCATTTGATACTTAATAGTTTGCATAATTTTGAATATCTCATTTGTTATAGTATAAAAGTATCACAATACCGTATATAACTGCATCAGTCGACTAATAATAGTTTCCGTTTCTCATGATCTTGTGGAAATATCATTTGATCGTACTGCTTATCTCGACTTCATCATTTTTAAATCCTCTCCCTCACCCTACCCATTTGAATTTATTGATAAAAAAAACTCGATTTGGTTGGGCGTCGTTTTCAACAAAAGATAGTCTTCCTAAGACCGTACTCGAATTGTTGGCCTGCTAAAATTAAAATCTGGATTTTTAATAGCCGTCGATGTATTGGAGAAGGGTTAGGGAATCTTGATTCTAGCACTTGAGGGTCTAGGGGCACGAGTCCTGGTAGTTAGAAATAAAGTGGCGTGGACAGGACTTATCTGAAAAGTTGGGAGAAAGCTAAAGGTTGGGTATCTCAGAAGTTGAGGGGTATTTCCATAAAATTGCCGGCTGCCATCACACAGGTCATGAATAATTTCGGTGTCCTTTCGTTGAACTGTGGTGGACTTGTTACTTTACTCTCCACATGGTCTTCCTCGAACTCGCAGTGGTCGTCTGTCCTCGCCGTCTTCTTCTCCGTCTCGAATTCCGATCCCATTATCCCCAAAATGTCACTTAAAATGATTGAGATGCTCTGCCGCATCATTTTCTGCTGCTACGACGATTTCGACGATGATCGCCAAACCCTCATCATGTGGAACCCGCATCAACATGGATTGTGATCTCAAAAGACATTCGTTTACTAAAGAGCAATCATGTACATGGTGAAGACTTCATGTACCTTTGGATCATGGAAACTATATCAATATGTGACTGGCGTGGTTACACTATAAACTGACTGACTTTACTTACGGCAAAGGAAATATAAGTCAGTTGATGGTCACATATAAAAGCTTCTCAACGAGCTCCTTGTACCTCTTGTCTGCCTCGTCTGTGTCATAGTCATAGAGTTCCATACTGAGATCTATGGAAGTAGTAGCAGGTATGCAGTTTGTCATCCTAGTCTCCGCAAGAAGATCAGTAACATACTTTTTCCAACTCATCAACGGATTTTATCCGATCCATGTGCACCCCTAGCAGCAACCACCCAAGTTTACTGTTGAGGAGAAGTGTCAGAAGATATGCAAGCTCCATAAAGCTATTTATGGTCTCAAGAAAATCTCAAAAGCATGGTTCAAAAGGTCAAATGCATATCACTCACTCTTCATACATATGGCACCACGAGGTATTGTCATAATTTAAGTGAATATTGATGACATCATTATTACATGAGATGACTTGCAGGGGATTAATAAAGTGAAATTGTTCCTTGTACAATAATTTGTCACTAAGGACCTTGGAGAACTGCGACTTTCTTGGGCTTGAATTTGCCAGGAACCAATGATATTGGATTGGTTTGATTTTATAATTCTAATGGATCGGATCGGAATTTTTCAAATCCATTAAAGTATGGATTGGATCGGATTATAACCATTGATCCAATCTGTTAACACATACATATACACAGATAAATTTTCATTCATTCACGCATACATACAATGTTTACTGGCATCCATTCTCAACTTTCCGTAAGGCCATAATCAATGGCATTCATCTTTTTTCATATCAATCTTAGATACAAGTCTTGTTACTGCCACCATCTCTTATCTCTCGAAAGTCAACTGCTAAATCTCCACAATAATAAAATACAATTGTAACTTGTAAAGTTGTAATCCTATTCAGTTATTCCCCTCCCAGTTTCCTCTCCCTATCATTCCACTCTTGACTTGACCGCCAATACTCCTCCCAGTTCCCCATCTGTCTCAGTTTGTTTCATCAGCACCCCCTCTTGCACAATATTGTCTCCTTTTAGCACTATGCCACAATCCCTCCTTCACAATGTCGTTGTCCGCCTCATACAATGTCGTCCTCCTTCCACACGCGATACCATATATCCTTAACGTGATGCCACTGGTCTAATCTCCGTTGAATAAAAATAGACTTAAGATAATTGCCCGGTAAGTTTGTTATTCGTAGCCCTTTTACTTCTTAACTTTTTTACTTCAACCAGTAATCTTATACCAAGGACGAACTACATACTCATATTTATCACACTCATTTAAGAATAAATAAGCATTACTTGAATTACTTCTTTTTTAATTGAAATGCAATTTTGATTCATATTTATCAAAAGTATATATTTCTACTGTAGGTATAATTTTGCAAATAAACTCCATTTCAAGTCCATTTTAAATGTGAGGGATGTTGCTCGATTGGTAGGCTATATCTAAGTTAGTTTTGTTTTGGATGCTCAATGCGTATGAATGTGTTATTATTCTTGTTTGTTAATGATATATTATACGGCCTTAAAGGGTGTTCGGGGAACTGGTTTGATTTGGCATAACTTAACAATCTAAATTAATCATATAATTCATCAATATCCAACCACAGAAACCATATTTTTATCTAACTTATCTTTGTATCCTTATTCGGTAGTTTAATTGAATCATTTGTTGGAAATTAATTGCAAAAAAATATATTTATGCATCATATATAAAAAGAAACATAAATTCCAAATCCAATATAATCCTTTAATTTGATTACGTGGTTTTCAACTATTTATAATGGATTATGGAGTTCTCAACTTTAATTTGAGTATTTGGTCTTCAAATATTCTGCCTTTACATCTATTCATATTATCAATTTTTGAACCATAAATCAATTTTGATAGTGTGCTATAAAGTACAAATATGAGAGTAGACTTTGGGTCCGGAAAATGTCAGTGTAAAAATCCCTGACCAATCTGTAATATGATGGATTGGATTGGATTTGAATACGTGATGGATTGGATCGGATTCGAAAAAGTTAAAATCAATAAAGGTCGGATTGGACACGGAGTAAGCTAAAATTCGATCCAATCCATCCATGTGCACCCTTAGTTGTTGCATATAAACTTACCATGCGAGTCTCCATGAAGAAAGACATTTTTGACATCGAGTTGAGAAAGTGCTCAATCTCTCAATACTGCAATTGAAAGAAGAATACAAAGGATGTAGTGACGAGCCATATGGAATAAAGTGTTCTAATAAACCATCTCATGTGTATGAGTGAAACCTCTTACCACAAGTCTACCTTATGCTTCGCTTTAAAGACCCATTTGCACCCTACCACGGAGGCCCTACATGGGAAGTAATCAAGGTCTGTGTGCCTCTGGACTATAGTGCAACATCTCTTCTTCCATAGTCAGACACTACATATTGTCCTGCAACGCTTCTTAGTATGTGCATAGGATTGTAACAAATGACAATCCCACCACAAATTTTATGTATCCCTCTAACCGACAATCAAGAGAAGCATGTCTTGAAAGAGAGTATGTGGCACATGTATGTCGCCTCCTTTGAAGAGATGGGTCGATTCAAATCCTTTGGTGGATGTACAGACTCTTTTTGCTAAACAAAAATCTCATGATGAACTATTGTCCTACATATTCTCCTGTTTTACAGAATTGCCAACAATACCATCAGTGGAAATCAAGTGTTCAGAATTTACCTGAGGCAGTCTGGATGACAGGGAAGGCACATGAACAAGGGATCGAGAAGCGATGGGTCTAAGAACGTACACACAAGGTAATGTCTCAACCAAAGTAGGCAGAGTAGGAGTAGGAGGTGGTAGGTATACCTCCATGGCAGACTTAAAGGTCATTATGTCACCTATGGGAGAAAAATACATGCAGATTCAAAAATGTGACATCAACACTGACATAGTATTTATGTATAACATGATCAAAGCATCGGTACCCTTTTTTAGGTCCTATAGTAGCCAATGAAGATACATTTGACAGATCTTAGAGATAGCTTGTCATGATCAGAAGTCAAATGATGGACAAAGACAACACAAGCAAAGATGTGAGGTATTAGAGAGAACAAGTCATTTTCTAACGAGGAAGATGGAATACGATTGATAAGGTAACATGCAATAAGGCAGCATATCCCCGGTAGGATTGAGGTGCATGACTCTATTAAAAGGGTCATGGTAACCATCTAGAAGATGTTGGTGTTTTCACTTTGCAACACCATTCTGCAGGGAAGTATACACACAAGACGTCAGACGTATGATTTCCAGTAAATTGAAAATTGAGATAATTGGCTGGTAGAATTGTAAAGTAGTTATCTGAGCACACATATTTTACAGCAGCAGAAAAAAGATTCTTTATTTCAATTACAAAGATTTTCATAATAGACAAAACCTCAAACTTATTTTCATCAAGAAGGCCCATGATAGTTTAGAAATATCATCAACAGCGACCAAAAAAAGCGGTACCCCTAATGGTCAAGAACATGATCGGGATCCCAAATATCAAAATGAAATAACTCAAATAAATAGGTACTGCTATGACCTTGACGATTAGTAAAGCTAGTATGGCGATGCTTCCTAAGCTAACACACTTTACACTAAAAACTAGACTGGTGAGAGATTTAAGAGAGGACTCGTCATCTTATACATGGGAAGATGTTCAAACGGAAGATACCATAGGTCCAAGGAAACAAGTCCAGTAGATATTAAAGATTTGCTAGCGTAATGTGACTGGACTAGTCTGTCCAAACCCCCTTGCTCACAACCACATCCAATCACCATGATCGTGAGTATATCCAGAAACACACGAGAAGAATGGTCAAAAATCACACTGCAGTTTAGTCGCTTGGTAATCTGAATGATGGACATTAAATTTATTGAAAACATTGGTGCATGTAAAACATTCTACAGACGCATGGAAGGCATCAATTGAACCTCTCATTGTCTTGTGATAAGAGAATGTTCTCCATCAGCAATGATGACAGATCGATCAGGATGAATGGTGCTATAAGATGTGAATTGTTTTCTATGGCCACAGAGATGATGAAATATTTCAAATTCCATCATCCATTCTGCAATTTTAACATTGTGGCATGTAGTAAGAGCATAACCAATATATGAGGTGCTCACGAAGGCAACAGTGTTAGACGAAGCAGAAAGAGCACCAGTAGTACCAGTTGAAGGTCCCATGTTCTCCCTCGACAAGAGACAAGATAATCATACTTCTGATCGATTGGTCTAATGGTCTCAAACCATTCATCGGCACGAGCAGAGGCAAGAGGATCATGCTCCCGATAGCGTGTGTCCTCAGAATGCCCTATACGATTGCAATATGTAACTGAAGGCGAGGATGACCGTTGTCGCAGATACAATGTCCTCTGAATTGAGTTCAACATCATTTATCACACAAGACCTCCATAGCAGAGGAGAACTAAAATGTAAGACTGGAAGACACGGCGATTCTACTCAGACGGTTACATGCCTCCTCCATGGGAGGGATGACGCACCAGAAAGAAGCTTGTTTCGTGCTGTATTATATAAGGGATCAAGAGTTGCAAGAAAAATACCCACCAGACAGTGTTTCCGTAGATCAATTGATGATCAAGACTGGTACTCGAAGGAATAAAACTATAAAGCTTCTCGAACGTGATTCTTAGACTAAAATAGAAGGCGCAAGCAGACGATCATCATTTTTATTGTGAAAAAGTCATACTTTTATTGTGAAGGTGCAAGCTTCTTAAGTTAAAGAAGCTGTCTTGTTCTTCATCTGAGAATATGTGATAGCAAGAGTACCATACATTGCCTTAGTTGTGGGTTGATGTAGGATGTCATTGGTTTTTTTTTTGACACTCTAGGATGTCATTGGTTACCTTCATCGTGAGAGTAATGGAGAGCCACACACGAACCCATGCATTGTCCTGCTTCATGAAACGTTGGCACCATCATTGTCGGCCATCTCGGATCCCGTCAGGATATAATCTTTATTGTGGCTTACCATGACACTCATGAACGGCATCAACCACAACTCATAGTTGGTTCCATCCATCGTAACAATGGCACAAAGGCCTTTGAGTGCTCTAAAGGATGGAGTAACATCAACATTGCTTTATGCTTTGACAGAAGGAGACTCGAGAAGGGCACGGCTAAGAGAGAGAATTAGTCGTTCTCTACACGATCACATAAGGAATGGGTTGTGTGTGCAAGCCTAGAGTATAACCTTTCCCATCATTTTTGTCAGTTCTAAGGCTAACGAATCAGATTTAGATGATCGGTTTCGACCTAAACTACTCCAAAATAGTCACGCAGAAGGTGGGAAGAGAGCACTCATCGTGCGCAAAGGTAAAGGATCACGTGGGGGGACCTAACAGCAACGTGAGGGGTTGGGCATAGCGCGAATGCCAAGGGGCTGCGTAAGAGGGTTGTGAGGGTCACAGGGTCCACTGGCTATCAAGCTAATATCAATTCGAAGATAAATTAAGCTTCGTATTAATATAAAGCCAATGCCAGGGTTGAGGACTTGTATATATATTACATGGGTGAAGAAATTGCATTGTTTTTGTTCGATTTTTAAGCAATGTCATTCTTGGATTCTAGATAAAGTGATCCATGTGTCACCACATATGTAATTTGGGACAATTTGAAGGTGCCATTTTATCATGGGAAGAATGAGAACGATTTTTAAGCAATGTCATTCTTGGATTCTAGATAAAGTGATCCATGTGTCACCACATATGTAATTTGGGACAATTTGAAGGTGCCATTTTATCATGGGAAGAATGAGAACGGTATGATTTAGACATACCATGAGTTGATGCATCGTTGATAGGAAAGGAAGCATATTGTAAAATACTACTCGCAATTGAAGTCAATTCAAAGAAGAGCAACCCTTTAAAGTTTGTTTGCACATATGAGGCACAATAAGAAGCTCAAAAAGAGTTGTTATAATCTTCTTAGATGATTTGGGTGCATGATTCTCGGTATGGGATCATATGATGACTTTTACTACATTGGTCCCTCTAGAGGAGGTGTACAAGAGCCTCAATCACCTGAATGTCTCCTAGTAGCATGAGGTATCAATCTCATGTTACTTCTCCGTCCATTCCTTTTGGATGAGGATGAGATGTGTTTGGAGAATATCGTGGTATACGTTGTAGCAAAGTTACTACTGGATTAGTTGGGTTGGGTTCACCCTATGCGTTTTACTTGGTGAGTTAAGACTTGTTGCACTTTCTGTGGCCATATATGCTACACAGAGGAGATGCATTGGACCACACATTGCATGCTCAATATGGCCACACGGCTACTTTTACAATAAGTATTTATTAATGTTATTTCTTTACATGTGTTATTTCCTTTTCTATGCAATTCATTTCTCAGATATTGCCCTCTAGGATTTCGCTTCTATATAAAAAAGCTTATTGAAGCATAATAGACAAGTAATTCATTTCTTTCCGCAAGGTATCAAAGCGGTGATCCTGGACCAATGCTCTAATATACCCAAAATCCTACTTGTTGCCCCACTCTCTCTTTCGTGTGCATGCACGTGCGGATTGTTGCCACTTGACCTTGCAACATGCGTTGATAAGCTACATGAAGATCTATTGGAGGTGGCCTTTATGCAACAGCATCCATGTTTCGAGCTTTAAGAGGAGTTTCATAAGGTTTATTTGCTAAAGAAAGCCAACATTGGGCATGTGTTAAGTCATGGGCTTGACACCAGATGCTCTTAAGGTGCTAATGAGCAAGGGATTTATCAGGTTGTTATCAGAGCACACTCTTTTTATCAAGAGCTGAGGGGCACAATTACTATGTTATTTTACAGAGATGCAATGGATCCATGCATTTCATCTCTTAGATTTCTTTACATGTCACATGTCATATAATGGAGTTAAGGTATGACAAAATAGTTGCTATATATAGCAAACAACATTCCACAAATGCAATGTGGAGGTCGACTGTCACTTCACTAAAGATCTCATTTAAAGAAGTTTGCTCCCGACGTCCGATGTTGCTTCTGCAGATAAGACGGCCAACATGTTCACGAAGGCATTCCCAAGAGTCTTTATTTAAGCAACGCTATGACAGGTTGGGCATGAAAGATAACTATGCTCTGACTTTAGGGGATGTTAGGGTTTGAGCCGCACCCTTTTATGTGCACTTATGTATCTTTTCTTATTCTGTATTCTCCATAACCCAAGCCTTTCTTTGTTGTAGGGCTTATGGATAACATTTTCTTTTCATCAATTTATAAAAGCGTACCTCCTAATAGAAACTTATCGTAGCATTCCAGGTGGTACCAAGGTAAACCCATGAGTTTTAACCCTCTTCCTTGCATCACATTTACCCTTTCTTTTGAAGCCATTGGTAAGCATACATGTCTTCCGGTTGTTGTTGTTGTTGTTAAACTTCGAAAAATACTGAGTCTCGTGGCTTTGGTAGTCTCACTTCTTGAAAGAATTGGTAGTCTCAGTTAAATGCAATAATTTACTCCAACATTAAACTCATATGGTCTTCTTGCAGCTATTCCTTCAAAACATGTTATTTCTGGTGTTCTTCCTTCCATGCATGGGATTCAAGTGCTGCTCCTTCATTCATTAGATGTCAGTTTTGTTCTTATTATTATCTAGTACTTCTGTCTAATGATTAATTAAATCATCATCCACCTTTTGATCAGTTCAGATGGCGGTTTGCGTGTGTGTGTGTGTGTATGTATGTATGTATATAGCGACTGCATCTCACTCTCACACACTTGCAAACCCCTTTCCATGTTTGTCTATCTTGATGGAACAGGTTTTTTACTTGCACTCTGGATTCAAGTGCAAGGTAGGCATTTGTTCTTCCTCGGTGTTTTGGAAACCAAGCATGTCGTATAAAGTTGAAATTAAAATATCATGAGGAACGTCATGCATTCCCAAGTTGTATATCCATTTACCTAGATACCGCATGATATGTTGCAATATAGCAGATCATGTCAACGATATTGCCAAAATTTAAGCATTGAAGCACAAGTTTCCTTTAGTGTTGTTAGAAATATTTAAAGTTTACTATTATTGTAACCCCAAAAGGGTATTCATGTAACTTCTCAACTCCCTAGGGTTTTCCCCTCTATACAAGAAACCTTAGGCTACTGGAATATACAAGTTCTCTCATTTCCTTTCTCTGCATAGTATCAGAACAACAATCTTAGACCGAGGCTCATGCCCTATATCTCGCCGCCACCAGCCATCCTTTCTCGTGCCCTAGGGTACTGGAATACCCTAGCTCGTCCCTCCCACCCGATCAACACCGCCTGTCTTCTGCGGAACCTCCTGTTGGCACTATCTGTAGCGATGTCCTTTTGCACCTCTGCCTCCACCTGAGGAGGAACCTCTTGTTCGTGCCGTCTGCACCGATCGTATACATGTTCTTATGTTGCTGCTACTGGAGACCACCGTATCTCCTAAGTTTCCAGTATCTCGGTTGCTACTACCTTCACCGTAAGGTTGTGGATCTGCTGTTGCTGGAGTCTGGTTTACTGCTGGCACCCTTTGTTGTGCAGATCTACACCGATTTCCTAGTAGTCATGCTGGCATGTTCTTTCTTGCATACATTCTAGTTGATCAACAACGAGGGTGTTTGAGGTAACCACTTATGAACGTGTTACCAAGTATTTTCTTAAGTGCATGGTTTGGAGGTGTCTAACCCTCTCAAGAGATCGTTAGAGATGTTCATCCCTCTCCTAAGTTCACAAAAGTTCACAAAAAAAATTCCCCTGGCTTTTGTTCAACCATGGGATCCAACACCAATGACACCAAGCCATTGGTTACTACTAGCAATCTAAAGGCCCAGGGAACCACAATTGAACTCAGTGGTGCTGATAATTATATCCTATGGCCATGCGCTTTCAAAGTCTTTGTAGGAGGACAATGCAATATCTCTCTTCTTGCAAAAGATCCGTTGAAAGAAACGGATAAGGACTATCACACTTCGTTCGGGATAATTGCCCGATCATGACATGGATGACCAATAGTTTAGAAGCACATATTACTGCAAATATTCTCTTCAAAGCCACGGCTAAATAAATGTGGGAGGAGCTGGCCCAAACTTACTCGCAGAAAACTACAAAGTCTCGACTTGTAGATATATATGTACAAATATGGTTTGTATCACAGGATGATTCAACTCTTGTTGAGTACTATCGTCATCTTTCCGGGTTCTATGAGGAGCTTGCTATTTTTTTAGCCAGTCTACTGCACCAAACAAGTTACTGAACGTTCTGAACGCAAGTATATAGGTTTCTTGATGGACTACATTCTCGCTATCAGCATGTGACAGAACAGTTTCTTACTGCTGATACATTGTCTACTCTCAAGGTGGTTTTTGGCTGCCTACAGGAGATTGAGGCCACCACTGGCCGTAACACTACTCTGCACTTGACAGATAACTTAACATTTTCTGCCCATTCCGGCCATGGTGGTCGGCAGAATATTCGTGGTGGATGCGGGCGTGATGGCAGCCGAGGTCATGGTCATGGGAGAGAACCCTTCCAGGGACGTAGTCGTGGTATGTACCCACTGTCAGCGAACCAACCATCATCCAGACTGCTGCTGGGAGAAATATGGCTATCTTCATGCTCTTGTTGCCACCTCTGAGTATGACACTACTGGATCATATTTACATACAGAACAAGCGGTCGGACCAAACTGTACAGCTCTCAGCCTCTGATTATTCAAAGCTAATGCAGTTGCTACAGACCTCTAGTGCTTCTTCCAGTGGGAGCACACCTACAACACATTTAGTTACCTCATCAAGTATTGCAACCAACTCTGTCGCCAATTCAACCCCCACCTGGATCATTGACTATGGTGCATATCCCATAGGTAAAGGTAGCACACTTCTTTCTTCTCTACCTTCTTCCACAGTAAAATCGGTACGAGTGGCTAACGTAGCTCATTCTCCAACTACCTCAGTTGGGACCGTGGAATTCTCCTCCAAACTTCATGTCACTGGAGTTCACTATGTTCCAGATTTTCCGTTAAGTACTCTATGTTCACAGATTATGTGTTGAGATGAACTGTCGAGTAATTTTTGATGCCTCTCATTGCTATTTTCAGAACATCCGGACAATACAGATCTTTGGTGGGGGATATGAGAAGAATGGTCTCTACTACCTGGAAATCTCCACGGACTCCTCCTTTGATGGCGCTTCTTATGTCTCCTCTGATTTATTTTTTGACACCTACGACTTGGGCACCCTTCCGCTAAGGATTTGACGATGATGTTCCCTGAATTGATCATTCTGAAGCCCTTTCAGTGTGAAGTGTGCCAGTTCGGGAAATATCATCGATCTTCTTTTCCTCAAGAACTGAGTCACATCAGTCTACTATTTTTTTCTTTAGTTCATTGTGATATATGCGGACCTTGTTCGGTCCGATCTATTGGAGGACAAATATTTTGCGGTTTTTGTGGATGACTATAGTAGACGTTCCGGGGTTTACCTAATAAAAGAATGATCAGAGATGAACACATTAAAACCTTTTTTCATTATGTCAAAACTACCTTCCAGTCATGTATTTAAATTTTACGAACCGACAATACTCTAGAATTTACCCAAAGGGATTTGGCTACTTTCTTTACTTCTCAAGGAGCAATCATCAAACTTCATGCCCTTATACCTCTACACAAAATGGGGTAGTAAAGAGAAAACTTAGACATCTGCTTTTCCATATGAAGGTTCCTAAGAACTACTGGGGGGATGCCATCCTCACTGTCTATATCATAAACAGAGTTCCATCGTCTACTCCCATGGGAGGAACCCCCTTTTCCATCATCCATCCAAAAAAGTCTCCTTTTTCTCTACCTCTTCGGGTCTTTGGTTGTACGGCCTTTGTGCACAACTTTCATAGTGCGGACAAACTATCCCCACACGCTATAAAATGCACCTTTCTTGGATGTTCTAGATCTCAAAAGGGGTATAGGTGCTATGATCATGTTGATCATCGATACTATAGCTTTGTTGATGTCACTTTTTTTAAAAGACCAGCTATTTCACACAGTTTGTCAGTGATGTACCACTGGAATTGCCACCATCTCCTATTCTCTAAAAAAGGAAACACCAAATCCATCTTGCTAATGTCCCCTTACCTTTCCCTTGTATACATGAAGAGAGGACCTCCAATGAACCCACCAATGATGCTCAGCTCTGGATGCCACAAGTAAGCTACCTGTAGCACTCAGGAGAACCAAAAGGCAATATACCATGTATATGATTTCCTCGTTACATCTACCGACAGACTCTCTAGTTATGATCATCGCTTTGTAGATGCATTGATGATTACGGTTATCCCTCGTGATCATAACAGCGCTTCACAGGATCATGGTTGGTAAAAGGCCGTGGATGAGGAAATGGATGATCTTATATCTCGAGGCATTGGGATCTTGTGTCATGTCCATCCGGTGTGAGATCGGTTGCTTACATATGGATCTTCTCGACCAAACAATCTCCTGATGATACCATTGACAGACTCAAGGCAAGACTTGTCGCCAAGGGGTTCATACAAATCTACGGGGTTGATTACTTTGAAACCTTCTCACTTGTAGCTCAGTTATGTTCAGTTTAGACAATATTATCAGTTGTTGCCAACATGCAGTGGCCAATTTTTCAGCTTGATGTCAAAAATGCCTTTCTCTATGGTGATCTTCATGAAGTCTACATGATGCAACCTCCTGATTACTCCATTGAGGGGAGTATGTTTGTCATCTCCGCAAAGCCATATGTGGCCTGAAGTAGAGCACCTGAGCATGATTTGATAAACTCTCAACGGAGGTTGGTTCTATTGGTTTTAGCAGGATGACCTCATATTACTATGTTTTTGTCAGATGATGATCTATACGCATTGTGGTTTTAGCCGTGATGATATGATAGTAACAGGTAATGACAAACGAGGAATTGAAGATACCAAGGCCTTCCTACATAAAGTATTTATTATGAAAGACCTTGGATAGATCAGATATTTTCTAAGTATAGAGGCTATTGGCACTACAGAGGGCCTACAGTGTATTGTATTGGTTTGATATTTTCCTTGATTATATATTTTTTCAACGTATCTTAGTGATGTATATTCAAAATTAGAATTATATAATAGAACATTTATATTATTATTCTTCATATAATATTAGTTATATAAGCTCTAAAACATCAATTCACATTTCAAATTCGAAATAAAATGAATCGAATTTGAATATTCGAAACTCAAAATGAATTGAATCTGAATTTAAGTTCGTAAATTCATTTAAAATTTGATTCGAGTTCATATTCAAAACTTTTATAATGATTTGAATCAGAATTCCGGTGGATTCGAAGGTATACGATTCGATTAGCACCCCTAGCCTACACTTATCTCAGCGGAGATACTATCTGGACATTCTATCTGAGGCCGATTTACTTGGATGCAAGCCATATAGCATACCAGTAAAGGCACAAAGACATATCTCATCTCCTGACTCTGAGTTTGAAGATCCTACCCGTTACAGGAGTAGTCTAGTAGGTAAACTTTTATACCTCACGGTTACTAGACCAAACATTTTATATGTTGTTAGCAGAGCAAGTCAGTGAAAAGCCATGTTACAGCCACTGGCAAGAGGTTCTTCTGATATTGTGGTACCTGAAAGGATCCCCATGGTGTGATCTCTTCTACAAAGCAAACAGTGACACGGATATTATGGCCTATGCAGACGCAAATTATGCTAGATCTCCAGAAGATTGTCGCTCTACCACTGGCAATGCAATGTTTGTTGGTGAGAACCTTGTTACCTAGCATAGCAAGAAACGTACCGTGGTGTCCCGGTCTAGTGCAGAAGTTGAATATCGAGCAATGGGTCAAGCCATATACGAGGTTTCATGGCTTATAGTTTTCCTCTCAGAGATAGGATTCCCTACTACTTCTCATGTTCCGTTGTACTGTGACAACAAGTCTGCAACTTACATCGCCACGAATCTGGTCTTCTATAAAGAACAAAACATATAGAGGTTGATTGTCATTTTCTTCGGGATGCTGCTCGAGAAGGAAAGATCAATACCCCACATATCTCCACTGATCTTCTGACATATTCACAATGTATTATCAAAGAGAAGAGTTTCATGGCTTGTATCCAAGTTGGGCATGATTGATAAATATACATCAACTTAAGGGGGGTGCTAGAAATATTTATTGTTTACTATTATTGTAACCCCAAAAGGGTATTCGTGTAACTTCTCTTTTTCGACTCTCTAGGGTTTCCCCTCCATATAAGAAACCCTAGGGTACTGGAATATATAAGTTCACTCGTTTCCTTTCTCTACAAGAGTAACGGATGAGTTTGAGATGCAGTTGTTTCCCCTTATTTTGGTCTGAAATAAATACTGTTCAGGAGGCCTTAAAGACATTTATGAAGGTATTGTTTAACTTTTTCAGATTTTAATAGATGGTTTAACAAGAATTTTGTTCAATTTATTATAGTGCTTGTTCATAGGTTTCTCGAGTATTTAGGATGAGGTTTCTTAGGATTTTTTTAACTTTTAGAGGTGTTTTTTAGAAATCTCAGTGGATTTGCTCTTGATATTCTACTTTTCTCTTTGACATAAAATATACATGATTTTAAACCTAGATCTGAACTCTGTCCTAAGATTTGAGTTTTATGCATAAATCCAAATACTATGTATTAGATCTGGGCCTCACATTTATGGCTAATATGATTGTCATTAGTAATAATTCTATGTTTAACTTAGTTGAATTATTTTGGTACCAAGTAAGAGTTCTATTGAAGTCAAGATACAGGTGTTTTACTTGAAAACAAGGATGATTGCTAAATGCTAACTCGTAAAGTAACTATATAATTCATGGTTGGTAGTTACTAGTAAGTAACCTCATGATTACCTCGCTTTGTCACACCAATTTCTAATAAGAGAGTGACTCCTCGTTTGTTACAATGCTTGATAGGCTGGTATACATGATCAAGATGGTGGACACATGGGGGCAGATGGACGAACATTTCTTTATGTTGGAGGCATGTGAGTGTTGAAGGAGCATGCACTTTGAAGTTTTCCTTCCATTGTTGATTGATTTGGAGAGCCAATGGACCGTTAAAGTTCAAACTGCATGCATGACTAATGAGACAGAAGAGGTTAGTCACTATGGCATTCCGAAGTAGGCGGAATGTTGATTTAAACAGAACTTGTTTGATGTGGGGCGGTGGGAAAGATGGTGTGGACCATATGTTTCTCTTTACCGAGGGTAACATCAGGGTGGCAGACGATGGAGATCAAATATGTCAATCCAAACGGGCCAAATGAGTTTTGGATGAGCTTCGGATCAGCAAGGTCGATAAGCAGTGAACCCAAGCAGGGGTCTGGCGGTAGTGCAGTGTGCCTACACCTTAAAAGCCTGTTTGGTTACTGGGTTGGGCTGGGTTGGGGTATCCTCCTGTGAATAGTAGTTGTTTGGACGGTTCACGGTTGGGATTGTTGGAATGATAATTATGATGTGATGTGATATTGATTATGTCTTATATTAACTTTTTTAATAATTATAATATGTTTTTTTACGTTAATAAGTGTATTTGAACAAGGTTAAAAATCATTATACCAAAGAAATTGTAGGGTCAATACAAAAAACCACAACCCAGAAATGCAGGGTTGGAGCTAGGGGTATGCTAGGGTACACCGGGGTACCCTGGAAACCAAACAGGCCCTAAAGGATCCGGGTTCAAATCCCAAGTGGGATGCTCAGGACCCCTGAAATTACCGGGCCTACTATTAAAAAGGGTTGATGAGCAGTAAGCAAACATATAAAGATACCATGACAAGGTTAAGTAAGCCGTTGTTGCCGGCAATTTTATGGGTAGTTAACAATGATGGGATTTTTTTGAAAGGCCGAAGGATAGAGACCGGTGAACATCCAAAATAATCATTAGGCTTTTAAAATTTTACATGAGCACCATTACAATAGCATTTACCACACATTCCAATAATTAGAAATAGAGCACAACATATTTTCTAGAAAAGAGTTTTGTGAAACTAAACATCACATCCTTTCTCATCAGCCAAATCACCCAAATTACACCCAGTTCTTGAATTGGCCCCAGCTCAAAATGAAACCGACAACTTCCCCTATTTTTTTCCCTCCATGAAAGACTGGCAAATATGACTTAAATGTAGACATCGGTGTCATTTTGCCAACCTGGGAAAGGGGCATGCCGTCGACGTGTTTCTGATGTCATCAAAAATCATGGAAATGGCTATAAGAATTAATTTTTACATAAAATTAAGGTTGTAATGGTTTTTACCCGATAAATAAGATGGCAATACATACTTATTTGCTAAATATATGTTTGAATACAAGTTTTCAAGTAGTGTGGACATCAAAATCAACGCATAAGTCCATAAGCAATATAATGTAAGGCATACAAAGTTTGGTCATGAAGAATGCATAGATAAGTTGGAATAACATATAAAACTCACAATTCATAACGTATACAAATATAATATTTACCATGTAAATCTGTTTTTGACACTCGTCAAAACCGAGTGTTTGGCAAGATCCATCCCCCATGCTTATTGTCCTATGTATCTTTTTTGATTGAATCAATACTCTACATAATTTTCTCATGTCATATCGTGGTACATGACTTTATAGTCAATCGGATATTGCTTATAATTATGGTCAACCACGTGTTAGAGGATATTTGGCCTCAATAATCAATAATATTCATGACCTCAGATTCAAGTGCTCCTAAGCGGACATTATCAATATCTCCCATATCGCCCATAGTGATGGCGTTTGTGATGCTTGTTGCGCAAAATGGGACAAAATGGGGAAATATGTGACCAATATTGCCTAATATCAAGTGATTTATGTTTTTAAAAAAGATGAATTTTCACTTTTTTAATCAAGGAATTGTCGCGGTTGAATATGTCATCTTCAACACAATTCCAACTAATTATCCAACAAAATAACGACACCTTATCCCTCATTCCAAACATCCTTATCACCTTATATCTACTTCAGACAACAAGTGGAGAATAGATTAAGCATCTTAAATCAAGAAATCCATTGGTTCGATGACATGTATGTTTATCTTATGGGTGTTGGCGAGAGTCAAAATAGGATTTGTTCCACAAAAGAGATCTACTATTAAAATTATCACATGATCACGGATTGATTCGCAAAATTTCAGCGAAATTTCGCCAAAATTTCGGTTTCGACAAATCCTGGGTATCGAAACTACCCTATATATTGATTTCTTGTATTTTGGTCGAGATGGGTCGAAATATCAGTGATATTTCAACATATCGACCCATATCGATCGAAATTCACGGTTTTCAATCCAAAATTTCTCGGATTTTGACCTATATTGATGAAATTTCATCGATGCCTATGTAAATCGGTCATATTATCTATGTAAGCTTGAATTTACTATTTATTTATTTACCAATTCCCTATATTATGAGGGAGGCCCCCGTCTGATAGGGTACGATGCGACAGGGACATACAATGATTCTTCAACTTGGGAACTTCACCCCCTTTGGGTTTAGCAGTGGAGATGAAACAACTCTATAGCTTATAGATGTCCGATATAGCTTGTTCGTTTCATTCTGTTTGTCATTTGTCTTCGTAAATAGATCATCTTTATTGTAAGTTTGTAATTAATTGTGTAATTCACTAGAACTTTGTCTACAATAGCTATTTCTATGAACTAAACATTATCTCATTAATCATTATCTATATTTTAGAATCAAATGCTCATCTATGAACAAAAGACGTCTTCTAAGTTTGTTAACTTAATTATTTTGATTTCCATTTATAATATCTATCAGTCAAACCAATGATATGACCGGTATGTGTGATATAAGGCATATGGATGAGAGATGTGTGATATAAGTGTGAATTTGTAAGCTATTGTTGTTTAAGAACTTGAATTTGAGGATATCCATTTCCAATATGTATCAGCCAAAGAATCAACATTAACAGCAAAATGGTCGATATGACTGATATGTGCGATGTAAGGGGTATATATGAGCAATATGTGTGATGTAAGTGTATATTTGTAAGTTATTTATTGTTGTAATAACTTGGAAGATCTTAATTTGCGAAAAAAATGGTCAAAAAATGACTTTTTGAGATATTTTCGACATTTCCACTGAAACGGTCGAAATTTTCTGAAATTTCACCGAAATTTCAGTTTTGGGGGTGACCAAAATGAAATCGAATCGAGATTTCGAACCTTGCACATAATATAGCACGCATCCAATTGATATAGACACCCTAAGAAAAGATGTGAGTTACCCTACATTTCGGTCTTTCTATCTATTGTTTTATAAAATCTTGCAGTTGCAAAGCACATGAAAACAATAAATTTTGTAGAAAAAAGGGAAGTCCAATGAGAGAATATATTCTTTACAAAATATTGATCCCCTGTTCTTGCACAGTATCCTATACGGAAAAGGCAAAACAAGAATCCATCGTGGTGTAAAAAAGCTGGAGTGTATTACCTGGAGAAGATTCAGGGGGTCTAAACCATGTAAGATTCAGAAGCTTGTAATCACCTACTAGTGAGGGGTCAATGCGAACAATGTGATTGGTCAGAGAGAAGTTCATCGCATGTACTTGATCAGCCGGGAAACTTATTCCTGTATGTGGAGTTATATCCATAGTTATGTTCAATCCCGATGTGCCAACTACATAGAAATCGTCGATCTCAAACTGTGAGACCCGTAAACGTAACTGAGAAGCCAGCTCCACAAGAAAGTTATTGCTCCAATATGAGTTAAGAGAAACATTCCGGAGGAAAAGCTTGAGCTTCACAGGGTACATGCAAACGCAATTTGGGATGGCACGCCTCCGGACCATGTTGGGACCGCAACAGCCTACGCGCAAGGAACATTCATTGATGAAGTTATGTTATGCAACGAAAACAAATCAAAAGACAATATGGAATTGGGGGGAAAATATCTAAGACCAAGCTGTTTACAAGAAATGGTTAATGTAAAGTTTTATATACAAGAAAAAAGAATGTTATGGAGGGATGGCTTTTCTGCACAATCGACAAAAAGAAAAAACGAAGATGCTGAATGGTAATTTAATTCAAGTCAACCATCACAAGTTCTCACTGGAACCAGACGGAGACTCCGGAGGCTGGGCGGGGCCGGGAGGAAAGGATCCATTAGCTTCTGGGGCGGGGGGGCTGACGAGCAGTGGCAGTGGAGCTGAGTAGTGGCTCCGCTCGGTTACATGATACGGCGACCGCGGCGAGCTCAGAGGAGGGCGCCCGAGTGCCTCCGCAGGCAACCACCATTCCCATCGGTTTCTCTGTGACAGTGACACCCGAGACGCGAAAGTGAAAGTCGCATGATGGGCGAGCAGAATAAGCAGTATGAGCCTCGGGACGGCCGGCAGAGACCCTGCAAGAGCAAACGACGTTGTGGAATCAGATTGGCGCAGCTCCCGTACGCGAGAGCTCGAATGGAGAGTTACCGCTGCGCTCGCGACGGGTGCGTGGGGCGGACATGGCTAACTGTGGATCACAGATCTGTGAAGGGCGGCGGAGATCGGAGGTGCGGACCGGAAGAATGAGGAGGGTGCGATCTCGAGGGGTTGAGAATCCATGTGATCGGGATTAGGGTTTCGTGCAGGAGGCGAAGCTTTACAGGTTTGCTGACACCTCTTTTGCCCGAGCCTCAGAGAGCACTGAGGTGCAGTGGTGCACACACAAGATGATCTTCTTTTCTTTGGGATGGGGGTGGAATTTTTTTAGGTTAAATTACAAAAACAGCTTCCATCATGCATCATAATCCTCTCCTATATGCGGTATCCTATTTTTAAGATTTGTTTGAATGTGATCATTGACTATTGAAATTTAGTTGATCGATTTATCTTTCCTTAAATCACAATAGCTTAAAATCACATTGATATAAATATTAAAGATTGGATGTCACGTTATTACCATATAAAGTTCGAGTAAGACATTGAAATTTGGTGTATGGTTTAGGAGCCTTTGTGTAATTTACTCCATCCAGTTAGGGACCTCTTTTTGAAATAAAATAAAGGAAATGTTGACCTACTTTTTGAGTAGGGATAAAAATCAATCACAGATGTATTGATAGTTTTTAACAAGGAAAGCCTCCAATGCAAGGGGGGAAATCATGGGGTTGATCACAACCCAACCAAGCAGTATAATCAAATCAAACTCCACTGATGGGCTTTCAGTTTCACAAAGCCAACCCTGTATACGATGCTACAATTTACCAAACAATAGAAAATAATAGAGAGGAGAAAGATCACAAGCCGATATATATGTTGCCAAACTGTAGGAAAGATGGCTGGAGAAATATCACAAACTTTACGTGGACCTTCTTTCTCCCCCCCCCCCCTCTCCGTGTGTGTGTGTGTGCGCGCTCTTTCCTGTGCTATGAGAACTCGTATGGAAATGTGTTAGTATGCTCTGTAAGGAAGCATGAAGTCATGCTTCTTATATGAATAGGAAAAGATGATCCTAATTTCTGAAAGGTAGTAATTTAGACTACAAATGTCTTATTAAAAAGCCTAGGTTCCCACAAGGAGGGGATCCCAGCCAAGATGCGCTTGGCTCGCACTCAATTCAGCATAATCTAATTCATGTGGAAGGATAGAAGGAAATATCCCTTCAAAATCCTCCAGTCCTAGATGTACGTGTCATTATAAATAAGGTTGCTCGCCGATTTCCCTTATAAGAGGAGGGTGTGCAACCTTGGAGATTCTTAGGTTGGAACTTGGAAACCAAGCCATCCCCTTCCCCCCTCTCTATTCTTCGATGTAACAACTCATTCCTTCCTCTGCACATTCAGCAAGCCATCTTCACCCGTGTGGTGGCTTTAGCACGTATCCATGTTCACGAGGAAGGATTCATTGCGAGGGATGTAATCCATAATTTGTAAAGAAGATAATTATGTTGGTAATTATGCATGCATAAGGAAAAGAGGAAGGAGTTCTTCAATGAGATCAAGATTGCTTTTCACAAATGTCCAAAAACATGCAATGAGTTATAAATAGAATATATGATAGGAGGCATCTTGCATTAGAGGATTTACACCTCCAAAGATATAACATGATCCCTCTTGCCACGTGAGGTAACATAAAATTATTCTTTGTCATATAATTATGTGATTTCGATGTTCTATTTGTCAGTTGCTTGTACGATGGAATGTTTTCATTATTTCCTTGATATTTTATTTGATGTTGGGGATGAAATTCCCTTATGGTCCACCATTAGATTGTTAGGATTAAAGTCATATTATGATTGGGAATCCTAATGAGATTGGACTCACATCCTAATAATAGTTGAGTTGTATTCTACCTAAAGTCCTATTGGAAATAGGACTATGGGATTGTTTTGGGTTATATAAAGAGGGGGGAGGAGACATTGCCTCACCACCACCAGCAAGAACAATGTAACCCCTAGAGAGAAAGGAGGAGGGAGAGAGAATAGAGGAAGAGAGCGAGGGAACGGAGAGAGTTGTACTCGCTCTTCTTTAAGTGATCTTTCTTCTCTGGTGATCGCGAGAGGTGACCGACCACCGTTATATTTAATTGTTCTTTCCTTCGTGTGCTTCTGAGTTGGTGGGTGATTGCGTATATATATCCGCTTCTATATCCAGGGGTCCGGTATCCGAGAGGTGACGATACCGGTGGGTCGTGTTCCCATCAAGTAATATCAGAGCAGCGTTGGTACCGCTTTCGTGCCCGACATAGATGGCAATTGGATCATGACTCATTAGATACGTAGCTCATTCAGGGATGTTAAGTAGTGATCCTCCATCCAAAGAGACATGATCTGAACAACTAACCCTGTATTCGAGGTCTTTGTACCATGTCTAATTTGAGGACCTATGATCGAGAAGTTTTCTGGTCTCGCTATCAATATATACGTTCGAGGATCCAAGAACGAGCTTCATGTTCGAGGTGCACTTGCCATGATATCATGTAGATAAGTACGCTCTTTATGTTTTTCTATTGACACACACATCCCATGCATGATAGCTTATTTATATTTCATATGTACATCAATAAAACACCCCCTAAATGTCCACTACTCTATTCTTAAAAAAGGCTATACTGGAAAAATCAAGCAATAACTGGTAGTTGACTGGTTACTTGTCCAAAGTGGCATGCATTAGAGATTTTGTCCTTTTTGACCACTTAATCAGGAATACCATAACTAGCCATTGACATTTTCTTCGTTTAGACATTAATATTTTGTTATTTTGCAGCCATATATATGGGAATATTAGTGAAGATCGTTTTTTACTTCCCATATTTTAGGTTGCTAGGGTTTCGCTCTATGTAAATAACCATAACCGTTCAATAGAAAGTATGGCATTCCATCCCAAATGTTTTCTCATATGGTGCTCGAGCAATTATCCTACACTGGAGCCTTGGGGCTCTCTTCCTCAACCATGACGTGCCCCCACTGACCATTCTCTTTATTTGTGTAGAGTTAATCTTTATGTTGGGATCAATATACATCACCATAGCCAAGTTATTACAACAAAACAACCCTCTGAGCACATCCATCTATGCTAACCCTTGCACCCCAACCATCGCTGTATAAAAATTCACCAAGCTGCTACATCCCTAAGTCTATGGCAATTCTACTCCATCACTAAGCTTCTCCATGCCACTCCATCGACATGCTTCATAGCCATCGTCAGATACCATGTCTGCATTATTACTAAGGCTGTGAGCATCGACATGATATGCACGAGCATTTATTGGAGCAAGTGAGACTGCCCAATACCATAACACAAAGGTTACCCATCGCATGTGCATAGCACTGTGCTGTTAATAAATACGGTTTTCATCATACTTGCATGTATGAGGTAAATTCCTTAGTAGTGTAGTTGAATAACATAATTACTCGAATATGATACCAAAAATGTTAATTACCTGATTAATGTTGTGAAATCGCATGGAATCTATGCGATTTACATGTCACATATATAAAATGTGACACTCTCGGCCCTGCACAAATATGATCCAGACGCATATATGATATATCATATATGTCATATATGTGTGGACATATGCATACATATCAGAAACAAAGAAAATGCGGATATAGTCGAATGGTAAAATTTCTCTTTGCCAAGGAGAAGACGCGGGTTCGATTCCCGCTATCCGCCCATGGAATATAATATGATAAATAATTCGGTATAGTTGACTATACAATAATAAATCAAAGTTGATATTTTTTACATTTAATAATAATGAAAAACGCATGGAATCTATGCGATATAGGTAAAATTTTGAAAATCGCATTTTGTATATGCGTTATGGTTTTTTTTACTATTGATAATATATGAAAGCCGCATATCTTATATGCGATATACATAACGCATAGATTCCATGCGATTTCACTACATTACTCAGGGAATTAAAATTTTTGGGACCATGTTCGAGGAATTATTATCTTCAACTACACTACAAGGAATTTACCTCTTGCATATATTGCATGACATCAATATCACAAAGTCCTCCCCTGCGTCCACACTGGAATGGGAAGATACTCCAACAATCCAGGGGGTGTTGGTGCTCCACCTTCATCACCTGATAGACGAGGCAACAGTTGACATGCTCTACCACATTCCTCTTCATCTCTTCTCACCAAAAGTGATAGTGGGGGTCTCGGTACATCTTCATGCAACCTAGATGAATAGAAAGTTTGCAACTGTGTATCTCATCTGTGATGTCTCTCTTCAGCTCCTCATCATCAAGGACACAACCACAGTCTCCCTCCACAACATGGACTCGTGGACATTGAATCCATCGAACTTGTCTATTCGAGAAATAATGGTATGAATCTTATAATATATGGTCTACTTGTTGAACCTAGAAAATTCTGTCTCGTAATTCACTATACTTGAATGGTGCAGTCATTGCATCGTAGGTGTAATTAAATGAATGACACTCATTAAGTGTAGTGAGTACGTCCTAAGTCTACAACCATGTTGTTGTGCCCATTGTACGGGTGCTTTCCTGCTCAAGGTGTTTGCCATGACATTTCCCTTATATAGATGGTAAGAGACGATGCAATTATAATCCTCTAGTGTATCCATCAATCGATTATATATCGTTTTTAGCTCTTGCTGGCAAAACATGCATTTGAGGCTCTTATAATCCCTAAAGATCTCGAACATGACTATGCAGGTAATAGTATCATATATTTAATGCGGATACTACAACTACTGACTCCAAGTCAGGTGTGGGGAAGTTGCGCTCATGGTTCTTCAATCGTCATGACATGTATACCACAACATATCCTCGTTCCATGAACACAACACACAATCCTTCCTTGGAAGTTGGATGTATCTGTGTCGTGAGGTCCAAAGTACCAGAAGGAAGAAAGAGGAATGTAGCAATAGTCAATTGCTTCTTAAGTATGCAGAAAATGAACTTGCACTCGTCGCACTAGACAAAAGGGGCATCCTTTTGTATCAACAAGGTAAGGGTAAGGCCAATTAAAAGAACCATCTTACAAATTGTATTTAGTACCCAACAAGATTAAGGAAATTACGAATCTCTTTTACTAGTCTTAGGCTACTTCCAAGACTTGAACTTTAACTCATAAGGAAATACCTAACCTGAATCGTTGAGGAAAGACTTGCTAGACATAAAGAATCCAGGGGGTGTCAAGCATGACTTGTTGGCATAATTACCCCTTTAAGTAGGAAGATAACACTTATTATACATAGATCATATTTGTCTCGATGCTATAAGAGATGGTGCAGTGAAGGAGTGGATCTAAAGATGATTGTTAAAGTAAAGCTGAATTGGGATTTATAGAACACAAGAACTATTGAATCTCAAATTCCAATCATAAGGAAGCTTCGTTAAACTAATATTCTAATGTTCTGACCAAGCTTTATACTTTGATTTTATGAAGACTAGTCTAATGATCAAAATTATTTTAAGTTCTTCCATATTCTTTCTCTTTATTGCACTTATTTTCTAACTGAGTGTTTGCTAAAGTGCTAACAAGTTTAAATATACGAGGATGATGAATCCCAAATTCATTACATTTATTTATTTTATCTAAATCATCTGCAAAATACATGTAAATATGCATTAATTCACATTCATAACCAAAATGAACAAAATAATAATAATAATAATTCATTTTTAACAATAGGTCAAAATAAAAAGGAATAAATAAGGAGAGAAAAGTAAAGAAAAAGGTTGTTGAAAGTGACATTTTGTGTAGTTTAACGTTGGCTTTTTATCAAGTTGAGGTGCACACACTTAGTCTCCACAATTCAATAAAATCGATACAACTACAAGCCTAAACAATGCAAATTGAAGTAAATGGCAAATAGAGGAATGACAGACAAAGACTTGCCAAATTTCACATATTTTTTTTGATGATTTTCGTGTTCAGTTTTGATACATTGTGGTAAGATGAGAATGCATTTTTTTCATTTTCAATTTAGGGCCCACAAAACGCAATGAAACCTATTCTAAATTGTTTTAAATGTCATGACATATTTTTAGAAATCTTATGAAGATTTTTTTATGGTATTATTACTATTCAAAAGAACATATGGACGTAAATGTGATTATCATGTAAAGGTAAGGGATGATTTATAAACAAGATAAAAATAACTAAACAAAACTAATTACAATTATTTATAGAGAGGAGCAAGTAAATTTTATAGATTGTAAAATTAGAAAATGAGCAGATTGCAGAAGATCAAACTATGTTTTTGAGACCATTAGAATGACCTCGAGGAAATTAAATGCAAAAGACAAAGGTTATCTAATCTTTTTGTAATTTTCAGTAAGCTATTACAATGGCATTAAAAGGTAGAAGTGCAACAAAAACATGTCAAAAGCTCAAATAATATGCTACTCAAAACTTATACCAAAAAATCCAACTACAAGTAATTTGAAAACTAAAATAAGGAAACCAAGAAAGGGAGGAGAAAGAGAGTCTCTTCTCAAATGAGGGTTTATAGCCCTAAACAATCAAGGGTGGTGATAGTAAAGCTATCGTACATGGAGATGCGCAGGCCCGTGACTTGTAGTAGGCGTGCAAACACCGATAGCGGAGCCGGGAGGCTGTGTTGCTAATGAATCCATGGTTTATATACTTTAATACATAATTTTAACTTGAATTCCTAGTCAAATAGCCCAGCTAAATACTTAAAATGTCTCAATAAATACTTGATAGTGGCATAATAAAATAGACTATATATTGTATATTAAGTTCCCTAATAAAAGCCAAGTTTTCTCTCTTGTATATATGTATGTATTGTACATATTTCTCTTTGTTTTCCCTGCATTAAATATCTCAAAAAAAATTAAGTTGTGCATGAGTGTTTTGTACAAAGTCTCCCTATTAAAAATACAAAAAATGTTAAAATGTCAAAAATTAGGTGTTTTAATGTATTCAAAATACCTCAAAAATTCTAATTGCATACAAATTGAGTTTGATGTTTTTTATCCTTTCATTAAAAATGTAGATCTTATCGAGATGAACAACTTTTATAACGATTTTTCTATTCTAAGGTCACTTTATATATTTTTTCTATCTTTTATAGTTTTATATTTTTTTTTCATTTTTCTATTGGGCCATGTGGTTGCCTCTGGGTACTCCAAGAGGCTCGCTCCCCCCTCTTACTCCGCCTTCACCTCCAACAATCGGATCTTTCGATCCAACTTATCGCCCCTATTTGGAAACTCTAGGGTGATCATATCCTAGTCTTATTGGATGACCCCTTCTTCGTCTTCCTCCTCCTGACCTCCTTTCCCCCGAGTTGTCCGGTTCTTCTTCTCCCATTTTTCTTGTGCACACCACCTTTCCTCGATGTTGTTCCTTTCTTCTTCCATTTTTCTTGTGGAGACCATGTCCCTCTGACCATTTCCCTCACCAATCGACTCCCTATCGACATTCCTCCCTCACCAACCACCTAGTCCGAACCCATAACCTCTTTCTTTCATGTCCTACTCACTCCAATACTACCTCCCACTGATTGAATCCACTAGACTCTTCCATCAATCCTTCGTTATAACAATCTCTCCTCTCGATCGACCCCTTCACAAAGAACACGGGAGAGCCCCCAGGAAAAGACAAGTGCCCTTCATCGGACGAGCAGAAACATCTTCCTCTCCCAGCATAATGCAAGGCTTTGATTAAGCTTGTTGCAGTCCATCCCCAGATGTTGTCGAGCTCTTTACACACTAGCAACTCAAGCAAAGACACAACGTGAACTTGAAGCTCTGGCATCCTTCCCAGGAGACATTATCCATCCCGGGTAATCTCATTTCCTCTCTATTGCTTATTCCCATATGTCTTTCCCTTTTTCCTTGCTCGCTTTTATCTCCTCTGACCTTTTGCTCCCCTCTATCGATTTCCCGATCACTCCTCAACCTCACGCATTGTCTCCATACTCAACCTGACCACACCTTCACTTCGTCAGACCCCCTTCGCCTATGGTCAACTCCTCCTTACACTGGAGGAGGACACATAGGTCCTCCACTTCTCCCCCCCCCACATGGTCACCATTCAACCCCCCATCGCTCTTTTTGGTTCACTAACTCATGCAGGTTGTGCAAGGACTTCATTGGTCAAATTTCGGGACCCCCAGTGACGAATATGTCTGAATGGAGTGTCTAACGTATGGTCTTACAGAGCATGCAGCGTCAAACAAGTCGAATCCTACTATCGTGTGTCGGTCTCTCTCCTAGCACTCAACACATGAACATATCATTTCGGTCAACAATCAACCCACATGATAAGTAGCAATGAATCTAAGTGAGATAAAATTTATTATACCATACAAATAAGTGTGCATAGAAAGTAAGTGTATGGGTCGAACCATAGAAAGCAACGAGGAAGGCACACAAATAAATAATCAAAACAAACTATCAACCAATGTTTTTGTGTGTTTTTATAGGGGTTTTCTAATTTTTGTGGGTTTTTAATTAGATTTATTTCTATGGATTTTTAATGTTTTATATTTTATTTTTAAATTTTAGTTTCTTTTTTATACTTATTTTATTTTTAGTTTCTTTTTCTTTTTTAGATATAATAAGTATATATATAGTAATAAGCATAATGAAGATATATATAATAAATAGGTAGAAATTAAAGAAATACAAATAAGTAGAATCCTTTTTATTTTTTAAGGTTTTTAAATACATGTAAGGTATTTATAATAATAATACTAATATTAACAAAATATAAGTAGTAATATGAATATATAGTTTATATATTGTTTTCTAGTTATAGATACAGCTATGTGTACTCAAAAATTAGAAAATAAAAGGTTTTCTTATTTTTATATTTTTCTCTATTTTTATGTTTTTTCTTGCAATTTTTGCTAATTTTTAGGTATTTTAAATTAATTAAATCTAGTAAAATAGGGAATATAATAATATGTCAAATTATTTTTGGGATTTAAAAATAGATAATAAACTCAAAAATTCCCAAAATATTTTTAATATATAATATATGATATAGATAAAAAAAGAGGTAGAAACAAATATTTTTGGATTTTATATACTTTTTACTTATTTTTATAAGGTTTTTAGGGTTTTTCAAATTTTAAGAGTTTTTGGTAATATTTCCTAGAAATAAAAGGTCAGAAAATCAAACATGCACAAATAAATATTGAGGATTTTTTTAGATTATTTCAAAACATTTCTGTAATTTTTTATGGATTTTCAAATGCAAAATAGGAGAAAATGCAATGTTTTTTGTATTTTTATAAATAGAAAAATAATTTTAACTGCCTTAAGAGAATATGTGTGATATATTACGATTCCTGGCACTTTAGATAACTTTCCTGTAATTTTTTGATGTAAGATGATAGTTTAATAATTAAAATACAACTACAAAATTAAATCTACAATACATGGACCTAAAAGTAATTTCTATAAAGTTTCTGAGCATTTAATAACACATTACATAATTCCAGGAGCATACATGAAATTTATCCATATTTTAAAATATTATCCACATTGGGTATAAATACAATTTTTCAAAACTTCAAGACTCGATAAGCAAATTTACCAAAAAATATCACACTAATATTCAAAGTTTGTTGACTACAAATAAATATATAAGCTTGCAATGGTATAAGTGCAAAATATCCAGACCCCTCAAGCGTACATACACGTGAGGCGACGTGGATTGGACCCAATTACAATTAGAGGAAAGCTTAGGGTTCAAAGCATAAATATTACAGAAATATTTGGACTACAAATAAATGTTTAAGGATAAGAAATAAAATACAAAAATGGAGGGGCTGAGGATGTAAAATACCCCTTGAAGGACGTTGATAGATTGTGGATCTCAATCCACTTAAACCGATCGACGGTTATAGGCGCTCGGTACTGGTTTGCTTCTGATGCCTGAGATTAGATCTCCAGATGAGATCAGCAGCCGCTGCTCCTTCAGATCCGACGTCAATTGCTACTTCTGGGGCTGGCTCTTGATTGGGCGGCTGCAAAGAGGTCTGGAAGAGCTCAGAGGAATAATGAAGCGTTGCTCCTTCAATCATGTGTATATCACGTCTTCAGCCTCCTCTATCGCCGCCTTGAAGATCTTCTCAGGGTGTCTGCAACTGATGTATGCCTCAAATGGGTCTCATCCCCATAGATGGGGGGCTCGGAGATCGACGCTCGAAAGGGGGAACTTGGAGCCTATTTCCTAGTGTAGATGCCCCTTAGATGGGGTCATTTCCTCCCGAAACATGTATGGTTAGAAACAACACGCATGAGCGAAAGTAACATGGCCTTTATTGGATGAAAGGGGTGAAGATGGAGGTGTGGCGGAGAAGCTCCGATGAAGTCGGCGGAGAGAGCTTCAATTCCTTAGATCTACGCAAGATTCAAGGGGGAGATGATGGGGGTTCAATTAAGAAATAAATGGGGAATGTAATGAGTTGTCTGGCGGGTTGAAACAAGGGATAAATAATAATGATTTTGACATGGAGACCAAGCTCCGGGTCATGTAAGAATTGGAGATTGCACTAAAATGCTGAAAATATTACCTAAATTAAAGGCATATCTAAGCTAATTAAAACAAATGTAAGTATCGTAAACCTAAAAACTATAGCTCTAACCAAGAAATAGGGAGCTAGAAAAGCTCCGCTTTGAAGGTGCTTCGGGTGAGGCAAACCACTAGCTCCAACCTTCCTTCTCCCCATTGCAGCCTCAGAGAGCTTCATTATTGTCACCAAGTGGCTCAATGAACACGAGGTTGGAGGTTACACAAGGCCAAAGGGGATCAAGCTTAAAAAATGGGACGAGATGGAGTTTATGTACATGTAACCTTTGACCAAGGGCATCTGCTCGATTTAGCGATCCATCGTTCGAGGAATCAAGAGGGTGTGAAAGAGCAAAGGATGAGGAAGAAAAGTTGTAATGGAAGTGAAAATAGTGAAAACCTCGGGCATAAAAAATAAGAGAAATCGAAGCGTCCAGCATCTGATAGTTGTAGACCCTTGGGGCGAGGAGTTGACCGAGGTCAACTAAGACTCGCCTCCCATTGGTCCACGTGAGCCACAAGTGGACAAAATAGGAAATAAAAGAATAATTGAATCAAAATAAGATATAAATTGATTTTATTAAATAAAAGTCCAAACATACATTTTTTTTATTTTATATAGTATTTTATTGTGATTTTTATTTATTTTTACATTTTAATTTATTATGTGTTATTATCTACATGTGTATTTATAGGTATATACATATATGTATTTTGCATATTTTATTTTTATTTTTATTTTGTATTTTATATTTTATTATATATATATATAATTTATATACTTATAAATTATTTAAATACTTATTTACATTTTTAATCTATTTTTCTAAGTTTATTTATTCGCTTAAATGAATATGTATAGGTATTTTATAGTTATAATTTACCTATATGTAATAATCTATTACTTATTTTAATGCCTTCTTAATGGTTTTATTTTATTTTTATTGTTTACATATGTTTTAAATAATATTTACAAATTTATAAAAATAAAGAATGCGAAGAATATAAAGAATAAATATATTGAATATTACATACAATATATTGCACAACGAGGGCCCAAAACCCTACTCTTGCATCTTAACTCTAAATTAGATGAACAACGTCTTTAAATAGACAATTTAATTTTATGAACAATAAAGGCGAGATTGATCAATTTTGAGTTAGTATGGAGAAGATACATGTCTGTAGAGTTTTCTTTGCGGCTTTTTATTTTGTGTGTCCCGGACACACATTATTTTTAAATGAAATCAATTTGGTATTTTTCTTTGTATTTTTATGTACAACTTTATGTAGAGGGTTTTACTATCTGAGGTATAAAAATAGGAAAACAAATTAGGTCTCAAAATGCAATATATGGACTAGAAGAATTAAGAGTTTTTAGGATGTTTTCTCTACAGTTGATTTACCTATGTCTCCCTACTTCATTCCTTCTCAACCAAATCATCATGATGACTTGGTCTAGGGTCATTCAGTGTCTTTGACACTTCATTCTTTTTTCTTTTCTTCCCCTTATTCTTTTATTTTGGCATTAAATACAATATTTTCATTTCAACAAATGGATGTTATTTTTATCAAATTAATGTTATATACATGCATTTAGCTAAGAATTTAAAGCCAGAATGAAAGAATAAAAGTGATGAAATGGAGATTCATCACCCAGTCAATCGCGAGCTTCTTCTTTGATGAGATATCACCACTAGAGCCTTCAAATCCGATGCTTCACCATTATCTTCTCTGTTTAGTGTTGCATTGAATTTCACTCTCATTGTATTTTCTGACACAAATATTAACATTGATATTAATTAATTATTTAAGTTAATTTAAAAACCACACAATTAAAAATCACAAGTCCGTGTGTTCGATCTTGGTACACTTACCAAGTAAAAATTCTCTGCAACATTCAATGAGTGTGGGTTTTGACATATCATTTCCTGCCTCTCTATACTACAATATATCATTCTTAAGCAAGGTAGAAAATAGATCATCAAATGTGTGATGAATCCATGATACACCTACTTTTTATGGAAATATTAGCAAAATCCCCTTAATAATTCATTAATTAACCCTTAAAATTGATTAATTAACATTGACTAATTGTGCTAAAATTAGAGATAAAATATGTAATTAAATAACTCTGGTTTTTGACCTAGATTAATCTTATTATTTTATGTGTAAACAATAATTATTTTAATCTAATTCATTTTCTATCATATTTTTTGATCAATTAGCTAACATGGCATCAAGAATTAAAATCCATAAAAAATCCGAAATTCAAGATAAAATACAAAATCTGACTTTGTATAATTTGTATATATTTTTCTTTGTTGTTTTTATTTTCCCTTTTCTAACCTATAAAAAATCCATAAAAATTATGTAAGTATGTAAATATCATATATAAATTAATCTACTAATTAAATGCAAATTAAAAATATGAAAAAAAATTATAAATTACAAAAATCAATATTTTATTAGCTATAGAGTACTTCTAAAAATATGTTTTAAATAATTGACCTCGTTTGATTTTGGGTCCTTCATAAAAGTTATAGATCTCGTCGAGATGAGCAACTTTTGTGTTGACCACTTTTTGATTTGACTTCATTTACTCTTTCTTTCTGATTTTCTTTGATTTTTATTTATTTTTTATCTTTATTTTATTATTGTATTTTTATCTAATTCTTAATTTTAACTTTATTATTTTAATTATTAACTTTTATTTATTTATTTGTTTGTTTTAATTTTTCTTTTTCTTTTTCTCCCTCTTCTTTCTTCTTCTCTATCTTTCCCCCCTCTTTCTCTCTCTTCCCTTCCCTCTTCTCTCTCTCTCTATCAACAACAACCCGGTCATGTACACAGCATGTGATCCCCCGCTCCTGCCTCCGCTCCCTACGCTTGCACGTGCTACGCAAGTGCCGCGTTCCTCATCGCGCGCATGTGCCGGACACATGCTCTATCTCCTCCCCTCGAACTGTCAATTGCCTCCCCTTCGCGTGTAACTGCCCACCTCCGCAATGGACGACCCCTCGCTGTTATGCTCCCCACAATTATTTCTCCTCCTGACCATTTCTCCTCTACCTATAAATCTCATGCCACTCCTCCCTTCGACGATCATCGACCAACTGAACTCCTCCTCACAAGATCGGTGTCGGCCACGAGTGACAGCAGATGATGAGACCACCATGAGCAATGACTAGATCGAGGGGTTGTGTGATCCTCGACCACTTCAAGGCCGGGTAGCTTCCTTCTTCAAGGCAGCAAAGCTAAGAGCTTCTTCGTTGGGCCCTTCGAGCAAAGACTTCGGACCTTCCCGGTCCTTCCCCAGGTGACTCCTCCACCCCTCGATGACACTCTTCTCTCCAAGTACGACCATTCCATCTCCAGAAACACCTTTTGTTTCTTCGTCATTCATCCACGTCGCATCGCCATCCTCCTCTTCGTCGACTATACCATGCCGATCGCCTTCACTTCTCAAACCTTGCCGCTTCTCTGCCTACCTTCCATACCCCCCATCTCCAGCATTGCTAAGGATGGAGCTAAAGCTCCAGGTCCCACGCTTCGACGGAGCTTCTCGTATCCCCGTCCCTCCTCATCTTCGTGTGCTAAACTTGCAGGTCAAGCTCCAACAGTAGCTCCTTTTCGATCTTCATTTGCCTTTCAACCACCGCTTTATTGTGTGTCGGCCGGGCCCTTGCCATCACGGACACCTTCCACCCTTCCGTGTGTCCCTCATCATCATCGTCTGCCCCTGCCTCGACCCTGGGCGTGTGTCAGAATTGCACATGCACCCCCGTAAAATCCTGAAACTACAAGGAAGTCCCCGCCGTCCAAAACCATGTGTGTGACCCAAGATATCATGGTAAATTGTAGAAATCACCCATTTTATAAATTGTTGATAAGTCCTCCACAGGTAGTTTTGAGAAGAAATTGACTTTATTTATTGCATATTAGTCCCTAAAACTTCATTTCATCATATCTTTTGCATTTAAACTCAATTTTAGCGTACCAAATGTCATTTTGAAGCTAATTGAACGCTGTACTGATCAGAGGATATTTCTTGATAATTATTTAAGGTTCAAATTGATCTATGCAGGCTGATTTCTGGCACTTTGTGCAATATTATATTGAGAAAATTAACAATCTATTTTGCATGGATTCGATTGAGGTTTTTAATTTGATTAATTTTCCATCGATAATTGGTCTTTTTAATCAAGAAATTAATATATGCAGAGGCAAGATTGAGGGGGAATTAATATATTTCCTTGATACTTTATTTTAGAATTTTGAGCTAATTAATATTTTAAATGTTGATCATTATTTTCAAGGAATTCGATATGTTGTTGAGACTTATGATTCCCTTGATATTTGATATGGTTAAAGTCTATTATTTGTGAAGAGTAATTATATGGAATTTCGAGGTCAAAATCTCTTAGATAAAAATCATCAAGTGATCTCATTAATTGCATAGTTATTCATGGATTGATATTAGCCTGCAGGCTGATTATAAACTCTTTCTGGATTTTATCCCTTTCGATATGTTATAATATTTTGAGGATATTGATTAATATTGTTGGGATTAAAAATCATAATCACATATCCGATGCTTCACTATTATCCTCCCTGTTTAGTTTTGCATTACACTTCACTCTCATTGTATTTTCTAACACATATATTAATAATGCAATTAATTAATTATTTAAACTAATTTAAAAAACCACGCAACTAAAAATCACCATTCATTGTGTTCGACCTTGGTATACTTACCAAGTAAAAATTCTCCACAACATTCAAAGATTGTGGTTTTTGATAAATCATTTTCTTCCTTCCTACACTACAATATATCATTCTTATGTGAGGTAAAAACATATCATCAAATGGCACCGTTGCTGCGGAAGCCCCCACACCAGGGTTGGCCAACTTAAGATTGTCCCAAGATGAAGCGTCGATTGCTACCATGGAGGGGTCTTTGCCGCAACGTCAGAAACCACAATCTTTATTTTCTGTGCAGGTGAAGCGTCAACTGCTCTTGGGCCCCTGCACCATTTGATGAACCGTATTTCTACCTCACTTAAGAATGATATATTGTAGCATAGGAAGACAGAAAATGATCTATCAAAAACCACAATCTTTGAATGTTGTGGAGAATTTTTACTTAGCAAATCTACCAAGGTCGAACACAGGGAACAATGATTTTAATTACATAGTTCTAAATTGATTTCAGTAACTAATTAATTGCTAAGTTAATTTCTGAGTCAGGAAATAAAGTGAGAATAAAAGAATATGCGATGATAAAAATGCGATGCAAAATAAACAGAGAGAACAATTGAGCACATGATCTATGATTTTGATTTGTATTCTTCAATTATTCCTCAAAATGAAAACACATATCAAAGGAATAAACTCCTTGTGTTATTCTCAAGAAAGGTATTCAATTTAATTCCAACTACATGCAAGAGTGCAAATACATCTATGAATAATCTCGCAAATTAAGGAGATCAGAAATAATCCTCAAATAAAGACAATGATCTCAACATTCTCTCTATTTTAATCTTCAAGTAAATAGAGTTTAATCGCGTAGAATATTGAGAATTCAATTCATTTATTCTCAATTGAATACCATGTAAAGATTGAATCCTCAAATAATGATCCACAATAATCAAGAGGATTAATTCAATTGAAACCCTCAATAGAATCCCTGCAAAATGGTCATTAATTTCTCAATAAAATATTGCACAAAACGTCAGAATTCTGCCTGCACATGTCAATAAAGATCTTCAACCATTAATCATCATAAAAAGCTTCAGGCCAGTTCATAAGATATATAACATGATAGAGTACTAAATAAGATTTAAAATGACATATTGTGCGGCTAAATCGGAGTTCGTACGAGAAAGCCATGGGACCTTGGTGGCGGGATCGATTCTGTAATTTTTGGAGAGGGCAGGGGAAAGAATACAAATTACTCCAAAGCATGTGCCTTGCATGTGCTAAGCTACTGGTGAAGGAGCTCCCAGTTAATCGATGGAACATGGAGAGCGTAGGCGCAGGTTTCCCCCTCGCCCACATGGTGCACACATGATGCGGAGGGGGGTTGCTTGGGCGGCACGCATGTAAATCGAGGGCAGCATGCGGCAACGGTCGGGGCGGCGATCGACGATTGCTGGAGGGCAGTGGACCACAAGGGTCGAGGCAAGGGACTGGAGGGTAGAGTCACCAGCTGCTATACTTGCAAGTAAAAAATAAAATAAAATAATGGATACAACGGTCGAGGGAGAGTCGCTCATCGAGGTGAAGGTGTTAAGTTGTGTGTCTGCAGAGGAGAGGTTGGTGTTGGCGGCTCAAGGTGGCGGAGTTGATCAGAACACAAGGGTGAAGAAAAACATTTAAACAACAAAGGGAACGCGTATAAAGAAGAGGGGGTTTTCACCTGGCTTTGGGAGGAGCACGGGCTCACTTCCCGATCGTCACTCCAATCTTGGCTGCGGAGCCTAGAGGAGCTCAGCTGCAATGGAGCAGTACACGTCGAGGACTCGTCGTGGATCTTGCCTCATGGAGGGGTCTTTGCCGCAAGGCCATGGCGTTGTCACCACTCGGGCTCTCGAGCTTGTTCCTCAAGGATATGGCAGATAAAGAGGGTGGTCGAGGTGATGGGATATATAGGAGGCAAAGGCGAGGGGCGGTGATGAATCTCCATTTCATCACCTTTATTCTATCATTTTGGCCTTAAAAACCCCAGCAAATGCATGTAAATAGCATCAATTTGTACATAATAGTATTCATTATTTATTGTATTTATTGTATATAAAATAAGGTTTTTAATGCCAAAATTATAGAATAAAGAGAAGAAAAGAAAAAGGAATAAAATATTGCAAATATTTTATGACCCAAACCCCGAGACCAAGGCCAACATGGAATTGGTCGACAAGGAATAAAGTAGGGGGAGATAAGGGCCGATTATACAATAAATACCTCATTTATTAATTCATTTATTTATGCATTTTGACACCTATTTTGTACATAATTATTTATTCATCAACTAAAGAAACTTTGTTCATGAAAGTTGTAGATAATAATGTAAATAAAATTACAAAATTGAGTTTGTGCAAAAATAATACTCAGTGTACATTTTATACACAAAATAAAAAGCAAAAATCTCAACTTCATAGACCCATATCTTGCAAATAAAAACTCCAAATCACCCAAACTCACCTTTAATTGTATATAGCATTCCAAGAAATATTTTACAAAATTAGTTTCATAATTTTTGGAGTCCATCTGTGGAAGTTAGGTTTTTGCACCTTCTTGTACACAATACCTAATTAAAATATTCATTTTTTATTCAATATTTATTATTCTTACAAAATTATATTTTTAGAATTTTGCAGACAATGTATATAATTCATGTACATATTGAAATTAGAATAAAACCAAAAATAACTTGTAAATTAAAATAAGTCTATGTAATATATAGACAAAATACCTATGTGAAGTATGTACATCAATAAAAGGGGAAAACATTCTTTAATTGTTTCATTATTTTATATTTTTATAATTATGTATATATTATATATAACTTATTAAAAATGCAAATCCATAATAAAAACAAAATAAAATTCATTAAATAAATAAAATGTATATAATATATAGGTAAAATACTTATAAGTATACCTACATATACATATACCTATTTATTTAAATATGTAAATAAACTCATAAAAATTAAATAAAAATATATTTATACTCACAAAAATAGATTACAAATTTATAAAATAGGAAAATAAAATAATAAAATAAAATAAACAAAAATAAATATATATACTTATAAATACATTATTTTAATAAAACCGTAATAAAATACTTCAAAAAAATAAATAAAAATCATAAATAAATACTACATTAATTTATAAACATTTTTTTCTTTTATAAGTAAAAATTAATTAATTCATTTATTAGGTTAAATAAAGGGGTCAAGATTCGGCTGATGTGGGCCAATCAGAGGCCAGGGAAAGTTGACCTCCGGTCAACTCCCCCTGTGCCTCTGACTGGCCCGTCAGACGTGTCTTTTCCCCTATTTTCTGCCATTTTTCCCGCTTGGCTCAGTGATCCATTCCCTTCGATCTCTTCACAAATTTTGTTCCCTGACCATCCGTGATTCGCGTCGTGATCTTGGAACCCTTGTACAGCCATTCGATTCTTCAATAATCGCCGGTCCATGGGGGTCCCCAAGAATGTGTATAAATAAGTCATTCCTCTTCCTTGGCCGAATTTGGCCAATTTCACCCCCCCTCAATAAGCTTGAATCAGCTCCTGGAGGAGCCCTCGTGACAGAAGGCGCTTCCCAGCACCTCAATTCGACCCAAGGAGGAGGGAAATTTTGTCGTGGCGGCGCTCCGGCGGCCGCCCTGCTCCCTAGAGGCCCCCAGGTATAAGAGCTGCGCTTTTACTTATTTTAGTTAGGATTTTATTTCAGCATTTCACTTCTGTCTTTAGATTAATCATTAGCACTTAGTTCTAACGTAGAATGGCCGATTCGTAGTTTGCCGGAGCTCCGCTCCGGCGAACTGTTCACTGTAAACCCGACGTTTTCCGACCACCCTTTCACTGTCATTTCATTCCCCTACGCCTTCTCCACCTCCCAGCCACCCTGTCCAACCGGATCCGCACTTGGATCCGCGAACCGGTGCTCATCTCCTCCGCATCGCCAGAGCATCGCCGCCCTCACCCATTTTTGCGCTAACATCTTCATTCTTGGGCCGAGGAGCATTGCCTCGAGCCGAGCTTTCTTCCTGAGCAGGTTAGGTGCGTTGGACAGCACCAGGAGCCGATTCACATGCGGGCGGAGGTACCTGGAGCACCTTGCCTTCTCCGACCCCGCAAGGGCGCTCCAGTGACCCTCCGACTGATCCAAGTCCTCCAACAAATAGAAGACTCTTCCAGGAAGCCTTTGGGACCCCTTGGAGCAGCAAAGGCCGGCGGAGCAGCGAGTTCTCACCGGAGGAAGCTCGCCCAAGCGAGCGTTCTTCCCCGTTCTTCTAGCCATCGTCTCCGCCGTTGGATGAAGGGCAGGTCCCAGGTCAAACCTCAGCCGTCCGATGAAGCGAGCAGCCACCGTAGATCTCAGCCAGGAGATCTAATCCTAGCGCTTCATCGGTGAAGCGGTATCGGGCGCAGAGGGAGTGACGCGTGTCAAGTGACCCACATCCAGTCGTCCATCAGCGCCCACTTTGGGGGTAATTTTCACTTATACCCCCGCCTTTTTGTATATTTAATGTTTAATTCTGTAAATAATTTTGCACGTTATCAAATAATTGTAAATTTTGCAGTAGGACCCTTGTACTTTCTTTAATTGCATTTTGGTCCTTCCGCGCCTCACGTGCAGTCCCACGTGAGGTGCGTGAAAATTGCGCTTAAACCCTGGCGGTTTTTGTATATTGTGAAATAGTTCTAAAAATTAAAATAAATGTTTATTTCAGTAGGGATTTTTGCACATGTACCCTTGTCATTTATTTTATTTGCAGAAATGCCCCTGCCAGGCTGTTATTTTTTGTGTCTTTTATCTATTTATTAAAAATACCCATTGTGCTTCTAAAAATCCAGGAAAATTAGGATAGAGGCTCTATGTGATGCTCTTTCACGCCATATTTTATTTTGCATTTTTTCGCATTTTTCCTAATTATTAAAAAATGAAAAAGAAGCATTTTTTTGTACTGTCTGAATTAGAAAATACAAAAAAATGTTTTTAAAAAAAATTCAAAAAAATTATATATGGTATAATTATATATAAATTGAGTCCAGAAATTAAAAAACCCTAAAAATATGAAAAAGAAAATTAAAAAAATCAGAAAGCTCCAAAATCCAACAAAAAAATAGAAAAATCCTTAAAAAATACCAAAAATACATTTTTCTTTTTTATAATTATCTATATATTATTATTAATGTATTAGAATTAATTTGGGAATTTTTGGAGTTTATTTTATATTTTTAAAACCCAAATTATATTCGGCTATCTATTGAGTCCTTCATGAAGGACATTTTTGAAATTAAAAATACATAAAAATTATAAATATTCCAGGAAAATAACAAAAAATTAGAAAAATATTAAAAAAAATTATATTTATATATATTTTAAGCATATATATATGATACTATTCCTCTCTCTCTCTTATTACACATATATCTCTTTATATATATCTATATTTATATAACTAACAAAATTATAAAAAGAAAATAATAAAAAAAATATAAAATATAAAAACTAAATAAAAATTATGAAAACAAAAATATTAAAAAAAATACATAAAATCCAAAACCCACAAAAACAATAAAAGGACATGAATAATGGATTGAATAAATTGTACATCACATACATTCCCTTCGCCTCCCAGTGTTCGACCTCTACCTGTACTTACACCTATACACATTTGCATGTAGAGTTATAATAAATTTTAACTCCACATTTTTGGATAATCATTGCATATATTATTATGGGTTAATTGTTGATCGATCTTGGGATCTGTTGAGCGGTCGCCTCAACGACAGTGTGATCCCGCCTTGTGTGGATTAATCTAGACCCTCACCAAATCCCAAGTCATCAGGCGGGTAACGGCTGGAAGGTGGTCGTAAAGGTGGGGGATGAAGGGGTGACGATTGCATGCAAGAGGAGAGGAAGAGGGGCGACGGGCGCAGGTGGTAACGGTTGGCGCAGGCGGTCGTAGGGAGGAAGGGGAGGGGGGTCACATGGCGTGCATGTGACCCGGGAGAGGGGTGAGGCCACGTGCACGACACGTTACCTGGTGGGAGTGGAGAGTGAGGAGAGGGGAAGAGAGAGAAAGAAGAGGGAGAAAAGAGAGAGAAAAAGGAAAAAGGAAAAAGAGAGAAAATAAAATAAATAAAAGTTAATAAAATAATTAAAGTAAATAAACATTAAAATTAAATTAAAATAAAATAAAAAATAAATGTAAAATAAAATATAAATGATAAATACAGATGAAAATAAATAAAATCATAGAAAAATAAGAAAGAAGTAGTAAATGAAGTCAAATCAAAAAATGGTCAACACAAAAGTTGTTCGTCTCAATGAGATCTACAATTCGTGAAGGGTCAAAATGAAAATAAATCAACTGTATAAAATATATTTTTATGGTACTCTATAGCTGATAAACTACCGAATTTTTTGTAATTTGTATTTTTTGTATTTTAAATTTGATTTTAATTAGTAGATACAATATATACATAATTAATCTACATCTTATGGATTTTTTATAGGTTAGAAAAAGGTAAAATAAAAACAACAAAGAGGAAATATGTATAAAATATAAAAAGTTGGTTTTTTTGTTTTTTCTCTTGCTTTTCTAATTTTTATGGATTTTAATTCTTGATGCCTTGTTAATTAATTAGTCAAAGAATGTGATAAAGAAAGAATTAGGTTAAAATAATGATTATTTACACATAAAATAATAAAATCAATTTAGGTCAGAAACCAGAGTTATTTAATTCCAAATTTTATCCCTAATTTTAGCACAATTAGTGAATGTTAATTAATCAGAATTAATGGATTAACTAGTGATTATTGAAGGGATTTTGCTAAAACATCCATATAGAGTAGATGAGTCATGGATTCATCACACCCCTGTACTTAGCTCGTTACTTGTCCCTAAGTAAAATTTTAGTGAATTGGAAAGTTGAACCCCTGCCCGTGCATGTGCAAATTTGAAGACTTGTCTCATTAAGAATCCTGAGTTTAGTGGTCCTAAAATTCTAAGCTCAATCCAGCCTCTGGTCAAAAGGAATCCAACTTCTCTAATTATCAGACTCTCTGTATGTACATATCGCATAAGAGACATGGCATTTAATATGTACTGCAATCATGAGAGTTGAGTTGAAACGTCACTCAAAGTCCTGATCCAAGAGACTCTCCTTGAAACCTAATCCTCAACACTAGAGAATAAATCAATTCGTGCATTCAGTCTACCATCTCAGTAGTTTGTCAGACTTGAAAGTGTATATGACATACCAGATGATGTGGGTTTAGGTTTGTGTATTTTCTTCTCTTCCTCTCATTGGAACAAGGGTCCTCTCGAGTGCCTTATTACTCAACACACTTATATTTTTGGTTGTTGAACATTGTGTTCGTTAAAAGAGTTTGAGTCGTTTGTACTTGTTTTCCTTGGAATACACTGGGGTGTGTCTTCTTTAAGCATCTAATATACTTACACCTGGACTTGTACAGCTTACAATGCATGGTCCTTTTTGAGGTACTAGCTCGACTTAGTTGGCCTAATTAGCTTTGGTCAAAATGGACACTTTGGAATGGTTGGGAGCACTCATCTTTGATTGAAGCTTTTTGAAATTGACTTGTAATAGAGATCTCATTTTCGTTCATTCACACATTTTTTTTCTTTTTGGTAGTCTATCTCTATTGCTTTTACCAAGAGTTGGCGCACACTGATCAAAAGTTGTTATGTTTCATCACACCCTGGCACATAAGTAAGTATCAAGAGATAACATGCGAACTTGTTCGCATACTGGCTAGGGTTTGCTGACACTCAGGTTTCATGAAGCTTTCATATCCTTTATCCCATCCTCGAGTATCATAAAATCAGGTCTAGAATCAAATCTCAAGTCCCAGACCCTCGAGTGAACTCTCAACTCTTCTCATCATTCAGGTAGTTGTGTATGTGATGTGTTGATCATAATCTTAAAGGTAGAGATTAAGCGAGCAATGTAGAACTCACATCTTTCAAACATAGGAAAGTGTGGATTATTAAGTCTAAAACCCGAATGACTAAGATCGATTAACTCTGAATAAAAAGGACATTAAAAACCTGAGTTTCTATCATTCCTCAAGTCTTGAGTGATAGTGAAAATGGTAGGGATAATACTTTATTTTAGCATTGTTTTTGCTTTATATCTATTTTTTGTAAAAGTTTTTTGATTGATTTTTGATCGATTTTTTGTTTTTTTGTTATACCTCAAAATTTTACAAAAAGTTTTTTTAAAATGTGTATTATTTACATAAGAAATTTAGTATAGTATACATAATATACGCTACTTGTATCCATACCCAATTTTTGATGAAAACAATTAAAGTACGAACTATGGATAAAGTACATAGAATATACCCACCCCCTATACTTAATTTGTACTATGTCCTCATGGTACAAAGTGAAATGTAGACATATCTTGTTCCAAGCATAGTTGAGTGAAAAGAAAAGGAAGTCGACTCGCCCCCCTATATTTAGGCTTTTGAGGGCCTAAGCATATCAGAAGAGCAATAAATGAGGCGGTCGAGGGTGAGAAGAAAAGAATAGAAATGATGTATACACAATGGTATAGGTCCCCTATACTTAGGCTCAGGTCAACCTAAGTATGATCAGATAATTACAAGTGGGGACCGAGTAGATTTACAGATGTACAAGGTCAAGGAGTTTTGCAACTAACCTTCTTGCAGGAGTGTGGTGGGAGATAGTATGGAGATGTAGCGGGTGGTGAAGTGAGGGAGGATGAAGAGGTCTAGCCGTCGTCAGAGTCATCCTCAAAAGAATAGTAGTCATACACAGAGGATCTCCAACTATTACCAACAAGAGGTAAGTACCCATTGATCATAGTTGCACTTATTGCACTACCTGATGCACCACTTCAAGACTAGACAAGGATTCTTCAGAAATCACCTGATTTCTAAGGTCAAAGGTGACTTTCTTGGTTGGTTTATTTTTGTTAGAAGCATTGGGAGGAAGATGATCAGATTTCTTCTCCCTATCATGAGTAACGAGTGTGACATTTATGGTTTCCTCATCAGATGAATCTCCATAAAAGTCAACCAATTCTTGCAGGGTCATACAAGGCTTCGGGCAAGGGAGCATGTTCCTGGTGGCTTTGTGAGTGATGGTGGGGGTTGTTGATGTCACCTTCTGATATCCATGAGTTTCGATGACATAAAAGCTTTCCTGGGTCGGCTCCTTATATGGTTCAAGTATTTCCTGAATTACTACCGACTCAAAGATTGGACCACTCAAATAATTGTGACGATCTTCATATACATGGTCCAATTCCTCATAAGTTCCTGAATATTGTTTCCTCCTAGGAGCAGTATCAGGGTGGAAGTTATGATGAGAATCCAAAGTCAGTTCAATAGTCGGCCTCTCAAGTGTCGCTCCTAGGTTTTGTGTCTGTGTTCCATGAGGAGAGGTCTGATTATATGAAGTGATTGTCTCCTTATCACGATTTCTGGTTTCAAGTTGGTTTTCCTCAGAGCCGGTTGTGTCAGTGAGGGTTTGTTCATTATGGTATGTGTTCGGGAACTTGATGTCCTGAGTCTCGCAATAGACGATTGCCTTAGCAGAGGCTAAGAATGGTTTTTCTAAAGTGATGGGGGACTCATACAACTTTCCAGGGTGCTCGATATCAAGTATAATAAAGTCCACTTTATGTTTGTCACCTCGGAAATTTATGACGATGGAAACAATTCCTCGCGATCTTTTGGTAGATCGATTTGGCAATTGAACGATCACCCTCATCTTTTTGAGTTATCCGAGCTTAAGTTGATCAAAGATGGACTTTGGGAAGATGTTTAATGTCGAGTCATCATCCAGCCGAACATGAGTGAATATGGTATCCTCAATTTCCCACGTGATCCAAGTCAACCGCTTGACTTTGCAGCTTTTGGTTTTTCGATTCATCACTAAAGAACTAGCCATAGATATTATATAAAATTCAATCAATGATCGCTTCTTGCCCGTCTTTCTAAGGTTTAATCGACTCTTTATAAATCTCTTTATATCAGGCACATGCTCTATGACCTTGATTAATGGAAGCTCTAGGATCAAACTTTTGCAAAATGCTTCCATTTCAGAATGGTACAATTTTTTGGATTTTCATATTTTTTAAATTTTTTTAGTATTTTCAATGTGATGGTCAGTCAGTTGGTCAGAGGTCAGCGGTGGTTGTATCCGAGTGTAAGTCACGTGATGGACTTGTGGTTCGCAAGGTGGGATACTCACTTCTTCCTGATTCTTTGTTGACTGGATGCGATTATATATTTGTTCAGTCGCGTTTTCTCTATGGTTAATCCGAGCATTCTGATCCACAAACATCTCATGACTTGGTGATAAATAATCAAACTCCACCTGCTGTGACTATGGCATGTAGTTCTGAGAGGAGTAGTAATTATCCATTAGAGTTGTAGTCTGGTCATGGGTCATATTTCCTTGAATTGTGATTTCTCGTGAACTGTCGAAGGGAAATTGGTCATACTCAGGAAGAGAGTTAACCTTGGTAGGGGATAGTTCAAAAGGTGGGAAGTCCATAATAATTGGGAATCATGTTTCTCTATCAAAATTGGTTATTGTATTTTCCATCCTCAAATCTGCATGCTCTATTGTGTTCATTTGAAAGTCAGAATGTGAGAGTGGTCTAGTCCAGGAAGAAGTGTTGCAGGGGGTGGAGTGAATGTGGTAGAAGGAAATGATGGCTGCGGGGGATTGGTTTTGAAGAGAGGGTTCCCCAAGAATGAAGAGTATCAGGACATGGTCGTGTACGTTGGGCCCACGGAGTCTGGGTATGGAGACCAATGAACCGACATCTTCTCAAGAGAGAGAGAGGGAGAAGGATTTACGAACTACGATAAGATTGCAATTGCAAGGACTTTGATGCACACAAGTAGACACAAAATAAACTCGTAGATTCACCCACTTGATACTTGTGAAGGCACATTAGAGCTCAAACACTTATCATTTCAATTTTAGTTTAGTGATAAAATAATCTTTGAGTAGATTAAGCTGGGCTTTAGGTTCAGGAGAATGTCACAAAAACTGGCTCAAATTCGTACAGCTAGTTGCACCTACTTTCAACTAGTATGGGTGTAAGTACAGACTGTAGAACGTATACCCATCTCACTTCAGGACATTGCCTTACATGTTGTCCTTTAACCACCTAATCTGCTAAGGGAGATCGTAGTTCCTCCACTGAGAAATAGCTAGTTGTTTTTAAATTCAGTAGTTAGAATGAAGCCTCCAAGTTTAGGCTCTACCCTAAGTGTGCACTTCTTGTCCTTTAAAAATAAAAAGTGGGTTTCTCTCCACCAGACGCAAGGGCTAATTTTATGTCAATTATATATCCAGTCGCCTTGATGAATACTTGATTGATCATCACTATTCTCTCTTTTTATCCTCGAAGAATAAGAACTTCATTCCAAATCTTCATTAATTCAACATTTATAGCAATAATCCTTCTCTTTGTGATTAACCCTAACCTAATTATTATATATTTATCACTAGCATTTTCTCTTTTATTAAAAATCCCAAAAAAGATAAATGTTGTAGATATTTGTTGTGGTCTTAAAAAGAAACTAAAAATACAAAATGCCAAAACCGCTAAAATAAGCGTTTTTAATTACTTAAAAATAATTGCAAAAATATTTCATTATAGAAATGATCTCTTTGACTTTTTATTCAACATGAAACTTGTGGAACTCCTTGAGATCTACAACTTTCATGTTTTGACTTTTTGCTAGTTTTGCTTCCTTTTATTTCTTTCTTAATTTCCATTCTTTTCCTATTTTCTGAATAATCCGGTGCAGCCACATGGCGCTCTCTGGAGCTGCCACGTGGCCACTTTTGCTGCGCCACATGTCACTTTGCGGCTGTCCATGGATCATTCATCTCCACTTTCATCTCGATCGTCCATCTCTATCGCACTCTCTCCATCATTTGGTCTATTCCCATATCAAATCCACGATACTGACCCCCGCCTTCACCATTATCATTGGATGATGGCACCCATCCAATGACCTAGAACTGTCCACGTCTCCCTCTTGTTTTCAATCGTGGGATAACCCCCCATATTTCATCCCAACGTTGCCCATCACCCTACTCTCTGCCATGGATCAGATTCTTTGATCTAATCTGAACCACCCCTTCGCGTCTCATCATCGACCATTGGACCTCACGATCCAAGGGCTAGAAACCTGTCGTCCTCCTCCAAACGCCTCCTTCTCTGACATTACACTCGACGAATCCCGTCACCCACTTCCTATTCTAACGACCACCTCCGATCTCCTCTCCATGTCAAAACACACCCACCAAGTAGCCCTAAGTTGCTCCATCTTCGTGCCACCATCAATGTCTCGATCCATCACTCCAAGCCTTCATTGCGCCCGTTACAAACCCCTGCCACCATCTCCTGTAACCGACACCCCTCCCTTATAAAACCAGCTCCTCCTCCATCGTTCACCTCGTCCATCCAGGCAAAGGCCCGGCTACCCTCTATCTCTATGTGACAGAGAGAGGCGGAGCATGGAGGTGACGATTACTCTTCCACCCCAGGTGTGACCCACGACTCTAGCCATGTTGCAGCCACCCTTGCAGCTGCCCAACCTCCTCATCAAGGCTGCATGAGATGTGCGATTCCCTGAGGACCGCCCAGGTCCTTAGCCCAAGCCACCTCCTCCACCCAAGGACTCTCTCCGATCATGTATCCTCTATTCCTTCTTCTTCTTCTTCTTATTCTTCTTGTTTTTCTCTTTATTTTCCTACCGCATAGCGCACACATTACCTACCACCGCCGCCCGACCACCTTCCAAGATCCACACACATCAAACATCCCTGCATCATCCTTCGCACACCACCTTTCCTTCTCCAGAGCCCCCCCCACCTCATTCCCCTTCTTTTCCAGTTCGTCGGAGAAGGAGACCATGTCCCCCACTCCTCCGCCTCCATTGGACCTCCATTTCTCCTCACAGCCCTCACGCACACATGCCTCAGCTTATCTAACCCTTGCAGGATCCTTACCTCATCAATGGTCGGAAATGGTGCTCTTGTTCCGACCTCCATTGTCACCTCCAATAACCAGACATCACTTCGCCTTCTCCGCCACCGTAGCTGCCCCACAACACCAGTCGGGTCTTCGTCAGTGTGCCCCCGAGCTTCCCCAACCTTCCACTATCGAGCAACATGTCGATGGAGCCGGGGTAGGTTGCCGGAGCCCATGCTCCTCGTTGCCGCCCATAGCATAGGAAGGAGAAGCAACTGCCCTTGGATTTTGATCCAACGATATCTGCTTTAGATGAGCTATCATCGTCCAATGTTGATGAAGGAATCCCTACAGTCGTTGGATTCACCCACACCTGAGTCTCCTAGCCTCGGGTGGACCCGTAGCTCTAGGCCACACCACATGGCTCCTGACCCTACAGATGACCGAGCCAACCTCGAGCCAACCCGAACCTCTTTCCGCACCCGAGCCTGGCCCGAGCGCATGCATAGTGCATGCGGGCTGGGTAAATTGTAGATCACCCCCGTCAGCTTCTTGATTTTGCAAGATGGTCCCTCCAAACGCGTGTCTTGGACGTTCACGCTTGGAAAAATTACAAGAATACCCAGTCGAGTTTTCTTAATTACATGTATGCCCCTTTGAAGGATCAAATTGCATATTTATATTATTTTATTTTACATATTTTTACTACATTTATGCCCGTGCACTCTTTTGATCATATAATGAGCATACGAACTCCAATCATGTTGATTTCAGTTTAACTTTGTTGCCAATTTTATTCTCTTCACAATGGTATATTTTATTTACTAATTTGATACTTAAATACACATGTTATATTTTGAGATCTATTGTGTCAATTGCTCTTCATTCCTTGATGCTTTTAATAATTTTATTACTCAATTTTGTCTCTGAAATTAACCCTTATTTGATTGCACATTGATTTGATTATTTTAGGGCATATTTGTACACTATTGTCTACATATTCATCTATTGCATATCTTACACCATGCATCTTATTTAATTGCATAAATCAAATAAAAAATGCATGCATCATATTACTTTGTCTTTGCATAAGTCTTTGCATTGTTCATTCTCTGCTTATTATTTATGCACTATGTATTGTGCATCACATCTGCATATGGAGACCTAGATTAGAGAATTCATCACTTAGATTTAATCAATAATTTTCGATGAATATTTGGGGAGGCACTTGTCCCTGTGTTTGACCTTGATATCTTACCAAGTAAAGATATTCCACAACATTCAAAGATTATGGTTTTTTCTGAATCATTTTCACCACCTATGTACGATTATTAACGTGGTGAAAATGAGATTCATCACGCCTTGATTAGCAGTCCCAATTTTAGATTTGGGTTATCACTTAAGTCTTTATGTGAGCACAAGAAAATCATGCCTAACTAGCAGTCTCAGTTCCTTTAAATTCTAAGTTGTAAAACTGAGGTAGAGGATCGAGAAAGCCAATGCAAGCGTCTAAATCAATGATGCATGCTAAGAAGGAGATTTATGGTGATTCCTCACGTTCTTCATGCGGGATGCAATATAGAGAATTGAAATTTACATTAAATGATATGCAAGATGAAAAAGTCCTAAGCAGATAGTTCTATTAGTGGGAAGAATTGATTTAAAAAATTTGGCTAATGTTGAATGATCTACAATGCATATAGTTAGTGAAAAAGGTTTGGCCTAAAAATTACAAGCACAATAAAAAAATAAATAACTAAGCTAGTGTATGTGCACCTAATTTCTACGGCACTCAAGTCGGGTCCCAAACGCACAAAAGGGGTTGAAACAGACCCAACACACCACAGAAAGTCCAGTCCAAATTATTACAAATAATCAGGATTCAAAGAGACCCTATAAATAGTACAGAAAATCTAATCTACGCTCTCTCTCACAAAAAATAAAATAAAGTTTTCTTCACAAGCTCTTGAATTTATATCCAAAAATCACTCCCAGTTACATGCAAAGAGAGAAATACGATTAGCATATATAGTGAGAGAGAGATGCAAATGCAAAAATTAAAATATAAAAGAAAATAATAGAAGAAGAAAAAGTTATAGAATTAATTTCGTAAAAATCCATTAAAGTAATTAATCTAAAAACCTAAAAATACGCGGTTCCCCAGCAACGGCATCATTTAATGAACTGTATTTCTACCTCACTTAAGAATGATATACTGAGTATAGGATGACAGAAAATGATCTATCAAAAACCACAATCTTTGAATGTTGTGGAGAATATTTACTTGGCAAGTCTACCGAGGTCGAACACATGGAACACTGATTTTAGTTGCATGGTTCTAAATTGATTTCAATAATTAATTAATTACTAAGTTAATTTCTGAGCCAGGAAATAAAGTGAGAATAACATAATATGCGACGATAGAAATGTGATGTAAAATAAACAGAGAGAACAATTGAGCACGGGATCTGTGATTTTGATTTGTAATATTTAATTCCTCAAAATGGAATCATAGATCAACGGAGTAAACTCCTTAGATTATTCTCAAGAAAGGTATTAAATTTAATTCCAATCGTAGGCAAGAGTGCAAATACATCTATGAATAATCCTGCAAATTAAGGAGATCAGAAAGAATACTCAAATAAAGACGGTAATCTCAATATTCTCTCTATTTTAATCCTCAGGTAAATAAAGTTTAATCGTATGGAATATTGAGAACTAAATTCATTTCTTCTCAATTGAATCCCATGCAAAGATTGAATCCTCAAATAGTGATCCACAATAATAAGAAGATGATTAATTCAACTGAAGCCCTCAATAGAATCCCTGCAAAATGATCTTAATTTTCTCAATAAAATATGGCACAAAATATCAGAATTCTGTCTGCATACGTTGATAACGATCTTCAACCAATACTCATCATAAAAAATTTTAGATTAGTTCATAAGATATAACATGATAGAAACCTGAATAAGCTTTAAAATGACATATTATGCGCTAAAATTGGAGTTCGTATGAGAAAGTTATGCAAAAATGTATTTCCAGGGATTAAAATTCAATAAAAATAAATATTTCTGTCTCAAATGGGTCTCTGGAGGACTTATCTGCAAATATCCAAACCTGTCTGGGGGTTTGTGCAATTTCTCCAAGGAGGTCACATGCTTGTCACATGACCTTGGTGGTGGCAGGGCTGATTATGCATTTTTTGGAGAGGGTATGGGCAAGAACGCAAATTACTCCAAAGCACGTGCCTTGCAAGTGCTAAGCTATTAGTGGGGAGCTCCCAGTTAATTGATGGAACTTAGAGGGCATATGCTTAGATTTCCCCCTCGCCCACATGATGCGCATGTGATGGGGGGGGGGGAGCTGCTTAGGCAGCACGTACACATATCGAGGGCAGTTGGAGGCAGCAGTCGAGGCGGCGGTTGGCGATTGCTGGAGGGTAGTGGATCGTAAGTGTCGAGGTGAGGGACTGGAGGGTAGGTCCGCAGCTGTTGTACTTGCAAGCAAAAAAATAAAAAATGGTGACGATGGTCGAGGGCGAGTCGCTTGTCGAGGCAAAGGTGGTAAGCCGTGTGTCTGCGGAGGAGAGGTTGGTGTTGACAACGCAAGGTGGCAGGGTTGATCGAAACACAAGGGTGAAGAAGAACAGAAGAACAAGAAAGGGAATGAGAAGAAGGAAGAGGGTGTTTTCACTTGGATTTGGGAGGAGCAGGGGCTCACTTCCTGATCGTCGCTACGATCTTGGCAGCGGAACCAAGAGGAGCTCAACTGCTATGGAGCAATACACGTTGAAAGTTCACCGCGGATCGCACATCATGGAGGGGTCTTCGCTGCAAGGCCATGGTGTTGTCACCACCCTGGTTCTCGAGCTCAGTCCTCGAGGATATAACTGATAAAGAGGGTGGACGAGGTTGATGGGCTATATATGAGGCGGAGGTAAGGGGTGGGTAACGACTGGGAGGTGGTCGTAACGGTCGTTAATGAAGGGGAGACTGTTACGGGCAGGAGGAGAGGAAGAGGAGTAGCGGGCACGGTGGTAACGGTTGGTGCAGGGAAGAGAAGCATACTGCCCCAGAGAGGAAGGGGAAGGGGCGGGGGTCACGTGGCGCGCACGTGACCTGTGAGAGGGGTGAGGTCACATGTGCGACATGTGACCTGGCAGGAGTGGAGAGAGAGGAGAGAGGAAGAGAGAGAAAGAAGAGGGAGAAGAGAGAGAGAGAGAGAAGGGAAAAAGGAAAAGGAGAGAGAAAAATAAAACATATAAAAGTTAATAAAATAATTAAATTAAATAAAAAGTAAAATTAAATTAAAATAAAATCAAGAGTAAAGTAAAATATAAAAAATCAATAAAGATAAAAAATAAATAAAAATCAAAGAAAAATAAGAAAGAAATTGTAAATGAAGTCAAATCAAAAGTGGACAACACGAAAATTGTTCATCTCGATGAGATCTACAATTTTTTTGAAGGGACAAAAACAAAACAAATCAACTATACAAAACGTATTTTAGAGGTACTTTATATTTGATAAAATATCGATTTTTGTAATTTGTAATTTGATTTTAATTAGTAGATACAATATATACATAATTAATCTAATTTTTATGGATTTTTTATAGGTTAGAAAAAAGTAAAATAAAAATAACAAAGATGAAATATGTACAAAATATAAAAAGTAATATTTTTGTATTTTCTCTAGGTTATTTGAATTTTATGGATTTTAATTCTTGATGCCATGTTAGTTAATTAATCAAAGAATATGATAGAGAAAGAATTATGCTAAAATAAAAATTATTTACACATAGAATAATAAGCTCAATTAAGGTAAAAAACTAGAGCTATTCAATTACAAATTGTATCCCTAATTTTTGCAAAATTAGTGAATGTTAATTGATCAATTTTAAGGGATTTAATTAGTGATTTATTAAGGAGATTTTGCTTAAACACCCATATAGAGTAGATGAATCATGAATTCATCACTCTCATGGGTGTCCTCTAGTGAATCCATGACATTTTAAGGTGAAGCGTTGACATGGCTCTTATTTATACTAGCGAGGTCATCTATCATCTGATTCATTTACTCCACTACCCGTGTCACATACTTAAGAGTGGTATCCATAGGAGTTGGCTCCAACAGCTCAATCTCGGGTGGGTGAGATGGTGGGCAATGTGGCAGTGGTGGTAGATAAAAATCAAAATCCGATGCTTGAAATGGTGGATGAGGCAGATATGTACAAAAAGAGAAATCAAGAGCAAAGTCCTCCTGATAAAATGAATGTGGACTGGCTGGAGAGTAAGAAGGATCTACGCAGTTCGGATAAAAATAACTCCACTTATCCATCTCCCAAACAAAAGATGAGGATCCGGAGATCAAGAAGGTCAAGTCAAGATGTGCAAGGAAAAGGCGCAAATGCGTAGAGAAGATTGAGTATGCACACAAACAAACACAAATACAAAAAAAACAAACCCCTCAATTCACCAACTCAACACAATGATGTCCGTGAAAGTTTGATCTTTTGATCTTGTCAAATTTTAGAGTTAGGTGAGAAAAAAAATATTTACGAGCTCATAGGTGCGGTCACCTAGAGTGGTTGTGTTCTAGTTGGCGGTGCACACCTACTAGAACATCGGGACCACTTTCGTCTAACGTCTGAAGCAAGTGCTTCCAGCAATAACATGGCCCAAAAGCCGACCCAAGCGCTTAAGGCACAAGTCTAGGGATGAGAACTCTATTCTTAAGTGTATGTGCCTCACTCAGTTGGAATTGCAACTTGCGTGCAAGGATGGGGTTACTCTCCTCAAAACAAATGATTTGTCCTCACGTTTATTTTAGGGTCGAGTAGAATTAACAGTCCCAATTTTATTGATTATCACTTTTTAGATATTTTTGAATGCACAAATCCTAACACCGTTCAAATTCCTTTAGTGTCATATGGTGGTCAAATTCAAAGGGAGAGAGTCGGAAAAGCAATGCAAGCGGAAAATAATGATAGATGCTCACCTTACCTCCGGCTCTTTTCGTGCAGGATGCTATACCGTATTGAAACCTACTCTATATGCAAATGCAAGCCGATGAAAACATATCGTGAAGAACCACATGCTGAGTATCTATACAAAAACCTAAGGTATGGTCTTGGAGACTCCTCGGTGCCCACCACAACAGGTCCTGCAAGCGCTGTATGGAGTCTCTCGCAACGCGTGATTTCGAATCTAATTAACAAATAAATTTGACTAGATCCAAATGTAAATCTATAGGTACATGCAATTCAATTAGGTCTTTGGACCTATTTTATTGATCGAGCAGATCTTAAGCTAGGGCTCAATCACATTAATCAAATAAAAAGAAAGGTGAAAAACTCAAAATGCATGAAACAAGAAAACAAAAAGTGATGAAAACAACGAAAAATCTGACGAGGCCCCAGGTGTACAAACTCCCGGGCAATGGACCTTGTGAAGTGTGAATGTACAAGTTCAAAATTATTACAATTTATTTTTCAAAAATAAAAAAGAAAACACTCTTTCACTAAAGAAAACAACAAAAAAACTATGCAGGGTTGCTCTTCTTCTCCTCTCTCTACCTCTTTCTCCTGCCCTCTCCTAGTTAGCTCGGGTGCGTCAACCTCCTAAGAAGTCGTTGTTGCCATTTGGTTCCCCACAAAACAACAACAACAAAGAAATAAGTAGTTAGAAAAATCAAACAAATATAAAAAATAAATAGCAGCAAATAAAAGAAGAATTATGTACAAAAATGCTGCACTCTGTTGCTCCCCGACAACGACGCCATATGAAAACTTGGATCTTGCGAGGGTCTGATGTTCCCCCCAAGGCGAGAACATAATCGTCGAAGTGATCGTCCACAAAATCTGAAGTAATTCAATAATCAACCCACACTATAATAATGAAGTAATAAAAGCAAGAGATGTGGATTAAAATTTATTATAACACAGAAATAAATGTGTATAGTGGACAAGTAGTCTGGATGTTGAACATAAGTCGGTGTAGCAGGAGTATTAATTATAAATAAATATAGAATAATTAATATAGGTATTTGTATAATGTTCACTCAATTAATTAATATTTTATGGGTTTTTATTTTAAATATTGTTTTTATTTATATATTTTTTATTTTAATTTTATTGTTTGTTTTCTTTTTATAATGTTTTGATTTTTAATTTACTTTTCTTTTTAATACATAACATATATAATTATATATATGCAATGTGAGCAATATAAGTAATACATAATATAAAATAAATAATAATTATACAAAAATCAGAAAAAAATGTCTAAAACATGTCCATTTACTTTTTAAAGGATTTAAACTATTTTAAGGAATTCATAATAATTAGCAGTAATATTAATTATGCATAGCTATATATAGGTATATATTACAATATAGGACATTTCAATTATAAATACAACTAAATATAGTAAAAAATATAAAATAAAATATTTTTTGTTTTTTATACTTTCTAATGTTTTTTAATTTTATGGTTATTTTTGCTACTTTTTAGATATTTTTAAAGTCCAAAATATACAAAATCAGGAACTCTCTAAAATAGGACTGATTGTTTTGAGATTTGAAAATACTAATTAAAGTCAAAATTTCTTAAAGCTAATTTTAATATATAAAACGGCTATATATGATAATGTAGAACATAAACTAATATTTTTGGAGTTTTTGTGGATTTTTTATAATTTTTATAAGAATTTTAGAGCTTTTTTATTTTTATTGATTTCCTTTTCTATTTTTAGGGATTTTTGTTCCGGAGGCACAAAATACAATAATAGATAATTACTATTTTTTCGGGAAATTAAAGATGATTTTATTTTGATTTTTAATAAACAAGGAAATGCATAAAATGCAGAATTAAATATATAAGTTGAATGAGCAATAAATAAGGCACATTTCCCATTTTCCCATAGTTTTTAGAGCATATATGGCATTTATAAAAAAATAGAAAATCAAGCACAAAAACAGATTAAGCTAGCGGGGGTAATTTTACAATTTAAATAAAATACATGGGCTAGCATGCAAAATACCAATAATTTATAACTGAAATTCAAAGTTTTAATACTAATCTCTAATTACAAAAACTCAAAAGGGTATAGATGCAAAATGCCCAGCTCACGCAGGGGGCCATGTAAGATGAGCTGGCGAGGATCTAAAAGTAATACCACCAAAGTCCAGTGGTCTCTTGCAAATTTCACACAAAGTATAAAGCATGCTTAATTAATTACATGACTAAATAGATAATAAAATAATTAAGAGGCATTGAAGCAGTTGCCCCCAAAAGGCGCTGATGAATCCGCGATTCATCATCACAATATCTTAATCTTAGCAAAATTCCCGAGTAAAATCCCAAATAAATGTCCATAAAATCAATAAATTAACAAAATGACTCTTGTAAATAAAACACTAATTATTGGCAATAAGAGAACAAGGACTGAGATACATATAGTGTCTATGGCCACATCTTTGATGATAGGGAGAAAAACCAAGAGCCGCATAGTAAAGAGGTTACCTAGATTTGATTGTGAAATCAAAGATACCACATTCACCCATGCAAGAATCGATGACGACTTACCGATTAATATCCTCCCGACCTCCGCATTTGCCAAGCTCAAACTCGGATCTGTCAAGAAGTCAAGAGAGATCATTCAGTTGGCATATCGGACCATTAAACGGTCGAGAGGAACCATTTCAGTCATCGTCACTTTCCAAGGTGCTCTAAGATTGTACAAAATAAATTTTCATGAGAACCTATTGGAGGATGACATTTGTAGACAGATCAAGAGTCCAGGTAGGAATGTGGATCATGGATTTCGCGGATTGAATCTTGAAAACATGGAAGACACTGGATTGACCACACGTCATGTACAGCTGGAGTCCCTTCTACCTCCCTCTTCTACTAACCACTTTCCCTCCAAACCAGAGTCTGTACATTCTCCTAGTCCTCCTTCACCTACCAAAAAGACCAAAAAAATTAAAAACTCAGAAAATACCATAAAAATTGAAAAAGGAAAAGATCTAAAAAAATTGGATCCTGCGGTTAGGGAAGCATTGGATAGAAAGTTGATTTTTGAGCTTCCCTTAATAATGGCCATTGAGCACTTTCCTGACCTTAAAAGATTTGTGAGAAGTAAATTGATGCGTAAAAGGTCGGGCAATAAGAGAACAAGGACTGAGATACATATAGTGTCTATGGCCACATCTTTGATGATAGGGAGAAAAACCAAGAGCCGCATAGTAAAGAGGTTACCTAGATTTGATTGTGAAATCAAAGATACCACATTCACCCATGCAAGAATTGATGACGACTTACCGATTAATATCCTCCCGACCTCCGTGTTTGCCAAGCTCAAACTCGGATCTGTCAAGAAGTCAAGAGAGATCATTCAGTTGGCAGATCGGACCATTAAACGGTCGAGAGGAACCATTTCAGTCATCGTCACTTTCCAAGGTGCTCTACTGGAGATAGACTTTATGATCATTGACATTGAGCACCGAGGAGAGTTCACCCAGTCTCCGATCATTCTTGGGAAGCCGTTCTTAGCCTTGGCTAAGGCAACTATAGATTGTGAGACTCAGGAGATCGATTTCTCTGCATTGGGAGCACTCCGACCTCACCCGATCTTTGAGGACACACGATATTCCAAGGTAACCCGTAAAATTGCAGACAGTCGTGACCTTCGAGAGACAGTTGAGTCCTGTCTCTCTATTACACCTGAGATACCGACTGTCCAGACGACCATTGGTTTAGAGACTTCCTACAACCACACACCGCCTACTGCTTGCACCACCACCACGACAACTTCTAGAGAGGACTCACGACCAGAAGCTATCCTTGAGTCGGACATGACCTTTGTGGATTGCCTTGATCATTTCGATGATCCGACACAAGAACCCAACAATGTCAAGCCAACTGAGAATACTGTGCCTTATGAGAGACGTGTGCTGACCCTTCAGGAGTATTATAATGCATATGGTGACTCATCTGATGATGAACCTCTGGTCATAACCTCACACACACCACATCCAGGACATACACCAAAGGAGACAACTGGGACCAAATTGACCAATATTGATAAATCGGTTGCTCCATCCTCTAATCAGTCATCTGGTAAGAAGAAGACGGGTGTTGATTCCTTGAGGTCTTTCCCCGAACTCCTTAAGACGTATCAATCTCCTCTTCCTCTTGATGCTTCAGGTTCTAGAAAACCGACTAAGAAGGTTACCTTCGATGTTTCAGAGAAGGAACTTTCTGAGGAGTCCTCATCAGGTCCGGATGAGGTGATCTATATGAGTGAGCTCAGTTCGGCTGTTCTAAAGCCATACTTGAGCAAGCAGCCGTGTGTCGACCCCCGTTGGATGTTCCCCACACCTCACTATTATTCTTCGGAGGACGATTCTGACAGCGACACATGTGTATACTACCCACCCCATCGCTCCCGCAAGAAGGTCCATCACAAACCTTCTGATCCTTGTATACTCTTCCTCCTCCTTGTACATATTTTCCTTCCTTTATTCACATACCTCCCTCATGATTCGCATCACTCGCCCCAGTTCCGTATCGTTTTCATTTTGTGGCTATACTTAGGATGACTAGATCCTAAGTATAGGGGGGTGAGTGACCCGATTTGCTCCTTCTCTTCTTTTTATTTTCTTTTTGTATATTCTTTCCCATTCTCATCGGTCCCCCATTCTTGTGTTCTTTCCAATACTTAGGCTGACCAGAGCCTAAGTATAGGGGGGCCTATGCCCGTTGTGTATTATCCACATTTTTTTTCCTCACTTCTATTCTTTTCATCCACTTGTACTTAGTACGAGCTATGGCTTTTTGTCACCTAGTGCCATGAGGACATAGCACAAGCTAAGTATAGGGGGGCATGTATATATTACATATATACTTTACCCATACCTCGTACTTTCATGTATTTTCGTATATATTATACAATAATTATGGGGTGGGTAAATAAAAAAAATCAATAAAAAAAAAACTAGTAAAAAGAAAACCTTAAAAAAAAACTCTTTTTCTTTATTTGCTAAAAAAAAACTTTTTCAAAAAAAAAGTCCTTTCTTATCTACCTATCTTTTTCAGAAAAAACTCTTGAAAAAAAAACAAAACTTTTCTAACAAAAAAAATCTTTGCCTTTGTTTGTCCAAAAAAAACTTTTTGAAAAAAAAACTTTTTCTAAAACTTAAAAAAAATCATTCATAAAAAAAACTAAAAAACTAACTAATAAGTTGGTTTAATCCCTGACACAATTCACTTTCACACAAGACTAGTGATGATCAAGAACACTTGGTTTATGAGGTCTTGAGATTTTGAGTTAACCAGCCTTAGTCATTAGGGTCATTGGACTTAATTATTCACATTTCCCTAGTTTGAAAGATTTGTGTGCTATATTGCATGCTTAGTCTCTACCTTAAGAATATGATCAGCACCTCACATACACGACTGCAGTTATGATGAGATGAGTTGTAATTTCACTTGAGGAACTGGGATGAGGGATTTGAGTTTGGACTTGATTTAATGATGCTCGAGGATGGGATAAAATCAATGAAGGCTTCATGAAACCTGAGTGCCAGCACATTTAGCCAGTATGAGAACATGATTCTTGTACTATCTCTTGACATCTACCTATGTGCCAGGGTGTGATAAAATAAAAAAACTGTTGATCAGTGTGCGCCAACTCTTGCTAAAAGCAGTGGAGCTAGCCACAAATACTACAAAGCAATGAAATGTCAAAGAAAAGCTCTCATTCCACAAAGTCAATTATCAAAAGAGCTTCCACCAAAGGCGAGCGCTCCCAACCATTTCAAAGTGTCCACTTGGACCACCGCTATTAGGACCAGGAGTCGGGCTTGCACCAAAAAAGGGCTCTGCATCGTAAATGCTACAAGTCTGGGTGTAGAAGGTACAATAGGTACCAAAAAAGGCACACCCCGGTGTACTCCCAGGAAAATAAGTGCAGACGACTCCAACTTCTCTTGACGGACGCACTGATCAACACCAAAAAAAATGCGTTGCGTAATAAGGCACTCGAGATGATCCTTGTTCCAATGAGAGGGAGAGAAGAAATGACACAATCCTATGCCCTCCATCAACTGGCCTTCCATCTACACTTTTAAGTCTGACAACTAAAGAGACGGTGGATTGGATGCAAGAAATGGTTTATTCCCTAGTGTTGAGGATCGGGTCCTTAGGAGAGTCTCTTGGACTGGAACCTTGGGTGACGTTGTGACTCTACTCTTGTAACTGCGGTCAACACTTAAAGTCATATCCCTACTTTATATGTATACAAAGAGAGTCTGACGATTAGGGAAATTGGGTACCTTTTGACTAGAGCTTGGTTCAACTTAGAATTTTAGGATCTCTAAAACCGAGGGTTCTTGAACGGATCAAGTCTTGTATTCACATGCACAGTCAGGGGTTAACCCAACTTATTCGTTCTTTATTTGCTCGAGGACTAGCAAAGTTTAAGTATAGGGGGGTGATGAATCCGCGATTCATCCATAATATCTTGATCTTAGCAAAATCCCCGAGTAAAATCCCAAATAAATGTCCATAAAATCAATAAATTAACAAAATGACTCTTGTAAATAAAACACACTAATTATTGTATATAAGATTGTACAAAATAAATTTACAATAACAAAAGCCGCAAAATCAAAGGAGTTTTATACCTGTAAATAGTCCAAAACTTCATATATTTTTAATAATTTCATTTCAACTCCTTTTTGGTTAATTATTTCTTTAACTTGTTCATAAAAATGTATATAAAAATACAAAAATACAAAATAAATTTCACCTCAAATAAATGCTCCTAGACCCCAAAGAGAAAAAAAGCCGTAAAGTCCAACTTCCAAGCCAAATTCCCGCTCCGTCTGAACTCCAAATTCACCAAACTCACTTTTAAAGTTCAAGTTAGAAAATTATCTATCCAACGGAAGTGGTTTCATTAAAATGGAGCTCATTTGCAAAAGTTGGGTTTTGGGACCTAGATGTACATTGTATATCATGTATATATTCATTATTTCTTCATTTTTTATTGTATCTTTCTTAATTACTAAAAATACAAAAAAAATCATACTCGTGTTGTATTTTAATTGTACTATTTTATTGTATTTTTTTCGTTGTAAATATCTCTTATTAAAAAGACAAAAAATTACATATTAGAAAAAGTAAAAATATGTGTACATGTTTGTCTTCCCTTGTAAATTCTCCACTCTTTTTCTTATCTTTTATTTTATTTTATTATAAGTAGCCTACTTTATTTCATTTTATTTTCCTTTTATTTTTCCCCATTCTCTACAATAACTTCTATTCTACCACCAACTCCCATTCCACCCCACAATCTACATCTAACCTCTATTCAACTCCACCAATAATCTAACCTCCATTCATCTCCACCATCTTTCTAACCTCCCTTTCTCTTCTTCTTTATAATCATCTCTACATTCTCATTTTTGCCCATCCGCCATTCTAATGGAAAAGAGAGAGCTTGGAGTGTTTTGTTGGTGACAGCGGCGAGACATCTTCCTCAAGCGACGACCTCCTTCAGGCGAGATCCGCGGAGCTCCGTTCCGCGTCACGAGTTCCCCATCGAGCTCGTGTAGCTTCTCCAATTTTGTTTCGCTAATTGGATCGAAGCGACAATAGGAGTTCAACGTAGACTGCTCCGCCAATCCGGTGAAGAACAAGTAAGTATTTCTCCTCATTTCTTTTGTTATTTTATCTCATATTTTGTTTTGTTTTTTTATATACCATATCATATTCACGCATATCATCAACATCACAATCATCTCCATCTTTTTCATCGTTTTCCTCTTCCATTTTTCCCCTTTTCTCTCCTTTTTTGCATAGATATTTGTTTCTTATTTGAAAGTATAAAAAAATTAAAAAAATTAAAAAAATCTAAAACAAAAAAAATTCAAAGCAGCATCTTAAAAAAAAAATAGAGGAGGAGCCGCAGGACACGGCCCGCCGCCCCTCCCCTTTCCTCCAAGCAGCGCCGGCCGCTCCTCTCTCTTCCGCGCCGCCGCCGCGCGGCCTACTCCGCCGCTGCGAGAGCGGCGCCCCACCGCGACCCCGCGCCGGCCCTCCAGCAGCAACACCGCCGCCCGCGCTCACAGGTACCCGCCCCTTCGCCGCGCGTGCGGCACAGCCAGCCGCGGCCCCTCGCCCTCGCCGCCGCCTCCAGCACCCGCGCCCCTATGCCAACGCGCGCCGCCGCGGCCGCGCGCGCGGGCGGCGCCACCCTTGCCAACCTCCACCGCCGACCGTATCTCCTCTTTGGGTTCACCCCCAATCGGCCTGGAGAAGAAGAGAAGGTTTTTATTTTTTATTTTATGTAAAAATTATATTTTGTTTATTGTATGTTTATAATATTGCATATAAGTCCCTGTTTATAACTTGCATTGTAATCTTCAATTTCTATTTTGCACAAAGATCCCTATGTTCATGTCTTAATTTGGACCTTCTTTTTGCGTCATTTTACTCAATAAAAAATATCATTATGTTGAGCAACTTATCCTCTGTCATGTGATTGTTTATTTGTATTTTTGTGAGATATGGGTAATTAACTAAAATTGTTCAACTGAAATTTTGTATAGTTTACCCATTCTGTGCCATTAAATTTATATCTCACACTCGGTTGCTCTAACAATTCCAAAAAAAATATATATGATGCCTTGATATGTGATGAACTTACAGTCCAAATTTCATCTAAATTGGAGTTGTCTTGTGCTTGGAATAATTTGTAGAGTGGACATAGTGTTTGATTTTTAATTAAATCTACATAAATCATTTTTGTGAAATTTCAACTCTCCTGGATTGCTTATCTAAATATCTTTTTGAGATAATTTGCTCTCTGACTAACTTGATAACGTGGATTTAATAGGAATTAATTACTCATTTCCACTCTGTTTTCACTAAAAAATCCATAAAAAATTTATAACTTGTCAAAAAATTCCAAAAATATTACTGTAGCTTCCTTGCATCATGTTTTAGCTCCAGTAAATTTTTCATAATTTTTGCTTTCTGTTTATGTGATAAATTGCAAAAAAACCTATAAAAAGTGTGCATTTTTCATTGTTGTATTTAACCCCTAAAATTCTAAAAAAATGTGTTTTGTGTTCATCACTGGATTAGGATTCTAGGAAAAATATAATTTGGCTGAATTAGATTAATTTAACGTTAAAATTAATTTGGCCTTGTTGTATGCTTTCTTAGTACTTAATTCACCCGCATTTTGCATTTGCTTTGGTTTTTGCATAAAAAAAAATCTAAAAAAAACCGCATTGGATATCTAGATCTTAAATTTGCAAATTAACCCCCAAGTTGTTCCTTTGCCTCCCTGTGTTCGACCCCGGACTTGCCCGGGATATAAATTAAAGCCGAGACACTCTTCACGGAGATCTTCTCTCGATTCTGACCGAATCGCTAAGTACACGTGCTACAACGTGATCGAATAAAATATCGTATTTAGCGACTCGTCAGGCGCCCGATCGTGCAACCCCGGATCTTTCACTTGAAGCGTGGCAGGATATGAACGACTGATACTGGTTCACTTTGGACGTCTGGGATTATATCTCCAGATGAGATCAACGGTTAATCTTCGCCTTAATCGGATGTCATCTGCTCCTTTTGGAGCTCCGCTCTTGATCGATTGATAGGGGATGGGGCTGGAAGAACTGAATATGAACTCGCCACTAGAGAGCCTGGATCTGACGTAGCTTACGTCCCCGACCACCTAGAGCCTAGTTGAATGGCTATGTATACTCCCGTCGTCATCCCCTACCTCCCAAAAACTTCAAATGGGTTCGAAGCTCATTGATCGAGCCTTGGAGCTCGAAGGTTTGAAGGAAGACCTAGGGATTGTTCTTAGCATGATTAGCTCACAGAAGGGCTCTTCCATCTGCTAAACCTGCAGAGATAGAAAGACGTGGCTCTGACGAAGCTGCTTGGGCTGTTATTGGGAAATATCGAGGTGAAAATGGAGGTGGTGGTGAGGTCCGTTGACTTGTGGTGGAGAGGAACTCGATGGCCCAGGTCTGAGTGAGATCTGGAATCATTGGTAATGCAAAAGGTACATAAGTTTGGGGGGGAGGGGGGTAGTGGGATGTTTGGATGGGTTGAAACTGGGGGTATAATGGTGGAGACGATGGCCGGAGCTATAATGATCCGTTGACCAAAGATTGACCTAAACTAAGCTAACAAGATGATCAAAGCATGAAATAAAATGCATAAATGACATACAAAAATTAAAATGACCTAGAACCGAAACAAAGAGACGTCAACTTGACCGGAGGCCAAGGAGATGAACTGCATGGAGTGGAGCTCCGACGATGGCTGGGAACCGCCCTCTCCGCTGCTCCTCCTCGCTGCAGATCGCAGCAATCGACTCCTATCACGAGCCAAATCACCACCAAGGCAGTCCGAGGGGATAAGATTGGGAAAAAGGGGAACCAACCCAAAAAAATGGCATTCTCAAGAATACCCCCGGCCTCTTTATTGATCCATCAATGAATTGACAAATCATCATGGTTTTCTTGAGAGGCCCCAGATGAAGAGACTGAGCAAACGAGAAGGATATTATGTTAATCGATGCACCACCGTCGAGGAGAGTGTGATCACAAGAATGGTCAGAAATGACACATCTCACAAGGGGTGTACTAATGTCCCCTGTCCTATAGAGTGGATGGTTGGTGATGGCATAGGCAATGGCCATGGTGAGAAGGTTTCGCTCGGATCTGTTTCATCTCTTTCTTTTCTTGGGTGAGTGTGCAGATAATTAGTTCATGACCTTTTGAAGTGGGGACTCAATAATATAATGAATAGTTCCCGCCACTTCAGGGTGAATCAACATTTTTTTAAAGATTTTCTATCTCTTCCATACAAGGGAAGAGGTCGAAATCATCATCTACACGAGAGTGACTAAGAGTAGTTTGCACAATGTCATCCTTGAGGGAGGAGAAGGTGGGGACTGTGGTGAATGTGTGTGTGGGCATAGGATCTGACATGGGTGCCCTCTTCTCACAAACCAACTCGGTAAGGCGACTATCAGAATCTTTTTCTATTTTTTTATTTTTCTATTTTTTGTATTTTGGGCGATTGCAAGCTCTCATGGGTGTCCTCTAGTGAATCCATGTCATAGTAAGGTGAAATGTCAGCATGGCTCTTATTTATACTAGCAAGGTCATCTATCATCTAAATCATTTGCTCCACTACATGGGTCACGTACTCAAAAGTGGTATCCATAGGAGGTGACTCTAATAGCTCAATCTCGGGCAGGTGAGATGGTGGGCAATGTGACAGTGGTAGTGGATAAAAATCAAAATCCGATGTCTGAAACTATGGATGAGGTAGATATGTACAAAAAGAGAAATCAAAAGCAAAGTTCTCCTGATAAAATAAAGGTGGATCGACTGGAGAGTAAGAAGGATCCATGAAGTTTGGATAAAAATAACTCTAGTCAACCATCTCCGAAACAAAAGACGAGGATCAGGAGATCATGAAGGTCAAGTCAAGATGTGCAAGAAAAAGGTGCAAATGCGTAGAGAAAATCAAGTATGCACATGAACAAACACAAATATAAACAAACAAACCCCTCAATTCTCCAAATCTACACAGTGATGACTGTGAAAGTTCGACCTTTTTATCTTATCAAATTTTAGAGTTAGGCGATAAAGCAAAATATTTACAATCTCGCAGGTGCAGTAACGTAGAGTGGTTGTATTCTAGTAAGTAGTGCACACCTACTAGAACATCGGGATCACTTCGTCTAACATGTGAGGAGTGCTTCCAGCAATAACATGGCCCAAGAGCCAACCCAAGTGCTTAAGGCACAAGTCCAGGGATGGGGGCTCTATTCCTCAGGTGTACGTACCTTACTCTATTTGAATTGCAACCTGCGTACAAGAGTGGGTCCCTAAAACAAATGATTTGTCCTTACGTTCATTTTAGGGTCGAGTAGAATTAACAGTCCCAATTTTATTGATTATCACATTTTTTGGATATTTTTGAATGCAAGAATCCTAATGAGGTTCCAATTCCTTTAGTGTCCTATGGTGATCAGATGGAGAGAGTCGGAAAAGCAATGCAAGTGGAAATCAATGAGGCATGCTTAGATAGAGATGCTCACCTTGCCTCCATCTCTCTTCGTGCAAGATGTTATACAAAATTGAAACATACTCTATATGAAAATGCAAGCCTATGAAAGCGCCCTAGAAACACGAGTTGCTATTATCGCGGAGAACTAGATGTTGAATATCTAGATAAGAAACCTAAGGTCCAATCTTGGAGATTCATCGGTGCCCGCCACAACGGGTCCTGCGAGTATTGTGTGGAGTCTCTCGGGATGCGTGGTTTCGAATACAAATAATCAACAATTAGATTTGACTAGATCCAAGCGTAAATCTATAGGTACATGCAATTCAATTAGGTCTTTGAACCTATTTTATCGATCAAGCATATCCTAAGCTAGAGCTCAATCACACAAATTAAATAAAAAGAAATGCGAAAAACTCAAAATGTGTGAAACAAAGAAAAAGAAAGGCTATGGAAATAATGAAAAATCCGATGAGGCCCCCTGGTGAACAGACACCCAGACAATTGACCTCATGTAGTGTGAATTTCCAAGTTCAAAATTATTACAATTTATTTTACAAAAATAAAAAAAACTCACTCACTCACTAAAGAAAACAAAAAAATACTATGCATGACTACTCTTCTTCCTCTCTCTCTCTCTACCTCTTTCTCCTTCTCTCTCCTAGTTGGTTCGGGTACGTCAACCTCCTAAGAAGTCGTTACCATTCGGTCCCTCGCAAGGAAAATCATTAATGAAATAAGGAGTCAGAACAATCAAACAAATATAAAAAATAAATGGTAGAAAATAAAAGAAGAATATTGTACAAAAATGCTACACTCTGTTGCTCCCCAACAATGACACCATTTGAAAATTCGAATCTTACGAGGGTCTGATGTTCCACACAAGGCAGGAACATAGTCATCGATGTGACCACCCACAAAATCCGACATAAGTCAACAATAAACCCATAATATAATAATGAAGAAATAAATGCAAGAGATGTGGATCAAAATTTATTATAATTTAGAAATAAATGTGTATAGGGAAAAGTAGTCTGGGTGTTGAACAAAGGGAGACACGTCGGTGTAGCAAGTGTATTAATTATAAATAAATAATGAATAACTAATATTGGTATTTGCACAATGTTCATTCATTCAATTAATTAATTAATGTTTTTTGGGGTTTTTATTTAAAATATTATTTTTATTTATAAATTTTTAATTTTTATTTATTTTTATATTTTTATTTTAATTTCCAATTCTTTTTAATATATAATATAGGTATATAACTAAATATATGTAATATGTGTAATATAAGTAATATATAATATAAAATATATAATGATTATACAAAAATCTCAAAATTGCCTAAAGAATAATCCTTTTTATTTTTAAAGAATTTAAAATATTTTAAAGGAATTTAGAATAATTAATAGTAATATTAATTATATATAGCTATATATATGTATATAATACAATATAGGATATTTCAATTTTAAATATAGAGAAATATAATAAAAAATTACGGAATAAAATAATCTTATGTTTTCTATGTTTTTATAATGTTTTTGTACTTTTTTTTATATTTTTGCTAGTTCTTACGTATTTTTAATTTCCAAAATATATAGAATTAGGGGCTCTTTAAAATAGGTCGGATTATTTGGAGATATAAAAATACTAAATAAAGTTAAATTTTCTCAAAACTAATTTTATATGTAATAATGGGTATATATAATAACACAGAACACAATCTAATATTTTTGGAGTTTTTTGTGGATTTTTATTATTTTTATAAGGATTTTAGAGCTTTTTAAATTTTAGTGATTTTATTTTTCTATTTTTTAAGAATTTTTAGTCCGAAGGCACAAAATATAATAATAGATCACTATTATTTTTTGGAGTTTTTAAATATGATTTTAGATTTTTTTTATATTTTCTAAAGTAAACAAGAAATATGTGTGTACCTTTTGATTTATAGTATGTAGAAAATAAGTAAAATGCATAATCAGACATATAACATGAAAGATCTATAAATAAGGCACATCATCATATTTTCCTATAATTTTTAGAGCACAAAGGATATTTATAAAAAGTAAAAAATCATGCAAAAAACTAAGTCGGTCGGGGTATTTTTGCAATTAAAATAAAGACAGGGGCTAGCATGCAAAATTCCCAAAAATTTACAACTGAAATCGAATGTTTTAATATTAATCTCTAATTACAAAAACCCGGAAGGGTATACATTTAAAATACCCAACTCACGTGGGGGGCCAAGTGAGATGAGCTGGCAAGGACCTAAAAGTAATACCATTAATGTCCAGGGGTCTCTTACAAAATTTACACAAAATATAAAGCATTCTTAATTAATGATAGGACTAAATAGGAAAAAAATAAACTAAGGGGAATTGATGCAAATACCCCCAAAAGGTGCCCGATCATAGGGCTCTGGTTCTTTCACTTGATGCGTGGCAGGATCTGAACGGTGGATACCGGTTCTCTTCGGACGTATGAGATTAGATCTCTATATGAAATCAACGGTTGAGCTTCGCCTTGATCGGACGTCACCTGCTCCTTCTGGAGTTCCGTTCTTGATCGAACGTTAGGGAATGAGGCTAGATGAACTGAAGATGAACTCACCATTAGCGAGCTTGGATCCAATGTAGCTTGCATCTCCGGCCATCTAGAGCCCAGTTGAATGGCTCTGTACTCTCCCACTATCGTCCCGCTCCTCCCAACAACTTCAGATGGGTCCAGGATCACTGATCGAGCCCTGGAGCTTGAAGGTTCAAAGGAGGACCTGGGGGTTGTTCTTGGTGTGATTAGAGCCAACAGAAGGGCTCTTCCAACCGTTAAACCTGCAGAGATAGAAAGACGTGGCTCCAACAAAGCTAGTTGGGCTGTTACTGGAGAAGATCGAGGTGAAAATGGAGGTGGTGGTGAGGTCCGACCACTGGTGGTGGAGAGGACCTCGATGACCCAGGTCTGAGCGAGATCTGGGATGATTGGTGATGCAAAAGGTGTAGAAGAGATGGAGAAAGGAAGTGGGATGTTTGGATGGGTCGAAACATAGGGCATAATAGTGGAAATGATGTTTGGAGCTCTAGAGTTCCGGTGACCTAAGATTGGCCTATGCTAAGCTAACAAGACGATCAAAGCATGAAATAAAATGCAGAAATGAAAGACAATGATTAAAATGACCTAGAAACAAAGGAAAGAAACCTCAACTTGGCCTGAGTCCAAGGAGATGAATCGCCTGGAGTGGAACTATGGCGATGGCTGGGAACCACCCTCTCCATCGCTCCACCTCGCTGCGGACTACGACAATCGACTCCTGTCACGAGCCGCATCACCACCAAGGAAGTTCGAGGGGCTAAGATTAGGAATAAGGGGAACTGACCCAAAAAATGACGTAGAGGGGGTGGCTATGTACAATGGTGACAGGAGAAGTTCGAGGTGGTGTATTGTGCGATGGGAGAAAAGATGGTGATTTGAGATGGCTCGGTGAAGAAGAGGGAGGTGCAGGTTGTACATGGGTGGTGGTCTTGAGGGTGAAGGTGTTATGGTGGAGGCGTGAAAATGGTAGGAAGTCGGGGTCGTACGCGCTTGACATGGGAAATGGGGGAAAGAAGGACAATTGACCTGGGATCAACTATTGGAGGGTCCTGGTTGGTCCATGTGGACCGATCAAGAAAAAGATAATAAAAAATTGTTTTCAAAATCAATAATATTTAATAAATGAATTAACTAAATTTCGGTTATAAAATAAAAAATATTTCTAATTTTATGTAGAATTTAATTCCTATTTTTTTTATTTTTATGAGTGATAACGACAGGTAATCCACGAGAGTCACCATGAAAAATATAAAAGTGTTGTCGCTGAGGCGACCACTCATAGAAGACCGGTGTTAATCAGCAATTACCCACAATCCAAAGAATACAACAATCTAGCTCAAAAATAAATGTGAATTAATCTTTATTTACTCTACCATAAAATGTACAGGGAAGAAGCATGTAGAGGTCGAACCACAGAGAGCAATACAAAAATGCAATAGCCTACATGTATCTCAGAGTCATCCTTGAGTGGGTTTTTTTAATTATTATTTATATTTATATTTTTTTATTTTTAATAATATAATTATGTAATATATATTTAATATAATTTTAAATATATGTATACCCATAGAGGGTTTGTATATAGCTTATAATGCATACAATATATATATAGGTATATATAAGGATAACAAAAAAGGATATATATTTTATATTTTTTCTTTTCTTTTTTTTATATTAAGGTTAATAAGTAGATATAAGAATACATATAAATAATTAGATATATGTATATATATATATATATATTAATTTTTTTCTTTTTTCTTTTTAGGAAATATATATATACATAAAGGGGTATTATGATATTTACAAAAATACTCAAAAATAGTCAAAAATGCAGGAACAAAGTATTTTTGGGATTTTCATGGGTTTTTACTTTTTTGTGATTTTTGGGCATTTTTGAAAATATTTTTAGTATTTTTAAATAGCTAAATAATAACAAACAGTGGAATAGGTTCTGGCTGTTACAAAAATAGACCTTAAAAATAGCTAACGGCCTCAAAAATTTCCACACTATTTTTCTAATAAGATAATAAAACAAAGCATAAATAGGGCCCGAGTTTATAATTTTCTGATTTTTCTTTGATTTTTTATATTTTTTTGAAGTTTTTGAGTATTTTTGAATGTTTAAGGTTTTCCTTTTGCGATTTTTAGGGGTTTTTTGAATGACACTAGAATAGGTCAAAATACACCATAGGTAATTTTTTTTGGAATTTTTCGAGGCATTTTCATATTTTTTTAGGATTTTATAAGTTAGACAGTGAATAAAAGACATGTTTTTGATTTTTAATAAATGCAAAAATGCAACAAAATGAAAAATTAAAAATATAGCATGCAAGCACAACCAAACAGGAGCTTAAGTCTATTTTTGCAAGATTTTTCAAGTTAATATGGAGCACAAAATAAATAGACAAAGCATTCAAAAATAAATGGCCTGGCAGGGGTATTTTTACAAATAAAATAATTCGCAGGGGCATACATGCAAAAATCACAATAAAAATACACGTGGACTTTTTTTTTCAGGACCATTTTGTAATTACAGAAACCCGGCAGGGTTTAAATGCAAATTTCACGCGCCTCACGTGGGTGCTGCACGTGAGGCGCGGAGGGACCAAAGTGTAAATATAAAGACATCAGGGGGTCCAACTGCAAATTATACAATTTATTTACAACTTGACTTTTTATTTTAGGTATTAAACTATAAATACAAAAAGGCGGGGGCTAGATGTGAAAATTACCCCCAAATGAGGCGTGTCATCCAACGGCGCTGGAGGCGCCACTTAACCACGTGTCAAGCATCGGACGGCGGATGTCGGTTCGGCGATGAAGGGCCTGGATTAGAATCTCCCGGCTGATCTGACAGTGGACGTACGTCTTCATCGAACGGTCGTCGTTCAATCTGGGCCTCCCCTCTCAATCCAACGGTGCGGGAGACGTCTGGAAGAACGGGGAAGAAGCTCGCCCCCGGCGAGCTTCGATCGGGCAGCTCGGGCTCCTTCGGGTACCTCCCGCGCATCTGAAGTTCTCTGATCGTAGCTGGGAGGCTTCCGCGTCGTCTGACGGTTCTTTCATGGCTCTTGGAGGTCCGAGTCGATGGAGCGAGGTCGGAGAAGAAGGGGACCCCCAGGAACCTCTTCCTGGTTCAATGAAAGCCCAGAAGGGCTTTCTTCCTCGATGTACCTACACAGGAAGAACCGCGGGCGAGAGAGCTTTCTCCTCGACCCGGGGTTGTGAAGCTGCGATGCAAGATGAAGGTGGGCAGAGGGGCTCCGGCGAACGGCGGAGGGGGAGCCCCGATTCGCCAAGACCTAGGGTCCTGGGTTGAACAAATGTGTGCGATAGATGGAGAAGGCGCTGAGGTTCGAAATGGGATGAACGAGGCGGTCGGAGACAATCGAGACAACGGTGGAGAAGTCGCCGGAGCGGAGCTCCGGCGAACTTCGAATTTTGATTTTTAAGCTAAGGAGATTAACTAATAACTAATCTAACTACTGGGCTGAAAAGCTAACATTAAAGGCTAACTAAAAACGCATAAAGGGGCAGATCTTATACCTGGGTGCCTCCAGGGAGAAGGGCGGACGCCGGAGCTCCGCCGCGTCAAAATTCTCCGTCCTTCGGCCAAGTCGAGGCGCTGGGCGACTCCCCCTGTCACGAGGAATGGTCGAGGAGCAAGATCAAGGCTTTTGGGTGGAATGAAAATGGCCAAATCTGAGGAAGGAGGCGGAGCTAATTATTTATAAACATTGGCAAGAGGCCTTATTACCCGGCGATTATTGACTGATCCAATGAATATCTCGTTGATCTATGATTTTGGCGGGCATCATGGATGATCAGAGGACAAATCTTGTGAAGGAAGCGAGCCAGGATGATGGAAGGGATGGCCGCGAAAAATGGAGGAAAATCGGGGATTTGATAGTTCAGAGGCGCCAGGCGAGGGATGAGACAGTTGACCAGGGAGTCAACGAAGGCCGACGCCTCATTGGGCCACGTCAGCCGCAACAAGACAAAACAGAAAATTTGATTGGGAATTGATTTATTTGACACCTTAAACGATTTTATTAATTTTTTCTTATAAAATAAAAAATGTGTATTATTTCATCTAGTATTTATTTATGATTTTTATTGAATTTTTCGAGGTGTTTTATTATAGTTTTATTTGGATAATGTGTATATGTATGTATTTACATGTATTTTTATGTATTTTATTTTTAATTTGTTTATTTTCTTCTATTATTTTATTGGCTTATTTTATAAATATATAATTTATTTTTGTGAGTATAAAGGTATTTTTATTTAATTTTTAGGAGTTTATTTATATTTTTAAAGAAATAGGTATAGGTATGTTGTAGGTATCCTTATAGGTCTTTTACCTATGTATTTTGTATACTTAATTTATTTATTGTATTTTCTTGATTTTTATTTTAGATTTACATTTTTAATGAGTTATGTATAATGTATACATTATTATAAAAATATAAAAGAATAAAAGAACCAAGGAATAAAATCCTTTTTATTTATATATAGGTATATAGCATAGGTATTTTGTCTATGAATTTGTAGACTTATTTTATTTTACAAATTAATTTTGGTTTTCTTTAACTTCTCTTATGTGTATGCATTATATACATTATTTACAAAATTCTAAAAATATGAATTTATACAAATAATGAATATTGAATAAAATGCATATTTTAATCAGTCCTATATACAAGGAGGGCCAAAAACCTAACTTCTGCATATGGACTCCAAAAATTATGAAACTAATTTTATAAAATAGTTCTTGGAATGCTATATACAATTAAAGGTGAGTTTGGGTGATTTGGAGTTTTTATTTGAAAGATATGGGTCTGTGAAGTTGAGATTTTGGCTTTTTATTCTGTGTATAAAATGTACACTGGGTATTATTTTTGCACAAACTCAATTTTGTATTTTTATTTACATTATTATCTATAACGTTCATGTACAAAGTTTCTTTATTTGATGAAGAAATAATTATGTACAAAATAGGTGCCAAAAATGCATAAATGAATGAATTAATAAATGAGGTATTTATTGTACACTGGCCCTTATCTCCCCCTACTTTATTCCTTGTCGACCAATACCATGCTGGCCTTGGTCTCGGGGTTTGGGTCATAAAATATTTACAATATTTTATTCCTTTTCTTTTCTCCTCTTTGTTCTATAATTTTGGCATTAAAACCTTATTTAATGTGGAATTAATACAATGAATCATGAATGCTATTATATACAATTTGATGCTATTTACATGCATTTGCTGGGGTTTTTGAGGCCAAAATGATAGAATAAAGGTGATGAAATGAAGATTCATCACCCCCCTATACTTTCCTTTGCTAGTCCCTAGCAAACACTTATGCAATAAGTACAAAAAGAATAAAGAAAAGAAAAGGGAGAATAAAAGAAAGATAGAGTGAATAAGGGTGCTTTCAGTGCAATGCATGTCCTTACAAAATCTGAATTTGGAGCTCCTGTCAGACCTTGGGTGTGAATGTGTGTGGAACCTAGTCGGGAACCAGCTCTAAAACACAACAGCCTTTGATAGTCACAAAACTCGGTTCAACCCACCTCAATAGCCGGGTCAGAACTAGTCTACATCATACGCAAACCCTTATAACTATGAGGCTGACTTGTACGGTGTAAGTGATAGTGGCTTTCCCCAACTAAAATGATAAAAGAACTGACTTCTCCAGAATGACAACCCAATGATTCCCCAATCCAACAGCTCTTTCCTCGAGGAGCAGGGTATTCCCTTCTAAGTTCAAGTAGCAACCAGCTCAAGAGGAGGGGGTGAAGAGAAGAATGGACGGTAGCCAGTGTAGCTACCTATCCCGGGATGCAAGACCAGTGTAGTCAAGTCATCCAGCTGCAGGCTCACATATTTGACTTTGAAGCTCAAGCTTGCTTATTGACTTTACAACATATGTACATATTTTGTAGGCATTTTATTTTTGTACAAGCCTGACCATTCATTTTTTTTCAACATACTATTCACAGCAGCATTTACATAAGGAGTTTTTCCTCTTGAGCCAGTAGACTATCCCTCTTTTGAAGCTTTATCGCAACCCACAGTCTCCTATCTTTAGACCTCATGGCTATTGGACCAGGTTGGGGTGCACTTCCCTCCCTAGACGAGGACGAATGTTTCCACCCGTGTGCGTCTCAGACTGGCAAATCCAACCCCCTCACCACTCCAACTGAGTTGAGCCAAGTGAAAGGTGCAAGTGTCCAAGTTAGGTCATGGTCGGTAAGAGTCATACGTGTGTCTCGAAAAGTTCTAGTTAGTCCACTGAGGTGACTTGAACCCTTCCCTGATTTCTCAAAGGATTAAGTCTGCATAGACCTGAAGTACCTTAAACCTAGTTCCCATAAGGTTCCAGTGCAAGTAGGTGCAGTAAGGTCCAACCAAGCTCCAACTTGAGACTTTATTAGACTGATTTAATCATCAAGCTCACTCAACAAGAATATGACTGGTATGCTTATGCTATGCACAATGATTGATGCAATTTTTCACAAAGAATTTGAAAGAATCAAAGAATGTCTTTACACAAAGAATTTCTGCAAATAAACTAAGAACTGGACACATATATAAAAAAAAGTATATACACTTATTTACACGGGCGTGCCGCTTTATTTACAAAATGTATGAATTTCTAAAAACTTTACAGGTTTGAATGAAGTAGTTTATTTAGAATTTTATTGCAAGAATTGTATGTGTCTTATTCAGGATTTACAAGTATTTGTAATGGTGTTCTTATTAGTTTTTGAAAATAATTTTGCAAACTATAGTACACAATAATTTTTGCAATCATTTACACACATTTGAAAACTATTTTTGCAAAGATTTATCACACTATATAAGTAAAATTTTCACAATAGTTTTGGCAAGCATTTTTCAAAATATTTGCACATAGTTTTTTCAAATCCTTTCTTCCACACAAAGAAAAAGTTTTTCAATCAAAATAGTTTCACACATATGAAATAATTTCACATCAAATTTTTCAAAATTGGTCACACTATTTTTCAAATCATACTATATAGGTATCTGATTTATTAATCAGTATGTACAAAAGAAGAAAAACAATATTTGATGTATAATATGGTTTTAGTTCTTATAGGCTTTGTTTGGGCTTATTTATTATTTACAAATGAGAGATTTTTGTGCGGACTCCTCAGACTGATTCGAGAATCATTTTCACAAGGATTTTGAAAACTATAGTCCAAGATAATTTTGCAAACATGTTCACGCATTTGAAAATCCCTTTACAAATGTTTTACACATCATAGATAGATTTTTCAAAACAATTTTGACAATCAAATTTTCACAATCATTTGCACACTAGTTTTCACACATTTTGCTTTCACTAAAAGAAAATAAATTTTACACACAAAACTAATTTTTCAAAGGTTGAATACTTGTACACACTATTTTCACACAAATTTCACAAGATTTTTCAAAAGAGAATGTTTTGCACAAAACACTTTTCTGACTCAGTAATCAGTACACGTATAAAGAGTCTGAGGAACTCACAATCATCTTTCATTATTATAAAGCTACTTTTTACATTTTATTTTATGTTGAAGTGATATTTTATTTTTCATGTATGAGTTATGTCTTTTAGTATATACATGGTATATACGACCCCCCTATACTTAGCTTGAGCTATGTCCTCATAGATCGAAAGAAAAAGCAAAGACATAACTCGTACTGAGTATAGACAGCTCTAAAGAATAAATATGAATGAAATGAATGAATGAGAAGTTGACCATCCCCCCTATACTTAAGATCAAATAATCCTAAGTATAGCAGACTGTACAAAAAGCAGGGAGGGTCAAGGTTGGGAATACACAGATCGTACTCAGATTGTCTCCCCCTATACTTAGGGTAAGATACTCCTAAGTATAGACAAGAAGAGGAGACAATGGAGAGGATCGGAATGAAATGAAAAACTCTAGGTGCACATCCCCCCTATACTTAGGACAAAGTACGTCCTAAGTATAGAAAACTGTCTACAAGGGTGGCACCTTTTAGATAGAAAAAGAAAATAGAAAAGGAAAAGAAGAAAAGAAGAAAAGGAGAAAATCAGAGAAACAGTGGTTGGAGTACATCGTCTGAATCTTTCGATGTCGCAGGTGCTGTGGAGATGTCATCGTGGTGCACTAGCTAAATAGAGTCTACAACAGCCAAGAATGCATCTGGTTCGAGGTAAGGCTTCAGTAGTTGGCCGTTGACGACGAAGGGCTGTGCGTCAGGGGACAATTCTGATATAGCGATGCTTCCATTGTCACGCACTTCACATACTCGGAATGGACCTGTCCACTTACTCTTTAATTTGCCTGGGAATATCCGCAACTTTGCATCAAATAACCACACTTTCTGTCCAACATCGAAGGTCTTTCGTCTGATGTGCCGGTCATGCCAGCGTTTCACCTTCTCCTTGTATATTAAGGTGTTATCGTATGCATAGTCTCGGAATTCCAAGAGCTTGTTCAGATCGTCTTTTCTCTTCTGACCACTTCTGCGTGAGTCCAAATTACAACTTTTGATTGCCCAAAGAGATTTGTGAATTAATTCCACGGGCAGATGGCATGGTTTCCCATATACAAGACGGTAGGGCGACATGCCCAAGGGAGACTTGTAGGTGGTTCGATAAGCCCATAGAACTGAGTCCAAGAGTTGAGACCAGTCTTTTCTGTTTGGCCTAACAAGTTTCTGCAATATGGTCTTGATTTCTCTGTTTGATAATTCCGCCATGCCATTGGTCTGTGGATGATAAGGAGATGCGACACAATGATCGATGCCGTACTCCTTCATTAGTTTCTTGACCTCTTTGTTGATGAAGTGACTACCCCCGTCGGAGATGAGAATCTTTGGTATCCCAAACCGCAAAATGATATTCTTCTTTAGAAACTGGCAAACTGTTTTGCTGTCGGTGGCTCGGGCGGGAATAACTTCCACCCAACGACTCACGTAATCGACGGCAAGAAGGATGTGCTCAAAACCTTGACTATTAGGGAAAGGTCCCATGAAGTCAATGCCCCATGCATCGAAAACGTCTGCCATCTGAATGATTTTCAGGGGCATTGAATCTTTGGCAGTGAGTGTACCTTTCAGTCGCTGACAGTCAATACATCTTTTAACAAACTCTGCTGCATCCTTGAATAATGTGGGCCACCAGAAGCTACACTGTAGCGCTTTTGCTGCCGTGCGATCTCTAGAGTGATGTCCACCAGATTTGAGCGAATGACAATGCTCGAGGGCACTAGATTGCTCCGTCTGAGGGATGCACCTGCGCCAAATACAATCTGCTCCTTCTCTGAATAAAAGAGGATCCTCCCATTGGTAGAAGCGGATGGTCGACATGAATTTGTTCTTTTGATTCTTCGTCCAATCCGAAGGTATTACCCCAGAGGCGAGGTAATTGACAATATCAGCATACCAAGGGAGAGAATCCACGGCTAAGATGGCTTCGTCAGGGAAGGTTTCTGTGATAGGTGCATTACTCAGAGAAGGCTCATGCTATTCAATTCTGGAGAGGTGATCTGATACCACATTCTGAACTCCAGGCTTGTTCTTGATCTCCAAATCGAATTCCCAGAGGAGAAGGATCCAACGAATCAGTTTTGGCTTGGCATCTTTCTTCTGCTGTAGGTACCGGATAGCAGAGTGGTCCGTGAAAATTGTGACTTTTGATCCCAACAAATAGGATCTGAACTTCTCTAAGGTGAAAACCACAGCCAGCAGTTCTTTCTCTGTCACTGTATAATTTCTTTGTGCTTCGTCTAATGTTCTACCGGCATAGTGAATGGCATAGGGCGCCTTGTCTTTTCTCTGCCCAAGAACAACTCCAACTGTAAAATCTGACGCATCGGTCATTATCTTAAAGGGAAGTGTCCAGTCAGGAGGCTGCAAGATTGGAGCCTGAGTGATAAGCTCCTTCAATTGATTGAAAGCAAGGAGAACCGGCTGATCAACAATGAACTCGGTTTCCTTGCACAAAAGTTCTGTCAGAGGTCGGGCGATGCGGCTGAAATCCTTGATGAATCGTCTGTAAAATCCCACATGCCCCAGGAATGACCTCACATTCTTCACTGACTGAGGTGGCTGAAGATTTGAAATGACATCCACCTTTGCTGGGCCGACTTCCATGCCACGTTTGGAAACGACGTGGCCAAGCACAATACCTTCAGTGACCATAAAGTGGCTCTTTTCCCATGAGAGCACTAAATTGACTTCCCGGCACTTCTGAAGCACTCTATCTAGGTGCTCAAGACAAGAATCGAAGCTATCACCGTAGAAAGAGAAATCGTCCATGAACACCTCGAGAAAACTGCCTACCATCTCGGTGAAGACTGCTAACATGCATCTTTGGAAGGTTGTAGGTGCATTGCATAATCCAAAGGGCATCCTCTTGAAGGCGTAGGTGCCGAACGGGCAAGTGAAGGTAGTCTTCTCTTGATCCTCAGGGGCGATCGCCACTTGGTTGTACCCAGAGTACCCATCCAGAAAGCAGAAGAACTCCTTGCCTGCTAATCTCTCCAAGACTTGATCAATGAATGGCAAGGGGAAGTGATCCTTCTTGGTTGCTGCATTAAGCCGGCGGTAGTCAACACACACCCGCCAGGATGTCGGTACCCGAGTTGAAATTTCCTCTCCTTTATCATTTGTAACCATGGTAAGCCCAGATTTCTTTAGAACTACATGCAGTGGGCTTACCCATTTTGAATCAGAGATGGGATAGATGAAGCATGTGTCACACCATTTCGTGATTTCTTTCATAACGACGTCCCGCAGGTTAGGGTTCAGCCTTCTCTGAAATTCGCGGGATGGCTTGGCATCTTCTTCTAGATAGATATGATATGAACACAGAGCTGGATTTATCCCTCGGAGATCTGATACGCTCCAACCAAGTGCCTTGCGGTTCTTTTCTAGAACCTCGAGAAGTCGAGATTCCTGATCCGGATTCAGCTTGCTGCTGATGATGACCGGATACATTTGCTCTTCACCCGCAAGGAAAGCATACTTCAGGCCTGCAGGAAGTGGCTTGAGTTCTGGCTTTGATCTGTCCACTTTATCTGTCACTTCAGATACCATGCTGTTGGTGGAATGCACTTTGAGGCTGCTACCATCCTCATCATCCTGTTGAGATCCCGGAGATGCACCGAACGGTTCTGCGCTAAGCTGATCATGTTCGGTCTAGAGTGAATGCTCAAGAAGATGCGCCTGCATCTGAGAATCTGTCTCCCAAGAATCATCGGAGCATAAGCTGACTGCACTTTCCAAGTCCTCCTCAAGAGTGAGGATTTATCGGGTCCATGGATCGTCCAATGATAACTCTGAATCTCTGATCTTCGCGATGAAATCACAGTCTGCTTCTGATGCTGTTTGGCTCTCATCAGTCGTGGCATTCTGCTCTTTGTTCATGTTTATCGTGATTTGCTGGGTGTTCGAGCTAAAAGTGATCTTCCCAGACCCGTAATCAACCACGGCACCTGAAGTTTGGAGGAATGCTCTGCCAAGGATGATAGGGGTCTGGAGCAGGGGTGCAGGTGAGTCCATATCAAGGACTACAAAATCAGCTGGGAATTTCATCTCCTGCACGGTAACTATCACGTCTTCCAACAGACCTCGGGGCCGCTTGACGGATCGGTCAGCGAACTGAAGGATCATGCGTGTCTGCTTGAGCGGTCCCAGCCCGAATTCTTACATTATGGACGAGGGTAGAATGTTGATGGAAGAACCACTGTCAAGAAGAGTATGCTCGAAGATCTGGTCAAAAATCACACAACTGATCAGAGGTGCTCCTGTATCATGCTTTTTTGGGGAGGTTGCTGATAGCTGCAACTGTGGCCATGGAGAGAACGTGTTTTTCTACTTCTCGGCGTCTGTTGTCTTGCGCTGGGCGACGCCTGTTAGTACATGCCTCTTTCAGTCCTTTCTTTACAGCTGGCATGTATTCCATGGCCTTCAACAAGGGAATCTCAATAGTCAATTTATCCAAAATATCCACAACACCTGGATCAGACAATGCCTTTTTTCATTTTGTAATTTTTTTGGATTTTTGTATTGCATGCAGAAAAGGAATATTTACACCACTAGAAGGAAAATGAGAGTTCTTATTTACATCAAAATCATTTCCCACAGAATGTTGTACATCCGGACTACAAAAAGGAGTACAAGCTGGATCTGAAAATGCTGGTGCTGCGGGGCGATCAAAAAGGGTAGCGTCGGCTCCATCGGCTAGCGAGGGATCAGCTGCTGCTGGCGGCTCCTCCAAGGCTGGCGCGGCTTCGCTTCTGCTACAATCTTCTTTTTGGTGTTTTTGCTTTTGCTGATTTTTTTGTGTTTTTGGCTGGAGTTGCTTCTGGCAAGGCACGACGGCTGGACTGGCTTCTCCTTCTTCTTCCTCCTCACCCGCCCCTGGAGCTGGCACGGCTGATGCGGAAGATGACGATCCACCTGTTTCTTTATTCACCCCACTGGTAGTAGCAGGCGGAGGCAAGGCCCTACCGCTCCTGAGAGTAACAGCATTGGAATAAACAGTAATATCGTTACCAGACACGGACAGGACATCACATTCTACCTGCTCTTTCTTCTTGAAATTGTTGGGGTTGGCTTCGACCTGCGCCGGAATAGTGGTTCGGGTGGCGGTCAGGTCATCAAGCCGTTTTGTCATCTCCTCTAGCCCTTTAACAAGCTGGGCTAGACACTCCATGGTGGGATTTACAGGGGACATTTCAGAAGATTCAGCGTGCAGACCACACTGCTGTTGGGTAGATGGGTAGGGAGGCTGTTGCTGGTGGTGTTGCTGTGGTGGTGCAGGAAGTTGAAGCTGTTGGTAAGACGGAGGAGGATACTGCTGATATTGCGGAGAGGGGGCAGCCGCGTACTGGTGATACGGCTGTGGGTGGCGGTACTACGGCTGCTGCTGATAAGGAAAATTCTGCCTCCACTGATGTGTAAACTGGGGAGGCTGCTGGTGTTGCTGGTGAGGCTGAGAGGTTTGACCAAAACGACCACCCTGAGGTTGGTGGTACTGCCGGTTGGCAAATTGCTGACCCTAGGGTTGTCCCTGAGGACGGGTCGACAGTGCATCATTACTCCATACCCCATTGACTTCTTGGATCAGGGGTGGTGGTGGGAAGACTGGATCAGGAATAGAAAGGAACTCTGGCTGGTATACGACCATCTGCTGCTGCGGCAGGCCCTGGTCAGGCGCCTGCACGTAGTACACGTGCTGGATTGCCGGTGGCTGCTGGCTCAGCTGAGGCTGATGCTGCGGTTGCTGCTCGTCCTTCTTCTCAGCGGGAGCGTCTGATGGTGTAGCCGACTGGACAGAGTTGATCGTGCCGACCAACAGTTCGAGGTACTTCTTGATCTGATCTAGTTTATCCAGGTTCTGGGTCCTCTTCTCGATCACATCGAGTTTCTCGAGGTCCTGTGATCGCTTCTCAATGATATCTACTTTAGAGAGATGGTCCCCGATGATGCTGAGGTTGGAGCTCTCATCTCTCTCTGCTTCCTTGGATGCAGCCATGTGAACTTGTTTCTGGAGGATCTGGGGCTGCTTCTGGTATGCCTTGGATGAAGAGAGGGCGGCCTCTCCTTCGGCCATTTCTTCAAAAATCTGCCAGACAACATCTTCATCCTTGTTGAAATGGGAGCCCCCACATGCTGCGTCCACGAGCCTTTGGCTTTCAATGTTTAGTCCCCCAAAAAAATGTTGGACCAAGCTGGTCTTAGGGATCTCATGGTGGGGACACTTCTCCTGCAGGTCAGTAAATCTCTCCCACGCCTCGTGTACTGACTCATGTGCTCCTTGGGAGAAATTACTGATACGGGCTCGCATCTGGTTGAGCCGACCGAGAGGGTAATATTTGTGCAGGAAGGCGGACTTCAACTCCTCCCAGGTCGTCACGACCTTTCCCAAATGATTGACCCAATAGAGGGCCTTGTCCTGTAGACTGAAGGGGAAAGCCATCATCTTTACAATGTCCAGAGGGACATTGGGATAGTATGTGATACTGCAAATGCAGGAGAATTGCTGCAGGTGAATGTACGGCTCTTCGTTTGTGTTTCCATGAAAGGCAGGGAGAAGGGCTATGAACTGGGGCTTCAGCTCAAAGTGAGCGTGTACCGGTGGAATGAGAATCCACTCGGTCATCTGGCTGTCTCCCGAATTGTATGTTTCTTTGAGTGTCGGCTTCAGTGGTGATAATTCAAGGTCATCATCAGGAGGATCACCACCTCCACCTCCACCTCCTCCTCCCCTGCCTCCCCTGCCTCTGCCTCCTCCTCCATCGTCACGGTTCATCATGTCATTCAACATATCCTGGAACGCGGTCTGTGTCAGGGCCTGCTCGGTCAGCTGCTGCTGTATGGCCTGGATAGATGCCAGCAACTGTGCATTGACTTGGTTTTGATCTGGCACCTGTCCCTCTGGTGGTGGCTGCTGACCCTTGCCCTTTCCTCCTGGAGCCATGTCAGGGTCTGAGTCGGACGAGATGAACTCTGGAGTAGTCTCCAGGGCTCGCACTGGGTTCTATCTGCAGAATGAGATAGTCCGAATCAGTTCACTTGCAATTAACTTTCAGCTGCCGTGATTAATCTGGAATTCAGGTCAACCCCAACATGTTGTGAACGGAAAAGGATGTAGACTGTAATCGACTCCCATTCACAATGGCGGACGTGGGACAAAAGTGATCCCAGTTTATTGGGTGGCCAAGAGAAAGGTAGAAAACGAGGAGTCTGGAGATCGATCCGCAAAGTCCGAATTGGGTTCTCGGGAATCGCCTCGAACTTATTGGCGGAGTTGAGTCCATGGAATCGATGTAGGTGTCGGCATGGTCCCGACGAAAGCCATCCATGGATCAACTTCGCGAAGCACAAGAGAATGTCGGATGTTGGAAGAATGATACGATGGTCAACGAGAAATAAAAGGAGTGTAAAACAGTAGAAAAGCTCTGTTGAGCGGGGTGGTCAAAGGGAGAAACAACAAAATGTGCGCAAATGCGCGGGACTTGATCTTTGAACCTTAATCTAGATCCATTCAAACACAATACAAAATCGGGTTCACCAACTCACGCCATGTGAAGCCGTGAAAGCTCGACTATTTATTATCTTTTCATTTTTAGAGTTGTGATTTTCAGGCATATCTTATAACAAGTCCTTAGTACGCTACCCTATAGGAGAGAGAGTACTGCCGGAAGAGTATCCCGTACTTGTCCTCCTCCTGTGTAACCTGTAGTCTGTACTTTTTGGAGTCCTTGTAACCTTTCCTGGATCCCTACTCAGCCAAAGAAAAGAGAGAGGAAGCCGATAGGCGAAACCAATACTTCGGTTCTTCGCAACGGAATCACCAGTGAGCGTGTAAGAACCTACTCGGACGCAGGACGATGAGACAGACACCCCCGTGAAGGCGTGACCTATGCTCAATACTTTGGACAGGGTCGATGCTCTCACAACAGAGAGTCACCATTGGTGACCAAGTCCTACTCGCCTACGTACGATAGAAGCGTCATTACTTCGGAAATCCAGGCGATACACAAGGCAGTTGCAGACTGGGTTTTGGGCTTTAATCCTTAGGGGTCGCACTCGCTCAAGGGAGTAGGGTTTTGGTCCCCCTCCAAGGTACTTGAAAACAATGAGGGCTTTATGAACCCGGTACAATGATAGTCCATTACAGATTTTAATTAAGGTCAAAGTTTATTTAGCAGTCCCCTTGTTTTAATTTTTGGGTTTTCACTTTTTTTGGATCTGTTTCATACCAGCACCTAACGTTTTTGTAGATTTTCATTTAAGTCCTAGGTGCTCAAAATCAGAGGAAGATAGCGGAAAAGCCGTGCAAGTGGTTCCATGATGGAAATCTCACCATTGAACCGAATGATGCATGCTGAGTTAGAAGACTTACAATGCATCCCAGCTCTCTCCATGTGGTATGCAAAACAGAATTTTTAAACCTATCTATATGTCGATATGCAAGGCATAAAATCACCCTAAACATAAGCTGCTATTAGCGTGAAGAACCATAAGTCGCTCATTCATCTCTAGCCCGAAGGGTCCGGTCTTGGCTCACCCCTCCTTTGTACTCAACACACTTGAGCTTAGGAGAAAGCGCTTTACAGGGCTCGCTGCGGCACAAGGGCTAAGAGATAAATGAACGGTTTGTTTAAGTTTGACTAGATCCAAGCGAAGTAGACTATAGGAACATGCATTCTTATTAATGTTTGGACCTAGCTACCGAGTCAAGCAACCTATATCTAGGGGCTCCAAGCACATAAAACAAAATAAAAGAAAAGCGGAAAGCTCAAAACTTTGGAAAACAAAATAAAAGAAGGCGATGAAAACTCGAAAAAGCCGCGATGAGGCCCCCATGTGAACAATCACCCGGGCACTGGACCTCATTGTGAAGAGTAGAGTCCTGTTTAATTACATGCCAAAAATGTCTCTCTCTCACCATAAATTACAAAATAAATAATCCTAAGTGTCTAGCTCTAACTAATGCCCATCTCTTTGCTTCCTTGGTGCTCTCTCCAGATGGTCATGAGAAGAAGACCATCCTCCTCCAAGCTTGGCTGCATTGGCCTCCTAAGAAGCCATCCTTGCGTGGCGGGCCCTCGCATCAAAGTCACAAAAAGAATGCATTAGTAGAGCTCAATCAATCAAATGGAGCAGATGTAATAATCACAATAAATAAATAAATGAAGCATGGTGATTAATAGCAATAAAAATAGCTGCTCACAAAGAGGAATGATAAATCAAGATTTTTTTATACAAGAATAACAACGTGAATTAGGCTATGCTCATTGCTCCCCGGCAACGGCGCCATGTGATAATGACATGTAATCCACGAGAGTCACCATGAAAAATATAAAAGTGTTGTCGCTGGGGCGACCACTTATAGAAGACCAGTGTTAATTAACAATTAACCCACAATCCAAAGAATACAACAATCTAGCTCAAAAATAAATGTGAATTAATCTTTATTTACTCTACCATAAAATGTATAGGGAACAAGCATGTAGAGGTCGAACCACAGAGAGCAATACAAAAATGCAATAGCCTACATGTATCTCAGAGTCATCCTTGAGTGGGGTTTTTTATATTATTATTTATATTTATATTTTTTATTTTTAATAATATAATTAGGTAATATATATATATATATTTACTATAATTATAAATATATGTATACCCATAGAGGGTTAGTATATAGCTTATAATGCATACAATATATATATAGGTTTATATAAGGATAACAAAAAAGGATATATATTATATATTTTTTTCTTTTCTTTTTTTTATATTAAGATTAATAAGTAGATATAAGAATACATATAAATAATTAGATATATGTATCTATATATATTATTTTTTTTCTTTTTTCTTTTTAGGTAATATATATATATATATTTACATAAAGGGGTATTATAATATTTACAAAAATACTCAAAAATAGTCAAAAATGCAGGGACAAAGTCTTTTTGGGATTTTCATGGGTTTTTTTACTTTTTTTGTGATTTTTGGGCATTTTTAAAAATATTTTTAGTATTTTTAAATACCTAAATAATAGCAAACAGTGGAATAGGTTCTAGCTGTTACAAAAATAGACCTTAAAAATAGCTAACGGCCTCAAAGATTTTCCACACTATTTTTGTAATAAAGACAATAAAACAAAGCATAAATAGGGCCTGAGTTTATAATTTTCTAATTTTTCTTTGATTTTTTATATTTTTTTTGAAGTTTTTGGGTATTTTTGAATTTTTAAGGTTTTCCTTTTGATATTTTTAGGGTTTTTTGGACTGACACTAGAATAGGTCAAAATATATCATAGGTAATTTTTTTGGAATTTTTCAAGGCATTTTCATATTTTTTTAGGATTTTATAAGTTAGACAGTGAATAAAAGACATGTTTTTGATTTTTAATAAATGCAAAAGTGCAACGAAATGAAAAACTAAAAATATAACATGCAAGCACAACCAAACAGGAGCTTAAGTCTATTTTTGCAAGATTTTTCAAGTTAATATGGAGCACAAAATAAATAGACAAAGCATTCAAAAATAAATGGCATGGCAGGGGTATTTTTGCAAATAAAATAATTCACAGGGGCATACATGCAAAAATCACAATAAAAATACACGTGGACTTTTATTTTCAGGACCATTTTGTAATTACAGAAACCCGGCGGGCTTTAAATGCAAATTTCACGCGCCTCACGTGGGTGCTGCACGTGAGGCGCGGAGGGACCAAAGTGTAAATATAAAGACATCAGGGGGTCCAACTGCAAATTATACAATTTATTTACAACTTGATTTTTTATTTTAGGTATTAAACTATAAATACAAAAAGGCGGGGGCTAGATGTGAAAATTACCCCCAAATGAGGCGTGTCATCCAACGGCGCTGGAGGCGCCACTTAACCACGTGTCAAGCATCGGACGACGGATGTCGGTTCGGCGATGAAGGGCCTGGATTAGAATCTCCTGGCTGATCTGACGGTGGACGTACGTCTTCATCGAACGGTCGTCGTTCAATCTGGGCCTCCCCTCTCGATCCAACGGTGCAAGAGGCGTCTGGAAGAACGGGGAAGAAGCTCGCCCCCGGCGAGCTTCGATCGGGCAGCTCGGGCTCCTCCGGGTACCTCCCGCGCATCTGAAGTTCTCTGATCGTAGCTGGGAGGCTTCCGCGTCGTCTGACGGTTCTTTCATGGCTCCTGGAGGTCCGAGTCGATGGAGCGAGGTCGGAGAAGAAGGGGACCCCCAGGAACCTCTTCCTGGTTCAATGCAAGCCCAGAAGGGCTTTCTTCCTCGATGTACCTGCACAGGAAGAACCGCGGGCGAGAGAGCTTTCTCCTCGACCCGGGGTTGTGAAGCTGCGATGCAAGATGAAGGTGGGCGGAGGGGCTCCGGCGAACGGCGGAGGGGGAGCCCCGATTTGCCAAGACCTAGGGTCCTGGGTTGAACAAATGTGTGCGATAGATGGATAAGGCGCTGAGGTTCGAAATGGGATGAACGAGGCAGTCGGAGACAATCGAGACAACGGTGGAGAAGTCGCCGGAGCGGAGCTCCGGTGAACTTCGAATTTTGATTTTTAAGCTAAGGAGATTAACTAATAACTAATCTAACTACTGGGCTGAAAAGCTAACATTAAAGGCTAACTAAAACGCATAAAGGGGCAGCTCTTATACCTGGGGGCCTCCAGGGAGCAGGGTGGACGCCGGAGCTCCGCCGCGTCAAAATTCTCCGTCCTCCTGCCAAGTCGAGGCGCTGGGCGACTCCCCCTGTCACGAGGAATGGTCGAGGAGCAAGATCAAGGCGTTTGGGTGGAATGAAAATGGCCAAATCTTAGGAAGGAGGCGGAGCTAATTATTTATAAACATTGGTAAGAGGCCTTATTACCCGACGATTATTGACTTATCCAATGAATATCTCGTTGATCTATGATTTTGGCGGGCATCATGGGTGATCAGAGGACAAATCTTGTGAAGGAAGCGAGCCAGGATGATGGAAGGGATGGCCGCGAAAAATGGAGGAAAATCGGGGATTTGATAGTTCAGAGGCGCCAGGCGAGGGATGGGACAGTTGACCAGGGAGTCAACGAAGGCCGGCGCCTCATTGGGCCACGTCAGCCGCAACAAGACAAAACAGAAAATTTGATTGGGAATTGATTTATTTGACACCTTAAACGATTTTATTAATTTTTTCTTATAAAATAAAAAATGTGTATTATTTCATCTAGTATTTATTTATGATTTTTATTTAATTTTTCGAGGTGTTTTATTATAGTTTTATTTGGATAATGTGTATATGTATGTATTTACATGTATTTTTATGTATTTTACTTTTAATTTGTTTATTTTCTTTTATTATTTTATTGGCTTATTTTATAAATTTATATATTATTTTTGTGAGTATAAAGATATTTTTATTTAATTTTTAGGAGTTTATTTATATTTTTAAAGAAATAGGTATAGGTATGTTGTAGGTATCCTTATAGGTCTTTTACCTATGTATTTTGTATACTTAATTAATTTATTGTATTTTCTTGATTTTTATTTTAGATTTACATTTTTAATGAGTTATGTATAATGTATACATTATTATAAAAATATAAAAGAATAAAAGAACCAAGGAATAAAATCCTTTTTATTTATATATAGGTATATAACATAGGTATTTTGTCTATGAATTTGTAGACTTATTTTATTTTACAAATTAATTTTGGTTTTCTTTAACTTCTCTTATGTGTATGCATTATATACATTATTTACAAAATTCTAAAAATATGAATTTATACAAATAATGAATATTGAATAAAATGCATATTTTAATCAGTCCTATATACAAGGAGGGCCAAAAACCTAACTTCTGCATATGGACTCCAAAAATTATGAAACCAATTTTATAAAATAGTTCTTGGAATGCTATATACAATTAAAGGTGAGTTTGGGTGATTTGGAGTTTTTATTTGCAAGATATGGGTCTGTGAAGTTGAGATTTTGGCTTTTTATTCTGTGTATAAAATGTACACTGGGTATTATTTTTGCACAAACTCAATTTTGTATTTTTATTTACATTATTATCTTCAACTTTCATGTACAAAGTTTCTTTATTTGATGAAGAAATAATTATGTACAAAATAGGTGCCAAAAATGCATAAATGAATGAATTAATAAATAAGGTATTTATTGTACACTGGCCCTTATCTCCCCCTACTTTATTCCTTGTCGACCAATACCATGCTGGCCTTGGTCTCGGGGTTTGGATCATAAAATATTTACAATATTTTATTCCTTTTTCTTTTCTCCTCTTTATTCTATAATTTTGGCATTAAAACCTTATTTAATGTGGAATTAATACAATGAATCATGAATGCTATTATATACAATTTGATGCTATTTACATGCATTTGCTGGGGTTTTTGAGGTCAAAATGATAGAATAAAGGTGATGAAATGGAGATTCATCAATGAGTTATTATTATTACCTTTTACAAGTATAAGTATAGGTATATTTGCATATATATTGTATATTTTATTTTTATTTTGCATTTTACATTTAATTATTTTATACACATAATTTATATGTTTATATTTTATTTAAATACTCATCAATATTTTTTATGGTATTTTTCAGAAGTTATTTTCACACTTAAATAAATAGATGTGTTTATTATATATGTATATGTATAAGTAATTCATCTATGTATTTTAGTATACTATTTTATTTCATCATATTTTTATGGTTTTATTTTATTTTAATTATGTACATATACTATAAATAATATTTAGAAAATTATAAAAAATGTAAAAATATAAATAATAAATAAAATGGATATTTTATTCAAGTATATTATATAATAAGGATATAAAATCTAAACTTTGCATCTTAACTTCAAATTAAATGAAACCACCTTCATTAAATATATAAATTAAAAATTATATACAATTAAAGGTAATTTTGATGAATTTTGAGTTCATATGGGGAAGATACGTGTTTGTGAAGTTTGGATCAAGGATTTTTATTTTATGTATAGAAGGCACATTGTGTATACTTTTTATGTGAAATAAATTTTGTATTTTTTATTTATTTTTATCCACAACTTTCATATGCAAAGTTTATGGATTTGATGTATAAATAATAAAAATAAAATAGGTCCCAAAATTGAATTATTGGGTAAAATAAATTAGGATTTTTATTGTTGTCTTTTTCCCTTATCTCCTCCTACTTTATTCCTGGTCGACCAAGTCAATTCTTGACTTCATCTTGGGGTTTAGGGTCATTCAATACCTTTGGTTCCATTATTCTTTTATTTTGGAATTAAATACAATATCATATATATTATAAATGAATTAAAAATTGAATGTTGTCTTTTACAAATTAGTGCTATAAACATGCATTTAGCCAGGGATTTAAGGCTAAAATAGAAGAATAAAGGTGATGAAATGGAGATTCATCAGGACCCCACAACTAGAAAAGAGTATGTGAACACACAAACATGGCACTTAAAAAACTCATAAAAAGAAAATTCAAGGCACTTTATTTTAAATCTATATCTCATAACTATTATAAAGCTACATTTCAACCCAAGGTCTTGCCAACAGATAGTCTAAGCTTCTTCCATTCGTTAATCTTTAGTTTTCCCCGCATGTTAGCTAAGTTGACTATTGATCAGGAAGGCTGCATGTTGAAAACTGATAATTTTAGATGAATGCATGTTATTTGTGTATAAAGAGGATCGTCTACTTCAGGCCGAAATGTAGCAGATTCTGTAGTAGCCATGTGCACCGCTCGATCACGATCGAGCGGTTCGCATGATTTTGACTTTTTGTGGGTCTGTACCGTGCAAAATCGTGTGAACCGCTCGATCAAGATCAAGCGTCTCATGCCATCACAATAGGGACAACACCACATCAGCTGATCTACCTCCATTCGTGTAATGAATGGGCAGTAAATCAAAGTAAATGACAAGGCGTGAATGCGATCATTTCAAAGACCACACTCCACTCGAAAAAGAGCATCACGGGAGGTGGAGGAGGTCACCCCTCTCCATCGTACTAAGAGCCTCCACTCTACCTTCCTCTGCGAGCTCCACATTCTCCCCACCTATGATATGTTTCCACTGCCACCTTCATTGGCTTCTCCGACATTGGTGGTATCCTCACCTACCCCCTTCCTTCCTTCTCCTCCTTCTCCTTAATATATTGATGACCCATCTTCTGGAAATAGACCAAGGAGCTCTTATGTTTAAGTATGTGCCCATTGACACCAGTTGATGTCTAGGAATCCTCCAGTATTCCTAGAGGCGACGGAGATGATGGAGAACCTTTACATGAGAGTGGCCTCGAAGGATTGGTTGTGAGGGAGGTCGTGGTCGACGGTGACGGTGGGAGAGAGGAAGAAGACGGTGCACACACCGTTCACTATACATCGAACAACCTCACCCCCATAGGATATTCTATATCCCCCTCTCCCATCCTCACACCACATAGAGAACAACAAAGGACCTACCTCCCTCCCCCAGTCAAATCCATCAAAATGGCAGCATCAACAACTTCGATTGCCACCTCTGCACTCTCCATCGTCTCCTCCAATTATCGATGTAACACATCTAAAACTCTTCTATTGTAAGTGATTGTGAATTTCGATGGGATTTCCACGTTGAATCTTTAGTTTTTTTTGTGCGTGCGCAATGACGGGGGGTGGGGGGTCTCTGGTGAGGCTTGAGGAGGTTATAGCGAGGAAGGAGACGAAGGGGAGGAAGGACAAGTTCGTTCAAATGGCCCTGCCATGTGTGGGGGGTGTAGAGGCAAAGAGTGTGGTGTATGAGGAAGCTCCGGTCAGCCCATTGGATTTCCATATCTGAGAAACAATAACTTGTGCAAAAAAACTTCATACGCTTCAAGATCCTTGATCTCCAGCTATTTAAACTCCCCCAGTAACATAATTTTACCTCGGATCAACCATACATTATTATACGAGGTTGTTGAGGGCGGTGAGGGAGACCGGGAGGAGTCGGCCAAGTAGGTGACACCATGCCATGAGCACGATGAGTCGGAGGTGTTCCTATTGATGTTGGAGTAGTGGCCCATGGAAGCTACACTGAACATCTGTAGCTTCATAGGTGGAGGAGGTCCATCATCAGAGGAGCATCATCTCCCTCGCACCAGCAACATAGATGAATGAGTGGGGAAGGAATTCAACCATCGTTAGATCTTTCGAGCTCAATGCTAAGCCTCTCCATTGCTTGCTATTATAGAATTAAGGCATGATTGCTGAATCTCTCAGAGCTCCGTATCCTTCAGTGGCACCCCAAGTCCAGGTAACCTTCTTCTTCCCTTTTGTATCTTTTCATCCTTAGCTCCTCTGATTAACGTTATGTATGTACTAACAAATATGTACATACACTTTCAATTTAACGTTATTTATGAAATACATGCACTTTTCTGTTTAACGTTATGTATGTACTAAGAAATGTGTACAACTTGCTTTTACTCCTGCCATGAAGCTCTGGTATACTCCCTAGTTTCTATAACAATGAAGTTCGGCTCAGAGCTTACAATAAAGATATAATAATATTGACGCTAAAAAAATTGATCGAACGAATTATTTTTCTCAGTGAGAAGGTGAATAAACCGCATGCACATGAAAATATCGAAAGGATTAAAATATCCCATATGAACAATGCATTTTTGATGGATTTTCATCAATCAAGATCGGAAATATAGCAATAACCAAGTGGATGAAACTTGCGCATATACGAGGACTAATCAAGTCAACAAGGATCCTCTGTTGTAATGTGAATTACAACATACGTACTATAATTTTAGTTTGGATTATATCTTCAACTAATGTTTCACATATGCTCCAAATTTTGCTCAAATCCGAGGACAATTGCTATTTTATCTTAATGGTCAAAAGTTCGATCAACATTAAGCAACTCAATTCTCATTTAAAAAAGAATCGAACTTTTTATCATTAAAAATAAATAAAAAATATTCTTGAATTTAAGCGAAATTTGAAAGATACGTGGAACATTAATCGGAAATATAATCCATAAGTTATTTTCAAAATAGAAACCTAAAAAAACACACAAGAGGATCCTTATCCTAATCACGTAAAGGAACGTGATCGCATCGAAATCTCTACACGTCTCTCATGCATATGCATGGCTCACCTATGCACATCTGATTCACCGGTGCTGAAAGTGCCACATTCCTGGGACCATTTGATTTTTTTAGTTCTTTAGCTACGGAACATCATTGTTTTTATGTTTAGATGCAATTAATTATTCCAAATTGGTGTTAAGTATGCTTGTATTTCACATCTTACAGGCATGCAATATTCCTATTTTTTTTTCAAGTCATTTGTCTTTCAGACATGCTACGCGTCTCGACCATGTCGGTTTATTTTACATGCATGTGTAGGAATACATAGATAGGTCCGTCCTCCAGTCTCGTCACTGCAGCATGCACCGAACGATCACCTGAGCTGAGCGCAGAGATCCAAGCTGTTGTCGACGAGGTAGACGAGAGCTTTGCTGCTGGCGACCCACGACGAGGATGCGTTCAAGGTTGGGTCCCCAGGAGCGTCTCCGCCGACGCAGGTGGAGTAGTCGGTCAGCACCCCGGAGAGGTACGTCTGCGCGGTGGGGATGTCCTTGGCAGAGATGGCCTTAAGCACGGTGTCGAACTCGTCAGAGGCATCCTTGTACTTGGAGACGCAGCCCTTGAGGATCGTCGCGACCTGAGGGTTCGTGGCTGGATCGTTGGCACCCTTGGAGATCTGGGTCAGCGCGAGCTGGGTCTGTTCCTTGGCAGCCTTGACCATGAGCTCCACGACGAGGAACAATCCCGCGTTGTTGCTGGTGCTGAGGGAGAGGCCGGAGTCGAGGCTGAGCTGGGGCTTGATGGCGGAGATGCAGACGTCGGGGTAGGTGGTGCGGTCGCAGGCAGCTTTGACGGCGAGGGCGACTCCGCTGGCGATGTTGGCGTCGAAGGAGAATGGGGAGGTGATGGGGTTGAGGATAGACTTGGAAGGGACAGGGGTGGGGATGGGCGTGGGAGCAGGAGCGGGAGGGGGTGGCGGGGAGGGGGAGGTCGGAGGAGGGGCGGACTGGGAGGTGGTGGGAGCACCGGGGAGGAAGAAGGTGGAGGGGGTGCGGGGGACGCAGATGGAGGCGGAGGGGCGGAGGGAGGAGAGGACGAGGAGGACGGGGAGGACGGCGGAGGGCCTCATGGTCTTCTTCGGAAGAGTGAATGGGCGATTGGGAGAGGAGGGGGAAGCGGGGAGGATATAGGGAGCCCGAAGGGAGCACGTCGATTGGAAGTTGTTGGGGCTCTGCTTTCTATATCTGGGGGGTGGCGGGAATTACCGGTATCCTTGCCTCATCCTCAAGGATCTATACATATTTAGGATCAGAACGTGAGGCCTTCCTCGGCAGGGATTACCGGTTTTCTTGGCGGGAATTACCGGCTATCTTTTTCATTCCTTACTGACTTTTAGCTTACAATGACTGGACGATAGACATGGATCAGAGGAAGCACCTTCGGCATACCCTGATGTACCTTTTTTGTTGCATTTTTCTTTGCAAAATCCGTTTGAAAAATCGAACCTTGCATTGAGTCAATGAATATTCTCCTACTGACCTATCGGATTTGGTCGAAATCCTATATCTTTAACCATTTTATTAAAGGAAGTAGAAAGAATTTTTTTAAATAATTACTAAAATATTTGTTATTAATTAAATAGACATCAAGTTTGAATATTTAAAAAGTTAGTTATCAATCGGCACCTAGATGCTGAATTGGATTTCTCCCTTTCGGATCATTTATGTTCATATCCATTTTTTATTCACATCCAAATCACTAATATTCAATTTGTTCCTTCAAAGGAGGGGTATGAATGCAAATGACCTAAAAAGGGTGCAAGTTGAAATCACTATTTTGGGTTATTTGCATTCATACCCCTCCTTTGGAGAAACAAATTAAATGTTGGATGGGTCATTTGCATTCATATCCCTTCTTTGGAGAAACAAATTAAATGTTGGGTGATTTGAACTTACTATTCTTCTCCACCAATTTGAGGAAGCAACCTATGAGATTTGAACGTAAATGATCCAAAAAGGTATAAGTCCAAATCGACACTTGAGTTGTTGATTTGGACTTTCATCCTTTTGGGTCCTTCCTCTCTCCTTTGAAGAAACAAAAGGATTGTTGGAGACTTTAAACTTACTATCATTATCCGCCAATTTGGGGAAGCAAAAGAGGGGATGTTGATGAATTTCTATTTCATCATCTTTATTCTTTCATTTTGACCTTAAACCCCTAGCTAAATGCATGTACATAGCATTAATTTATATAAAATAACACTCAATAATTGATTAAGACATATTGCATAAATATATTTATTTAATTTCAAAATTAAAGAATAAAAGAAAGAAAAGAAAAAGAAAATAAACGTCAAAGACACTGAATGACCCTAAACCTCGAGACCATGTTAATATCAACTTGGTCGACAAGGAATAAAATAAGAGAAGATGGACCATATTAATTGTACAAACAATACTTAGGGGGTGTTCGGTAGGGGAATTGGGTGGGGAATAAGAACTCAATTACCCTCCCTGCACCCTCCCCAATGGTACTGCTATTCCCAACTCTCCCCCCGTCCGATGGTTTCCTCCTCCCCACTAATCTCTCACGCTCTCCTCCCACGGAACCTCCATTCCCCATTTATCGTGCACATGTGCCCACTACCATCTCCCATGATGGAGTCCCGTGCTTTTGATGGTTGTTCGCTTTTGCTTTCCCCTCTAACTTGTGCATGTTCGCCCCGTGACTCGCATCTCCTATGTTCTTTACTGCCATTCAATGGGGGTGGGTGTTGGTTTCCTTCGTATATTGGCCATCGCCCAGGCCTAGGAGATAGGGTACTATTGTGTGTGTGGCTATCTGGTCATCTCATGGTCTCCGATTGTGAATTTAGGATTTCCTTCCAACCCGTGTATAAGAGGGATTGGAAGGAGAGGGTCTTGCGTCCATCTCGATCGATTGATGAGCTTCTGATGTTGTCCTTGTGCTTTCATATCTCCTCAATGTTGTGGGCTATTTGGAATCCGAGGTACTCTCTCTGTGAATATTTGCTTGGAATATGCGGTACCTTCTCTCCCTTTTGTTCCTATGTTGTGGCTATGTGGATCGATTTTGGCTATGGGTGTTGGATCATGGTTGTCAGATGACATTGGGGTGTGTTGCATGTTCTTTGTTCTGTTCGATCCAATGTGGTTGCTTTGTTCTGTTCTATCCCATTGATCGTGGATGCTTCTGTGACTTCGTTGATGCTTTGATCTGTTCTGACCGAGGATGATTGGGATAATGGGTTGACCGTGGATGCTTTTGTGACATCGTTTATGAAATGCACTTGCTTTGTTCTGTTCGATCTCATGTTTACTAAGACGAATGATTTTAGGGACTTGATTTGTGCAATATGATCGATTTTCATTTCCCTTGAAGCTTATGTGATGATTTCTCTCTCCATGAGGTCGATGCATCGATGATGTTTTGGATTGAATACATGTTGAATTTTGAGTTTGCCCTACTTGTTAACCATTTTACCCCTTTGGGGGAATGGATTGCTAGAAATGACATGCTGTGATGAACTTCCCCCTACTTGTTAACCATCTGATGTGATGAACGATTCCCCCCAACTTGATTTGTGTAGTATGGTCATTTTTCATTTCCGTTAAAGTTTTTGTGATGATTTTTTTCTTCCTGAGGTGGATGCATCTCTTGTTAATGATGCAAGTGTGCCTTTCGTGGCTGTTGTGATGTTCTTTTCACACATCTCTTATATGCGACATGATTATGTTGTGACTAGAGCCACTATTTTCTGTTTTGTGATGATGATTTCCTGATCTCCACATATCCTTTGATGGCATGTCTGCTGCTTGCCTACAAGATTTGATGTTTTGTTGATGTTCAAAACCCATCATTTTCGGTTGTTGTCACGATTTTCTATCCCTTTGCTCTATGCATCTATGATGTTTTTGGATGATTATAAGCAGGTGAATTGCCCATAAGCTTTGATACCTACTGTATTGATTTGTCATCCTTAGTTAAGTATCTTACACAATTTGAGGAGTAGATTTCAGTATTTATTTTGTGGGCGGTCGTGATTGTTTTCTCTTCCACTTTTTGCACAAAGGAGTAGATTTCTTTGATTATCTCTTGTTGATCAGGTCATGCCATAGCTGGCTATTGCCATGATTTAAACACCAATTGACTTAGGAGATTGGCTATTTCTGGGAGTACATTTGGTGTTTTTCTGTAAACTACATTTTTAAGCAAATTACTAGTATGGGGACTAGTTTTACTGCTCGGTGTTCGTTGGGGGTTTGGTAGCTCTAGCTTTTAGCCTTGGCCCATTGCTATCTTAACATGCTTGGACTTGTGCTTTAGGCTCATTTCTACTAGGCAATGTCTCTCATGATGTTGGCTCCTTTCATAACTACTAGGCAATATCTCTTACTAGTATGGGTTATAACTTTGTGATTAAGGGTTTACTTGGCTATACACATGCCTTCATCTGTGAGCTGACGACGTTGTTTGATCACATCCCTACAGGATGGCCAAGGGTGGTGCGAACTCATCGGGGGTGCACATTGCGGATGACGATTCCGCTGCACACCAGGTAAAATGGACACCCATCATGGATGGGTGACTTATTCAACTGTGCAAGCACCATTTCAACATAGGTGATTAGGTCGGAGGGTCCTTCACACCTCCCGTAGGGCAAAGCATCATATCCCACTTCAACATGCAAACTGAGAGGATATGGGATAGGGGAAAACTCAATAACAGATGGAAGACCATAAAGAAGGACTACATCGCCTTCCTACACTTGATGAGCAAGAGTGACTAGGGTTGGGACCCAGTGACCTTCACAGTTGCCGCACCTGATGAGTCAGCTTAGCCAACAATATGTAAGTTAGTTAGTTCTCAGTATGTGATCTAAATTTGTTTTGGACCATATTTAGAATCGTTGTTTCTTTCAGATCGATAAGGCTTACAAGCCATATTGAAAGAAGTCCTTCCCTTACTACGAGCTAGTGGGTGCGATTGTGGGAGAATACACCACTAGGGGGATGTACGCCTTCTCATCCTATACCGCACCACCAGGATCATTTGCAGCATTCTTTGAGGGGGACATGGGTGCCTAGTAGGCATTCGAGGATGGCCTCAAAGCGGAGGTAGAAGCATCCGAGATGCCCGCGATAGAGGTTGGGGAGCAACACAGTCGACCTTCCATCAGGAGACTGAAAAGTGCCTAGATTTCCCTACTTAATTCAACCGGATTAACGATTAAATTTTAATGATGTTTGTTGTAGTCGGGTAAAATCGGACTTATCAAAACCACTTTGAGTAATAATCAATTAAACGCAAGCGACAATTTTTTTATTTTACTTGGGCAAGCCCAAGGTCGAACTCAGGGAGACAACTTTTTTCTTAAATTAATTCGAAGTCAATTCTGATGTTAGGTTTTCAGAAGAATATTTTTATGTATTTTTTATGCAATAAAGAAAATGCGATGCGATTTGGACCAATTTCAAAGGTTAAAATGTAAAGTATAGTCAAATTAAGTCTAAAAATACAAAACTTGGCCAGAATGTAAAAATTAAGCTACTGCATTTTTTTGGAATTTTTAGACTCTATAGGAATTTATTACGAATTAAAAATGAATGCAAGGTGGTTTTTGCAAAATTTATTTTAATAAATACCAAATTAAATCATTTTTAGATACAAAAATTAACCTAGATACTTCTATATGAGATGAATCCATGAAAATTATTAAACCTCAGAAATGATAAATTTTGGACCTATTAAAAATCAATGGAGCAAAACACCAACTAAGTTATTAAGGCCTCGTTATGTGTGCAACTGATGTGATTTTTGGGCACAATGTAGAACTTCAAACTAGACGTATTATGATTTTTTAGTGATTTTTGGATCAACAATTAATTTAATAATCAATTAAAAGCACACAGTGGGCACACTATGTAAATTTCCACAAAAAGAATTATATTAAATTCTTCGAAGCTCACAAAAATATAACAAGCCTTCATAATGATAGAGCACAAGTCTCTCTACAATATGCAATTTTTGGAATTAAGAAATGGTGCTAAATGAGTGGTTAAATAGATGTGCAAACACATGGGTGTAAATACAAACAGAATAAAATTGATTAAAATAGAAACATGCTTACATGGACTAAAATGCAATTACCTATAATGATGAGGGTATGAGTGCAATTTCACCACGAGACCACGTGCACCTCACGTGATGTTACTCACGGGGAGTGAAATGCAATTTCCAAAACTAGCAGGGGCCCGGATGCAATTTGCCCAGACGTCACACGACAAAGACACATGAGGTGCGAGGCTCGGACTGTGGCTCGGACGACTATGGAGGTTCGGGTGCTCGGAGCAGGCTCGGATGTGGCTCGGGTGACCCGAGCCTAACAGTGGAGTGCTGGGCTGCTTCAGCTAGAGGCTCGGGTGCTCCGAGCCTAAGGGGTGGGGAAGAGGCTCAGAGCGGGCGACGTGGCCAAAAATCGACCGTCAGATCTCAAGGATCCAATGGTGGCCATAGCTCCTGGACGAGGGAGACGTGGCGCGCTGTGGGTCGTCCGATCAAGATGATCGGACGGTAACTGTGCGTCTGGCTCCTCCTTGCCGTCGCCGCCTACGGCGGGCTTGCCTGGGCTCCGGCGAAGGTCAGCTAGCTCCGCCGCCTTCTTCTGTGCTCGATGACGACCCCTAGCCTCTTCTGATCAGCTGAATAGATTCGTCAAAGCTTGGTGGAGCAGCCAGACGTCTTGGAAGAGGCGGGCGTGGCCTATATCCCGAAGACGAAGCAGCTCGAAGAAGCTCCAGCGAGAGGTCCGGCTAATTGATTTAGCCAGAAATGGGCGGTCTTAAGTTCAACACAAAGCGTGAACTCAGGCGGTGTATCGACCACTCTAAATCTGGACTAAAGTCAACAATTAACCCACACTAAAGATCAATAAATTAGAAATAATGTGGAGTTAAAATTTATTTTTAACTCTGCACAAATGGTGTATAGTGACACGTATGCAGAGAGTTCGAACACAGGGAGCAAGCAGGGTAGTTCAGAAATGTGTGCACAAGTGAGTGTGTGTGTGTGTCTACACTAAGCAAGCAATCAAAGGAATTTTTGTGGGTTTTTAATTTTTAATTTTTTTTATTTTAATTTTATTTTTAATTTTGTGTTTTGATTTTTAATTTCTGATTTTTATAATTTTATATTATATATATATAAATATTGGAAAAATAAGGGCAACGCAATGAAAGGCAGATAAAGTATTTATAAAAATATGTAAAAATATCCAAAAATTCAAAAATAAAATGTTTTTGATAATTTTAGGATTTTCTACTGTTTTTGTGATTTTTTGGGGATTTTTCAAGGTGTTTTTAGTATTTTTAAAAACTTAAATAAAGCAACCAGTGAAATAAGTGCTGGCTGTGAATAAAATGCAAATTAAAATTAGCAAACAGCAACCAAGATTTTTTACACTAATTTTCAAATAAAGAGAATAAAATAGAGAACAAACAGGACCTGGGTTTATATTTTTTGGATTTTTCTTTGATTTTATATTTTTTTTGAAGTTTTAGAGTATTTTTAAATTTTTAGTGTTTTTCTTTTGAGATTTTTAATGATTTTTGGACTAACACTAATATAGGTTAAAACATACACTAGGTAATTTTTTTGGAATTTTTGGAGGTATTTTAATATTTTTTTGGCATTTTCTAAGCTAGACAGTAGAGAAAAAGCATGTTTTTGATTTTTACTAAATATAAAAATAAAATAAAATCAAAAACTAAATTGATAGCGTCAAAGTACACGTATCCAGGAGCTTAACCCTATTTTTGTGGAATTTTTGGACTTAAAATGATAGTTCAAATAAATACAACAAGCATCCAATCAATAAACAGGCCTGGCAGGGGCATTTATGCAATTTACAAAACATCCAGGGGCTCACATGCAATTTTCCACAAAATATTGAACTGAATATTCGATTTATAGCACTAAAACACAATTACAAAACTCGCGTGGGTACACTAGCAATTTTCCCACCAGGGCGCGTGACTTGCACGCGCCTGGCGAGGACTAGAATGTAATATCCAAAACACTGAGGGCTTAATTGCAAATTTCCTCAAAAAGTTTACACGTGATACGAAAGTTTTAGCACCCAATGGAAATAACAATACCCTTGAGGGTCCTTCTGCAAAAGGCCCAGTCCCCTCACGCGCACAGGCACGTGAGGTGACGTGGCGAGGGTCCTAAGTGTGATAACAGAAAGTACAATGGTCTTTTTGCAAAAACTACACAAATAATTAAACTGCGAATGAATGTTTGAGTTTTTAATATAAAATACAAAAATGCTTGGGGTGGTTTTCGCAAAATACCCCAGCTGCTGCGTGATCCGACGGTGTGGCGTGGGCCACTTGTCCACGTGTCGTGCTCTTGACGTGCGATGACGGTTGGCGATCCTGCGGCCAAGAGTAGAAGATCTGCGACGAATGGACGGCTCGGGCGCGAGAAGATCTAACGGTCGCTGTGCTCCTGGAAGAACGAGGCTAATCGAACGACCTGGAGGGGTGGACGAAGAACAGGGATGAACCCGCCGCGAGGCGAGTTGCCCAGGTCCCGATCTTCCGCCTCCGCCGCGAGTTGACGCTCCAAAATTCCTGGGAAGCTTCCTGGGAGATCCCTGCGTCGACCGGGGGCTTCAAAAAGACCGGAGGAGCTCCGATGTTCACCAGCGACGGAGGAGGAGCCGAGGTCCTCCAGGTATCACCGGTGGATGGACAAAATACCCTCAGTCACGTGTGAAGGCTCGAGTACCTGCAAAAAGGGGTAAGGAGGTCGAGGGCAAAATGCCTCGACCTCAGATGGCTCACGACAGGGTGCGACAGGCGCTATGGGGCTCGCCGGAGTTGCGCTTCGGTGAGGTGAGAGATGACGTGATTAGATGAGCGAATCGACGAGGGAAAATGCTCGGAGTGATCTTAGGGATATGAAGAACGATAAGGGGATAAAAAGAAATGCAAAACGGCCTCGATGGCCTGGGGGACAGAGGGTGATTACCTCAACGGTGAAGCTTCACCAGAGGTTGGAACTCGCTCAGATCTGGGTGTATTCCGCCGCCTTGAAGCTCGGAGCGCGGAGCTGTCACCTCCAGGCGTCTCGAGCACGGCCAAAGGGGGAAGAAATCTGGGAAATCGTGGTTCAAATTTTAAAAAGGGGATCAGAAGTTGGTTTTAAGGGGTTGACGACGGGGCTCCCTTGACCGAGGTGTCCAGCTCGATTCAGAGCTCCACAGCCCAAGGAGAGCCTTGGGCGTGTAAGAGCTCTGATCGAGGAAAAAAAATCGTCAAGGGTGCATCAAGAATGGGTGAAAGGTGCGACGCCCGAAAATCCTTGAAAACGGGTCAAACCCGTTCTGACATTGCTACAGGAGTAGGGCCAGGGAGTTGACCCGAGGTCAACTCTTCTGGTTCCCTGGTTGGTCCACGTGGACCAACCAGGAAAAACTCCTGCAAAAAAGATTTAAGAATTATTTAAAGAATAGAAATAAGCCGAATTAAATATTAATTATAAAATAAAAAATATTCGTTATTTTATGTAGTATTTTATTGTGATTTTTAATTATTTTTATGAACTATATTTTTATAAGTTACCTTTTTAACCCTATATAGGTATATTACCTATGTATTTTAGTATTTTATTTTGATTTTGTGTATTTTATTTTTATTAATTTCATACCTTATTTTATAAAATTATTAAACACTTTTATATACACAAATATATTTTTATTTTATTTTTCTGATTTATTATGTATGTTAAATAAAATATAAGTATAAAGAGTATAGGTATACATATAGGTATAATACCTATGTATCAAATATGTTTGTATTTTATTTTGAGTTTTATTTTCATTTTTATTCTGATTTTAATATTCACAATTATTATAAGTAATATTTACAAAATTATAAAAATATAAAAATGAGTGAATAATGAATAAAGAATAAATTGAATATTTTATTCAGTGCAGGTGTACAATAGGGGTCCAAAACTCAACTTTCAAACCGTAGCTCTGCCAAATGCGAAACCACCACCATTGGATGGATTATTTTATTCTATATACAATTAAAGGTGAGTACACTGCATTTGGAGTTGTCAGTTGTGAGATATGGGTCTGGGAAGTTGGGATTTTGGATTCTTATTCAGACAATAACTTTTTATCTGTACATTATTTTTCTATGAAATCAATTTTGTATTTTTCTTTATTAAACTATCTACAACTGTTATGTACAAAGTTTCTTCATTTGATGTATAAAAAGTGGAACCAAAAATAGGTTCCAAAATGAATAAAGAATGACTTGAAGATATAGGTATTTTATCTGTATTTCTGACCTTATCTCCCCCTACTTTATTCCTTGTCGACCTATTCATCAAGATGCCTAGGTCTCGGGGGTTTTGGGTCATAAAATATTTACAATATTTTATTCTTTTTCTTTTCTTTATTTATTCTATAATTTTGGCTTTAATTACACTATTTTATACACTATCTGAATGCACATGCATGAATGCTAAGATGATGTATTTAAGTCTATTTTACAGGCATTTGCTAGGGGTTTTGATGCCAAAATGATAGAATAAAGATGATGAAAAGTGGATTCATCATCCCCCTATACTTTACCTTTGCTAGTCCCTAGCAAACACTTATGCAATAAGTGCAAAAAGAAAAAGAAAGAAAAGAAAAAGAAGAATTTGGATTTAATTTAATTATCAAACTTGTCTTCAGAAAATCAAAGTTTGGAGCTTAAGTCGGACCTTTGGAATTTTAGTGCGGGCGGAACCTTATTGAGAACCGAATTTGAAATCCAACAGTCCTTGAGAATCCCAAAACCCTGTCCAAGTCTCCTCAATAGCCAGGTCAGAAATACTTCAACTCATACGCAAACCCTTACGACTATGATTCTGACTTGTACAGTGTAAGTGATGGTGGCTCTCCCCAACTAGAATGACAAAGAAACTGACTTCTCCAGTACAACAACCCAATGATTCCCCAATCCAGCAACTCCCTCCTCGAGGAGCGGGGTATTCTCTTCTAAGTTCAAGTGGCAACCAGCTCAAGAGGAGGGGGTGAAGAGAAGAATGGACGGTAGCCAGTGTAGCTACCTATCCTTGGATGCAAGACCAGTGTAGTCAAGTCATCCTGCTGCAGGCTCACATATTTGACTTTGGAACTCAAGCTTGCTTATTGACTTTGTACATACTTGCAGGCTTTTTATTTTTGTACATGCCTGAACATTTTTTTTGAATACTATATACAGCAGCATTTACATAAGGAGTTTTTCCTCTTGAGCCAGTAGACTATCCCTCTTTTGAAGCTTTATCGCAACCCACAACCTCCTGTCTTTAGACTTCCTAATCACTGGACGGGTTGGGGTGCACTTCCCTCCCTAGAGGAGGACAAGTGTTTCCACTTGTGTGCATCTCATACCGGCAAATCCAATCCCCTCACCACTCCAACTGAGTTGAGCCATGTGAAAGGTGCAGGTGTCCAAGTTAGGTCATTATCAACAAGAATCGTGCGTGTGCTCCGAAATACTCTACTTAGGCAGTCAAGAATCTATTGAACCGAGTCTCGTGATCCTCAAAGAATTAAGTCAACTAGACCTGAAGTACCTCAAACCCAATTCCTATAAGGTTCCTGTTATTAGGTAGATTATAAGGTCCAATCAAGCTCCAATCTCCGGATTTTACTTAGACTCGTTCAACTATTAAACTCAATCCGAAAACTGCGAATGCTATGCAATGTAGTGCAGAAAATATTTTTGTGATGCAATTTTCAAGAGTTTTGAACTTTTTATGGATTTTTGAAAATATAATGCATGCATTTTTGTATTTTTCAAAAAGATTTTTCAGATGTTTTTTTTTTGATTTTAATTTTGCAAATGTTTTTGGGATTTTTGAAAACCAAAAAGTTTTGGCTGAAAACTAGGTTAAAAATATGTACACGGGAGTGCTTCTTTATATATACAAGAAGTGGATTTTAAGAATTTACAAGGGTAAGTGATCAATTTTATACATATATATTTAGTGACTTTTGGTGTGATGTCAGTATTCCTCAAACTTATTTGACACAAGCTTTTTACACAATTTTTGAAAACTATAGTCCAAAATAGTTTTTTACAAGCATTTTACAAACAAGTACACACATTTGAAAATCATTTTGCAAAGGCTTTCAAACAATATATATAGGTTTTTCAAATATTTTTGCAACCATTTTTCAAACCATTTGCAAAACCTTTTTCAAACATTTTATTTCACACAAAGAAAAGAAATTTTACAAACCACACAATTTCACACAGGTTGAAAACATGTAACAAAATATTTTCAAAATAGTTTTCAATAGATGTTCACAAAGATTTTCAAACTATTTTTCAAACATTTTGCAAAAAACATTTTCACCTGATTTATTAATCAGTAATTACAAAAAGAATTTGAGAAATAACCACATCTTTTTATTAAGGATTTTTAATGAATTTTAAAGAATGATTAGCCATATTATTAGGAAAATACGAAAGTACGAGTTATGGCTAAAGTATATACGTAGTATATACGACCCCCCTATACTTAGCTTGAGCTATGTCCTTATAGATCGGAGAGAAAAGAGAAGACATAACTCGTACTAAGTATAGACAAGTCTAAATAATAAAGGAACAAATGAATGAATCAATGAATGAGAAGTTGACCGTCCCCCCTATACTTAGGATCAAATAATCCTAAGTATAGCAGACTGTACACAACGCAGGGAGGGTCAAGGGTGGGAATGAACAGATCGTACTCAGGTTGTCTCCCCCTATACTTAGGGTAAGATATCCCTAAGTATAGACAAGAAGAGGAGACAATGGAGAGGATCGAAAAGAATAGAGAAACTTGGGGTGCCAGCCCCCCTATACTTAAGACAAAGTACGTCCTAAGTATGGAAAACTGTCTACAAGGGCGGCACCTTTTTGATAGATACAGAAGATAGAAACGGAACAAAAGAGAAGAAGAAAAGAAGAAAATAAATCAACAGATGAAATTGTGATATGAACAGATGGATCTGTACAGCAGATGATGGAATTGATCACCATGTATGAGATGAAGATGATGAGAGTCAAAGGACACATCTCATACCAGAAGAATGGGGGCAACGTCAATGGTCGGCTGATCATGATCTAGATATAATTTCAGGCGTTGACCATTGACGCAGAAGGTAGAGGAAGATGACGGTTCGGATATGTCGATGCTGCCATTGTCATGTACCTTCCTGACCACATACGGGCCTTTCCACTTGCTCTGCAACTTCCCTGGGAATAATTTCAGTCTGGAATCAAACAACCATACTCTCTGATCTGGCTCAAACTGTTTATGGCTGATATGCGAATCGTGCCATGTCTTCACTTTCTCCTTGTACTGTAGGCTGTTCGAAAAGGCTGTGTCTCTCAATTCTTCCAGGGCTGCCAATTCTGTTCTTCTCTAGTCTCCTATACTCTCCGGATCTAAAAGCAACTCAATGTCTGCCCAAAAAGATTTGTGCTTGATCTCCACTGGCAAATGGCACGGCTTGCCATAGACGAGACGAAAGGGAGATGTCCCCAATGGATTTTTGAAAGAAGTCCGATAAGCCCACAGGACCGAGTCCAAAAGCTGTGACCAATCCTTTCGGTCTGGGCGGACAACTTTCTGCAAGATTGTCTTTATCTCCCGATTCGATACTTCAGCAAGACCATTAGTCTGAGGGTGATAAGGAGTGGCAACCCGATGGTCAATGCTGAACTCGTCTGCAAGGGCCCTAACCTTGTCATTGATGAAGTGAGACCCCCCGTCTGAAATCAAGACTCTCGGTACCCCGAACCGTGAAATGATATTTTTCCTCAAAAATTTGCAAACGGTTTTAGCATATGCGGCTCGGGCGGGGATGGCCTCAACCCATCGGCTTACATAATCCACAGCGAGCAAAATATGCTCGAATCCCTGACTCTTAGGAAATGGGCCCATGAAATCAATCCCCCATGCATCAAAAACCTCACAGAAGTGAATGGGTTGCATGGGCATCATGTCTCTCTGTCCGCAGGTCCCCATTTTCTGTCAGTCAGTACATCTCTTCACGAACTCATCAGAATCCTTGAAGAGAGTAGGCCACCATAGGCCGGATTGAAGCACCTTCTGTGCTGTCCTTTTTCCAGAATGGTGTCCTCCTGCCTCAAGCTTGTGGCAGTATGTGAGGACGCTATGATGCTCTTCTTGAGGAATGCACCTCCTCCAGATACTGTCCCCTCCTTCATGATAAAGGACGGGATCCTCCCAATGGTAAAACTTAGCCTTCGCTAGGAAGGTCTCAAGTTTCTGCCTGGGCCAACCTTGTGGAACCGTCTTGGCTACAAGATAGTTTACAATGTCAGCATACCACGGGAGCGAGGTGACAGCCAAGATCGCCTCATCTGGGAATGTCTCTGTGATAGGTGCGCTGGGCTCAGATTCCTCAAGATTCTCCAATCTGGAGAGATGATCTGCCACCACATTCTTGACTCCAGGCTTGTCCTTAATCTCAATATCAAATTCCTGGAGTAGAAGGATCCATCTGGTGAGACGTGCTTTGGCATCCTTCTTAGCCATTAAGTACCGGATGGCGGTATGATCAGTATAAATGGTCACTCTAGATCAGAGAATGTAAGATCTATACTTATCAAGAGCGAACACTACGACCAGCATCTCTTTCTCAGTCACAGTGTAATTCCGCTGCGCGGCATCCAAAGTCCGACTGGCGTAGTGAATGGTAAAAGGTAAACCATCCCTCCTCTGTCCAAGCACAGCCCCAACGGCAAAATCTGAAGCATCCGTCATGATCTCGAATGGGAGAGACCAATCGGGTGACTGAAGGACAGGAGCTGAAACAACCATATTTTTGAGAGTTTCAAAAGATTCAAGACACTTATTATTGACAATAAACTCGGTGTCTTTAGTCAGCAAGTCAGTGAGCGGCCGGGCAATTCGGCTGAAGTCCTGAATGAACCGTCGGTAGAAACCGACATGCCCCAGAAAAGACCGTAACTGACGCAAGTTGGACGGCGGATTGAGTTTTCTGATGATATCCACCTTAGCCGGATCGACCTCCATGCCCCTGTTGGAAACGATATGACCAAGGACCGTGCCCTGAGTCATCATGAAATGACTCTTCTCCCAGGATAAAACAAGGTTTACCTCAATGCAGCGCTTGAGCACACGGTCTAGGCAGTCAAGACAAGCGTCGAACCCGTCGCCATAGACCGAGAAGTCATCCATGAAGACCTCCAAACAGTCACCCACCATGTCCGAGAAGATGGACAACATGCACCTTTGGAATGTCGCCGGAGCGTTACATAGACCAAAGGGCATCCGTCTGAAAGCATAAGTCCCAAACGGATAGGTGAATGTCGTTTTCTCCTGATCTTCGGGCGCAATGACCACTTGATTGTATCCAGAGTACCCATCAAGAAAACAATAATGACTCTTCCCAGCTAGCCGCTCGATAATCTGATCAATGAATGGTAGCGGGAAGTGATCCTTCTTGGTGGCCTCATTCAATCGTCTGTAGTCCACACAGACCCTCCAAGAAGTTGGTACTCTGGTAGCGATCTCCTCTCCAGACTCGTTGACAACTGTAGTGATACCCGTCTTCTTGGGTACCACATGTAGCGGACTTACCCATTTGGAGTCTGAAATGGGATAGATGAAATCGACGCTCCACCACCTTGAAATTTCTTTCATGACTATGTCTTGAAGATTCGGGTTCAGCCGTCGTTGGAACTCACGTGACGGCTTAGCGTTATCCTCAAGATAAATGTGGTGGGAGCAAAGATTTGGGCTCAGCCCCTGGAGATCAGCTATACTCCAACCGATTGCCTTGCGGTTTCTTTCAAGAACCTCCATCAGACGAGATTCTTGTTCTCCAGTCAAATCTGCTGAGATAATGACTGGGTACATTTCTGGCTCACCCGCAAGGAATCTATATGTCATCGACTGCGGCAGAGGTTTCCGTTCTGGACAACTGGGAGGTGGCAGATCTGGCTTCTGATATGTCTGTGTAAATGCTACCAGGTCTGCATGGGAGAACTCTCACTCTGCATGAATTTCTGACGAAGGGCGGCCTGCTGAATCATCAATAAACTGCACTGGCTCGCACTCTGTCATGGTTGTCGGCTTAGAAGGAATCAGACAAGGCAAATAATCATCAAAGTCATCCCAGTCAATGTCTGAATCCGAGGGATCTGAAGAAGATGAACATGATTGAAATTCCTCAGCACCACTCATCACAATACTGTCAGCTTCAGATATATCCTCATCCAGGGATGTGCTCTCCCGGCTCTCAACTGCCATGAGCTTGAGATATAGTGAATCTGTGGGCAAGGCGAGGGTCGGTGCTACGGGATCTTTCCAGTTGGATTCATCATCAGTCATCTCAAAATCACAAACCTGGTGGATGTCTAGCTCTTCCTCTGTCATCTGCTCGGCTTCGCTGGATTGCTCTGAGCATGCCAATTCTCTGGCTCTGGTTTCCTCGATCGTCTCTATTTATATGCTTTCGCCCTCTACGCGAAAACATACCGTCCCACTGTCATGGTCGGATACCACCTTGGCAGTGGCCAAGAATGGGCGTCCAAGTATGATGGGGGCATCGGTTACCGACTCAGGGATCTCCATGTCCAATATAACAAAGTCCACGGGGAATTTCAGGCCCTGAATGGTAACGACCACGTCCTTCAACAACCCCTTCGGCCTTTTAATCGACCTATCAGCAAACTAAAGGACTGTTCTGCTTCGAAGAAGAGGGCCAAACTCGAATCGCTTGAGTAAGGCTGCCGGAAGGAGGTTGATCGAAGACCCGCTGTCTAATAGAGTGCGATCGAACCGCTGATCCTGGATCTCGCATCTGACATAGGAAGCTCCTGTATCGGGTTGCTTGGCTGGCAATGTGTTCTGAATGGCGCAGCAAGTGTCATGAGTGAGCATATGGATTTGATCTCTGTGCCTCTTCTTCCTTCGGACAGTAGTTGTCTCTTTCAAATTCTTCTTGAAGAAGGGGATATGCTCAAATGCTTCTTGTAGAGTCAGCTGAATGTGGAATCTGTCTATCATCTGATTGCCGAACTCTACCTGTTGCTCTTTTTTGGGATTTTCTCTTTTATTCCCCTTCGCACGGCGGAGCGCCTCAGGGAAGGGGATGGTAGGGGCCTCCTCAGATGGAGGACTAGGAATCGGTCCCTGTACCTGTGAAGATGTAGAATCCATATAATAATCATCATTCACCACATATGGATCCGTAATTTGAACAGAAACCTTTCCTTTATTCATATTTTTGTTTTTCTTTTTGTTCCCACAGTCTCTAGATACAAAATGTGGCAACATCACAGATGGTGGCTCAACAAAAGTAGATGTGGTGGCCTCAACACCACCACTAGCACCGGTCTTCGCGGCATCAACACCGCGCTCTGGTTCATCATCCAAAATGGTGGCATCAGCACCACCGTCTGCAACTGGTATCACGACGGCATCAGCACCGTCGTCCTGGACTCCATCATTGGTGGCATCAGCACCACCGTCTTCAACATCATCATTAACGGCATCAGCACCGCTATTCTGCTCCTCTGACGCTCCTGGTTCAGCATCTGGTTGTCGCTCAGAAGAGGCGCCGCCGGCTGGCATCCTACCGCTCCTAGTAGTCACAAAATCAGCATCATTCAAAGAATATGCCATATCATTCAGATCGTCACTAGGAGAGGTATCCTCTGTAAACTCTACCTGCTCAGATTTTCTTTTTAGATTATTAGGATTAGGTTCGATCTGAGCGGGTATAGCGGCTTTGCCTTTGATGATGTCCCGCATCTCTTGCCGGAATTCATCCATTTCTTGCCTGAAAGAGGCTCGTTGTTCAGATAACAAGCGGGCAAGATCATCAAGGGCTGGGTTCTCAAAGGCGGGACTCGGATGTCTGTCCCTGCTGGAAATGGGGCTGCTGCTGCTGGGGGGGAGGCTGGGGATAAGACTGCTGAGGCGGCTGGCGCTGCCTCCACGACTGTCCCTGATAGGCGGGACGAGGACCATTCTGATACTGATGTGGCTGGGCATACTGGGGCTGCTGGTTATGCTGCTGTGGCTGGCTGTTCTGGTGTCCTTGGGTAGGGTTCTGCTGCTGGGAAGAGGATCCACCATTGCCCCAACGGAATTCGGGGTGATCCCGACGAATCTCGGGCTGAGGGTACCGGTCGTACCAAATCCCATTGACTTCCATCAATGGTTCCTGCTCGAAGGAGGGTGGAGGAAGAACTGCCAGCGGCTGCTCCGGCTGATAGATCACCATCTGCGTCTCCTGAGACGGCGGTTGCTCTGGATGGTACTGTAGTAGTGGAACCGGCTCTGCCTGGATATGATTCACCTGTCGGTATGAGGTAAAGGGTTGGTTGGAGCTGCTACCGCTGGAGCCAACCCGTGACCTGGGAGGCTGTTGGGAGTGAGCTTGTGCCTCCTGAATGCATAGGATTTGAGTTTTCAGGTCACTCATGGTTTTGGTGAGAAGGTCCATCTGAGCTAGACCTTGGTTCTGCTTCTTCTCGAGGATCTCCATGCGGTCCAACTTCTCACTAATAATGCCCATGTCGGCTGCGGCTGATTCGACTTGGGCTGCGGCTACCGACGTTGTATTGGGACCGACATCGATGCGGGCGATCCTCTGAAATGATCCCGCTCCTTGCGGGGGCTTCTGCTGTGTATAGACTCGGGCCTGGGTCATCATAGTAGAGTTTTCTGCCATGCCTTCGTAAATGGCCCAGACGTCGTCTTCTCCCTTGGAGAAATAAGACCCACCGCAAGAGGCGTTCACTAGCCCCTGCAGCTCCGGTGTCAGCCCACAGAAGAAACTCTGCACGAGATTGGGCTTGGAGATGTCATGATGTGGACACCGGTCGATGAGCTCTCTGAATCGATCCCAGGCTTCATGGAACTGTTCATTTGGGATCATAACTAAGTTACTGATCATGGCTCGCGCTGCGTTGGTCCGGCCGAGAGGGTAGTACTTCTTCAGGTACGCGGTTCGGAGATCTGCCCATGTGTCGACGAATCGCCCAAGGTGTTTGAGCCAATATGCAGCTCTATCAACCAAAGAGAACGGAAATGCGATCATCTTTATTGTGTCCTCGGTCATCAACCGATCATGGATAGTGCTGCAAATCATCTCAAATTCCTGGAGGTGGAGGTGCGGCTCTTCGGTCGGCAACCCATGGAACTTGGGTAGAAGCTGGATAGTGTGGGGCCGAAGCTCGAAATCTCCGTGGATTGGCGGGAGTCTGATCCACAGGTGAGTGAGGGATGCAGCTGGGTTGTGCAGTTCCCTCATGATGGTCTGTGGCGGTCGCTCAGCGTCTGGATCGCCTCCTCCTGCATCGGGTCCTCCTCCTCCTCCACCGCCACCGCCCCCAGGTCGGTTCTCTCTCATCTGTGCTATCTCTCTCATCAGATCACCCATGAATGTTCCCTGGTCACGGATCTGTCTCTGCATGGTCTCCAGGGACGCTAACAAGGAATTGTTGATGGCCACTTGATCGATTATGAATGGAGGGTGATCGTGGTCATCTGGGTGCTCGCCTCTGTCTGCCATTGCTGGATTTTCTGAAAAAGCAAAAGAGGCCATCTCAGGTGCTGTTGAATGAGCTGAACTCTGTGATGCACTGAATTCTGACACAATTGGACTGAGAGAAGGAGAACGAGAAGGGTGGTCGAGGGGGAACAGGGTGGAAGTAAACTCGGGCTCGGAGAGCGGACTCTCTGAGGTATTCCTAGATGAATGAGGAGGAGTGCTGGATAGCGGTGCCGACAAGGTCAGCCTAAGAGATCTCCGTCCCATCATCTTGATTATTCGGGAAGAGCAGGGAAAATGCAAGAGAAGAAGAAGATGATATGAGATGCAACAAAATTGCGCACAATTGTGCTGTATTTTTGATCTTGACCTAAATAAATCTAACAATCAAACGCAAGGCAAGGGTGAGTTCACCAACTCAACACGTGAAGCCGTGAAGGTTCGGCTTTTTATCTTGTCAATTTTATCTTGATTCAGGAAGTTATCTTTTCACGAGTCCTTAGAACGCTACGCCTATAGGAGAGAGAGTACTGCCGGGAAAGTGTCCCCGTACTTGTCCTCCTCCTGTGTAACCTGTAACTTGCGCTTTTTAAGGTCCTTGTAACACTTCCTGGATCCCTACTCAGCCAAAGAAATAGAGGGAGGAAGCCGATAGGCGAAACCGATACTTCGGACCTCGCTCGCAACGGAATCACCCGTGAGCGTGCAAGATCCTACTCGGACGCAGCCAGTGAGACAGACACACCCGTGAAGGCGTGGCCTAAGCTCGGTACTTCGGACAAGGTCGGCGCTCACACAATAGTGAGTCACCAATGGCGACCAAGCCCTACTCGACTACGTACGATAGTAGCGCCAATACTTCGGAAATCCAGGCGATACACAAGGCAGCCACAAGTTGGGTTTTGGGCTCTAATCCTTACGAAGCGCTCACCTCACTTGGAAGGAGACCTTCCCATGCAACCTGAATACAAGTGAGGGTGTTACTCTCCCCAAGCAATGAATCCAATTACAGATTTTATTTTTGGTCAAGTTTTCTTAGCAGTCCCTTTTTTAATTTTTTTGGTGTTATCGCTTCTTTTGAGTAGATTCAAACAAGCGCCTAACGGTTTTTGTATTTTCTTGATCCTACTTTGTTCCAAAAACAGAGGGAGAATAGAGTCGGAAAAGCCGTGCAAGTCGACACCAAGGTGGAAGTCTCACCTTTGTGCCTAAATGATGCATGCAAAGTAAGAAGACTTACAACGAATCCCAGCTCTCTCCATGCAGGATGCAAAGCAGAATTTGTAAACCTAATCTACATGGCGATATGCAAAGCGGAAATCGTCCTAGAATAGGCAACTGCTAGCGTGAAGAATCACAAGCTAGCCACTAACTCTCAATCCGAGTGTCCGGTCTAGGCTCACCCCTCCTCTGCTCAACACATTTGAGTTAGGAGAAAGCGCTTGTTCGGGAATGAGCTCGCGGCGCGTGGATCGAAAGCTAATTAGCTAACTATTTAATTAGTCTAAGTCCAACAACGAACTATAGGAACATGCAAAGATGATTAGGGTGTTTGGACCTATTCTAATCGAATCAAGCAGGACCTATGATCTAAGGGCTCAATCCACAAAAGAAAGGAAAAAGGAAAACAAAACCGGAAAATGACAGCGATAAAACGCGATCAAAACTGCGGTGAGCCCCCGGGTGAACAAACACCCGGAAATTAGGCCCGGTAGTGTCTCAAAAGTCCAAGTGTCCAGGTACCTGTATTATTACAATTCAATAAATCAGTCTCTCACAAAGATAAAATAAGAGCTAAACTAATCACTCCCTCTCAATCCTCCTACTCTCTCCTGCCGGCTTGACCTAGAAGGCCGGCTCCGCTTCCCAAGGTTGCTTCGGGTCACCTAGGCGATCCGCCTTGTTCCGCGGTCCCTCGCAAGAAGACAAAGAAGAGTGGTCAGAATATCTCAATCAAAATATATCAAAAATGTAAGAGAGATAAAATGAAGCTATGGTAAACAACAATCACAAACAAACAAAAATGTAAGCTATTCGCTGTTGCTCCTCGGCAACGGCGTCATTTGATTTAGCCAGAAATGGGCGGTCTTAAGTTCAACACAAAGCGTGAACTCAGTCGGTGTATCGACCACTCTAAATCTGGACTAAAGTCAACAATTAACCCACACTAAAGATCAATAAATTAGAAATAATGTGGAGTTAAAATTTATTTTTAACTCTGCACAAATGGTGTATAGTGACAAGTATGCAGAGAGTTCGAACACAGGGAGCAAGCAGGGTAGTTCAGAAATGTGTGCACAAGTGAGTGTGTGTGTGTCTACACTAAGCAAGCAATCAAAGGAATTTTTGTGGGTTTTTAATTTTTAATTTTTTTATTTTAATTTGATTTTTAATTTTGTGTTTTGATTTTTAATTTTTGATTTTTATAATTTTATATTATATATATATATATATTTTAAAAATATTGGAAAAATAAGGGCAATGCAATGAAAGATAGATAAAGTATTTATAAAAATATGTAAAAATATCCAAAAATTCAAAAATAAAATGTTTTTGATAATTTTAGGATTTTCTACTGTTTTTGTGATTTTTTGGGGATTTTTCAAGGTGTTTTTAGTATTTTTAAAAACTTAAATAAAACAACCAGTGAAATTAGTGCTGGCTGTGAATAAAATGCAAATTAAAATTAGCAAACAGCAACCAAGATTTTTCACACTATTTTTCAAATAAAGAGAATAAAATAGAGAACAAACATGACCTGGGTTTATATTTTTTGGATTTTTCTTTGATTTTATATATTTTTTTGAAGTTTTAGAGTGTTTTTAAATTTTTAGTGTTTTTCTTTTGAGATTTTTAATGATTTTTGGACTGACACTAATATAGGTTAAAATAGACACTAGGTAATTTTTTTTGGAATTTTTGGAGGTATTTTAATATTTTTTTGGCATTTTCTAAGCTAGACAGTAGAGAAAATACAGTTTTTGATTTTTACTAAATATAAAAATAAAATAAAATCAAAAACTAAATTGATAGCGTCAAAGTACACGTATCCAGGAGCTTAACCCTATTTTTGTAGAATTTTTGGACTTACAATGATAGTTCAAATAAATACAACAAGCATCCAATCAATAAACAGGCCTGGCAGGGGCATTTATGCAATTTACAAAACATCCAGGGGCTCACATGCAATTTTCCACAAAATATTGACCTGAATATTCGATTTATAGCACTAAAACACAATTACAAAACCCGCCTGGGTACACTAGCAATTTTCCCACAGGGCGCGTGACTTGCACGCGCCTGGCGAGGACTAGAATGTAATATCCAAAACACTGAGGGCTTAATTGCAAATTTCCTCAAAAAGTTTACACATGATACGAAAGTTTTAGCACCCAATGGAAATAACAATACCCTTGAGGGTCCTTCTGCAAAAGGCCCAGTCCCCTCACGCGCACAGGCACGTGAGGTGACGTGGCGAGGGTCCTAAGTGTGATAACGGAAAGTACAAGGGTCTTTTTGCAAAAACTACACAAATAATTAAACTGCGAATGAATGTTTGAGTTTTTAATATAAAATACAAAAATGCTTGGGGTGGTTTTCGCAAAATACCCCAGCTGCTGCGTGATCCGACGGTGTGGCGTGGGCCACTTGTCCTCGTGTCGTGCTCTTGACGCGCGATGACGGTTGGCGATCCTGCGGCCGAGATTAGAAGATCTGCGATGAATGGACGGCTCGGGCGCGAGAAGATCTAACGGTCGCTGTGCTCTTGGAAGAACGAGGCTAATCGAACGACCTGGAGGGGTGGACGAAGAACAGGGATGAACCCGCCGCGAGGCGAGTTTCCCAGGTCCCGATCTTCCGCCTCCGCCGCGAGTTGACGCTCCAAACTGCCTGGGAAGCTTCCTGGGAGATCCCTGCGTCGACCGGGGGATTCAAAAAGACCGGAGGAGCTCCGGTGTTCACCAGCGACGGAGGAGGAGCCGAGGTCCTCCAGGTATCACCGGTGGACGGACAAAATACCCTCAGTCACGTGTGAAGGCTCGAGTACCTGCAAAAAAGGGGTAAGGAGGTCGAGGGCAAAATGCCTCGACCTCAGATGGCTCACGACGGGGTGTGACAGGCGCTATGGGGCTCGCCGGAGTTGCGCTCCGGCGAGGTGAGAGATGACGTGATTAGATGAGCGAATCGACGAGGGAAAATGCTCGGAGTGATCTTAGGGATATGAAGAACGATAAGGGGATAAAAAGAAATGCAAAACGGCCTCGATGGCCTGGGGACCAGAGGGTGATTACCTCAACGGTGAAGCTTCACCGGAGGTTGGAACTCGCTCAGATCTGGGTGTATTCCGCCGCCTTGAAGCTCGGAGCGTGGAGCTGTCAACTCCAGGCGTCTCGAGCACGGCCAAAGGGGGAAGAAATCTGGGAAATCGCGGTTCAAATTTTAAAAAGGGGATCAGAAGTTGGTTTTAAGGGGTTGACGACGGGGCTCCCTTGACCGAGGTGTCCAGCTCGATTCAGAGCTCCACAACCCAAGGAGAGCCTTGGGCGTGTAAGAGCTCTGATCGAGGAAAAAAAATCGTCAAGGGTGCATCAAGAATGGGTGAAAGGTGCGGCGCCCAAAAATCCTTGAAAACAGGTCAAACCCGTTCTGACATTGCTACAGGAGTAGGGCCAGGGAGTTGACCCGAGGTCAACTCTCCTGGTTCCCTGGTTGGTCCACGCGGACCAACCAGGAAAAACTCCTGCAAACAAAATTTTAGAATTATTTAAAAAATAGAAATAAGCCGAATTAAATAATAATTATAAAATAAAAAATATTCGTTATTTTATGTAGTATTTTATTCTGATTTTAATTATTTTTATGAACTATATTTTTACAAGTTTTTTTTAACCCTATATAGGAATATTACCTTTGTATTTTAGTATTTTATTTTGATTTTGTGCAATTTATTTTTATTAATTTCATACCTTATTTTCTAAAATTATAAAACACTTTTATATACACAAATATATTTTTATTTTATTTTTCTGATTTATTATGTATGTTAAATAAAATATAAGTATAAAGAGTATAGGTATACATATAGGTATAATACCTATATATCAAATATGTTTGTATTTTATTTTGAGTTTTATTTTCATTTTTATTCTGATTTTAATATTCACAATTATTATAAGTAATATTTACAAAATTATAAAAATATAAAAATGAGTGAATAATGAATAAAGAATAAATTGAATATTTTATTCAGTGCAGGTGTACAATAGGGGTCCAAAACTCAACTTTCAAACCGTAGCTCTGCCAAATGCAAAACCACCACCATTGGATGGATTATTTTATTCTATATACAATTAAAGTGAGTACACTGCATTTGGAGTTGTCAGTTGTGAGATATCGGTCTGGGAAGTTGGGATTTTGGATTCTTATTCAGACAATAACTTTTTATCTGTACATTATTTTTCTATGAAATCAATTTTGTATTTTTCTTTATTAAATTATCTACAACTGTTATGTACAAAGTTTCTTCATTTGATGTATAAAAAGTGGAACCAAAAATAGGTCCCAAAATGAATAAAGAATGACTAGAAGATATATGTATTTTATCTGTATTTCTGACCTTATCTCCCCCTACTTTATTCCTTGTCGACCTATTCATCAAGATGCATAGGTCTCGGGGGTTTTGGGTCATAAAATGTTTACAATATTTTATTCTTTTTCTTTTCTTTATTTATTCTAAAATTTTGGCTTTAATTACACTATTTTATACACTATCTGAATGCACATGCATGAATGCTAAGATGATGTATTTAAGTCTATTTTACATGCATTTGCTAGGGTTTTTGATGACAAAATGATAGAATAAAGATGATGAAAAGTGGATTCATCACCAATGACGAAGGGGGCCCCTGCAATGTTAGTGACGTGCCAAATCATGGTGCATATGCTCGCGTGGGTGAAGTAGGGTGCTCGAGGCCTTATGGAGTGAAGAGGCGAATGGGCTGAGGTGTTCCTCCGTCGTAAGGGCAGAGCAGAGGTCGGAGATGGCTCGATGACTCGTAGAGATGAACAGAGAGATACACGGAGATGGTAGCTTCGATGTGAAGCTCGATTAGTGGTCGGTTGATGGAGAGATTGAGCGAGGAAGGCTAATAAATTCGGAAAAGATCGAAGGGGAAGAAGGGGAAGATCTGAGAAGAAGATGAAGTCTACCTTGGAATTGGGGCTCTGATTGGAGCTGCCGGTTGTCGCTTTAGGGCCGGCAGGTGCCCGAGCTCGAGCAGCTTGAAGCTGTAGCTGTTGCACGGTGAAGGTTTGCCGTGGATCTCACCGGAGAAGATCCTCTGTCGTCGCTCATTTTCAGGCCGAATCTCTATAACAGATAGGAGGAGTGGAGCTCGAGGGACTCTCATGCAAGGGAGGATAGAGGAAAAGGTGGCCGGAGGCGGTGTATTTATAGTTGAAGTTTGGAGGTCCCATCAATGGAGGTCATGACCTGCGTAGTGATTATGAAGCGAGGGAAAGGGATTCATGGTGAGAGTGGGTGCTGATGAGGATGAGGGGAGAGTAGGGTTGATCATGGAGCGATTATCGAGTGGAGATGGTGGTGGAAATGGAGAGGGAAATAGAAAGGGAGGAGATGGTTGGCGAGGTGGGGCGACGTGGGCAAAGGATCTTCGGGAGGAAGTAGATGAGTCCCCCGCCGTTGGATCTCGTGATCCAACGGTTGAGATCTGGGCATGAAGCTGTGGCTAGGATCTAATCGAAGGGCACGATCATAGGGCGAAGGGCATGCCACGTGGCATAAGGAGGTAGCGGTGCTAGCGGATGGTGGAGATGGAATCCGGGGCTCGATCGAAGGGTGAGAAATGAAATGGAGTGGGCGGCTGAGATGAGGTGCCTGGAGACGGATCGGGTGGCTAAGGTTTGGACAGGTGGCGAGCTGAGAATGAGGCACTGATGGAAAGGCGGGGCGTGTGGCGCATGATTAGACGGGCTACGTGCACAGCCAGAAGGCGCCATGTGGCCCAATCATATTATTGCAAGGGAGAAAATGAAGTAAGAGGGGGAAGATGATCGAATTTGGAAAAACTCAAAACATGAAAGTTGTAGATCTCGATGGGACTACAAGTTTCATGTTGATCAAAAATGGAAACGAGGTCAAATGAAGCGACAAAATACAAGGGTACAAATACAAATAAGTACAATATACAATAGGGGCCCAAAACCCAAGTTTTGCATACGAGTTCCGATTTTCTTGAAATTGATCTTGTTTTGAAGGTCTTTGAATGTATATTATCCTAAAAGTAAGTAAACCTAAATCGGATACTGTAGAGAGAGATATGCGTATTTTAAGGCTCCTAGTTTCAAACTTGGATCTGGGTCTTATTGGTCAATTTTTCAAGTTAGTATTTTTGGTATTTTTCTTGTATTAGTGTTAGTAATATATACACTATAGAGTTGAATTTATTGGATTTGGAGTTAGTATAAAATATATACAAATAGGTGTTTTTACAAGTGAATTTGGCTTCTTATTTAATGCAGATGTGCTAAAATGCAGATATTATATAGGCATGCATGAATGCTAATTATGCAATATAGGTGATGAAATGCATCTAATTACTTAGTCACAAAGCTCTATTTTGAACTTTTAGAGTGATGAATCACAGGTTCATCAATCCCCTATACTTAAACCTTGCTCGTCCCCGAGCAACTAAAATGAAATGCAAGAGTGAAATGATTTTGGGTTCCTTACCAAGGTCATGAACAAAAGGTGAAAATAGATCTTGACTCAACCTTTGGATTAATAGTGTGGCAGAACCTTATTGGGATTTGAATTTAAGACCTAACAAACTTTAAGTTCCACAAGTCTTCTATTCAGGATGCCTCAACTGTCAGGTTAGAACAAATCCTCATCTGCAAATTTCTGATGACTATGATTCTTACTTGTACTGTGTAAGTGAAATATAGCTCTCCACATCAGAAATGGCAAAGAACTAGCCTCCTCTGACAAGGTAACTCTAATCTCCCGGTCCAGTAACTCTTTCCTCGAGGAGCGGGGTATTCCCTTCTAAGCTAAAGTACGACCCGCTCGAGAAGAGGGGATGGAGAGAAGAATTGACGGTAGCCAGTGTAGCTACCTATCCTAGGATGCTTGACCAGTGTAGCCAAGTCATCCAGCTGCAGGCTTCTTGCAAATATACATACTCCAGCAGTCATTTTTATTTTCAATCCGGCCTGTCCATTTTTTGGAGTTCCCTTTTCTTTCTTTCTTTCTTTCTTCTTCTTTTTTTGAACTATATACAAGGTGAAACATGTACATCAGGAGTTTTTCCTCTTGATCCAGTAGACTATCCCTCTTTTAAAGCTTTATTGCAACACATAGCATCACGTCCTTAGATGTCAACACCACCAGACTAAGTTGAATTGCACTTCCCTCCCTAGAGGAGGACGGATGTTTCCACCCCTATGCTACTCCAAGCCAAAGGATTCTACCTCCTCACCACCTCATCAATGAAAAGCTACGTGCATGGTGCTTGTCCAAGTTAGGTCACTGTCTAAAAGAATCATGCATGTGCACAAAATATTCTACTTAGACCAATCAAGATGACATGTGAACATAGACTTGCGGACTCAAAGAATTAAGTCACTTGACCGGAAAAATCTTAACTCCCGTTCCTATAAGGTTCCTATGAAATTAGGTAGATTAAGGTCAAATCAAATCCATCCTCGACTTCTATTCACAACTTGGTTCAGAACCACTAACTTTTCACTTTGCATATGCTAGATATGCAGATGAGGTGCATACGACATGCTATGTAGATGAATGCCATGCAAGATACTTTTTTTCTTTTTAAATGCAGGGATGATATGCAAGAGTAAATAAGAAGCCTATTTTTTTTCCAAGAATTTGGTATACCTCCTATAGTACAACAATTTTACAAGAGTTTTATAAGTATTATACAAATTATACAAGTGTTATACAAGTATACATGTAGTTTACAATATTTTTTCCTTTTTTATACCCACCCCGTAATTATTGTATAGTATATACAAAAATACGCGAAAGTACAAGCTATGGGTAAAGTATATATGTAATACATACACACCTCCATATACTTAGAGTGTGCTATGTCCTCAGAGCACGAAAAGCGAGGAAGATGACATAGCTCGTGCTAAGAGCAGGAGAGCTAAAAAACAAAATGTATAGAAGTTGACCCGCCCCCTATACTTAGGCTCTAGCAGCCTAAGTGTAGAAGAAGAACAAAAATGGGGCGGATGAGGTCAAGAGGGGGATGGATGAGTATATACATGGCGGGCATCGGTTCCCCCTATACTTAAGCTCTAGTCAGCCTAAGTATAGGACAAGAGTGGATGTGCGAGAACCGATGAGATCTGGAGAATGTACATAGAATGATGAAGAGAGTCGGGTCACTCTCCAACCTATACTTAGGATCTGGTCATCGTAAGTATAGTCATAAAATGAAAATATATGGAGACGGGGCGAGTGATTGGAGTCATTGGGGATGGAGGGAAAGAAAATATATATAGGAAGGGTGAGTATATACAAAGATCAAGATCTGAATCTTTTCGATGCTGCTGATGGCGAGAGCTCACTGTTGCAAGGTCTTATACGCGGCTTTATGTGTGTCTTCTGAGTCTACCTCACGCACAATCTCCTCAACACGGACTAACTGTTCATTAGGTTCGACAGAGTGTTTCAGCAGTTGTCCATTATCTAGGGATGTCTATGCTCCATATGTAAGATCTGAGATCTCTACACATCCACTATCATGAACATCACGGACTATGAACGGACCCGTCCACTTGGATTTAAGCTTACCTTGGAAAACCTTCAGCCTTGCATTGAACAACCATACCTTCTGTCCAGGAACAAAGGTCTTTCGTCTGATAAATCTATCGTGCCAACATTTTACCTTGTCCTTTTACACCAAACTGTTGTCATATGCTCGATTTCTAATCTCCACAAGTTCATTCAGATCCATTTCTCTCTGTTTCTGCCCTAGGTGCGTGTTCCAATTGACCTTCTTGATTGCCCATTTGGATTTATGCACTAGCTCAACGGGCAAATGACACGGCTTCCCAAACACCATTCTGAATGGGGAGGTTCCTAAGGGTGTCTTGTAAGATGTCCTATAAGCCCAAAAGACCTGATCCAAAATCTGAGACCAGTCCTTCCTGTTTGGGTGGACAAGCTTCTGCAATATGGTCTTAACCTCCCTATTCGACACCTCTGTCATGCCATTGGTCAATGGGTGGTAAGGACTCACGACACGGTGTTCGATGCTGTAATCCTTTAAGAGTTTCTTCACGTCTCTGTTCACAAAATGGCTATCCTCATCAGATATCAACACTTTGGGGATCCCGAACCTAGAGATGATATGATCTCTGATAAATTTACAGATAGTCCTGCTGTCTACGGCTCGGGTCGAGATAGCCTCCACCCACCTTGACAGATAATCCACCGCAAGGAGGATATATTCAAAATCATGGCTAACCGAGAATGGGCCCATGAAGTCGATGCCCCAGGCATCAAAGACATCACAAATGATGATAAGCTGCATTGGCATCTCATCCTTGGAACCAACGGTTCCTCCCATTTGCTGGCATACTGGGCACGACTTCACAAAGGTGAGCGCACCACGAAATAGAGTTGGACAGTATAAGCTACATTGTAATACCTTCCATGCGGTCCTCTTCCCGGAGTGGTGTCCTCCTGCCTCCAGACTATGGCAGAAAGTAAGGACGCTATGATATTCCTCCGAGGAATACACCTCCTCCAGACACAATCTATCCTTCAAAGAAGGATCGGATCCTCCCAATGGTAATGTCTCGCATCCGACTTGAGTCGGTCTATGTGGCTCTTGGGCCAATCTTCGGGAACTTTCTTGGAGACAAGATAGTTCACTATATTGGCATACCATGGGAGCGAGTCGATAACAAAAACTGACTCGTCTTGAAAGGAGTCTCGAATGGGTGTATCATCAGAAGTATCAAGAATTTCGAGACAGGAGAGGTGATCAGATACTACGTTCTTCCTTTTTAGGTTTATCTCTAATGTTCAAATAGAACTCCTGGATGAGTAAATCCACCTAAGAAGACGTGCCTTTACGTCCTTCTTTTCGATTAGGTACCGTAGTGCTGTATGATCTGTGAACACAATCACCTTAAATCCGATTAGATGAGATCTGAATTTATCCAAGGCGAATACTACTGCAGGCATCTCCTTTTCAGTAACTGTATAGTTACGCTAAGCAGCATCAAGCACTTTGCTTGCGTAGTGTATAGCAAACGTGATACCATCCCGCCTCTGTCCTAATACAGCCTCGACATCAAAATCTGAGGTGTTCGTCATGATCTCAAAAGGAAGAGACCAATCTGGGGCTTGTAGGATCGGGGTGTTCATGATCATCCCTTGAAGTTGCTTAAAGGCCTCAAGACATTTATGATCAACAATAAACTCCATGTCTTTGCCTAAAAGCTCCATTAGCGGTCGGGCAATCTTTGAAAAATCTTTGATAAATCTCCTATAAAATCTAACATGCCCGAGGAATGACTGCAACTGCTTTACGTTGGTTGGTGGCTGGAATCGTCTGATCACGTCCACCTTGGTAGGGTCAACCTCCATTCCTCTCTTGGAGATGACATGCCCCAACACAATACCCTCCGTCACCATGAAGTGACTTTTCTCCCAAGAGAGCACCGGATTAACCTCACAACATCTTTTGAGGACTCGGTCCAGATTTCTAAGACATGAATCGAAGGAATCGTCGTGGATCAAGAAGTCATCCATGAAGACTTCCAGGAATTCACCGACCATCTCGACGAATACTACAATCATGCACCTTTGAAATGTACCAGGAGCATTGCATAACCCAGAGGGCATGCACCTGAAATCATAGGTACCAAAGGGGCATATGAATGTGGTTTTCTCCTGGTCCTCAAGAGCGATAGATACTTTATTGTAGCCCGATAACCCTTATAAAAAGCAGAAGAATTCTTTTCCTGCTAATCTTTCTAAGATCTGATCAATAAATGGTACAGGAAAATGGTTCATTCTTCGTCGCGGTATTAAAGCGTCTATAATCCACATAGACATGCCACGACGTGGATACTCGTGTCACGATCTCCTCTCCATCCTCATTGGTTGTCGTCTGGATTCCTGACTTTTTCGGGACAACATGTATAGGTGCCACCCACTTGGAATCGGAGATGAGGTAAATAAAACCCGCGTCACACCATTTCTCAATCTCCTTCTTCATAACCTCTCGTAAATTTGGATTCAACCTATGTTGAAATTCACGAGAGGGTTTAGTTTCATTCTCCAGGTAGATATGGTGCGAACACAGAGTGGGATTTATCCCGTGGAGATCGGAGATGCTCCAGCCTATCGCCTTGCGGTTTTTCTCCAGGATCTTTAGCAAGCGAGATTCCTGCTCCTCGGTCAATCGCGAACTGATGATGACCGGATATTTCCTCTCTTGTCCTGCAGGGAAGGGGTATCTAAGGGTTGTGGGTAATGGTTTGAGCTCAGGTAGGGTGTAGTCATCAAAGAAGTCTGGCTCAATCAATTCTGGCTCTATGCTGGTAGTGGCAGGATCTGTCTTTGAAGTCATTGCCACCAACTCATTCAACTCTGGAGTCGGATCGTCAAAAGTATCCAAGCAATTGGCAAAAGTCACGTCCGACTCATCATACTCATATTCTGATTGTCTTAAAGAGGGAAGGACTGACATGCCCAACTGGGCCTTGATAACCGTCTAAGTGACTAAGGTAAAGGTACAGAAATGGTCGTTGCGACCTCAATCACTCAGACTAAGTATATCAAGAAAAATCGAACCACTAATAGAAATAAAATCAATCAAACACTCAAATAGCGGTCCAGCTATGAGATTAACCTGGTATAGCACCCAGGGTCGAACTCAAGGAGCACGGGTTGGCCAAAGGCCTACGAAGTAGTAAAAATAAAATAAAATAAAAGACAAGTATTTTTAGTGGTTTTTAATGATTTTTATATTTTTATATTTTTAAATGTGAAGAAAATAAAAGAAACACAAAATCAATCACACTTTGGCTAATTATTTAATGTGTCAAAAACCAAGCAAAAATTAAAACAAAAATGTTTTTATGTTTTTTAGGTTTTTTAGTGTTTTTGGTTAATTTTTGATAATTTTCTGATGTATATTTTATTTTCTAAAAATCAAACAGTGATAGAAAAGCAAGGTACTGTCCAGCCAGGACCAAAATCCCTAAATAAAATATCTAAGGATGTCAAGAGGGCCTGGAGGTATTTTTCCTGTATACTAGACAAAACAAGGAAAATTTGAGTACCAAAATTATTGTTTTTGGGTTTCTAAATTATTTATTATAATTTTTATGAGTTTTTAGGTGTTTTTGAATTTTTAGGGTTTTTACTCAGTGAAAAATAGCCAAAATTGGCTAGAAATTAAAAGAGCACAAAAGAAACAGTACCTAATTTTTATGGAATGTTTGAGGGGGTTTTTATATTTTTTTAGGATTTTTAAAACTAGACAGTGGCTGAAATAAAGGTTTTTGAATTTTTAAAAATAACAAATAAACTCAAAAATGTCCTCAAATATTCTCAAAAATCCTACAACATGGCAGGAGCCATGTGTCAAATTTTCATCGAATTTGGAGGTGATTTGATATTTTATTCAAAAATCAAAAGAGGGCACTGTGCACAGGGACTGAAGTGCAAATGCCCAAAGTTCTGGGGGTCCAGGTGCAATTAACCCAGCAACGCACGCGCGCGGCGCGTGCCTGGGGAACTCAGGGACCTTTTGGTAAGAAAAACAAGTCCCGAGGACCTTTTGGTAACTCGTACCAAAAGTCCAGGGGTCTGTGTTGCAAATAACCCACTAAAAGACGCACATGTGCAATTAAAACACTCACAGGGGCGTATATGCAATTACTGAAAACATTTCATTCATTTACGAGCATCCAGAACTACAAGGCTAATGTTGCAAATACACCCAACATACACGTGACGAAGCACGTGGCTCACACAAACAGGGGCATAAGTGCAAATAACTAAAGTATGAGGTCCAATGTGCAAAATAACCTAAAACTAAACAACTGACGAAAGTAATTACAGGACTAAAACGAAATAAAAACAAGAGCTGGGCCTAAGGGTAATTTACCCTTTATTACGCGGGCCGTCGGATGCGCTCCACGTGGATGATCTGACGGGTACGCTGGTGGGCGCTCCAAATCTCCTCTCCAAGGATCGGACGGTGGCTGCTCCTCCTGGAATGGACGGACGAGATGGCAACTGGAGGTCGAGGCTGATCGGACGGCTGGCGAGGATCCTCGAAGAACAGGTGGCCGGCGAGTTTCGCCGGCCTCGTGCGAGTGCTGTGGTCCTCGTCTGCTGCTTCCGGAGATCGGAGAAGATGCGCGATGAAGCTCCGCAGCTGTTGGTGGTCTCTGATGGCCCAGCCGAGCCCTGGAGGGGCTCCGGCGAGGTCGGCGGAGGAGAGCTCCTGGCCTGGATGTAGGGAAGCCTCAGATGGCCTCCTCTGGACCTGCAAAGTAGCCTAGAAGCTTCGCGGGTCGAGGGCAAAATGCCTCGACCCGGTTAGGCGGCGTGAAGGTGGTCTGTGCGTCGGAGCGGATGAATCCCGGCGAAGCGACGACGATGGGATTCGAATCCCAGCTCCTGTGCGAGCTGGGTTGAACGGAGGGGCGGAGAAGGTGCGTGGAGGAAAGGCGGAGGTGATGACGGGTTCCGATGATCGAAAGGATGCGCGAGATGGCCGGAATCGACGGAACACGGCGGCGGTACGATTTGGGGCAAACTAGAAATTAAGCTAAATAGAGAAGCTAAGGGGTTACCTGGGCGGATGATGAGACTATGCTGGAGCTAAGGTAGCTCCTGGTCGTGGCCTCAAGGGGTGTCTCGGCCCGAGGCTCGAGCTCCTGCTCTGGGCGGAGCACGGCGGCGCTAAGTCACCGGATCAGTGGAAACCAGCCCCTCTCCTCGCTGCGACACGGGCAACCGAGAGCTGTCACCTCAGGGGCTGCTGTGGAGGTCACGGGACAGAGAATGGGGAACCAAAGATGCATGAAAACGGGGGCGGAGCTCAGACTATATACGGCTAGGGGTCCGGCTAGATGGGAGTCGGGCATGAAGCTCAGAGCGCGGATCCCAAGGCTAACAGTCGGGCGTGGATGAGGGATGATTAAGGAGCAAATGGAGCCCGAGATTCACGGGTTTGGATGTCGGATCGAGTGGGGATAATATCGAGAAATCGGGTTAAGGGCTCGGATCCGGAACTCTGTGGTCCAAGGGGGGGAGTTGACCGGGGGGTCAACATCCCCCGTGGACCAATCAGGAGAGGCCACACCATAAATGATTTGAAAATTCGAAATAAAATAGGCAATGACCGAATTATTAAAAACTCAAAACATAAAATATTTTTATTTTAATTTTTTCTATTTTTTGGTGATTTTTAATTAATTTTTCAAAATAAAAAATAAGGTATTTACATAATAGGGCTATATATAGGTATATGTACAATATAGGGTTTTTAATTTTGATTTTTAATTAATTATTTTTATACATTTTTATTCCTATTTTATATTTTATCTATTTATATCATGAAATTAGGAATAAAAAGATATTTTTATTTTATTTTTATCATTTATATACATCGGTAAAATAAATAGTTATGTACAATTATGTGCATGGCATATGTACAATATTTTTTTGTAATTTTAATTTTGTTATTTTTATTTGATTTTTGTTTTGTTTCTTTTTATTTATTTTATTTACAATATATAACATAGAATATTTACAAAAAGTTTAGAAAATAATTTTATTTATTTATAAGGTTAAATAAATAAGGAGGCATGGTCTATGTACATGGTGAAAGGATATTTTTGGTCTTTTTGGTTTTTAGCTTTTTGTTTTGTTTTTATACTTTATAAATATGTACAAATATTTACAAACATATTTTTGGGTGAGGAAAATATAATTTTATTTATTTACAAAAATATATACACATGAGCCCCTATCTCCCTCTACTTGGCTTTTGTGCGGTCAGGCCCATGCTGAGCCCTCCCTTGGGTTAGGTTGCTCAATATTTATTCTAAATATTTCCCTCTTTTTCTTTTTCATCTTTATTCTTTTATTTTTGCACAAAAACATGCTAATTATAGATATTTACAAAATGCATGCTTTTGCTAATTATTCCTATTTACAAGTATCTACATGCATTTGCATAGGTTTTTGTAGCTAAAATATAAGAATAAAGAGTGATGAATGGGTATTCATCACCCCCCTATACTATACTTTGCTAGTCCCTTAGCAAACACTTATTTGAAAAAGAAGTGAAAAAGGAAGAAAGAAAAAGAAAAAGAAAAAGAGGATGTACATGGATCAAGGTTGATTATTAAACTTGCCTTCATTAAATTGAGGTATGGAGCTCAATCAGATCTTTGGATTATTAATGTGTCGGAACCTTATTTAGACTTAAGCTTAAAACCTAACAGCCTCTAAGTTCCACTAATCTATAATCAAGACTCCTCAATGCTCCAGATCAGAACAAGTCATCAATCACAAACCCTGAAGACCATGAATATTTTCTTGTTCTGTGAATGTGAAGTCTAAGCTCTCCACCTCAGAAATGGCAACTTGACAACCCTCCCCAACAAGGTAACTCTATGTCCTCAATCTGGCCACTCTTTCCTCGAGGAGCGGGGTATTCCCTTCTAAGTTCAAGTACAACCGGCTCAAGAAGAGGGGGAAGAAGAGAATGGGTCAAGGCCAGTGTAGCCAAGTACCCTTGGGAGCTTGACCAGTGTAGCCAAGTCTCCCTGCTGCAAGCTACAACAGGTGGATCATGAAACCAAGCTTTGCTTATTGCACTTATATACATACTCCGGTGGGATTATCATTTTCTCTCAGACCCACCACTTTTTTGGAGTTCTTTTCTTTTTGCACATTTTTTTTTCGAGTGCATCTATACAACATATACATGTGCAGCATATATACAAGGAGTTTTTCCTCTTGAGCCAGTAGACTATCCCTCTTTTGAAGCTTTATTGCAACCCACAACTCCCGTCGTTAGACCTCATGGCAACCAGACCAAGTTGAGACGCACTTCCTTCACTATAAGAAGAAGAGAGGTTCCGCCTAGAAGTACTACCCTCATATGCTACCCCAAGTCAAGGAAGACTGCCTCCTCACCACCTCATCCGTAGAGAGCTCGGTGCATAGTGCGGGTGTCCAAGTAAAGCCATAATCTATATGAGTCATGTGTTGTTGTTAAGTGCTCTACTTAGGCTCATTGAGATGACATGTGATCATAGCCTCGTGGACTCAAAGAATTAAGTCACCATGGACCTGAAAAGCCTTAAACCTAAGCCCTATAAGGTTCCTCTTAGAATTAGGTGGATTAAGATCTTGATCAAGCTCCATTTCTCAATTTGATTCCAGGCTAGTTTAAATGTCAACTATCATCCAGAAAAACTATATACAAATGTACAAAAAGATGCTTATTTACACAATATTTTACAATCATGCAAAATTTTTGAAAAATGTTTTGAAATCATGAATGATGATGCATGAAGTGCAAGTTTTGCAAAAAGATATTTACACACATTTACACAAGATTTTTGCAAACTTTTTGGTTTTCAAAACATTTTGGAAAAATTTTGTACTATATACATAATTTTGATACAAAAATATTTACACAAGCTTTACACAAAAGATTTTTGAAATCATTTTTACAAAAATAATTTGTACACTAGCTATGTATGTGCAAATAAAAGAAGATTATGTACATGAAAAATTTTTAATTTTTGTGGTTTTTAGCCATTTTTATTTATTAACACACTCACACAAAGTACGAGTTATGGCTAAGGTATATATGAAATATATACACCCCCCTATACTTAGCTCGAATGATGTCCTCAGAGACAAGAGCGATGAAGAAGACATAACTCGTGCTAGGTATAGGGAAGTGAAAAGAAAAGGCTATACAAAAGGGAAATGAAAAGTCAAGAGGGACTCAGGTCTCCCCCCTATACTTAGGATCAAGTAATCCTAAGTATAGCAGGCTGTATACTAAGGGAAAACTGAGTGGAGAATGTACATGGTCTACCCCCCCTATACTTAGGGTGAGATATCCCTAAGTATAGGCAGCAAAACAGGGGTAGACAGAAGCAAAAGAAATACCCGCAAGGTCTCACATCCCCCCTATACTTAGGGTAAAGTGCACCCTAAGTATAGCATAATCACAAGATGAAGAAGGGGATGTGGGACTAAGGAATGTGATGATATGGACATCTGGATCTATATACAGCGGAAGATCAGTGAAACTCAGGCATGAGATGCATTAGATGTGAGTCAAAGACCACATCTCACGCAAAATGAATAGGGGCAAGATCAACGACTCGCGGCTCATGATCTAGAAATGGCTTGAGCCGCTGGCCGTTCACTCGGAAGGTACTCTCAGAAGACAACTCGGATATGTCGATGCTACCGTTGTCGTGTACCTTTCTCACCAGATAAGGTCCCTTCCATTTTCTCTGTAGCTTCCCTGGAAATAGTCTAAGCCTCGCATCAAACAGCCATACTCTCTGTCCAATCTCAAAATGTTTGTGGCTGATATGAGAATCATGCCACTCCTTGACTTTCTCCTTATAATGTAGGCTGCTTGAGAAAGCTGCATCTCTAAGCTCCTCCAGGGAAGCTAGCTCTGCCCTTCTCTGGTCTCCCATACCATCTGGATCCATGATAATGTCTGTAACTGCCCAAAGTGACTTGTGCCTCAGCTCAACAGGTAGATGGCATGGCTTGCCGTACACGAGGCGAAAGGGAGATGTGCCCAAAGGTGTCTTGAAAGACGTCCTATATGCCCACAAGACCGAGTCCAAAAGCTGTGACCAATCCTTTCGGTCAGGGCGGACGACTTTCTGTAGAATAGTCTTGATCTCCCTATTCGACACTTCGGCTAGACCATTCGTCTGTGGATGGTACGGTGTAGCAACACGATGGTCGATGCCGAACTCGCTAGCAAGTGCCTTCACCTGGTCGTTGATGAAGTGAGATCCCCCATCATAAATCAGAACTCGTGGAACCCCGAACCGCGTGATGATATGCTTCCTCAAAAATCTGCAAACTGTCCTCGCATCAGCGGCTCGGGCGGGGATAGCCTCCACCCAACGACTCACATAATCAACGACCAACAGAATGTACTCAAATCCCTGACTCTTAGGGAATGGACCCATGAAATCGATGCCCCATGCGTCAAAAACCTCACAGAAGTGAATGGGCTGCATCGGCATCATATCACGCTGTCCACAAGTGCCCATCCTCTGACAGTCAGTACACCTCTTCACGAACTCATCTGAGTCCTTGAAGAGGGTAGGCCACCACAAGCCGGATTGGAGCACCTTCTGTGCCGTTCTCCTCCCAGAATGATGTCCTCCTGCCTCAAGATTGTGGCAGTAGGTGAGGACGCTATGGTGTTCCTCCTGAGGAATACACCGACGCCAGACGCTATCCCCTCCTTCGTGGTAAAGGATGGGATCCTCCCAATGGTAGGACTTGGCCTTCGCTAGGAAGGTCTCAAGTCTCTGTCTGGGCCAATCTTGTGGGACTTTCCCAACAACGAGAAAGTTCACAATATCGGCATACCATGGGAGTGAGGCGATAGCAAGGATCGCCTCATCTGGGAAGGTATCTCTAATAGGGTCAATCGGCTCAGAATCCTCAGGCTGCTCTAGTCGGGAGAGATGATCCGCCACCACATTCTTGACTCCAGGCTTATCCTTGATCTCAATATCGAACTCCTGGAGTAGAAGGATCCATCTAGTCAGTCTGGCCTTGGCATCCTTCTTTGCCATGAGGTACCTGATGGCGGTGTGATCTGTAAACAAAGTCACTCTAGATCCAATGATATATGATCTGAACTTATCCAGGGCAAACACTACGGCTAGCATCTCCTTCTCTGTGACTATATAATTCCGCTGGGCGGAATCCAATGTGCGGCTAGCATAGTGTATAGCAAATGGCACTCCATCCCTCCTCTGTCCCAGCACTGCCCCTACGGCAAAATCGGAGGCGTCCGTCATGATCTCGAATGGGAGAGACCAATCAGGCGGATGGAGGACAGGAGCCTCAATAACGCACTGCTGGAGAGTAGCAAACGACGAAAGACACTTGTCATCGACAAGGAACTCGATGTCTTTCGTCAAGAGGTCAGTCAACGGTCGGGCAATCCTGCTGAAATCATGAATAAATCTCCTATAAAATCCAACGTGCCCCAGAAATGACCGTAGCTGCCTCAGATTGGACGGCGGTGTGAGTTTCCTAATGACATCAACCTTGGCCGGATCAACCTCCATGCCCCTGTTGGAGATGATGTGGCCAAGCACCGTCCCTTGAGTCACCATGAAGTGACTCTTCTCCCAAGATAGCACCAAATGATACTCAATACATCGCTGGAGTACTCGGTCTAGGCAGTCAAGACAGGAGTCGAATCCGTCGCCGTAGATCGAGAAATCATCCATGAAGACCTCCAAACACTCCCCCACCATGTCCGAAAAGATCGACAGCATGCACCTCTGAAAAGTCGCAGGGGCATTGCATAGCCCAAATGGCATGCGTCGAAAAGCGTATGTGCCGAAGGGACAGGTAAAGGTGGTCTTCTCCTGATCCTCAGGAGCGATGGCCACTTGGTTGTAGCCCGAGTACCCATCCAGGAAGCAATAATGGCTCTTCCCTGCTAGTCTCTCAATGATCTGGTCAATAAAAGGCAGGGGGAAATGGTCCTTCTTGGTGGCTTGGTTGAGTCTCCTGTAGTCAACACAAACTTTCCAAGAGGTGGGTACTCGTGTAGCGATCTCCTCTCCCGACTCACTGATCACAGTCGTGATGCCCGTCTTCTTAGGCACCACATGCAAGGGGCTAACCCACTTGGAGTCGGAAATGGGATAAATAAAACCTGCACCCCACCATTTTGATATTTCCTTCATCACAACCTCTCTCAGGTTGGGGTTAAGACGCCGCTGGAACTCACGCGACGGCTATGCCCCATCCTCTAGATAGATATGGTGGGAGCATACTGATGGACTAATCCCATGGAGATCTGCTACGCTCCATCCGATCGCCTTGCGGTTCTTTTCAAGGACCCCCATCAAACGGGATTCCTGCTCTCCAGTCAACTCGGCGGAGATGATGACTGGGTACATCTCTTGGCTCGCCCGCAAGGAATCGATACTTCAGCGAAGTAGGGAGCGGCTTCAGCTCTGGAATGCTGGGTGCCGGCAAATCTGGCTGTGGAAGAAACTGAGTGAAAGCTGCAAGGTCGGCCAAATCTGCCTGGGAAAGTGAAAGCGTACTCTCGCAAACTGGATCGGGAGAAGGCGGCTCAACTGTACTGTCTCTGCTCGGCTCTGCATCTACCTCCTCCTCATCTATAGGCTCAGATGGACTCAGGTCTGGCATCTGATCATAGCAATCGGCCCAATCAGACTCTGAATCCGAGGGATCTGTATCAGAAGTGGTGGCATCAGTACCACCGGAAAACAAGGTGGCCTCAGCACCACCATCACTAATCATCGTGCTGCGATCAAGGACCGGCTCTGCTGCCTCAATGGTATCCTGAACCAGGTCTGTGCTCTCCAGGCTCCCCTCCGCTGTCGTCTCTGCATCAGCTGTATCTGAAAGTGAGAGGGTGGTCTGTGTCTCAAGATCTGCCTAAGCTGCCTCATCATCTGTGATCACAAAATCACAGTCCTGGTGGATGTCTGGCTCTGCGTCTGTCAGCTGCTCTGAATCTGTACTCGTATCTGAGCGGGCTCTGAATCTAGCTCTGTAGTCCTCGACCGTCTCTATTTGTATACTCTCGCCCTCGACGCGAAAGTACACCTTCCCGCTATCATGATCAGTCACCGCCTTGGCTGTGGCCAAGAACGGACGACCAAGGATGATGGGGGTATCGGCCACTGACTCAGGGATCTCCATGTCCAACACTACGAAGTCCACGGGGAATTTCAGGCCCTGAATCGTGACGATAACGTCTCGTAATAACCCCTTCGGCCTCTTGACAGATCGATCAGCGAACTGAAGGACTGTCCTGCTCTGTCGAAGAGTGCCCAACTCAAAGCGGTCGAGAAGGGCTGCCGGAAGAAGGTTAATCGACGATCCGCTATCTAGAAGAGTACGGTCGAACCTCTGCTCACTAATCTGGCATCTGACATACGGGGCCCCTGAATCTGGCCTCTTGGCTGGCAGTCGGTTCTGGATCGCAAAGCACGTGGCTTTCGTCAGCACATGTATCTCGGAAGTGTGGTTCCTCCTCCTCCTCCTGACTGTAGTCCTCTCTCTCAAAGATCGCTGGAGAAGGGGGATGTGCTGCAAAGCCTCCTGGAGGGTCAGCTGGATGTGGAATTGATCAATCATGCTCTGGCTGAACTCCTCAAGTTCTCTCTTTTTTGGATCATTTTTCTTCCCCTTCCCCATCTGAAGGGCTCTAGGGAAGGGGATCACTGGGTCCTTCTCAGATGAAGGACTAGGAAAAGGTCTAAGCGGTTCAAGGACCGGATCCACACATACATCATGCACCACAATGGGACCAGAAGAAAGTAAACCTTTTCCTTTATTCACAACAGAGTTCTGAGATACAGGAATACGAGGAAAAACATCATCTCTATCTGTACAAACACCGGTGGCCTCAGTACCACCACGGGCTGGCTCTGCTGCTGCTGCTGGTAGACGTCGTGCGGCATCAGTACCGCGGGCTGGCTCGGCTGAACGGGTGGCATCAGTACCACCTCCTAGATCTGGTGAAGCGGCGGCCTCAGTACCGCCGGTGGGATCAGCATCCTTGGTGGCCTCAGTGCCACCGTCATAGTCTGGAGCGGCCTCAGTACCGCTCTCCTCCTCCTGTGGCGCCTCTGGGATGTCCTCGTGGTGAAGCTCAGATGAGGCGCCGCCGCCTGCTGGGGTCCTACCGCTCCTAAGTGTGACAAAATCAGCATCAAATAGATCCGAAGATGTATCATCAAATGGGTCACTAGGAGTGGCTAACTCAGTATGTACTACCTGCTCAGATTTCCTCTTGAGGTTGTTCGTATTCGGCTCTATCTGGGCTGGTATAGCGGCCTTCCCTCTCACCAGGTCCCGCATCTCCTGGCGGAACTCGTCCATCTCCCGTCTGAATGTGGCTTGCTGGTCCGTGAGGAGGTGGGCGATGTCATCCAAAGCGGGGCTCTCGTGGGAGCCCGACGGGTGGCCTCTCTGTGGGTGAGGCTGCTGGAACTGCTGTGGTGGGTAAGAGGGGTAGGAAGGAGGGTGCTGCTGCTGATATCCTGGGTGAGCCTGCTGCTCACGTCTCCATGACTGTCCCTGCTGCTGATAGGGACGCGGACCGAAGGATGACTGGTGCTGCTGATATGCTGGGGGCTGCTGCTGCGGCTGGTGCTGGTCTCTCTGCTGGGAGTACTGCCCTCCCTGTCCTGACGGCTGCTGCTGGGGCTGGGTACCACCACTCCCCCACCTGAATCCGGGATGGTCTCGTCGGATCCCAGGCTGGGAGCGGTCGTACCAAATCCCGTTGACATCCATCAACGGCTCGGCATTGAAGGGGGCTGGCGGGAGTACTGCCAGAGGCTGGTCCGGCTGGTAGACCACCATCTGCATCTCTGGAGATGGTGGGGACTGGTAGGTGGGCTGCGGCTGCTGGTACGGCTCCGCCTGTACAAGGTGAACCTGTCTAGGCTGCACGTGGGTGCTGGAGCGCTGGGACGAGCTGCTGCTGCTGCCGGCGTCGCCTCGCGACTGAAGACGGGGCTGAGAAGCTGTCTGTGCCTCCTGGAGACACATGAGCTGTGTCTTCATGTCGCTCAGAATCTGTGCCATCTGCTCCATCTGCGTGATACTCTGGCACTGCTTCTTCTCTATCAGCTCCATGCGGTCCAGCTTCTCGCTGATAATGCCCATGTCCGCAGCTGATGACTCTGCCTGTGCTGCTGCTGCTGCGGACGAACTGGAAGGACCTGCATCTACCCGTGCTATCCGCTGGTACTGCACGGGTCCTGGCTGATGTGGCTGGGTCTTCTGAGTGTACAACCTGGTCTGAGACATCACCATATAGTTCTCAGCCATCTCCTCGAAGATGGCCCAAACCTGGTCGTGGTCCTTGGCGAAGTAGGACCCGCCGCAAGAAGCATTCACCAGGCCCTGTAGCTCTGGTGTCAACCCGCTAAAGAAGCTCTGCACAAGGTTCGGCTTCGTGATGTCGTGGTGCGGGCATCTGTCCAGAAGCTCTCGGAACCTCTCCCATGCCTCGTGAAACTGCTCGTTGGGGAACATGGAGAAGTTGCTGATCAAGGCCCTCGCTGCATTCGTCCGCCCGAGTGGATAGTACTTGTTCAAGTACTCGGTGCGGAGCTGCTCCCAGGTATAGACAAACCTCCCAAGATGCTTCAGCCAGGTGGCTGCTCTATCTGCCAGTGAAAAAGGGAAGGCTATCATCCGGATCGTGTCCTGGTCCACATGCCGGTCGTGGACAGTGCTGCAGATCATCAGAAACTCCTGGAGGTGAAGGTGGGGCTCCTCAGTGGCGAGTCCGTGGAAGCGGGGGAGCATCTGCAGGGTGTTCGGGGGGAACTTGAAGTCCCCCACGATAGCAGGAACCACCACCCAATGGTGCATCAGTGTAGATCCGGGGTTGTGCAACTCCCGCATCGGTCTAGGTGGTCCTCCTCCTCCCGCGGCTGCTGCCGCTGCGGCGGCGGCTGCTGCTGCGGCTCGTGCCTGTGCATCATCGGGCTCCTCGGGCTCGCTCTGCTGGTCTCTCTCTGCTCTGAGCCTCTCCAACACTCGCCTCATCTCTATCATAAATGCCCCCTGATCGCGGAGCTGCTGCTGGACTGTATCGAGTGACGCGATCAGGGTGGAGTTGATCGCTCCCTGGTCTAGTACAATATGCTCTGGCTGACGGGAGTGATCGTCTAAACTGCCGGCTCCGGCCATGTCGACGTCTGCAAAATCAAACGAGCCCAACTCAGGTGCTGTCAAATGTATCAATCTCTCCTCGGGCTCGTGTCTCTCAGGTAGATCAGAAAGGGGGTCGAGGGGGAACAGGGTGGAGTCGTACTCGGGCTCGGAGAGCGGGTCTGAGCTCTCGCGAGCCAACCTAGATGATGAGGTAGACGCGCCCGAAAGCGGTGCAACCAGAGGTTGCCTAAGAGACCGTCTACCCATCATCTTGATCTAGCGAGTAGGGCGGATGAGATCTGGAAAAATTATGATCTAAAAACAAACCCCTGGTTCACCAACGCAACACGAGCTGAAGACCGTGAAAGTTCGGTCAAATTATCTTGTCGATTTTATTTTGGTGAACAAACAGAATATCAGAGCGCTTACGTGACCTGTTGGGATATCCGATGCTAACCCAACCGACTGGCCCGCACGGAAGAGTCGGTAGTTAGTCGGGACTAGCAACGGGGGGCTCTACCTAGTGCGCGGGTCACTCTCTCGCGCATACAAACCAAGCAATGAGGGGGTTGCTCTCCCCAAGACAAAATTTTTAGGGTGAGCGGGTTTTAAGATCAATAATTTTAGCAGTCCCAATTTTATGGTTTCACTTTTTTAATCTTTTTCAAACAAACAAAAGGCCTAACGAATTTTTCGGTTCTCCTGATTATTAAGTCCAAAGCAGGGGGGAGAAGACGAAAAAGCCGATGCATGAAAAATCAATGATGCATGCAAAGTCAGAAATGCGTACCTGTCTCCAGCACTCTACATGCAATCTGATCCGCGCATAAAAGTAAAGACAGAAATAAAACTAACCTAAATGATGCAGCGGTAAAACCGAGTCCTAGATGAGCAAGTCTAGCGAAGAGCCGTCTAACCGGTAACCGACCTCCAAACCAAAGAGTCCGGTCTTGGCCCGTCCCTCCTCTGTCCGACAAATCGGGGGTAGGAGTAACCGCTTTACAGGACGGGCTATGACACGTAGGCTACGGAGGCAAATGAATCGGTTATTTTTATTATTTATTTTAAGTAGGTCCAATTATCGATCTATGGGAACAGATATGCAATTAGGTGTGTGGATCCTACTAATTACGGCACATTCACCAGAAAATCCTAAGTCTAGGGGCTCGAGCAAAAACCGCGAAAACCCAGAAAAGACAGAAATAAAAGAAAAATAAAACCGCGAAGAAAGCCGCGAAAAACCGCGAAGGTCCTAAAGGGTCCCCCGAGCACACCGGTGCTCGGCGAAACAGACCCGCTACGGTCAAGAAGTCCAAGAGTGTCCAGGTCCCTGTATTATTACAATAATAATAATAAATGAAATAAAAACCTAATCTATCCTCACCCACTCAACTCTCCCTCTCTCGCTCTCTCCTGCGGCTTCGTAAAGAAGGAAGCCGCCTCCAAGTTCCTCGGCTGCACCGGCTCCTCGAAAGTCGCCTCCGCGGTCCTCGGGCCCTCGCAAGACAAAGAGAAGAGTGGTCAGACCGGCAAAAATAATCAAATAATAAAGAAAAGAAAGGAAAATAAAAGTGAGGGTATATATGCAAAAATGGAAAATGAAATAAACACACAAAATAAAACAAAAATAAAAATAAAAGAAAATCAAAATAAAACAAAAAGAAAATAGATACAAAAGCCGCGAGCTCCGAAGAGCCGCGAAAACAAAAACGAAAATAAAACGAAAAGAACTACTAAGCCGTGCTCCCCGGCAACGGCGCCATTCTGATAACCGTCTAAGTGACTAAGGTAAAGGTACAGAAATGGTCGTTGCGACCTCAATCACTCAGACTAAGTATATCAAGAAAAATCGAACCACTAATAGAAATAAAATCAATCAAACACTCAAATAGCGGTCCAGCTATGAGATTAACCTGGTATAGCACCCAGGGTCGAACTCAAGGAGCACGGGTTGGCCAAAGGCCTACGAAGTAGTAAAAATAAAATAAAATAAAAGACAAGTATTTTTAGTGGTTTTTAATGATTTTTATATTTTTTTATATTTTTAAATGTGAAGAAAATAAAAGAAACACAAAATCAATCACACTTTGGCTAATTATTTAATGTGTCAAAAACCAAGCAAAAATTCAAACAAAAATGTTTTTATGTTTTTTAGGTTTTTTAGTGTTTTTGGTTAATTTTTGATAATTTTCTGATGTATATTTTATTTTCTAAAAATCAAACAGTGATAGAAAAGCAAGGTACTGTCCAGCCAGGACCAAAATCCCTAAATAAAATATCTAAGGATCTCAAGTGGGCCTGGATTTTCCTATATACTAGACAAAACAAGGAAAATTTGAGTACCAAAATTATTGTTTTTGGGTTTTTAAATTATTTATTATAATTTTTATGAGTTTTTAGGTGTTTTTGAATTTTTAGGGTTTTTACTCAGTGAAAAATAGCCAAAATTGGCTAGAAATTAAAAGAGCACAAAAGAAACAATACCTATTTTTTATGGAATTTTTGAGGGGGTTTTTATATTTTTTTGGGATTTTTAAAACTAGACAGTGGCTGAAATAAAGGTTTTTGAATTTTTAAAAATAACAAATAAATTAAAAAATGTCCTCAAAAATTCTCAAAAATCCTACAACATGGCAGGAGCCATGTTTCAAATTTTCATCGAATTTGGAGGTGATTTGATTATTTATTCAAAAATCAAAAGAGGGCACTGTGCACAGGGACTGAAGTGCAAATGCCCGAAGTTCTGGGGGTCCAGGTGCAATTAACCCAGCAACGCACGCGCGCGGCGCGTGCCTGGGGCACTCAGGGACCTTTTGGTAAGAAAAACAAGTCCCGAGGACCTTTTGGTAACTCGTACCAAAAGTCCAGGGGTCTGTGTTGCAAATAACACACTAAAAGACGCACATGTGCAATTAAAACACTCACAGGGGCGTATATGCAATTACTGAAAACATTTCATTCATTTATGAGCATCCAGAACTACAGGGCTAATGTTGCAAATACACCCAACATACACGTGACGAAGCACGTGGCTCACATAAACATGGGCATAAGTGCAAATAACTAAAGTATGAGGTCCAATGTGCAAAATACCCTAAAACTAAACAACTGACGAAAGTAATTACAGGACTAAAACGAAATAAAAACAAGAGCTGGGCCTAAGGGTAATTTACCCTTTATTACTGATGAACCTCAGTTTCATCATCTTTATTTCCCATAATTAACCCCCTTGCTTAAAAGTTTGTCAATAAATCCCTGTTAATGTCCTATAATTAACAGAGTCCTTAATGAATTAAAAACCACAAAAAATTGACAAAACAAAAATTCGTGGTATTTTTAGACTTAAAAATACCTTCAAAAATATTTCAGGCCCTTGTTTGATCTCTTTTCGAGTTTTGGTCAACATGAAACTTGTAGATCTCATCAAGATCTACAACTTTCATGTTTTGAGTTTTCTCAAATTCGGCCAATAGGGCCCTCAAAAATAAGAAAAACCTTCTGAATAATCTGATTGGGCACGTGGCCCATTCTGGGGGCGCCACGTGGCCCCGCCCTTCTTGTCTTATCCGCCATCTTCCTAGACCGTTGGATCTCCCTCTGATCGGACGGCCAGGCCTTCTCCACGACCCGCTTCTATTTCTGGCCATTTGATCTTCCCCCGCCTTAATCTCAGCCACTCGTTGCCGCCTCTCGTCCCTTGCGCCACGTGTCGACTGAAGAGCCCTTCGATCACGCTCTAAATCGTTCATCACAGCCGTCTCTTCGAAGACCGCACCTCAACCATTCGATCCACCTTCGATCCCATCTGAGCCATTCTTAGGCGCCGTCTCCTTTGCATGACACGTGGCGCATCCATCCGCCTCTGATCGCACCGCCCCAGATTTAATCCCATCCTCTCGTTCGCGCTTAGATCTCCACCGTTGGATCTCCAGATCCAACGGTCGGAGGCCATCGTCAACCTCCGATAACCCTTCTCTTTCCCACGATTCACCGCACGAACACCTCGCCCCCTTGCTATTATTCCAATCACTCCGACCATCATCTCGACTCACTAACCGTCCCACGGTCTTCGCCACTCGACCAGCTCCCTCGCGCATACCTCCACGATCCACGTCGTCTTCCCAGTCGTCCCACATCCCCCTCGCAAACCACGACGCCACTCATCGGCTCCGCCACTTCTCCCTTCAAATACTCCGCTCCTCCCGACATTGCAACCCGTCCACCTTTACGTAGGGGCAGGGCCCAGCCCTCCTCCGTCTCCCAGTGACAGGGGGAGGCGGAGGATCGAGCGAAGACGACCACTGCCCCCGGTGTCGACCCTTCACCAATCACGGCGTCGTCGCGGCGCTCCGAGCCCGCTCGAGCTGCCTCCAGTCGCTGCGGAGGTCCAGCGAAGACCGGGGCTTCCACCGCGAAGCCCAGCCCAAGCTCCCGCTCCATCTCCGACAAGGTAAGTCCTTCTTCTTCTTCCTCTGTACTTTTTGTTAATTTCCATTAATTTTCTATGCTATCTGGTTCATCCTCAACCTCAGATGACCACTCCAGTAGCTTCGCTTCCGTCCCCCCCTTTTTCGCGACACACTCCGCTCGCCGTCTTCTTCTTCCTTCATACCTTGTCACCTCCGACCCACCTCCTCCGCCCTCACGGCGGAGGAGATTCGAGCTCCCCATGTTCTTTACGCCCGCCTGAGCTTCCACTTCATCCACGCACGCACACGATTATGCCTCGGCTATACACCTAACATGCAGGTCATCAAGAGCTTCAATGACCGGAGCTTGATCGGAGCAGACTTCATCGACTTCGCTGTGGCCATCCGAGCTCCGACGAGCGACGCCAGTTGCCTATGGACCTTCCCAGAGCTCCGGGCTTCCTCGACGACCACTTAGGGAGCTTCGGGGAAGACCACACCGATGGAGAAGGAGCGGCGGAGGAGAGCCACCTTCGCCGGAGCCCAGAACACGCCGCCAGCCTGCGGCCGAGGGAGATGAGCAGCTACCGTTGGATGGTCCACCCCCGGTGACCATCCAACGGTCCAGAAGCGGCCACGTCATCGACTCCTTCAGCTGTTGGATCTGTTCGATCCAATGGACCGCGATGGAGCCACGCGTCGTCACCAAAGCACGCCCGAGCCTCCGTATCCAATCCTACAGGCTTGGCTACACCGTGCCTCCTCCGAGCCTGCGCCGAGCCATCAGCAGCCGCGGACCATCCGAGCCTAGCCGAAGCTACGCCGAGCCTCTGCCGAACCTGACTCCGAGCCTGAGACAGCGCGTGCTTGGCACGTGCCTCTTGGGCAAATTGCAGAGACTCCCCACGGATTTCTTCAATTTGCAAAAAGGTCCCCGCGCGTTTGGTGAAATTACAGGGAAGGACTCGCGCCTTATTTTTATTTCTTTTTAGTCCCTCCCAGGGACCTTTTTGTAGTTATCTTTTCATGTTTTCTTTCAGTTATGCCCTTGCTTTCTTTGTTGAATATCTTGAGCTACGTATGTCCAATTGAGTTGATTTCAGTTTCGTTTTAAAGCTGGTTTGATGATCTTTCAAATGGCATGCTTGATTACTGTTTTGGACACAATGATTTTTGTTATGTATTATTTTATAGCGATGTGTCTATTTGAGCTCAATATGATGCCTTTCTTAATATTATTCATCACATCTGCCTTTTTTTTAAGGAACTCGAAATTGACTCGTATTCACGTTTGCTCATTATTTTCTATCTAGGGCATATCTCCATTGCATCGCATTGCATTTACTTGCACGATAAAAATGATTAAAAAATATGCATGTTTTATTTTAATGCATTTTTGTATCTCTGCATGTGATTGACCTATATGCTTTAATTCAACACTTAATTAAATATACTTAAATCCGATTAATACGAGAGAGGCTCGTGTCCCTGAGTTCAACCTTGGTTTCTTGCCAAGTAAAATAAAAATACTTTTACGATCACCTCATTTCGATTGACCACGTATATCTCTAAATGAGGTGATCGCTTTGACGACCCGAAATCGGCCCGACTGCACCGACATTTCTAGGTGCTAATTTAGCACTATTAAAAGGACGATTTTGCGGTTCATCAATTACGCGGGCCGTCGGATGCGCTCCACGTGGATGATCTGACGGGTACGCTGGTGGGCGCTCCAGATCTCCTCTCCAAGGATCGGACGGTGGCTGCTCCTCCTGGAATGGACGGACGAGATGGCAACTAGAGGTCGAGGCTGATCGGACGGCTGGCGAGGATCCTCGAATAACAGGTGGCCGGCGAGTTTCGCCGGCCTCGTGCGAGTGCTGTGGTCCTCGTCTGCTGCTTCCGGAGATCGGAGAAGATGCGCGATGAAGCTCCGCAGCTGTTGGTGGTCTCCGATGGCCCAGCCGAGCCCTGGAGGGGCTCCGGCGAGGTCGGCGGAGGAGAGCTCCTGGCCTGGATGTAGGGAAGCCCTCAGATGGCCTCCTCTGGACCTGCAAAGTAGCCTAGAAGCTTCGCGGGTCGAGGGCAAAATGCCTCGACCCGGGTTAGGCGGCGTGAAGGTGGTCTGTGCGTCGGAGCGGATGAATCCCGGCGAAGCGACGACGATGGGATTCGAATCCCAGCTCCTGTGCGAGCTGGGTTGAACGGAGGGGCGGAGAAGGTGCGTGGAGGAAAGGCGGAGGTGATGACGGGTTCCGATGATCGAAAGGATGCGCGAGATGGCCGGAATCGACGGAACACGGCGGCGGTACGATTTGGGGCAAACTAGAAATTAAGCTAAATAGAGAAGCTAAGGGGTTACCTGGGCGGATGGTGAGACTATGCTGGAGCTGAGGTAGCTCCTGGTCGTGGCCTCAAAGGGGTGTCTTGGCCCGAGGCTCGAGCTCCTGCTCTGGGCGGAGCACGGCGGCGCTAAGTCGCCGGATCAGTGGAAACCAGCACCTCTCCTCGCTGCGACACGGGCAACCGAGAGCTGTCACCTCAGGGGTTGCTGTGGAGGTCATGGGACAGAGAATGGGGAACCAAAGATGCATGAAAACGGGGGCGGAGCTCCAGACTATATACGGCTAGGGGTCCGGCTAGATGGGAGTCGGGCTTGAAGCTCAGAGCGCGGATCCCAAGGCTAACAGTCGGGCGTGGATCAGTGATGATTAAGGAGCAAATGGAGCCCGAGATTCACGGGTTTGGATGTCGGATCGAGTGGGGATAATATCGAGAAATCGGGTTAAGGGCTCGGATCCGGAACTCTGTGGTCCAAGGGGGGGAGTTGACCGGGGGGTCAACATCCCCCGTGGACCAATCAGGAGTGGCCACGCCATAAATGATTTGAAAATTTGAAATAAAATAGGAAATGACCGAATTATTAAAAACTCAAAACATAAAATATTTTTATTTTAATTTTTTCTATTTTTTTGGTGATTTTTAATTAATTTTTCAAAATAAAAAATAAGGTATTTACATAATAGGGCTATATATAGGTATATGTACAATATAGGGTTTTTAATTTTGATTTTTAATTAATTATTTTTATACATTTTTATTCCTATTTTATATTTTATCTATTTATATCATGAAATTAGGAATAAAAAGATATTTTTATTTTATTTTTATCATTTATATACATCGGTAAAATAAATAGTTATGTACAATTATGTGCATGGCATATGTACAATATTTTTTTGTAATTTTAATTTTGTTATTTTTATTTGATTTTTGTTTTGTTTCTTTTTATTTATTTTATTTACAATATATAACATAGAATATTTACAAAAAGTTTAGAAAATAATTTTATTTATTTATAAGGTTAAATAAATAAGGAGGCATGGTCTATGTACATGGTGAAAGGATATTTTTGGTCTTTTTGGTTTTTAGCTTTTTGTTTTGTTTTTATACTTTATAAATATGTACAAATATTTACAAACATATTTTTGGGTGAGGAAAATATAATTTTATTTATTTACAAAAATATATACACATGAGCCCCTATCTCCCTCTACTTGGCTTTTGTGCGGTCAGGCCCATGCTGAGCCCTCCCTTGGGTTAGGTTGCTCAATATTTATTCTAAATATTTCCCTCTTTTTCTTTTTCATCTTTATTCTTTTATTTTTGCACAAAAACATGCTAATTATAGATATTTACAAAATGCATGCTTTTGTTAATTATTCCTATTTACAAGTATCTACATGCATTTGCATAGGTTTTTGTAGCTAAAATATAAGAATAAAGAGTGATGAATGGGTATTCATCAGGCCTCTACGTCATCGAAGATGTAGGGGGATGCATTTTCTGATGGATTTGTGCTGTATTCATTCCTAAGGATCTCGCAAACTGTATCATGTACAAGATTCTCTCTAGAGGAGAGGGACTCATCGGTGCTAGCTGGGTTCTGTCTCCATGGCCCAACGGTGTCTACATGTACACAATCTGCTTTTGACGAAGCGTACTCGATGCTAGATTCAGAATATGGCCTCTGCCACCTTGTCTGCTTCATCTCAACTTCCTCATCTCCGCCTGGAGTTTGGAACTAAATCTTCCCGATCTTATAATCAAATAAGGCCCCTGTTGTTCTAAAGAAGGGGCTTACTAGAATGATATGGGAATCTCTCCAGTTTCGAGGGGTCTCCATATCAAGGATTGTAAAGTCCACCATATAATCTCGACCCTCGATTTTAATGATAATGTTCCTCAATTATCCCTTGGACCTCTTGGTTGATTTGTCTGCGAACTGGAGTAAGGCTATGGATTTCCTAAGAGGTCCTAGATTTAGCCGCTCATAGAGGGCCGTGGGCATCATATTAACTGAGGATCTATTATCTAGGATAGTGCGTGCAAACGCAATGTTATCAACATGACTCACCACATAATGGGCACCCATGTCCCTTCTCTTTCTTGGAAGCATTCTTGATGGCGCAAGTGTTGGCTACTAACAAAATGTGCTTCTCAACACGACTTTTGGTTTTCCTGCTGACCCTAGTAGGTGTGCATTTCACCTTAAGGTACTTCTAAAATGCAGGTGTCATGTCACATACTTATCAAAAGGGATTGTGACCTTGATGTATTTGTTGCATAACTCTGCCATCTCAAGGTCATCTTTTTGTATTTTTTAGTCTTTTTCTTCTTTCTAGCCTTAAGGGCACATGGGAAAGGGATTATTGATGATAACTCAGATTGAAACTGAAAGATTCTTATTCAAATGGGAAACTAAGTTCTGTACAGGACTCTGACTCTGACTCTGATATGGACTCGGATGAAAAAGCAAATCCTATGGCGAAACAGGTGATGCATCTACCGCTGCTCCTGGTGCGGGCTCCACATCTGGTTCGCTTGATTCACTGCCAATGCTCCTCTCCTTCTTCTTGCCATGGTGCTTTGAGGACCTGAAAATCCTCTTATTCCGCTGGTGGTGATGGTGATGCTGCTCCTATGCCTCTAAGTTCTCCTCAGGTAGAGACTTGGCGGTGTTTTCCTCATGTACCTGCGCCCGATCAGGTACGGTCACAGTCCTTCCGCTCTTGAGGGACATATGATTCACATTATCGTACGAAAGGATCTCATGTTCAAATAGAGAATAATCTGAATAATATAGCTAATCACGTGGTCGGTGCTGGACCTGATTCAGGCTATTTGGGTTGGTCTGAACCTGGGCGGGAATTGGGGTCTTTGGCACCATCTACTCATCCTGGGTACGTGAAACACGGTTCAGATCTATTCTGATATCTAGGTAATCATTTTGTATCTGTTGGACCCTATTGGTCAGGGTCTGGATGGCCAAGGCGAGGGACTCCAATTCACTAGTGGACAGGGCTTGTTGCTACTAACTAGAGGATGAGTGATTCGGCTGTCTATACTGTCCATGCTGGCCTTGTCGATACTGGTGCGGGTGGGATGGTGCGATATAAGGTGGTGGAGGGCCTTGCTGGCCCAAGTGGAATGTGCGCTGCTGCTGGTGCTGTTGAGGCTGGTATCCTTGTCCTGGCCGGGACTGCACAAAGTGCGGTGCAGAGATGGAGCTGGTTTCCTGATAAGCTAAGGAAGGTCGGTGTGGCTGACCGTTCCCTATCCCCGACTGTCTGCCGACGGGGTCATGGTTGTACCACAGCCCGTTGATCTCGAACACATACGAAGGCTCCTTGTAGACCGATTCCACCTGTGGGGGTGAGTGCTGCTCCTGCTGAGTGTACTGCTGCTCCTCAACCCAGCTGCTCTAAGGCCCCTGTAACTGCTCCTGTACAAGATGAACTCGATGTACAGGTACATGTGGTGCAGAAGGGACATGTGCTATATCTTGGCTACCTTCTCAGTCAATTCCTCCACTTGTTTCGGCAATCATGAAAGCGCCTCAAGGTCAGCGATCCTCTTGTGGATCTGCTCTACCATAGTGAGCTTATCAGCTATTATCCCCATGCTAGGGATTAGGTCATCTGTCAGATCCGCTACAGTCCTCCTAGTTGTCTCATTAGATAGGCTTGAGGGAGACAACTGATAGGCCCTGGTGGCCTGAGATTTGCCTGTTTCCCCCATCTGCTCCAGAATCTTCCACACGGCATCTTCGTTCTTATTTAGATAGCTTCCTCCACAGGCTGCACTCACTAACCTCTGTATTTCTGGGGTCATGCCACAGAACAAGGTCTGGACTAAGATCGCCTTGGTAATGCCATGGTAGGGGTATTTTTGCATCAGATCATTAAATCTATTCCAGGCTTCATAAAATGGTTCGTGGAGACCTTGGGAAAAGCTAGCAATCTTCGTCCTCATCTGGTTAGTCCTACTGGGCAGGTAGAACTTTTTCAAGAACGGATCTTTGAACTGCATCCAGGTCATACATCTAACCCCGAGATTCTTCAGCCAATGAGCAACTTTATCTCCTAGGGAAAACAGGGTAGCCTCAGCCTGATGTAATCTTGTCCAACCCTAGGGTGACTAAGGTTGTTGCATACCAGCTCGAAGTCTCTCAAGAAAGCATATAGTTCTTCGGTGGCGTTTTCATTAAACTTCGATAGCAGACTAAGAAAATAGGGCTTCAGCTCGAATGCTTATGGGGTACCTCAGGTACAAGCCAACTGTGTATCTCATTTTCAGCTGGGTTGTAGGCGTCTATCATCGGTCGGTCAATTCCTCCTGCCTCAATCACTTGTCCCATTCTAGCCATAAGTTCTGCATTCAGTTGCTTGGCTCTAGCCAATCGGGCAAAGACTTGGTGCATAGGATCATCTCTCGGTTCCTCTTCTTCAGGGGGTCTTTTAGGAGGCATCTTGGTTTTCGGTTCGTCCTCTTCACCTGGGTAAAGAATGTGGTCTAGTTAGAGGGCGTAGTAATGAAGACATTCTCACATAGGCGATGGTTTTCCTCAGTGATATGAGAGGAGAAAAAAAGGAATGGTTTGAGAGTAACCATCCTGAGAGTGGGGGATCCCGGACTCAAGAGGGTCATGAACTCGGGTTGGCCTAAGTTGCGCTTGGGCCGATAAAGATGAACTTCGTGAGGGGTTCAAGGAGAGATTTGCGAAGCGTGAGTAGATATCCCCCCAGTCAGTCATCTTTGATGGCAGAAAGAAGAGTCGGGAGTACAAGTATATAAAGATAGGATTTTACTCCTACCTGAAGCAAGCAAATGAATCACAAACCCTGATTTCACACTCAACACGGTGAAGGACCCGAAATCGAGTCTGATTAGTCTGGTTGATTTTAAGTGTGATTTTTTAGACAAATAGCAATGATTACGTGACCTATAGGGAAGTCGGCTCAAAGCCGGATACGTCTCCCCTGTTTAACCTGTCGTCTAAGATATCAACGCCCTTCCTTTCTTCGCTCCTATCCCTAGCTGAGAGTTCAAGGACCTGTCTCTATCTACCTACCGAAGTAGGCGGAGGCTGACAACGCTTTAACTTTGCCCCTATCTACCTGCCGGAGCAGGCGGAGGCTACTAGCAACTTGTCGCGGTGCACGACAATTTCGCTCCTATCTACCTACCGGAGCAGGCGGAGGCTACTTGGCGCTGGTTAGTTGAACCCATAATTCTGCCTGTGATATTTGTTCAGATTAGGATACATGATATGAAAGGTGGGGATTTTGGCTCTGCCTTAGGGTGTGCACACACACACTCTGTACCCTCACTCAGCCTGAAATCAATGTCGAGGTTATTCTCCCGCAAACAGAATTTCCAATTTTATTTTGATTTTTTGGGTCGATTTGTTTAGCAGTCCCAATTTAAATTAGATGACCACTTGATTAGTCCAACACACGAGACAAGCCTATAGTCTAGTCCCAATTTACTTTAATCCAAAGTTAGAAAACCAAGGGAGGAGTCGAGAAAAGTCGATGTACGATAAAACAATGATGTCATGCCAAGTTCATAAGACTTACATTGATCCTCGCGTTCTACATGCGGGATGCAAAATAGAATTGAAATTTATCTATATGGATGCAAGCGAGAAAAAGCCGCTCCTAGACAAGCAGTTCTATTAGCGAGTGAAGAACAATTTAGATTTGGCTAAGATCTACAGTCTAAGTGCGTCTTTTAATGGTGAAGTGTGGTCCTAGATATTAAGAGCACAAACAGTCCTAAGAGAGCTCTAAGAGCCGCAAGTGCATGTCCTATCCTACATCAAGCAACCACAGAACACACAGAGACTCTTTTTATTATTACTTACACACGCGAGAACCCAAACGAGAACCGCTGTAAATGCAAACTTTTTTCTTTTTTACAAGTCCTCTCAAAGATCACTCTATTTAATTCGATGCAGGTTCCTCGGCTCGCCTGGCAAAGCGCCTTCGATTCCTTGTATTCCTCACACGAAAATAAGTGATGGTCAGAGAAAGGACGACACAGAATAAACAAATGCTGAAAATTGGACAGAAAAATATTAACAAGAAAAACCAGGAATCAGACTACCCGGAGATGGAAAACCTAAAATCTAAATTTTCTAAAAAATAACCTGAGCCGTGCCTCCCCAGCAACGGTGCCATTTGAAAAGTGCCTAGTTTACCCTACTTAATTCAATCGGATTAACGATTATATTTTAATGATGTTCGTTGTAGTCGGGTAAAATCAGACTTATCAAAAACACTTTGAGTAATAGTCAATTAAACACAAGCGGTAATTTTTTTATTTTACTTGGGCAAGCCCAAGGTTGAACTCATGGAGGTAACTTTTTCCTTAGATTAATTCGAAGTCAATTCCGATGTTAGATTTTCAGAAGAATATTTTTGTGTATTTTTTATGCAATAAAGAAAATGCGATGCGATCTGGACCAATTTTGAAGGTTAAAATGTAAAGTATAGTCAAATTAAGTCCAAAAATTACGAAACTTGGCCAGAATGTGAAATGCAATGAAATTAAGCTATTGCATTTTTTTGGAATTTTTAAACTCTATATGAATTTACTACGAATTAAAAATGAATACAAGGTGGTTTTCACAAAATTAATTTTAATAAACACCAAATTAAATCATTTTTAGATACAAAAATTAACCTAGATACTTTTATATGAGATGAATCCAGGAAAATTATTAAACTTAAAAAATGATAAATTTTGGACTTATTAAAAATCAATGAAGCAAAACACCAACTAATTTATTAAGGCATCGTTATGCATACAAATGATGTGATTTTTGGGCACAATGTAGAACTCTTAAACTAGATCTATTGTGATTTTTTGGTGATTTTTGGAGTAAAAAATTATTTAATAATCAATTAAAGGCACATAGTAGGCAAACTATGTAAATTTCCACAAAAAGAATTATATTAAATTCTTCGAAGCTCACAAAAATGTAGCAAGCCTTCATAATGATAGAGAATAAGTTTCTCTACAATATGCATTTTTTGCAATTAAGAAATGATGTTAAATGAGTGGTTAAATAAATGTGCACACATAGGGGTGTAAATGCAAACAGAACAAAATTGATTAAAACCGAAACATGCTTACATGGACTAAAATGCAATTACCTACAAAGATGAGGATATGAGTGCAATATCTCCACGGGACCACGTATACCTCATGTGATGTTGTTGGCAGGGACTGAAATGCAATTTCCAAAACTAGCAGGGGCCCGGATGTAATTTTCCCAGACGTCACGTGACAGAGATGTGATGTGCGAGGCTCGGACGACGATGAAGGTTCGGGTGCTTGGAGCATGCTCGGATGTAGCTCGGGTGACCCGAGTCTAACGGTGGAGTTGCTGGGTTGCTTCGGCTAGAGGCTCGGGTGCTCCGAGCCTAAGGAGTGGGGAAGAGGCTCAGAGCAGGCGACGTGGCCAAACATGGACCGTCAGATCTCAAGGATCTAACGGTGGTCGTAGGTCCTGGACGAGGGAGATGTGGCGCGCTGTGGGCCGTCCATCAAGATGATCGGACGGTAAATGTGTGTCTGGCTCCTCCTTGCCGCCGCCTACGGCGGGCTTGGCTGGGCTCCGACGAAGGTCAGATAGCTCCGCCGCCTTCTTCCGTGCTCGATGACGACCCCGGCCTCTTCTGATTAGTTGAATAGATTCATCGAAGCTTGGCGGAGCAACCAGACATCCTGGAAGAGGCGGGCGTGGTCTGTATGCCGGAGACGAAGCAGTCAAAGAAGCTCGGGAGAGAGGTCTGGCCAGTGACGAAGGGGGAACCTGCAATGTTAGTGACATGCCAAATCGTGGTGCATATGCTTGCGTGGGTGAAGTAGGGTGCTCGGGGCCTTATGGAGTGAAGAGGCGAATGGGCCGAGGTGTTCCTCCGTCGTGAGGGGTGGAGTAGCGGTTGGAGGTGGCTCGATGACTTGTCAAGATGAACGGAGAGATACACGGAGATGGTAGCCTTGATGCGAAGCTCAATCAATGGTCAGTTGATGGAGAGATTGAGCGAGGAATGCTAATAAATTCGGAAAAGATCGAAGGGGAAGATCAAAGAAGAAGATGAAGAAGTCTACCTGGGAATTGGGGCTCTGATTGGAGCAGCCGGTCGTCGCTCTAGGGCCGGTAGGTGCCCGAGCTCAAGCAGCTTGAAGCTGTAGCTGCTGCACACCCCGCTTATACTTCAGATAATACTCCATTTACTTGTTTCTCTCTATGGGATTGAACCCAACAACACCTGGAGAAAAGATGGCACATGAAGGACTGCAACCATTCTCGTGCCCTAACTCTTCTCCTCCCATCCATGCACGATTGTCAAGAAGTTATTCGGTCGTCTCCACTTCCTCCCTTGGTTCTCAGCTGGCGGGAGCTCGTGCTTGAGCATAGTAGACGTTTCAAGGTGCAGTAACAAGATTTCCTTTGGAGGAGAACATCGAAGATGGCTCTCTATTTTGGTGATATCTCTCCAGTTTCCTCTTATATCTTGTTTGGTGAAGGATTTTAATTGATATTCCTACTTGAAGGCTTGAACTTTGTGTAACCCTTGTGGATAATGAGTTTATCACCGATTATAGTGAAGTAGTTTCTGGGTCACGTTGACCTTGTGGTTTTTCACCACATTATTTTAGCATTGTCTACATTAAAATCTCCATGTTTTTTGGTTCTGGTTTGTTTTGCTTACTCTGATTTGTTCTCGAGACATATTTGTTTTTATTTTTCATCTTGAGTTTGTTCTGCACTTCCCCAACATTTGGTGGGATTGATTTGTTCTCCTCAACCGAGATTGATGTCAGCACATTCTTCCTCCCAACATATATTTACGATTCGAGCACATATATCGGTGCGTATTGATTATGATTATTTATTTTGTGATTTGAAACTTTATATCTTTCAAAATTGGCATCAGTCATATAAGCAAGAAAATGATCTTTACGATATGTATGTAATATAAAAAAAGAACAAGATATTTGCACAATACATAGTTAATAAAGCAACATATTTGAAATAATGATTGTTGAAAGGGATTATAGTTTTATAAACAAAAATAAAAATTACAACAATACCAAGAATATCAACAAAAATTGTTCATTAATGACAAATAATTGGTCAAAATACAAATGACTTGTGTTGTTAATTGAGGGATTCACTAGGAGCAATGATTAAGCATGGATGAGTTTAGGTGAAGAAAGAGAGGACCATGTTGGTCTAATCTTTTAGTGGGCTCGTATACGAGTCATCCTCTTAAGCTCGTGTAGCAAAAAGTCAAAGGGTAACAGAGGATCACATGCATGCTCTCGCTTCGACTTAGATTTGGTAGAGTCAATTTGAACCTCGGATTTCTATAGTTTTGCTACCATTAGCTTTTGGGATTTTTGGATAAATTGACTTAACTATTAATTTGAAATCAAAATGTTCAGAATTCCTGTGACTATTTAAAAATTATATTCATTATGTTGGAAATCAAATGGATGTCTCCTTCAATTGACATCTCCTTTAAAAATATTCCCCATTTATTTTCTCTCTATTACGGTTATTTAACCTCTGGCGTGGGACTTGTGGTTGATGACTATATTTATTTCTCTCTTATTCTTCCATCAGATAACTTTCTCCAAATCTCTTGACCAAAAGTATTGTGAGTTCCTTTCAAGCACGATCAATGTTGGAGTGCATTACAGTTTATATGCATATCTGATTAGTCAATCAGATAGGGGTGCCTAACGTCTAGTCTTGGAGGAGCCAATGGTGTCCGACAAATTAGATATGGAAATCGTTGTATTGACCCTCTCTCAGCTCTTGACACACGACTAATCAGCATAAATCAACAATCAACCCATGAGATAATTAAGCAATGAATAAACATGGAATGAAATTTATTATACCCTGTAAAAAGATGTGTATATCATGTAAGTGTAGGGGTCAAACCATTGAGAGCATGGGGGATAGGTATAATTAGTATTAATTAATAACTAATAAGAATTATTTTTGTATTTTTATGCAATTTTCTGATTTTTGTGAGTTTTTAATTATATTTATTTTTTTTGTATTTTTAAATATTTTTTATATTTTTATTTTTAAATTTTTTAGTTTCTTTTTATTTTTAAAGATATAATATATTTTCATATGGTAATAATAAATTTATAGATATTATATATAATATATAGGATATATAATAAATATATATATATATAAAGGAACAATACTTTTTATTTTTTTAGGTTTTAATATAAAATATGTATTTGTAAGTAATAATAATATAAGTATTATAAGGTAAGTATATATAGGGTATTATAATTTAAATATAGCTAAATATTATCAAAATTTAGAAAAACAAAATGTTCATATATATATTTGAGTTTTTATGTAATTTTGCTAATTTTTATGTATTTTTAAAGCATTAAAATATACAAAATAATGAATAATATAAATAGGTTGAATTGTTTTGGGTATTAAAAATTTATAACAAGTTCAAAAATTCCTAAAATTTTTTATTTATAGTACATAACATAAATTAAAATATAGATAAAACTATTTTTATTTTTAAATATTTTTTTGCAAATTTTTATACGGATTTTAGAGTTTTCATTTTTTAGGGTTTTCTTTATATTATTTATGATTTTTGTACCGAAGGTAGTATAAGTAATAATATATATACTATAACTTTTTGTAATATTTAAAAGTTATTTTATAATTTTTCGGATTTTTGTATGCAAACAACAAATAAAAGGCTCGTATTTAATTTTTAAAAAAATAGGAAATACAATAAAATGTTAAATAAAATTATGGCGTGCTTGAACGGGTCAAGAGGCATCTACCATATTTTCCCTATTTTTATAGCATACAGGAGATAATTAATAAAAATAGAAAAGCATTAATAAAAGGGATTTTTACCCGACAGACCCTAAAATCTTTCAAAATTACCTCTACGACCTTTGAAACATCCTAATTCCTCCCACGACCCCGTAAACTTGCTAACCCTTACCCTATAAACCCTGCGGTTAAGCCCCGTTAATTGACCCGTTAAAATTAACTAGATTCTGTTATATTCATTTATATTATACCCAATTTACTTATTAAATTTACAAGGAGTGCCATTATCTGAGACCCCCCCCCTAGCCGACGATGGAGGCCCCTCCTCTGCCGCTTGCTGCCCCGGCCGGTGGTGGAGCCCCTGCTTCGCCCACCCACCCGGCCGACGATGGAGCCCCCACTTCGCCCCCCGCTCCCCGCGACCTCCCCTGCTCCCTCGCCTTCCACCTGTGTCCCCCTCCCCCCGACCTCCCCTACGCCCCCGCCTCCACCTGCGAACCACCCCCCGACCTCCCCTACGCCCCTGCCTCCACCTTGCGAACCACCCCCACCTCCCCTGCTCCTCTGCCTCCACCTGCGGACCTCCCCGCTCGAAGCCCTCCGCGTCTTCGCCTGCGAAGCCTCCCCCCAACCTCCCGCTCGACCCCCCTGCATCCGACACAGTACCCTCGAGCAGCCCCCTCTTGCTCCGAGCAGCCTAACCCCCCTCCCCCTCCCGCGCGTGCGATGGAGCCCCCCTCCCCCCACCCCCGCCGATGATTGGAGGCCCCCCTCACCGTGCGCGCGATGGAGCCCCCCCTCCCCCCACCCACCGACCATGGAGGACCCCCGCCCCCCTACTGCTGCTACACCCCCTGCCCCTGCCGCCGCCGCTTCGCCGCCCCGGCCACCGCTGCTGCTTCACCCCCCCCGCGGGATGGAGCCCCCCCTACCCCCCGCGCGATGGAGAGCCCCGCGTCCCCCGCCGACGATGGAGCCGACGATGGAGGCCCTCCCACCTGCAACCGTTGCTTCGGCCATGGCAGGATTTTCTTTCCTATTCTTTTTTTTATTTTAGCTAATCCTAGCCGTTGGATTGTAAAGTGGTTAGGTTAACTCAAGATTAACCCAAGTAACTGACTCAATATAGTTAAAATTGACGGCAGGGTTTGTTGGGTAAGACGGAGCAAGTTTACGGGGTCGTGGGAGGAATTAGGATGTTTCAAAGGTCGTAGAGGTAATTTTAAAAGATTTTAGGGTCTGCCGGGTAAATATCCCTAAATAAAAATATAGGCACGGTAGGGATATATTTGCAATAAAAATGAACGTTAAGGGTTCACATGTAATTTTCCATAAAAGATTACGTTATATTTACAAATTTTACGACTAAAGGTAAATACTTAAAGCTGCTAGGGCTTAGCTGCAAAATTCACAATGCCTCATGTGGCGTAACACGAGAGGCGCATGGACCTATCTGTACTTATCACAAAGCTCAAGGGGTCATATGCAACTTTTATAAAAGTTTTTAAATTAAACTTAATATTTACATGGGTAAAACATAAATACAAAAAGTCGATGGAGGTACTGTGAAATTTACCCCTTAAGCGTGATCCAGCGGTGTGTGGCACTCCACGTGGTGCCACTTAAGTTTATCGTGCAGCGGTAGTTCTGATTTTTACAGAAATTATGGGTTTTTATTTTTATTGAAAAACAAAACAAATGTGAAAGTGTCGTTGCAAACCACATCACTCTAAATCAAAAATTATTTGTCTAGCAAGAAATAAAATACGTGATAGTGCTATTATTTAACCTGTATAGCCAATCAGGATCAAACTTAAGAAGGCAACATTACCCGACGGTTATTTACTTATTGCTAATTAAAAAGGATTTTTTTCCTTTTCTTTTTGTTTTTATGTGTTTTGTGCTTTTTATTTTTTTATGGATTTTTAGTATTTTTTATATTTTCTGATGTTATTTTTTAAAATGATTTTTAATTTTGCATTTTTTCTTTTTTGTTTTTAAAAGAATACAATAAAGGAAAAAACAAAAGAAATAAATGTTTTTTTAGATTTTTTAAAAATAGTAAAAATAGTCAACAAAAACAAAATAAATCTTCTTTTGTTTTCTAGAATTTTATACTATTTTTGTGAATTTTATATAATTTTTGTGTTTTCTAAAATTTTAGTTTTTAAAATAATTTATATAATTCTTGTGTATAATTTTATGTAATTTTATATAAGGAATTTAAAATGAATAAAGATAGAAATAGAACCCAAAGTAAATGAAAGCTACTGTTTGGGATTTTTAAAATATAAAACACAAAAATTTAAGGGAAATGGATTTAAAAAGAAGAGGATTTTTTATGCTTTAATTCAAGCCCAGTTATGTATTTTTAATGATTTTGTATGATTTTTTATATGTTTTCTATTTTTTATTTTACGGTTTTCCTGAATGAATTTTTGTATGAAAATTGTACAGATGATCACATATAAAAAGATAAAACATTAACTTTTTTAGATTTTTTCAAGAATTTTTTAAAAAATATAAATCTAACAAAGCAAAATTTGGATTTTTTTTATATTTTAAAAAAATAAAGGAAAATGAAAAATTGTGAGTAATAAAACTAATTAACCAGCACTTCCTAATTTTTAGGGAGTTTTTTTGAAGTGTCTAGTTATATATTAAACACAATTAAAGACTAATTAATTAATCTGCAGAATGGATACTTAGTTGCAATTATTTAAAGGTTCAAAACTGTTTTAATAACAAATGAAAGAACTTCAAGGATAGTTATGCAAAAACACCAGAGATACATGTATCTGCACATGTGAATCACATTTGAAAGGACCTGTTTGCAATTATTTGTTCTTTACATATCAGATAGTAACACAAAATCTCAGACTATTTATTGCAATTATTCCAAAAATCACGTGTCGGTGCATGTGAGTTCCAATCAGATGGACGGAAAAGCAAATAACGAAAACAAGTAGGACATATATGTAATTATTCAAATAGCCTCGACTAGACACGTGTTCAACTTGTCTTTATTTACAATTAAAATTAAATGCAAGATAATAAGCATAAAATCACTAGTGAAATGTGGTACACATGCAGATCGAACGACGATAGGCTGGATCTGATTTGATAGTGCTAAATTGGGATCGACCCGACGGTTGTGATGCAATCTGGCACAACCGTTCTTGATCTAACGCTTCTAAACCCTCCTGGAAGAACGCATTTGAATGTCTGAGCTACTGAGGTTCAATCAATCAAAACTCCTTTTATTTGCATCTGATCTGCTCCCTAATGGCTTCAAAAGGTCCCTGATGATTCTCTACACTGAATGGATGTGCTTATACCGTTCGGTTCTCGTTGATCAAAGATCGGGAGCTCTGGCTCATTTAAGTGTGACGACAGACCTCCAAGTCTTTGATTTAGCTCCAAATCACTCCACAAACCTACAGGATTATTCCTTGCTCAGAGGTCGAGCACCGTCCATAGTAATTGAATAAAAACAAGAGAAAATGAGGGGAGTGGATCAATCTCTGGCGGTGATGGGTGAATTGAAAATTTGGATCTAAGGTCGATTTGGGGATCGTAAAGTGTAAGGGAGGTGGTGAAATGATTATAAATGGTGATGTGACGATCAGAGAAGATTATAATAGTGAAGATGCCCTCCGATCTGGTGAGTCGGAGGTTGAAATAAGATCTACTTATTTAGATGAAAATCAATTAAAAATGTTAGGAATTAAATGCAAATTGAAACTAAATCTAATCTATGATAACCTACAGTAGAAGGGGAAGGTATTGGCCTTGATTCGGCAATGGAAGGCTGGAGAAGCTGAGCTCATCGGAAAGATCCGACATCGGGGTTGAATCTCGCTAATCACTGATTGTCTCGCACTCTTGCTTGTAGGAGGCGCAGTTTCTATCACAAGCTAACCTTCCAAGTACAAAACTAGGGGAGAAATCAGAGAAAAATGGATCCGGTTCAATGAAAGTCCAGAAGCTCTTATTTATAGAGAAAATGACATGGATGATTTAAAATTGGAAATGGGCGTGCAATCCAAGGCGGTTGGAGTGAAAAATAATCGGGCATGAAAATAGAATCAATGAATCTAGTTCGTGTCAAGAAATTGGGAGAAAAGGAGGAAAAATCAGATTGGGAAAAATCAAGGAAGAAGGGTGATTAGACATTTATTCAAATTTTTGGGTCAAAAGGTGGAGTTGACCCGGGTCAATGGACCATGTTCCATCCAATGGGGACACTTGATCCGAATACAGCCAAACAGAAAAAGGCAAAAAGAAAAAATAAATAAAAATAAACATGAAATAAATAATAAATGACTTTAAATTTAAAAATTTTAAATAAATAATATTAATAAATAAATAAACTTATTTTTGGTTAGTTTTAATAAATTAAATAAGTTAAATAAATAGGTTAAGATAAATAAAACCCTTTATTCATAGGTATAAAATACATATATATATATACAACATACATAATTTAATTAATTTATTTCTACAAATAAATATATTATTTTATATTTTATTCATTTACAGAATAATTTAAGGATTTTCAAAATATTTTATTTTATTGTTATAAATTAATTTAATAGTTAATAAAATAGAACTATGTACAATATAGGTGTATTATACCTAAAGAATAAATATATTTATTTTATTATTAGGTATTTTTAGTTTTGTTCTTTTTATTTATACTTTATATGAATAACATAAAATATATACAAAATAATAACAATATAATATTTGCAAAAATATAAATAAATAAATAAATAAAAACGAAAGGAACTATGTAGACACTATGTACAAAACACTCCAAAAAGTCAACTTTCGCATCTTAACTCTGATTTTATGGAACCGCTTTCATTTTAAAGCGTATTTAAGTTTAAACACAATGAAAGTCAGTTTTAGTTTATTTTGAGTTTTTATGGAGTAGATATTTGATTTTACGGCTTTTTCATTGTGTTGTTTCTCTTATTCTGTACAAGGTTTCTTCTTGCTATTATTTTAGTATACCCACTTAAATGGTCCGGTGGTAGTGCAGTGTGTCTACCACCCAAAAGACCGGGGTTCAAATTACCCTCTTGCATAGGTTGCATTAGGTAGTCGATAGCCGACATTAAAAACAGTCGAATCTTTCAACATGGATTTGAGCAAGAATCCATGTAGCCGACCCTACTCATAGCGGGAGAAGGCTTAGAACATTTTTTAGTTCCAAGAAGAAAATATTTTTATTTGATTTTGTTTTCATGATAAATAAAATAGCAGAAGATATATATAATATAATAGTGATGAATTTACACATGTGGACTTGGTTTTCTTGATTTTTTATAAATTAATTGTCTTATATCCGCATACTTTATTCCTTTTCGATTAGATCTAGTCTTAACCTACTCTCGAGGTCAAGATCATCCTATATTTATTACATATCTACAATCTTCTTATTTCTTTATTTTTTTTCTTTATTTCTTTATACAGTTATTTTGGGTTAAAATAATGATAAATATACACTATTTACAGATGATATGAGATTATTAAAAGATGAGAATTAATGATAATTATAGGTGTTTTAGGTGTTTTGCAAGGGATTTTAAGCCAAAATGATATATTATTCTCTATATTTTTCATCACATTCTTTATCTATTATCCTCCTAGCTCAGACAAAACAATAAAAATCATCTCTAATTCACCTAAATTAACAATTAACCCTCTGTTAATAATTAACCCTAATTATTGTATAAAATCAACACTCTTTTATTTTCCTTATTTTCTTTTATCTTCTCTTTATTAAAATCTAAAAAATTAGATAATTATTGTATATATTAATTTTGGTATTAAAAATAAATTAAAAATACAAAAATGCAAAAAAAGTAAAAGAGGTGTTGTTGTTTATTAAAAATGCTTATAAAAATTCTAGTTTGTGCACATTACTTATTTTGGCTTTTTATTCAACTTGAAACTTGTAGATCTCATTGATATCTACAACTTTTATTTTTTACTTTTCTCTGATTTGAATTCTTTTTATTTATTTTTTATTTTGTCTTTATTTTTACTTTTTGAATAATTTCATTGGGCCATGTGGCACTCTTTGGAGCTGTCACGCGGCCCGGCCCCTCTTCTCCATGTGCCCACTTCTTCGTTGTTCATCTCCTCCCGATGGAGTCCATCCTGGCCGCACACCACCACTTCACTCTCGACTATTGGATCTGATCTTATGATCAGATCTGGACCTCATGTACCTGCCCCCAATTTCGACCGTTGGATCTCCAGATCTAACGGTCACCGACCCATCTCCTTCCTCTGGTAACCCCATCCCCTCCCCCACCCCCCCACACACACAGAGAGACACACAATTGCCTCGCCACACCTTCCTCTTCTCGCATTTCTCCTAACTGTTACCAATGCCTTCTTCCCTCACCATCACCTCCATTACAACGCCCTAACTCTCCTCCTACTCACCCGGTCATTAGTGCTCCACAACTTAAACCCCAGTTCGACACATGGCCGTTAATTACACCTCCGCCACCTTCTGTAATGGCCATATTCTCCAAAAAAGCTCCACCTTTGCCCTCCATTCTTCCCCTCCACCATTTCACAAAGAAGCGTCCTTGCCCTCTTCTTGTCTCTGTGATAGAGAGACGATGAATCGAGAAGCTACGATGGGTGTGTCCTCCAGGTGAAGACCCATAGCCTTAGTGGGCATGTTGTAGCCCTAATCCGGCTGCCTGAGCTGCTCCCCATGGTTGAGGGAGTTCAGGGAAGATCGGAGTGGCCTCCGCCGCTCAGCCCAAGTCGCCTTCTTCGCTTGCAGCTTGTTCAATCCAATAGATAAGATCCTTATGGTTTTCGTTTTGATTTTTCCTTTTTAATTAGGCTCTCACAGTCGACCTCACTCCCAATTAATCATCACCACACCTTCACCAGACATCCCTCATTCACGTCGTCCACTCCAATCGCCCTCTTCCTTCTTCCGTAACCCCCTCCACCCCCACTCTAGGCCTTCTTCTCCGACAGAGCCCACGAAGAACCCATTATGGGCACCACCTGCTACGCTCCGATTCCATCCATACCATTCCCCCTGCTTTGGCTATTCCTACGCTAACCATCTTTGTTGGTATCCTCTTTAATTGTTGGACTGTGAATAGAGATCTATTCTAGAACTCCTCCTCCGGTGTGGGTACATCGATCTATAGGGCCTCAGTCCTTCGCCATAGCTTGAGCTTCATCGCTAGCCACCCAGGCTCTCTTGGGATCTTCAACGGCTACTAGAAAGCACGTAGAAGCTCTTGGAATCTCACCGGAGCTCCAATCACGTTTCCACCAAGCGGCGGAGGAAGGGGCTCCAGATCATACAGATGTCGTTGGATGGAACCCCTCTGGCATCCATCCAACGGCTGAGGCATAGCCATGTCACCCCCTCTGAAGCATGGAGGCTTGGTGGGATCGAACCCCACCTAAAGCACCTCGAGTCGCCACGTGGTCCGAGGCACCTACTGTGGCATCAACCCTCACCCCGAGCCTAGCCTACACACATGTTTAGCGCATGTAGCTAGGAAAATTGCATACCGCGCAAATTTCAAAATTACAGATAGGTCCTCCGTAAGCTCACGTGCCTCACTTGTCGTGCCTGAGCAAATTGCAAACGGGCCCGATCAACTTTTAAAAATTATAAATATGTCCCTCCCAAGACTTTTTTGATATAGTTTTGCTTTTTTTTCCATGTTTTCACTACATTTATGCCCCTAGACTTTTTAAATATCTTTGAGTATATGATATCCTATTTCGTTGGTTTTAGTTTCATTGTGTTACATATTTAACTCTCTACCTCCGGCTATATTTATTTACTATTTTGACACATCAAATCATAGGACTAAATTTTTAATATTTAATGTGTCAAATGCTCTCTAATTAAATACCATGAATTGAACTTGACTTATTTTTATGCGTCAATTGCTAATGAAATTGATTCCTTCTCTGAATGCTCAATGATTTGATTAATTTAAGGGTAAAGTTGCACACCTCATTCTATTTGCATTGCATAGCACATTGTGACATCTAACTTGCTCAAAACCAAATAAAAAATGCATATCATTCATTCACCACATGCATTGCATCATTTCGTGCATTTATTTTATGCCCTTTGCATAGTGAACATGGTTGACCTAGGTTAAGAATTAATCGCTCAATTGAAGCATTTTTTTCTGATTAATTATCGAAGAAGCTCATGTCCCCATGTTCGACTTTGGTACACTTGCTAAGTTTAAATACTCCACATATTCAAAGTGTGGTGTTTCGATAGATCCATTTCCGCTTCCTGTTCTATGATAATATGTGACTCTTAAAGAGGCAAAAATGAGATTTGCCCATGTATATTTGGTTTAATGGCTTCTTTTTGGCAGAAAATTTTGTTGCACTGCATTGATCTTTTTGTGCTCCGACGGATATAGAATCTTTTTCTGCCCATGTTTTGGGGTCTTAGAAAACATCATAATTTAGGAAAGAAGCTGACCTGATTCATTTTCTTTCTATTCTATTTTTTTATCTCTCCTGATTTTGGTGTTTATTTTTGCTTGATTAATTGAAATTTTCTCGAACAATTTTTCTACAACCGATAGTCTTTTTTAACCACCAGCAAAATTCATTTATCAAAATGACGTCGTTGTAGGGGATGAGTTAGATTTTCTGACTAGTTCTTGACAACCACCCATTTCTTCATCACTTCTTCACTTTTACCGGACAACACCTTATTTGTCGAAAACTCTTTTCAAAATGGTACCGTTGCCAGGGAGGCGTAGCCACGTTTGAGTCTTTCAAGTTCTATTTTGTGATATTTTTATTTCTCTATTCTCTTATTCTCATTTTTCTTGATCTTCTCGATTTTCATGGTTTTTGAGTTTCTCTTTTTCTTTTGTTATTTTCTTTATTTTTCTATTTTATTTTCTTTGATTTGTTCATGATTTTGTGTGTTTTCTTTTTCTATTGATTTTCACAGTTTTTCTTTTATCTATTTTCATCGAGTTTTTATTGAGTCTTCTTCTCGGTTCTTGTATTTTTTATTCTGATTTTTCCGAGATTTTTGTTTGATTTGTTATCTGTCTTTGCTAACCCATTTGTTAGGGCCTACAGGATTAACTGACTTCCTAGGAAGCTAGCCCAGCTGATAGTGTAGAGACTGAATCTTTCTACTATGAGTCGGTTATAGGGGAGTAGAGCGAGTTAGACATCGCATATTTTTGTGTATTTTTTTAGACTCTACATTTTTTGTTTTCTTCTGAGAGTTAGGGCCTTTGCATGTTTTTCTATTTTTGTGAAAGAGGAAGGTGCACTTGTTCGTTTGTATTTTTGTAGGAGTCCATTACGTACATCCCGACTTGTAGATGGACTTTGAACATTTTCTCGGGGTCTATTTTACTAGGTGTCAGTGCACTTGGGAGACCTCATAGTGGTTTTCGATTTTCCATCATTTTTATTTGTCTCACGTGATTTCTAGATGCTAGGGGTGAATGCATGATTGATTAGACGAGTAAAGTAAAACCTATCTTCTTAATCCACACTTAGGCGTAATGTAGAATTTTTGAAAACTAATTCGTTCTTACACTAGAGCTGCTTGATTAGGTCTCAATTTTTATGACTTTTTCATGCATTGGATCAGATTTTAAAATTATGTGTGGATCACTTGCATGTAGACTGTTGGCATCATGTATGATTTCTAACTCTGCATGCATCATGGTTTTTGAACGCATTATGTGATTCCCCCTCCATGAGACATATCTGTCACTGAAAAAGGAAAATTAACATCCCACTAGATATTTTTGAAAATATCAACAAAAGGTGAAAACTTTTAAAAAGAGATTCTTTTTCCTTTTAAAAACTTGACCAAAAAATACTTGGGCTTAACTTGTATTGGGAGAGAAAACCCCTCATTGTTGCAGGTACATAACTCCATACAAAGTGGGTGAGGATGCAACCATAAGGATTAGAGCCAAAAGTACTTGGACTTGCGCCCTAAGTACTTGTGCATCACTTTTTGGTGCATGGTTGCAACTGCAAGCACTTGCCTCAAACCATATAAAGTCATTTTAGTGTGCTCTGCCTCACATTTCCCTTTGGACCTATAACCCGGCAACCCGGGTAGACGGTACCACTATTTGAGGGATTGTGAGGATGTATGTTGGGCGACAGGGTGACACCACCTATGAGTATGTTTAATAAAACTGCTTAATCACCAAAATAAAATTGAAAAAAAAAGATTGAACTCTTACGGTCTCCACCATGTGAAGTTGGCGAATCTGGGGTTTGCATTGTGTTTGTTTGCGGGGTGTGCATTATTCAGCGTCTTATACGCCTTCACACTTGTGATCTTGATTTGACCTTGTATTCTCTTTCGTATTTCTTTTTGATATCGATGATGATGATTAGATGGATTTTATGCTCAAACTCTGTGAGCTTTCGATCTTCCACCATCTAACATATGTCTTCATAGACTCGAGATGACCCTCTTTTCGAGTCGGTACCGCTTAGTCACAAGGTGGGTCATACCCATACTTCCTTGCCTCCCAGCCCTTTAGTTGAGGTATACCCATGCCTCAACTTTTTGTCTACTTCTCCCGCACAATTTTCCATGAGTTCTTATGAGACTTTTTCCTTCCCAAAGGATTCGACGAATATGGCTAGAGGGAAGGCATTGGTCGAGGATAAAGCTATTGAGGACAAACATGTTGAGAAGAGATCGTCAGATGAGAGACCTGGAGTAGCTTCGGACATTACATTAGGGATTATAAACACACTCCAACATATGAGCTTACAGATCAGTGATCAGTGTAGAGCCCGGGATGAGCTTAGAACTGAGATCACTGCGCTGAGAGCAGGAGCCGAGAACCCACAACCATATGTCATGGTTCCCTCTACTTTGAGAGATGAGTCTGACCCAGGAGCTATGACGCTACACCATTGGATTTGGTTACCACTGAATCAAGGGCCATACAAGTTGAGACCGTCCTTTACTTCATTGCTTCTCAAGTTCTATGGGAATACTTCAGAGGAGTCGTTCACTTTTTTACAGTATTTTGAGATGATGTGTGGAACAGCTAGCTATCCAGGAGTTACTCAAAAGGCTATACGCGTCAAGGCCTTCCCCTTCGCCTTAGCAGATAAGGCTCTTTACTGGTTGAGTCATTTGGGGAGGGAGATTTGTACATGGATGATCTGAAGTCCACTTTCCTGCTTAAGTATTTTCCTTTGAGATGGACGAATATGATGATGAGTCAGATCTCCAACTTTTCGCAGCTTCCACATGAATAATTCCATAAGACATGGGATTGATTCAAGGATTTGACTGAGATATGCCCTCACCACGAGATATCGTTGAAGGTTCTAGTTCATAACTATTTTGGAGGACTCCAGTCGTATGTTTAGGGCCTAGTGAGCACCGCATGTAGAGGTAGCTAAATGAACAGGGATGATGAGTTAGTTTGGTTCCTCTTTGAGGGGATGACAGATAATTCACGTGTTCTTGACTCTACTCGGGCATTCCATAAGGGCCCACAACCACCACATTACCAACAACATCAGAAGGTGGAACATATTTTAGATTCTTATTCACGATCCGACATGGGATTCATTAGTGAGAATGGTCAACATGATTCAGAAGCAAGTTTAGGATTTAAAGCCACTGTGAGAGTTGGAGAAACTCTCATTACTTACACAATAGTTGAGCGATCTGACGAAGAAGGAGATAAACGAGAGAAATAATCCGAAGTCGTGTCAATCCACAAGGTAAATAGACAGTCACTAATTTAACCTCGGATGAAATCCTCGGTTAATCAACAATTAACCCACAATAATTAATAAAGCAATTAAATCTCAAAAATATGGAGAACTCTACATGCAAATATGTATACGTGTAAGCATGTGTAGAAGTCAAACACTGGGAGCAAACGATAGGAGGCATGATAAATGCACAAAAATTTTGTCATGTATCTCTTGTCCATTTTATTGTTTTATGGGTCTTTAATTTTATATATAATTTTATTTATTGTTTTATAATTTTGTATTTTCTTTTTATAATTTTCAATTTTTTATATTTCTTTTTGATTTAAATATAATATATATATGTATATGTGCAAATACAATAAAAGGTATATATAGATACTATATAGATAAAAACATGTAAATATAGTCAAAATATAGCAAATAATATGTTTTTGCAATTTTTACATTTTTCTAAATTTTTTTATTTTTCTAGATTTTTGCTTATTTTTATGCATTTTTAAAGCCAAAAATATCCCAAATATGGGATTAATAAATAGTCGGAGATTGATTTGGGATTTAAAAATAATAAATCAGTCCTAAAATAACTCAAAACATTTTTAATATATAAATAATAATATATAGACAATTATAAATCAGAAAAACATATTTTTGGTAATTTTGTAGAATTTTTATATTTTTTGTTGGATTTTGGAACTTTTTGATTTTTATCATTTTATTTATCTATTTTTAGAGGTTTTTGATTTCTGGACTCAATAAATGCTAAAATATATCATACGTAATTTTTTTGGAATTTTTCAAAACCTTTTTTTATAACTTTTTGGTATTTATAAATTAGACATGGATTATTTAGGCTTCTTTTCATTTTTAATAAATAGATTAAATGCTTAAAATGCCAAATAAAAATATGGGCGTGAATATAAAAGGCATGAAGCATCTAATCCTATTTTTGTGGTATTTTAGGAGCGAGCTAAGTATTTTTAATAAATAGATCAAAGCTACAAAAATACATATCCTAGCAGGGACATAAATGCAATAAAAATAAAGTGCAAGGGTACATGAGCAAATTTGCCAACATTTATTTTAACTTTTCATGACTAATTTATAATATACAAAAATGCTAGGGTTTATTTTGCAATTTTTCCCCAGTCACGTGGGGACAACACGTGACTGTAGGAGGGACCAAAGTGCAATATACAAAAATCTTGGGGGCTTGAGTGTAAAAAGCCCACTTTATTTACAATGTAACTTTTATTTACATAAGTAAATAATAAAATACAAAAACAAGCAGGGATATATATGCAAATTACCCCTTAAAAGGCGCGATCCAACAGTCGATGCCCCTCCACTTATCCATGTGGCAACGACAGGACGACGGATGACACTTCGCACTTGGACGCTTTCGATCAAATCGTGGGCTTCATAGAACAACGGAGACGTGGCGATGACGGATAGTGCAGATCACAACTGGAGGTGCACCCTTGATCGAACGGTAGCTGCTCTCTTCGAATAAAAGGGAAGAACAGGTGGTTCCCCTTCCTTCGATCGCCGACTACTCCCTCCTCCAGTGGCTTCTGATGAAGGCGTTTGGCTTTAAACCTTCGGGGGAGTGGTCCGCAGCTATTGATGGTCGCGAGGGGGTCCAGGGCACAAGGATTGACAAGGCAAGCTCCGACAAGGATGGAGCTCCAAGAACCTACATGTTGGCTTGATTCGAGCCCAGAAGGGCTTCTTGGTGCGCTGACTTGCACAGCAAGGAAGAATGGCTCGAGGGGGTGCTCCTCGACCAAAAAAATGAAGCTAAATCGCAAGGAAACGAGATGGTCGGAGATGCTCAAGTGAAGGGCAGTGGCGAGCATCAATTCGCAGAACCAAGGCGGGTTCCGGGTGGTCTAGGATGGCTAGCAGGTGGAGAACGTGAAGGGAAATGAAAGCGAGGTGGAAGGAGAGTCGGCACTGGTGGTTTGGATGGTGAAACGTTCGCCCGAGCGGAGCTCCGGCGAACTACAAAATGGGTGATTCACGCTGACATATTACACTAACAGCTAACCTAATGACATAAATAAAATGCAGATGCAAAAATCAATCTAAAATAAGTAAAAGACGTAGCTCTTACCTAGCCGGAGCTAAGGAGGAGAGGTGGCCGCCGGAGCAGACCGCCTAGGTGCACCTCCGACCTCCGTCGACCACTGCAAGCTTAGGGGATCTCCCTCTTGAAGGATATGGTATAATCCTCAAGCGCATCACGTAAACGTGAGCGTCGTATCGAATACGACGAGGAGCGACTAGTCGGACTAGTTGCTCGATGCAGCGGAATTTAAAAATTTTATACGACGAAACCACATGATCCAAGAACACTTCTCGAATCGTTTCATCTAAACCACAAACAAGTAATAGGATTACCTCTTGAAGCATGGTTGCGATCGAGTCTCTAAATGAAGAGACCTCCTGTCTCAAGTCCGATCCGGCGGAGGAGACGCTTGCGAGCGCGGGGATGAACCGCGTGCTTCTCGCAATCCATGTTGATGATCCAAGCGGCGGATCTCCTGATCTCGACACACGAGATCCGACGTCTTCTTCACGAGCGAGGCACACCGAAGGAGACGGAGATCCACGAGCAGACGAACGGGCAGCATAATGACGATGCCGCGGCGATGGAGAACCTCTCCATGGCATCCATGGTGGACGGCCATGAGAGGGAGAGAGAGGGCTGACGCCTAGAGAGAAAGAGAGAGAGATGCTTCTCAAGCATTATGTGTAAAAAGAGAGCATGGGTATGCCTCTCTTTTTATAGGGTTTTGGGATCCATGGATCTCAATCCATGTGAGATATAAAATCAATGGATGAGATTGATTTATGTCAATCCAATGGTCAAGATTGTTGTTGGTAAAAACCAACAACTTGTGATTTAATTTGATAAAAATATATTTGATAAATCAAATAAATATTAATACCATATTAAATCAATCAAATAAGGAGAGAGGAATAGAGAGAGATCAACCTTCCTCTTTGGAAGGGGGGACGACCACCAATTTCACAAGGAAATTGGTGCCGCCCCCCTCTTTCCAAAAGGGAGGGCAATCTCATGGCAATCCATGAGATTGCACATCTCCTTGAATCTCTCTCTACTTATTTTCCAACAACAATTTGTTGGTATTTTAATTCACCAAAATAATTCTCAATTAATTTTGGGAATATTGCAATCTTGACATTGGAATATTGTGAATCATATTCACAACCCAAAATAAAATGTAATTTACATTTTCAATTAATTAGACAATGTGTATCCAATACACATTAATAATTAATCTACTAATATAAATTATATTTAACTCTCTCTAATATATTATAAATCATATTTATAATATATTATGAATAATTGGATATTACTATCCACATTATTCTTATCCTTGATAATTAAATCATATTTAATCATCTTGGATATCTTTATCTCATGTGTTCAAATAATATGAATCACATTCACATTATTCACATCTTTGATAATCAAATCACATTTAATTATCTAAGATAACTCTCTTTATAATATGAATCAAATTCATATTAATCTTGATAATTAAATCACATTTAATTATCCATTTTCCCAATGCTCGGATACATATATCAACAACAGAATTATCCATGAACTCTTTCAAGGATAATGCGCTTTCTCCGCGAATACTTGGAGATAAGGATAGGGCGATTGTATTGTTCCACGTATAGTGACATGGATATTGAGATCATATCTCAAATCCAGATCGCGGGCCTCCCATAGATGCTTGATTAAATCAAGACCGCAAATCTAATCTGCTCATTGCATCTGAATCATATTCAGATCAATGTCCAATAATTGGACTAAGATAAGATTACTTCTCTACTGAGAGGAGTCACTAAAATCCAAACACGTTTCATCACTCTCTAGGAATGGAAGCGTCATGGTTATACAATCGTTTATGATCACATCACCCTCAGGTATTCCTAATACCTGTACATCCTGCATACTGGAAGACTCAGATTAAACCCGAAGTATTGGATCAACTTTATATTGTCTACTTCATGGTTTTATCAGTAAGTTTCTCGTTCGATCATTGGGAGTCGGTATTGATCATATACTTTCCAAAAGCATATATCATACCTAGGTCTTGATCATATACTTTCCAAAAGTATATATCAAACCAACAAATTCAGTCAAGCTTCCAAAACGAGACGACCGTGCGCACGGAATTTGATTCTTCCCAATATCTCATGAGTGAGCTCATGTCTTCCGGTTCAGTAGTGAACCTGTATGATCCCTTTGAGAGATCGTATTACTCATATGCCCTTATATGCACACCAGCGCGCCGGTGTATAGACCTTGATTAGGCCATCAACCTATTAGTCTGCCAAATGTACATACTCAGACATATAGTAACACATCTGTCTCTGGTCAGAGGATGTGTGCCTATATCATGACAGCATATGATATAGGACTTTGGTTATCTCGATCTCGTTAAGTCAACTCTTTGACCTAACTAATCTGACACCTCCGAATCTCTATTCCTATGCAGAGGACCTGCATCAAGAAGTCGGTCAGATATCAGCCTAACTGAGAAAGGATTGCCATCTCCTACTCAGGCTGGAGATCATCTCTTAACAATCATTTGACGGTGCTTGATGAGTCCTCAATCTAACTCATTAGATATTCATCTAAGCACCAGCCTCTATGATTCAATAATTGAATCAACAGCTGTATGATCATTAAAATGGCCATGGTACATAACCCTATTTGTACTAAGGGACCTATTATGCAAACTATGTACTCTTTATTTCAGATTAAGGAGTGAATTGCAATAACATTTATTGCATAATGGCTCGCCGTGGGCTCGCATGTCCAACAATCTCCCACTAGCCCAAAGAGCCATTAATGGGCTAATCATTTAAACCCACACTCATGTGACAATCATAGGCGATTTAGAAAATAGCTAGGTAAGCTGATCAGTCACTCCGTTCCCAAGAGACTACGCCAAGTCCTTTTACGACACTTGCATATGTCCTAGTAACAGTGCTCGCATCCAATGCGAATGTTGCATCTCATGCAACCGATACTCAATTTTGTTGGTTATAGTGTCCTTGACACTACATCTTATTAATGATCATAACCAGTATTCCCACAATCCTTATTAGAATACCTTCATTCTTGGAGATCTCTATCTCCTAAGGTATCTACAGTTAAGACCCTTATAGATCACTATCTACAAGGTCTTAAACCTTTGAAGATAAGACTTTGAGATCACTATCTCTAAGTTTCATCATCTTTGAAGATATTGTTATTACTGCAACCAAGTGTTTTATTTCCAGAGTAGGATTAGTAATAGTTTACTATTCCCACTACATGGCAGACATATGGCTTTTGTACACATCTAGCATACACTTCAGTTTTGCGTAACTGATGCACAAGTGTAAGTAGTTCTGGCTTTTACTTCCTCGCTCTTTAAGGTGCTATCCCTTTAGACAGGTCACTACCACATCTTAAGGGAAGGAAGCCTCTCTTGGAATTTTCCAGAAAATGGAATAAGTCCAAGGTGTATTACTAATGAGACGGTCCCAATATCCTCTTCTCTTTGCTTCTGAGCTACTTCATAACTAAGATATAAGAGGTATCCTTGAGATCGTATCTCAAGGTATGGAACAACCAAATTATCAAACACTTATTATTTATTCTTATATCATTCTAAATGATTAGAATAATATCTGCATTAAGCACGATGAACACAATGGCACTCCCACTAAGCTTCACATGGTTCATCAAGATTTTATCTGAAATCACAACATTTATAATTTCATCAAATCTTATGTTCCAACTACAAGAAACTTATTGGAGTCCAAAGATGGAGCTCTTCAGCTAGCACACCTTGCTTTCCTCAACCATGAAGCCCTGGGGCTACTTCATATGAATATCCTCAGAGAGGTATTCATAGAGGAATGCAATATTGACTCACATCATGAAGATGTCAAAGACAAGTTGTGTAGCTATAGTTAGCAATATTCTGATGGGTTAAAGCAAGGTCACTGGAGATCAAGTCTTATCGCAAGCGATGCCTTCTCTTCGGTGTGTAGCTCATGGCTACGAACCGTGCTTTGAAGGTCTATACCTTCTCATCAGGTTCCCTCTTTCTCTTGAAGATCCATTTACACCTTAATGGGTCTGACCCATATAGGTGGATCCTCGAGGGTCCATATACAACACTTGTATATGAAGTCTACATTAGACTTTTATTGCTAACATCCATCTTTCCATGTCATGATCCTCAGGAGCTTCATCACATGAAGTCCGATCATTTTCAGATTTAACTGACACATAGAATCCATCCTCGAACTTATTTGAAGAGGTATTAATGTTTCATCTAAAATTATCTATTTTAGTTTCCGATTTCAGGAGCCTCATTATCTTTTCAAGATTAAATGAGTTCCTTTACTTCATTTTCATCTTGATTCTCAAGAGAGTCATCCTATAAGAATCATATTCTCAAAGATGAGATCTTTTAAGAATCTCAAGGTCATAAAGTAGGTATCCAATACCATCCTTTATTTTCCTAATGAAGTAGCACTCTCTAGTGCCAGATTCTAGCTTAATCACATGGAACCTTATTAAGGATATATAATATAGTCTCTACCACATATATATACCTGGAAACTAAGAGATAATTATGCTATGATTAATCATTGATCAAATCATGTCACACATGATCAATTGTATCTCCCTACAACTCTATTGAGTTAAGGTTCATCAAGAGGATTGAGATAGGAATGATATTCACATCTCCATAAGGTATTCCTTGAATTCATCTAATAGGTACATGCTACCTTGGTTAGATCAAATTCATTTCATCTTCCTTCAAACTTTGGTTCTAAACCAAAATTGCGAAATCTTTGAACATTTCAAAGGTTTCTTAGATGAAGAGAAGAAATCTCATATCATACATAATCATTAATAGATATCACATATCCATAATGTTTATTATGATATAGATGATCTGCATACATCAATATGTATGAGATCCTTAATACCTTGACACCTTACACCCTTCCCAAGGAAGGGTGTATTGGACATTTTTACCTTGAATACAATATTCACAAGTATGTGAGATTTAATGCTTTAGACAATCTAAAGTTTCATGTCTTACTAGTCCATTGATCTCATCAATAGACATATGTCCAAAATTTGATGTCAGATCATTATCAAATAATCTTTATCCTCCTATTGATCTTTTTAATTCTCAGTATTAAAAAACTTAATGAACCATTCATTAATTTTCTAATTTAATAGAGTCCACTAGATTTTAGATTACTATCTGAAATATCTCCATCATAACTCTTTATGATAGATTTATTACAGAATTCATGTTTATATCCAACAATTAGAAATAAACAATGAGTGTATTCTAATATCTAGGTCATAGAGACATTCTCTAAGACTAAGGGCTCCCACTGAAAATATGAAGTCTATTGATCTCATGGAAATTGTTGCAACACTTGCATCACTTTCAACATGGATGACCAATAAACCTTAAGATCAAATTTCTAATACATATGCAACCAATTGCAAGTGTCATTAGAAAATTGAGATACAATTATTAGACCTTATCTTATCAAATAAGTAAGTCAATATCAATGATTATATGTAGATTAATCTGATGCACTATCTGATTCCTTCTCTAAGGATTCTAGATAGATTTGATAGTCATACTATCAACTTATTGCAGTATTGGCATTCATTCAACTCTTTGAATGTCATATGGAAGTTACAGAAATACAGTCAACCTTTTGACTATATTTCTTACTTGGGTCCAACCCATGCTTCAACTGTGCTCCCTTTATCTATAAGCAACCATTACTCAAGACTAAGGATCTCTTATGTTAAATTCAAAAGAATTTAATGTAAGAGTATTTCACCATTTATACATGCTTCACCCAATTCATATAATATGAATATTATGAAGCTTCATGAATGACTAGAGTATAGACAGTAGAATGATGACACTCATCATCTACATCCATCTAAACTCTTAAAAATAGGTTCAGGTAGGTACTCAAACAATTTGAATACATCATCTGTTATAGAGCTACCATTCTACATGATGTAGAGAACCATGTCATTCATGATTAAATGTCAAGAGCACATATGTATGCCAGAATATCTTTGTTGATTTTATAAGGATTACTTGATAATTACGATCATTATCGACATGTCACTTCAAAAGTACATTCGATGAGATCAATATTTATAGAGACATACAAACCCTAGGGTTTTAGTCCTATTGTCTATTTAATTATCACTTCTCATTATTATGAGGAAACTTGCATATTGCAACCACATACATTATGTGTCCAACTGCAATTACAATATCTGGATCAAGGGTCCAATCCATGATATTTTACTGGTTATTATTGAGTATAGAATTGAGTGGGTTTAATGAAGGATTATCTGAAATAAGAAATTTTGCATGAGTGTATATATTTATATATACATATTATACTTTGATTTAGGAGTTTTTATATCAAAGTTGTCTTGCCATGTCAACAATGAAAGTTCATTCCCTTAATCACTTTCAATGTAAGAGATATACTTACCATTATATCTCAGCAAGATCTGGGATCTCCTCTTTATCTTTGTTACATCCCAATAATATGAGAAACTGCAACTCCAATAAAGAGAAGCGGGAACAAATTCCGCCTTGCAAGTCCAACTTGCATTTCCCAATTCGGTCTTTAACACCCGGGCCCACCACCCCTAAGGTGATGTTGACCCGTTGTTAATTGAACCAACCGTCAACAGGAATAGAACTCGCTATGCGCAATCCAATATCACCCCAATAATATGAGGACCCGATATTGGGGTCACTACGCATACGTCCTTACTCTTTCGAGAAGCGACGAGCCCGATCCAAATGGATCATATGCAGGAGCTGTCACTTCGGACAGGCGTCTCCCACATATAATATCTGGCGACGAAACCCTTCGCCTTGACGGGAGACCATGGATGTCACTTATGTGATCCTCCATCTCTTATTCAAATTTAATTAATTACTATGAATCACATTCATACAACTAATTCTTCAAAGGGAATTATTAACTCTAATCATATTAGAGTATTCTTAATTGGTTATAATTAACTTAATCATATTAAATTAATTATCAATCCAATTCAATCAATCAAACTTAATTTTATGCTTGAATATATATATGGTATTATTCTCAAAGTACGTATTAATTCGTATTTTAATGAATAGAAAAATACATCTTAATCCCTCGGACATTATCCCGGCCCTACCCGCTGTCATGGCCAGTACCGGCGCGAGTGGGACGGACCGCATACGTTGCAACCCGTTACCCCAGCGATCCCCGACTAGACACCATATCCGCCTCGGGAAAGGATAATGCCAAGTTGATTAATTTGTACTTGAGATGATCATCGGTTCTTCAACCGAAATTATACCATATAGTAATCAAAACAATTTTGATTATAAGGAAATTTGCTAGACAAATTCCCAATCCTATTCAAGCAAGGAGTTTGATGATTGTGTTTCCAATTATGACTTAGATCAAATCTAATCAATTAATTGGTAGAGGCCAAGTCAATTAAGGAAATAATCATCGTCTACAAATATTTTCCATAATTATTTCTCGAAATTAACAATTAATTTCATTAATTGACAATCGCATGTTTCTTGATTAGGAAAGTAATTTCAGCAGTGACCCCTACTTACTAAAATTAGCATATCTCAATCAATTTAAATCCAAATTAAGCAAAATAAGTTTCCATAGTTTGCTAACTTGATTTACAACAGAACCTATGTGATTTGCACGCATTTCGAGGCATCTCTAAACAGTAATTAACTCCTTAATTACGTTAAGATTCGCAGTTCCCGTAACAGTGAATACATATTCATTAAAACAACCATATCTAGAGCAAACGAAATCCGATTTATGCAAACTCAGATCCTATGGTTTCCTTATTTAATGGGGAACAAAATTCAAGTATTAAATTCGTGTTTAAACAATTTAAACAGTGCCGAATTTATTTACTAAACAGATCTGCGAAATCAAATGCGATGAAAATTTTCGCAACCTTAACGAACCCAAGTCGTCCTTGGTTAGCGAATCACTATTCGAAACCGTCGACCTAAGGCTCTGATAACACTTGAAGGATATGGTATAATCCTCAAGCGCATCACGGAAGCGTGAGCGTCGTATCGAATACGACGAGGAGCGACTAGTCGGACTAGTTGCTCGATGCAGCGGAATTTAAAAATTTTATACGACGAAACCACATGATCCAAGAACACTTCTCAAATCGTTTCGTCTAAACCACAATCAAGTAATAGTATTACCTCTTGAAGCGTGGTTGCGATCGAGTCTCTAAACGAAGAGACCTCCTTTCTCAAGTCCGATCCGACGGAGGACACGCTTGCGAGCGCGGGGATGAACCGCGTGCTTCTCGCTATCCATGTTGATGATCCAAGCGGCGGATCTCCTGATCTCGACACACGATATCCGACGTCTTCTTCACGAGCGAGGCACACCGAAGGAGACGGAGATCCACGAGCAGACGAACGGGCAGCATAACGACGATGCCGCGGCGATGGAGAACCTCTCCATGGCATCCATGGTGGACGGCCATGAGAGGGAGAGAGAGGGCTGACGCCTAGAGAGAAAGAGAGAGGGATGCTTCTCAAGCATTATGTGTAAAAAGAGAGCACGGGTATGCCTCTCTTTTTATAGGGTTTTGGGATCCATGGATCTCAATCCATGTGACATATAAAATCAATGGATGAAATTGATTTATGTCAATCCAATGGTCAAGATTGTTGTTGGTAAAAACCAACAACTTGTGATTTAATTTGATAAAAATATATTTGATAAATCAAATAAATATTAATACCATATTAAATCAATCAAATAAGGAGAGAGGAATAGAGAGAGATCAACCTTCCTCTTTGGAAGGGGGGCACCAATTTCACAAGGAAATTGGTGCCGCCCCCCTCTTTCCAAAAGGGAGGGCAATCTCATGGCAATCCATGAGATTGCACATCTCCTTGAATTTCTCTCTACTTATTTTCCAACAACAATTTGTTGGTATTTTAATTCACCAAAATAATTCTCAATTAATTTTGGGAATATTGCAATCTTGACATTGGAATATTGTGAATCATATTCACAACCCAAAACAAAATGTAATTTACATTTTCAATTAATTAGACAATGTGTATCCAACACACATTAATAATTAATCTACTAATATAAATTATATTTAACTCTCTCTAATACATTATAAATCATATTTATAATATATTATGAATAATTGGATATTACTATCCACATTATTCTTATCCTTGATAATTAAATCATATTTAATCATCTTGGATCTCTTTATCTCATGTGTTCAAATAATATGAATCACATTCACATTATTCACATCTTTGATAATCAAATCACATTTAATTATCTAAGATAACTCTCTTTATAATATGAATCAAATTCATATTAATCTTGATAATTAAATCACATTTAATTATCCATTTTCCCAATGCTCGGATACATATATCAACAACAAAATTATCCATGAACTCTTTCAAGGATAATGCGCTTTCTCCGCGAATACTTGGAGATAAGGACCGGGCGATTGTATTGTTCCACGTATAGTGACATGGATATTGAGATCATATCTCAAATCCAGATCGCGGGCCTCCCATAGATGCTTGATTAAATCAAGACCGCAAATCTAATCTGCTCATTGCATCTGAATCATATTCAGATCAATGTCCAATAATTGGACTAAGATAAGATTACTTCTCTACTGAGAGGAGTCACTAAAATCCAGACCCGTTTCATAACTCCCTAGGAATGGAAGCGTCATGGTTATACAATCGTTTATGATCACATCACCCTCAGGTATTCCTAATACCTGTACATCCTGCATACTGGAAGACTCAGATTAAACCCGAAGTATTGGATCAACTTTATACTGTCTACTTCATGGTTTTATCAGTAAGTTTCTCATTCGATCATTGGGAGTCGGTATTGATTATATACTTTCCAAAAGTATATATCATACCTAGGTCTTGATCATATACTTTCCAAAAGTATATATCAAACCAACAAATTCAGTCAAGCTTCCAAAGCGAGACGACCGTGCGCATGGAATTTGATTCTTCCCAATGTCTAATGAGTGAGCTCATGTCTTCCGGTTCAGTAGTGAACCTGTATGATCCCTTTGAGAGATCGTATTACTCATATGCCATTATATGCACACCAGCGCGCCGGTGTATAGACCTTGATTAGGCCATCAACCTATTGGTCTGCCAAATGTACATACTCAGACATATAGTAACACATCTATCTCTGGTCAGAGGATGTGTGCCTATATAATGACAGCATATGATATAGGACTTTGGTTATCTCGATCTCGTTAAGTCAACTCTTTGACCTAACTAATCTGACACCTCCGAATCTCTATTCCTATGCAGAGGACCTGCATCAAGAAGTCGGTCATAAATCAGCCTAACTGAGAAAGGATTGCCATCTCCTACTCTGGCTGGAGATCATCTCTTAATAATCATTTGAAGGTGCTTGATGAGTCCTCAATCTAACTCATTAGATATTCATTTAAGCACCAGCCTCTATGATTCAATAATTGAATCAACAGTTGTATGATCATTAAGATGGCCATGGTACATAACCCTAATTGTACTAAGGGACCTATTATGCAAACTATGTACTCTTTATTTCAGATTAATGAGTGAATTGCAATAACATTTATTGCATAATGGCTCGCCGTGGGCTCGCATGTCCAACACCTCTGTCACAGGGACACTCTACTTTGGCCGAGACACAGGGTTTAGGGGGATGAAAAGTGACCAAAGATGCGAGGAGGACGAAGGAGGTTTATTTATGAACATGTGTAGCACCCTTATTTGACCGACCGATTTTAAAGAATCAATGCTATATAGAACATATCTAATGATCGAGCTTGTATGCACAATGATGGAGGATCACTTTGTCTGAAGAAATCGAGGGTGATTGATCGATAGATCGTGCATTAAAAAGGGTAGAAGTTCAGGGAAATGATAGTTCTGACACACCAGGTCCTAGATGGGATAGTTGACCGGAGGTCAACAATTGACGTGACCCCATTGGGCCACGTCGGCTCACTAGGCGACAAAACAGCGGATTTTATTCAAAAATAATTATTTAAAAATAATAAACTATTTTATTAATTTTCTAATATAAAATAAAAAATGTTTATTATTTTTGTAGTATTTTATTATGATTTTTATTTATTTTTTTACCTTTATTTATTAGTAGTTAATTTTTAATAGTGTATTTATAGGTATAGTTTCCTATGTTTTAATGCATTTTTATTTTTATTTTGTTTATTTTGTTTTATTATTTTATTTTATTTTATATGTTTACAACTCATTTTTATGAGTGTAAATATATTTTTATTTTATTTTTATGATGTAATTTGTGCACTAAAATAAATATGTAAGTTTATTATGTACGTATATTTTAGGTACCTTACCTATGTATTATATACATCTTTTTATTTAATGTATTTTGATAATTTTTATTTTAGTTTTGTATTTTTAATAAAATATGAATAATATTTACAATATAAAGAATAAATCATAAAAGAATAAAGGAATGAAAGAATATATTTCCCTTTTATTTATATACATATATGACATAGGTATTTTATCTATGTATTCTCATGGACTTATTTTGTTTTGCATTTTCCTTTTGATTTTATTCTAATTTTAATATGCACATGTGTTATAAATAATATTTACAAAATTATAAAAATAAGAATTTGTAAAAATAGTATTGGATGAATAAAATGAATATTTTAATCGGTAGAATGTACAATAGGGGTCAAAAACCTAACTTTCACACAGTAACTCCAAAAAAATAAAAGGCACCAACCACCACCATTAAATAGCTTGTGAAAAGTTATATACAATTAGAGTGATTTTGATATATTTTGAGTTTTTATTTGAAAGATATGGGTCTGTGAAGTTTGGTTTTTGCCTTTTTATTTTGTGTATAAAATAAAAACAGTGTATTATTTTTGTACAAACTCAATTTTGTACTTTTTATTTACATTATTAGCTACAACTTTTATGTACAAAATTTCTTTATTTGATGAATAAATAATAGAGAATAAAATAGGTGTCAAAAATGCATAATTAAAGAATAAATAAATGGCATTTTTATTCTATTTCCGGCCCTTATCTCCCTACTTTATTCCTTGTCGACCAACTCAATTCTTGACTTGGTCTCGGGGTTTAAGGTCATAAAATGTTTTCAATATTTTATTCTTTTTTCTTTTCTTCTCTTTATTCTATAATTTTGGCATTAAAAACCTTAATTTATATACAAATCACACAATAAATAATAAATTCTATTTTGCACAAATTAATGCTATTTGCATGCATTAGCTAGGGTTTTTAAGACCAAAATGATAGAATAAAGGTGATGAAATGGATATTCATCACCCCCTATACTTACCTTTGCTAGTCCCTAGCAAACACTTATGCAATAAGTATAAAAATAATAAAGAAGAAAAGAAAAAAGAAAGAATAAATGGAATTGATTTCAATAATTAAACTTGTCATAATAAAATCAAAGTTTGGAGCTCAGGTTAGACCTTGATGTGAGAATGTGTGTGGAACCTGGTTGGGAACCAACTTTAAAGCACAACAGCCTTCGATAGTCACAGAACTCGGTTCAAACCACCTCAATAGCCAGGTCAGAACTAGCCTACATTATACGCAAATCCTTATGACTATGAAGTTGACTTGTACGGTGTAAGTGATAGTGGCTCTCCCCAACTGAAATGGTAAAGGAACTGACTTCTCTAGAATGACAACCCAATGATTCCCCAATCCAGCACTCGGTCCTCGAGGAGCGGGGTATTCCCTTCTAAGTTCAAGTGGCATCCAACTCAAGAGGAGGAGGTGAAGAAAAGAATGTACGGTAGTGATGAATCCATATTTCATCATCTTTATTCTATCATTTTAGCCTCAAAAACCCTAGCAAATGCATGTAAATACCATTAAATACATCATCTTAGCATTCATGCATGTGCATGTAATTAGTGTATAAAATACTGTAATTAAAGCCAAAATTATATAACAAATAAAAGAAAAGAAAAAGAATAAAATATTGTAAATATTTTATGACCTAAACCCCCGAGACCTAGGCATCTTGATGAATAGGTCGACAAGGAATAAAGTAGGGGGAGATAAGGGCCAGAATACAATGTTTTTCTATCCATTCTTTATTCATTTTGGGACCTATTTTTGGTTCCACTTTTTACACCTCAAATAAAGAAACTTTGTACATGAAAGTTGTAGATAATTAAATAAGGAAAAATACAAAATTGATCTCACTGAAAAATAATATACATATAAAAAGTTATGGTCTGAATAAAAATCCAGAATCCCAACTTCCCAGACCCGTATGCAGCAAACCCACCTTTAATTGTATATAGTATAAAATGCTATTTAATGGCAGTGGTTTCGCATTTGGTGGAGCTACGGTTTGAAAGTTGAGTTTTGGACCCCATTTGTATAATTGTACTGATTAAATATTCAATTTATTATTTATTCATTATTTTTGTATTTTTATATTTTTATAATTTTGTAAATATTACTTACAATATATTTGTATATTAAAATCAGAATAAACACATAAAAGAAATACAAAAAAAGATACTTGTATATATTATACATAGGCATTATACCTATACTCATACCTGTATACTTTATACTTTTATTTTATTAAATATCAAAAAAACTTCATAAAAATAAAATAAAAATATTTTTAAGTGTATAAAAGTATTTTATAATTTCATAAAATAATAAATATAAATAAATAAAAAAAAATCACAAAAAAATAAAATAATAAAATATATAGGTAATATACCTATATAAGCCATAAAAAGTAACTTGTAAAAATATACCTCATAAAAATAATTAAAAATTACCATAAAATAATTTATAAAATAATTAACATTTTTTATTCAATAACCTAAATATAATAATATCATTTACTATTTTTATTTCTATTTTCAAATCTTTTTTAGGACCTTTTTCCTGGTTGGTCCACGTGGACCAACCAGGAGGCAGTCACAGTTGACCTCGGTCAACTGTCTGCCCTAGGTCCTGTAGCCTTTGTCAGCCTTGTTTTTGACCCGCTTTTTGGATTTATGGAGGCCATATCTTTCATCTTTTGGTGTTGCATCCTTCTGCAACATTGCTCCTTGACCATCCAGCTTACACGCCCAGACGTTTGCCTAGGCTGTCGCGCATCGATTCGCCCGTTGACATTCGATTTTATAGCCCAGTCGTCAACACTACAAAAGCAAACTTTGAATTTCGATTCAAGTTTGAACCGCATTTCATCCAGATCCTTTCCCCCTTTGACTCGCTTGAGCTTCCTGGAGGTGACAGCTCCAGATTAGCTTCTTCAAGGCGGCGGATCGACCACGATCTGGGCACGTTCCTCCACCTCCGGTGACACCCCACCGTCGAGGTACTTCAACCTCAGGCCTGGTCCTTTGAGGTATCCATTTCCCTCGTTTTCTTTCACCTTCTTATTCCCTGTAGTCGTAGCTTCTCGCATCCACCTTCATTTCCTATTTTCATTGATCAAATCCCTCCATCGAAACATCCGCCGGAGCGCACCTCCGGCGAGCCTCCACCACGACGTTCACGCCAACTTCGTGACACCGCGGGATCAGGGCAATTTGCCCCCGACTCTTTCACGCATTTTTGCAGGTCCCTGGACTTCAAGCGAGCCTGGAGAATCTTCTTTGGCATTCGCCGGTGATACCTGGGGGGCTGCGGCTCCTCCGACCTCGCATGCGAGCACCAGACATCTTCAGGCCTCTCTAAGACCACCAACCGATAGAGCACCTCCCCAGGGAGCTTTTGCACCTCGGGCCACAACCAGAAGCAGCCGGATCCGCGTGGAATCGCCGCTCGAAGCTCATCAGCGCGCTGTTCTTCGCGTGTTCTTCCAGATGGCTCGACAACCGTCTGATCGAGCCCGATCTTCCTGAGGAGCAGCAGCCATCAGATCTCGCTAGGACCCAGCCGTCCGATCGATCTTCACCTTCTGATCTGGGCCGTAGTAGACGAAGGGGCATCGTGCGCCCTGAAGCCGACACGTGGATAAGTGGGAGTGATCCCACCGTCCATCAACGCGCAAGGGAGGGTATTTTGCACGATTTCCCCTTCCGATTTTTGTATTTCATATTTAATATCGAAACATTCATCTGCCGTGTTTTTATTTTTGTAATATTTGCGTAAAACCCTAAGGTTTTGGCATATTTCATTTAGGTCCCTGCTAGGTCACGTGCTTCGCGCCCGTGACTTGGCTAATTTGCAAAAAGGACCCCAAACTTTCATATGCAGTGCAATAGTTTTTTGGGATATTTGCATTAAGGCCCCCAAGGTTTTTGATTTTGCATACATGTCCTTCCCAGGCGCGTGCTAGTCACGCGCCTGGTTGGGTAATTTACAGAAGTACCCCTGCGGGTCTTGGTATTGTGTTGTGGTCCACAAATTTGTAATCACAGTTATATATTTCTGGGATTTTTACACATGAGCCCATGTACTTTTTTGCATATTTTTATTTATACCTCTGCCTAGCTGTGTAATTTTGTGTGCTTGCTCTATTTATTTCACGCATCATTTTAATTCCAAAAATTACCAAAAAAAATGTCATAGGCTCCTGTTAACTTGTTGATCCATGCCACATTTTTGCATTCCATTTTTATTGCATTTTAATATTTATTAAAAATCAAAAACTTGCATTTTAGCTACTGTTTGCATTAGAAAATACCAAAAAATAGTAAAACACCTAAAAAATTCCAAAAAAATTACCTATTGTGTATTTTAGTCTATTATAGTGTCATTCCAAAAATCACTAAAAATCTCAAACAAAAACCTTAAAATTAGAAAATACCTAAAAACTTCAAAAAAAATCTAAAAAATCATAGAAAATTCCTAAAAATATAAACTCAAGTTCTGTAGCTTCCCTGTTTTATTACCTTTATTTTAAAATTAATTTGAGAAAATTTTGATACTGTTTGTTATTTTTCATTCCCATTTTAATTTCGGCCAGAATCTTTATTCACTGTTTTCTTTATTTTGACTTTTAAAAATACCAAAAACATTCTGAAAAATTCCCAAAAATCACAAAAACAGTAAAAAAATATAAAAAGACCAAAAATATTTTATCTCCTTATTTTTGACTATTTTTACTTATTTTTACAAATCCTTTAACCCCTCATTTCTTATATTGTATATATATTCCAATTTTGAAAAAGAAAATAAAAAAATTATAAAATATAAAAAAAAGAAAATATAAAATCAGAAAATTAAAAATCAAAATATAAAATTAAAAATAAATAAAATAAATAAATATTATAAAAAATTAAAAACCCACAAAAACATTTGCCTTGCATAGTGTGGACAATCACATTCACACACACACACACACACACACACTTGTTGATATATCCTGCCTTACTCCCTGTGTTTGAACTCTCTACATACTTGCATCTATACATCTTTTATGTAGAGTTAAAAATAAATTTGACTCCACATTAGTTGTCATTGTTTGACTTATTTATTGTGGGTTCATTGTTGATTAATTAGGGATTTTGAGCGGTCAACGCTTCGACTGCGATTTCGCCTTGTGAAACCGTACGACCATCGATTTCCTTAATTATCAGGTAGCCAATGTAACTACCTATCCTGGGATGCATGACCAGTGTAGCCAAGTCATCCAGCTGCAGGCTCACATGGTATAACTATGATGCTCAAGCTTGCTTATTTTTTGTACAACATATATACATAGTTCGACTGGCATTTAATTTTTATTTTCAAGCCTGTCCACTTTTTTGGAGTTTTTTTCAACATACGATTTACAACAACATTTACATATGGAGTTTTTCCTCATGAGCCAGAAGACTAACCCTCATTTGAAGATTTATTGCAACCCACACTCTCCTGTCATTCAACTTCATGGCAGCTGGACCAGGTTGGGGTGCACTTCCCTCCCTAAATGAGGATGAATGTTTCCACTCGTGTGCATCTCAAGCCAGAAAATCCCTTCCTCTCATCTCTCCAATTGAGTTGAGCCAAGTGAAAGGTGCAAGTGTCCAAGTTAGGTCACGGCCGGCAAGAGTCGTGTGTGTGTGTCTCGAAAAGTTCTACTTAGTCAGTTGAGGTGATTTGAATCCAGCCCTGAGTCTCAAAGAATTAAGTCCTCATGGAACTGAAGTACCTTAAATCTAGTTCCCATAAAGTTCCAGTGTAGTTAGGTGCAGTAAGGTCCAACCAAGCTCCAATCTTCAACTTTGTTGGACTAGTTCAATCATCAAGCTCAATAAAGAATATGAAGGCTATGCAAATGCTATGTTCAATGAAGAAAGAATAATGCAATTTTTTAAAGAATTTTGAAAAAGAATTTTTACATAAAGAAATCTGGAAAAGATTTTTAGCACACAAAGTATATAATATGTACAACTATTTACACGGGTGTGCTTGTTTTTTATGTATTTCCAAGACATAAGAATTTAAATAAGTTATTTTTATAGGTATATATACAAGTGGTAATGAATTTTGTTTTTATTTATATACTTATTTTTATTTAATGATGCATTTATTCCTTAAATTTATTTGAAAATAATTTTGAAAACTATAGTACACAATAATATTTGCAAATATTTATAAACATTTGAAAGTTATTTTACAGAGATTTTTTTAAGCAATTTATATACATTTTTTCAAAATAATTTTACAAAACATTTTCAAAATCATTTGCAAGCAGGTTTTCAAATCCTTTATTTCACACAAAGAAAAAGAACTTTTCAATCAAAATATCTTTACAAAGGTTGAAAACATTTCACAAAAAGTTTTCCAAACGGGTCACACCATTTTTTAAATCATTTTGCAAAAATATTTTTACCTTAATTTATTAATTGGTATATACAAAAAGAATTTCAGAAATAAAAAGCACTATTAATTGATTTTTAATGAATTATATAGTATTTTTAACCATACTTATTAGTAATAATACGAAAGTAAGAGTTACGACTAAAGTATATATAGAGTATATACGACCCCCTTATACTTACATGAATTATGTTCTCATAGCTCGAAAAGAGAAAGAGAAGACATAACTTGTACTGAGTATAGAAAATCTTATACTACAACGACTAAAAAATGAAAGAACGAAGAGATAAATGAATAAGAAATTGATCATCCCCCCATACTTAGGATCAAGTAATCCGGAGTGTAGCAGAGTGTACACAATGTAGCCAGGGAGGGTCAAGGGTGGGAATAAATGGATCACAGCTCAGGTTGTCTCCCCCTATACTTAGGGTTAGATATCCCTAAGTATAGCAGAGCAAATCAACAAGAAAGGAGACAATGGAGGGGATCAAAGAATGAACGAATCAGGGTGCTCACCCCCTATACTTAGGATAAAGTATGTCCTAAGTACAGAAAACTGACATAAAGGGGTGACATCTTTTCTTGTAAAAAAAGAAAAATGAGAAGAAAAAAAGAAAAGAAGAAAATACATAGATATATAGATAGATGAAAAAGATCATAGAGAATGTACGCATCACTCCCCCTATACTTAGGGTGAAAGATCCCTAAGTATAAACAACAACATGAGTGATAAAACAAAATGAATGAAGAATAACGCAGTGTGTGTCCCCCTATACTTAGGACAAGGTACGCCCTAAGTATAGTCACACAGATATGGCGAAAGATCTGAGGCACACAAGACATACGGAGGAAAGGAGATCACCGGCTCATAAGGAGTGAATGAGTGAGTGGAGCCGATACTATAAGACCTGGAGGAAGAAAGAACATGACATAATTCTCCAAGTCAATCATAGTCTGAAAAAGATATGAAAGGTGGGGAACATGAAACTTTTCTAATGCAGCAGCGTGGTATCCAGTGGTTATAAGGTCAACAAATCAAGGATAGACTGAATACCTAAAGCTATAGCCCAACCCTACTAGGGTCGTCAAGGTGAGCAGTCTCAAAGGAGTCAAGTATCCAAAATAAACAAAAGACTCGGCTCCGTGCTCCAATAGAAAGGAGACACAACCACAGAGGAGACTGAGTACAAAAATCAATAGTCTCGACTTCGTTCTCCAACAGAAAGGAGACACCGAAAATGAAGCCGAGTACCTAGAAAATGATGTACCCTCCCGTAGCTAACCCTCGAGGAGTAGTACATACTAGTCAGAGAATAGTCAGAATAGAGGCTCACCCTTGCGAGGGTCGTCAAGGAGAGCAGGCTCAAAGGAGCCGAATCCATCAGATGGATCACAAGAGCAGTCTTGGTAGGCGACAGATCGGCTACCAGCAGAAGAGACTGACAAATCAAGAAAGTGTGGCTGTGTCTCGCAGACAACCCTCGGGGAGCATACTGCCAACTAAGCAGTGGAATAATCAGAAAAGATGGCCCGTCCTTGCGAGGACCATCAAGGAGAGGGAACATTGGGGACCAGGAATAGATCAGACGACTCGGTTCCGTGTTCCCACAGATAGGAGACACAATCAGCAAGGGGAACAGAGTGTAAAGAAAGTGTTGCATTTTCCCACAGATAGTCCTCAGGAAACAATGCAAACTAAGCATGGAATAGTCAGATCATATCTCATCCTTGCGAGGGTCATCAAGGAGAGAGGACTCCAAGGAGTCAATCAGAATGATCTCAGTAGACGATAGATCATCTACCAGCAGAAGAGACCGCTGATCTAGCAAGGTGTCATAGTCTCACGTAGATAACCCTCAGAGAGCACTATGAACTAGGCAAGGAATAATAAGAAAAAGTGAAGCTCATTCGTGCGAGGACCGTCACAGAGAGAAGACTTCAAAGGAGTCAGGGACATTGGCCTCGTGCACCTACAGATCGGACACACCCTCAGCAGGAAGGCCAAACAGTCATATCAGATGACTCGTTTCCGTGCTCCAGCCGAACGGAGACACAATCAGCAAGGGGAACCGAGCATAAAGAATGTGTCGCATCCTCCCACAGATAGTCCTCGGGGAGTGATATGAACTAGGTCAATCAAGTCTTGGGATTGCTGGAATCAAATGTCAGGTCCTCAAAAGCAATCAATCAATCAAACCTCAGGAGGGCATAAGATCATACAGGGATGAATAATCATGTCAATCACAGTATGCCCCTCAAGTCAATCAATCTAGCTGAGATGGCACAAAAGATAATCAGGAATCCTCAAAGTGCTACATGTGGATAATAGAAGCAGGAGATCAGGGATGGGTCAATCAAGAAGATGAGAGACATCATGTGGGTTCCACACACCATCACTCTGAAATCCAAATCCAGGAAGTCAATCAATCCTCAAAATCAATATCGTGGGAACCTCAAAATAGATTAATCAAAGCCATGATATTATCATCAACTCATCAAAATATGTCACATCCTCAATCTAGTGTGCGAGATCAAAATCCTCAAATGATAATCACACCTAATAATCGTGCATCATCAAAATCCTCAATAAGCTCCTATGCACTTATCGAAAGTCAAATCTACCAAGATGACCATATCAATCTCAGCAACCTCAAAACACGCCTGACTTACTATAATAATCAATGTAAGTCAAAATCCTCGATGTGGGCTACATTTATAAGCACAGCAATCCCGAGTGATAGAAATGATGATACGAGGGACACGAGAAGGGTGGGCGAGATGAAGGTGGGCATAGACAAAATTGTGGTTCTAGGAGAGGGCCTCCTCGACCCGGACTACATGTGGGTGATATGGGAAAGGACAGAAAAATGCAAGATCCGGCTAGGAAGGTAAAGCTCAAGACCCAAAATCACGACTCGATGCAAATGAGGAGGTGTATGTATAAGAGAGGTAGAAGACTCAATGATAAAAATGATGACTCACATGGATGGGACAGCGAACTCAAAGATAGATGAGAAATGCAAATGACTCCAAGTCACAATCGATATACACAGCAAACCCCTGATTTACCTACTCAACACAGTGAAGACTGAGATGTGCTCTTTTTATCTTGTCGATTTTAGAGTTAGGTGATCATAAAAAGTTGTTCACACATGAGTTAGGCTTTGGGATTAGGGCACTAATCCTTAGCGTGTACGTAGAAATAAAATGCTCAAACAAGGAGGGGGTTGCTCTCCCCAATCCAAGGAATTCATTACAGTTTATTTTAGAGATCAAGTGTGGTTTACAGTCCTGATTTTATTTTGGTTATCATTTTTTTGGTTGTTTTTTCAATGCACGTGCCTAACGGGTTTTCCAATTACATTGAGCATCCTAGGTGAGCAAAATCAGAGGGAGAAGGTCGGAAAAGCCATGCAAGTCGGAAATCGAATGATGTATGCCAAGTAAGAGGACTTATAGTGCTTCCCAGCTCTCTTCATGTGGGATGCAAGACAGAACTGAAAACCTATGCTATATGAGATGCAATCCGATTAAATTGTAACATCCGGAATCCGCCAAACCCGAACCCGACCCGATTAGCGTCCGATTAATCCAATAAAGTCGTTTGTCAATACCAAACAACCTAAAACGATCAACTGATCGTGAATCAAAAGTCGTTTGGGCGAAATCGACCGAAAATTGGTCGCTTCGTAATGCGCACCGTGAAAAGCCGCGACGCAAATTCGGAAACCGCAAAATGAACCGAGACCCTCATTAGATCCGATTCAATGACACGAGACCAACGGAATCGACCGTTCATCAATCGGAGGTCATTTGATATTTTTAAATTAAAAAATTTAACCTTAAACAAAAACCGTATCCAAAAATTTCGGGTATTCAAAACCCGATCGAAAGTATATCAACATTATACTCATTTTGATCGTTGTTGAAAGACGGTCAAAACAAGATACTTCGCATCAAAATCCGAGACCCGATGTACGCGTACGGCTCATTTTAAGTGTGTCAAAAAAATAATAAAAATAAATAAAATTTAAATTTCAATATCAATCGGCTACAGTAATACTGTCAGTAAAAAAATAAAATAAAATAATAAAATTTTGATTGAACGTAATTCTTGACTGTCTACAACAGGTGGCATTTATGACCTTCCATTTGGCAGATACAAAACTCCCCATCCTCTAATAAATACCAACCTTACCTTTCTTTAATTCTCTCAAATTCCCCAAACGTTGAGGCCTTTCCCTAATTTCTGCTCTTGCAACGGCGGGAGACCAACTCCAGGCAGATCAAGAAGCTCCAATTTCGAGGCAAAATCCAGTCCCTTTTTCTTCAAATTCCTTTCATCTCTCCCACTTTCCTTCCCCTTTCTTTTTATATATCTCTATTTTGTTTTTCCTCAAAACCAACGTAGCCTCTACTTTTTCTGCATTTGTTGTGGTTGGAGATTGAACTCCAAGCAAATCTGGAAGACCTGGACAAACCAGATCTGCACGTATTGTCGTTTCTCATCCACAACAAGTTGCTGCTACTTGACATCTCTCCAAGAAGGAGCTGTAGCAGGCTGTAGCTGAGGGTCTAGAGTCTTGTTAAAGTCCAAATTTGCTGTTGTTCAGCAGTAATACAAGCTCCAAATTGAAGTAATTAGAGGTACTATCCCCAGCCTATTCTATTGCTGTCATACATGCAAATTCACATCTTATGCCATGCATGATTATCATGCTTGATTTTATGATCAATCCAAAACTTTCTTTTGCTATCATTCACTTATATTCTAACCATTCTAATCAAATATTAGGGGTTTGTTTCCTCTTGTAAATTAATTGAATTGAAAAATATTGACAAGAAAATCCCTGTATGCTCTTTATGAAATCATGATTGTAAATAAGGATTGGGTTTAAATCTGATCTCAGTTAGCATGAGTTATAAATCTGATCTGGATCAGATAAAAATAAGATTGATCGATGGTTTGTTGTGTTTCGTTATATATGTCTAGAATTGTTCTAAAGATAGATTAAACATCCAATATAAATTAGGAAAAACGATCATAACATGGATGTCTAGCAATCTGTTAGTTGTTTTGGATTTTTGATTGAAGCTAACGTGAGTTATAATTAATGATATGTTTGGATGTTTAGCAACCTGTAAAAAAATTACCCATACAGGATATATATTAATTGCATGTATTATCATAGACATGGGGAGGGTGTGTACTTGTATATTGTAATCTCATACCGATTCATTAAATATGTTGTATTATCTTCACATATAGCACCATTTTCATCGAATGAATCAATAGTATTATATGCTATTAGTTAAGATAAAAATTTACCAGATTCAGTAAATTGAATATATATAAAATGTAATTACAAAAGTATCCAAACATTGAAATGGGTGCATCAGAACGTTCAGACATTTGGTTTGTCTTTGTTGGTATTTTATAATTTGGCATTACATGTGCTAGCTGTAGTTAGAATTGTTGGTGTTCTTGGCCTTTTTCATATATTGATTATCTCAATGGATAATAACATTTGATATTCCAATCAGAACCATATGACAAGTAGTAAACACATCAGAATAATATTGCCTTCATTAATAAAAAAAACTAAGCCTCTAATGCAATGAATACAAAATATATGTTAGCCATTTTCAATTCTACTTCTTACTGTCATATGCACTACAAGAAATGAGAGTTCGACATGTTCATCTTTTATTCACTTGTCTCTAACTTAATTTAGTATTTCACAATCATTACTAAAATAGCATCATTTTAAGCTTGCAACATGATTTCATTATAGTATTACTGTAGCATCATATTCCACTTGAGTTGGATATGTAGGAGTTGTAATACAAATAGTAATGATAGTAAAGATAATAACAGACACCGAAATCCGGTATCCTATTAACTAAATGATTATATCATGCTTACAATTCATTACTCAAAATACTTACATGGTTACAATAATACATCATATAATATTAATCGGTGATTGTTGGGTAAAGAGTTGAATAGCATCATGCTGACGAATCTCTTAAATTCTCTATATTCAATCCATCGTTAAGCTATTACATATGACCTTATATGAGTATTGAGATGCAAATATTAGGATTTGGACAGTTTTCTCTTTTGAGTCAAACAAATGATTATTGATATCATTATGACTACTAATCTCACCAATTGTTCCTTTAGATATAGCATACTAAATATTGATCATTATTGAGAGGAGGCATTGACTAGCTAATTAGATCTGTAAGTAACTCTATATGAGATTGAGAAAGGAAGAGGAATTTGTATACATCCATATAAGGTTGAATTGGTGAATCTAGATGACAATAAATTGAGCCGGTCATGGTGATCCTTATACCTGACCGTGCGAGGGCGCGGTGACCCTCAACTGGGCGGGAGAATAGGAAGCTCAGTTTGGGCAGCGGCCGCCAAGTGCGCGGGTCTAGGATCCCAGTCCCCCTTCGGTTTTTAACGTGAGCTCACAGTGTTTTTACGCCTCGTCGGGATCCCGACTTTAGACCAGTTACGCTGACCCGTTGTTTAGGATACCCAGGCGGGGGATCCTTGGTTTTCAGTTTTACGTACGAGCTCGGTTGCCCGTTACCGGTCGGGCTGTTTTTCTAGAGTGACTTTTCCGGGAAGTCCCTCTCACCCGTCTCAGTGGCGTAGTTTGGGAGTGTAGACCTATCCCTCTATTGGACTGTCCTTCCAATTAGAGGGCGTGACGGAAGAGCCTTTTGTTGGCTTCTTCACCGCTTAAGTTTTTCTTCGCCAACAGACTTGGCGATGCTACATCCAGATCATCCATATCTATATCTACATCATCTAGAGTTACATTTAGGTTATTGCACAGAGGTTTGAAGGGATTGATTTTACATCCAGATCATCCATTTCTATATCTACATCATATAGAGTTACATCTAAGACAATTGCACTTGAGGTTTTAAGGGGTTACAATTAAAGTTGAATAAATGGAAAAGACTATAATCTAATTCAAAATCTCATTAAGCTAGTGGACGTGTTGGGAACTTAGTTAGGATGCATTATACAACACCGCATGCCTACGGAGGCACCCCAACCCTAAGACATTCCCCAAGTCTTAGAGTCATAGTGTGAGGTTTCACAAGAACCAAGACCACCGACTATCCACTAGACTTAAGATTTTAATAAATTTTTATATCTTCTCATCTCACCTTTCCCATCATCAAAAATCCATAAATATGATCTCTGAGTACTATGAAAATAAAATATACAATCACTTACGATAGAAATATGCTTATGTGGGGAATGTTGGGATAATAGCTAATCATAAGAGATGCTTACTAGAATTTGGAAACCTTTTTCAATTGCAAGTAGAAATAAATTTTAATTTGAGTTGTTCTTGCCTCTCTACTTGCATGCTTTTGGTCACAATAAATGCTTGTTATTTTATATAAGTTTTTTGAAGGTACCAGCAACCGCTGACTCCTCTTCTTTCCTAACATGTTTGGCAGGCAAACAGCCTGCAGTTCAGTAGCTATACATGGGTCCAGGAGATAAATTTTATACCCAACGGTATGTTTATTTTGTGCCAGTTTTTGTTCAATTTACAATGTATTATGTTTCTTTCTCTTCAGTCAGATTTTGGGATATATTGTATGTACTGTCAGACTTTGTACATGTAAAATATATGGAAGTTAATGAAATAAAATTTTGGTGACCATTGTTCTAAGAGTTTGTGGTTATAAATGTTGATGTGAATGTCAGATGAAATTATTTCATTCGCGAAAATTTTTTTTCCCATACTTTCAGTTACTTAATGCGATAATAATGAATGTTGTAACGTGAAATGTGTGATTAACGGGTACCCGGATCTAGAGGGGTTCACAGTTTGGTATTAGAGCAGTGGTACCCCGATACGCACATTCGCAGCATTTCAATTCCGATCGCATTGAGTTCTCGGATAGCGGCAGTCTTCCGACTTGTCGTGAGTCCGAGAAGGGAAATACGACATTCAGATTCAATCACCACAGCTGTCACCAAGTTCATTAATTTTCATATTATATCCCAAGAAGAGAAAAACATATATCATATTAACTGCGAACCATTGATTTCATGAGTAATAAATGGTTCTCATGTAGAGCCATGTCATCCTGACCAGACCAGGAGATGACTAACAAACTAGCACACATACTGACTACTCGTATCAACCTTTCCATAGTCTAGTTGATTCTAGTGTGACACATTCTTTTCTTACTTCGAGGCTAATTGCTTCTTTAGGTAGAGTCGCAGAGACTCTCTCTTCTTCATATCACATTCAAGGGCTAGGTGGCCAGCTGGTTGTTATTTCTTAGATAGTTAGGCACTTGCTCGTACTGATTAAAGGACACGAGATGCTCGCAGATTGTCTACTTCTACGGCTTGATGAGTTTGACTTAATTTTGGGCATGGATTGGCTATCTACTCACCATGCACTTGTTAATTGCTTTAGGCAGACGGTTGTCTTCAGAATTACAAATTTACCCGAGTTCACTTTTGAGAGTGCTATACATGACTCCACCACGAAGTGCATTTCAATGTTGCGAGCTCAGCAACTTGTTGATCAGGGTTGTGATTCAAATCCTGCATTTGTTCGGGAGATATCTGATCAGGAGCCGATGACACAGGACATCAGAATAGTATCTGAATATCCAGATATGTTTCCTGATGAGCTACCAGGATTTTCTCCTGAGAGAGAGAGAGATCGAGTTCGAGATCACATTATTACCAGACAACCACCCGATCTCAATGGCTCCTTACCGTATAACACCAGTTGAGTTGCGGGAGTTGAAGGTGCAGTTACAGGAGTTACTTGACTTAGGATTCGTGCGGCCGAGCACTTCACCTTGGGGTGCTCCGGTTCTATTTGTCAAAAAGAAGGATGGATCCATGAGGTTATGCATTGACTACCGGCAGCTGAACAAGAGAACGGTGAAAAAACCATTATCCTTTGCCACGCATTGATGATTTGTTCGACCAGCTCCAGGGATCTTCGATTTTCTCGAAGATCGATTTTCGCTCAGGCTACCATCAGCTGAGGATTTGTGAGTCAGATATTCTGAAGACAGCTTTCAGGACTCGCTACGGAAACTACGAGTTTGTGGTGATGCCGTTTGGGCTCACCAATGCACCTGCGGCTTTTATGGATATGATGAACAGGATCTTCCGTCCGTACTTGGACAAGTTTGTAGTGGTGTTCATCGATGATGTGCTCATTTACTCAAGGAATGAATGGGATCATGCAAATGATCTACGGATTGTCTTAGATACATTGCGGGAGCACAACCTATATGCCAAGTTGAGCAAGTGTAAGTTCTGGTTATCCCAGGTCTCATTTCTCGGGCATATCATTTCTGGAACAGGCATTGCAGTTGATCATGCGAAGATAGATGCAGTTATGTCGTGGGAGCAGCCCAAGACAGTAACTCAGATTCGGAGCTTCCTTGGATTAGCGGGCTATTATAGACGCTTTGTCAGCAGATTTTCACGCATTATTCGTCCTCTGACACGGTTGACACAGAAGGGAGTTCCATTCATTTGGGACGATTCATGTGAGCAGGCCTTCCAGACACTGAAGGAGAGATTGACTACAGCGCCCATTCTAGCTCTTCCTTCAGGCACTCAGGACTATGCAGTCTACACATATGCATCTGGAAAAGGTCTGGTAGCAGTGTTGATGCAGAAAGGACAGGTGATTGCTTATGCATCATGACAGTTGAGACCACATGAGAGGAACTACCCAACCCATGACTTGAAGTTGGCGGTAGTTGTCTTCGCTTTGAAGATCTGGCGCCACTACCTATGTGGGGTAGATTTCGAGATCTTTACAGAGCACAAGAGTCTGAAGTACATCTTTGATAAGAAGGAGCTGAACATGAGGCGGCGCAGATGGCTCGATCTGCTGAAGGATTATGGTTGCACGATCTCTTACCATCCCGGTAAGGGAAACGTAGTGGCTGATGCACTTAGTAGGAGAGCGCATGCAGAGGGTACGGCGAACTGGCTATACATGTGGGATACGCTTGCAGCTTTGACCGATTGGCATCCTCAGGAGAGCGCATCCATTTCTACCGCCGTGCCTCCTCGATACAGCAGCCTTTGGGATCGTATTATAGAGGGCCAGAAGACAGATCCTTGGATCCAAGATAGGTACATGCGCGCCATCAAGGATGAATTTGATGACTTTGTTGTGATGGAGTCTATTTTATGGAAGGCAGGACGGGTCATTGTACCCAATGACGAGCAGCTTCGCAGAGACATTCTTGATGAGGCACATAGTTCACGGTTATCTATCCATCCAGGTAGTACGAAAATGTACCGTGATTTGCGTCGATATTTCTGGCGGGATGGGATGAAGCGCGATGTGGCGCAACATATCAGCAGATGCATGACCTGTCAAATGGTCAAGGCTGAACACAGGAGACCACCAAGATTACTGCAGTCTCTTCCCATTCTCGAGTGGAAATGGGAGAGCATTTCTATGGATTTTATCACAAGTCTGCCGAAGACACCGGGTGGCCATGATTCCATTTGGGTCGTTGTTGATAGGTTGACCAAGTCAGCCCATTTCATACCTGTCAACACGACTTATACTCCATCCAGATTGGCCAAGCTATATGTGCAGAATATCATCAGGCTACATGTATACCACGAAAAGTGATGTCTAACAGGGGTTCGAGATTTACATCGCATTATTGGCATCAGTTCATGTCAGCACTACAGACAGAGCTGAAGATGAGTTCTGCATATCATCCACAGACTGACGACCAGAGTGAGTGCACCATTCAGACATTAGAGGATCTACTTCGCGCATGCACTTTGGAGTGGAAAGGGTCCTGGAAGGACCATTTGCCTTTGGTTGAGTTCACGTACAACATCTATCATTCCAGTATTGGCATGGTACCATTCGAAGCCCTATACGGGCAGAGATGCCTCACACCTCTCAGTTGGCGTGAAGTATGTGATCATGCTCTTTACTCCGTGGATCTCCTGGAGGAGACTACGAGAGCTGTTGATCTTGTGAGACGGAGACTTCTGACAGCACAAAGCCATTAGAAAAGCTATGCAGACCGTCGGAAAAGAGACTTGGAAATTCAGGTAATCCAATTCTTTCCTCTTCATCCATCCAGTTATTACATATATATATGTTTATCTTAACCACATACTAATGACATCCCTGTAAATTAAAAGTGGGAGATTGGGTATTTCTTCGTGTATCTCCCATGAAGGGAATACAGAGATTCGGTGTTTGTGACAAGTTGGCGCCACGATATGTTGGGCCTTTTAAGATTCCGGCTAGAGTAGGGAAGGTGGCATATCAAGTAGCCCTTCCTCCACATCTTTCAGCTATCCATGATGTCTTCCATGTATCCAACTTGAGGAAGTATGTACACGACCCTCGACACGTCATCAGTTACGAGAATCTTGACGTAGAGCCTGACTTGACGTACGAGTAGAAGCCCGTCCAGATACTTGACCGTGCTGTGAAGAAGCTTCGCAGCAAAGAAATTCCATTAGTCAAGGTGTTGTGGCATCGACACGGCGTCGAAGAAGCGACGTGGGAGACAGAAGCCGACATGCGGGCACGATACCCACAACTTTTCTGATGTAATCATCAACAAGCTTTTGTAATTAGATAGGTGATAAATATATGACTTGTTTTCTCTTTGAGGTTTTTATGGGTTCAAAACCCTTTGAGGTTTTTATGGCCATATGAAATCCAAATACGACACTTAATGACCTTGACTCGAGTCTCGAGGACGAGACTCCCTTTGAGGTTTTTATAATTGTAACATCCGGAATCCGCCAAACCCGAACCCGACCCGATTAGCGTCCGATTAATCCAATAAAGTTGTTTGTCAATACCAAACAACCTAAAACGATCAACTGATCGTGAATCAAAAGTCGTTCGGGCGAAATCGACCAAAAATTGGTCGCTTCGTAATGCGCACCGTGAAAAGCCGTGACGCAAATTCGAAAACCGCAAAACAAACCGAGACCCTCATTAGATCCGATTCGATGACACGAGACCAACGGAATCGACCGTTCATCAATCGGAGGTCATTTGATATTTTTAAATTACAAAATTTAACCTTAAACAAAAACCGTATCCGAAAATTTCGGTTATTCAAAACCCGGTCGAAAGTATATCAACATTATACTCATTTTGATCGTTGTTGAAAGACGGTCAAAACAAGATACTTCGCGTCAAAATCCGAGACCCGATGTACGCGTACGGCTCATTTTAAGTGTGTCAAAAAAATAATAAAAATAAATAAAATTTAAATTTCAATAGCAATCGGCTACAGTAATACTGTCAGTAAAAAAATAAAATAAAATAATAAAATTTTGATTGAACGTAATTCCTGACTGTCTACAACAGGTGGCATTTATGACCTTCCATTTGGCAGATACAAAACTCCCCATCCTCTAATAAATACCAACCTTACCTTTCTTTAATTCTCTCAAATTCCCCAAACGTTGAGGCCTTTCCCTAATTTTTGCTCTTGCAACGGCGGGAGACCAACTCCAGGCAGATCAAGAAGCTCCAATTTCGAGGCAAAATCCAGTCCTTTTTTCTTCAAATTCCTTTCATCTCTCCCACTTTCCTTCCCCTTTCTTTTTATATATATCTATTTTGTTTTTCCTCAAAACCAACGTAGCCTCTACTTTTTCTGCATTTGTTGTGGCTGGAGATTGAACTCCAAGCAAATCTGGAAGACCTGGACAAACCAGATCTGCACGTATTGTCGTTTCTCATCCACAACAAGTTGCTGCTACTTGACATCTCTCCAAGAAGGAGCTGTAGCAGGCTGTAGCTGAGGGTCTAGAGTCTTGTTAAAGTCCAAATTTGCTGTTGTTCAGCAGTAATACAAGCTCCAAATTGAAGTAATTGGAGGTACTATCCCCAGCCTATTCTATTGTTGTCATACATGCAAATTCACATCTTATGCCATGCATGATTATCATGCTTGATTTTATGATCAATCCAAAACTTTCTTTTGCTATCATTCACTTATATTCTAACCATTCTAATTAAATATTAGGGGTTTGTTTCCTCTTGTAAATTAATTGAATTGAAAAATATTGACAAGAAAATCCTTGTATGCTCTTTATGAAATCATGATTGTAAATAAGGATTGGGTTTAAATCTGATCTCAGTTAGCATGAGTTATAAATCTGATCTGGATCAGATAAAAATAAGATTGATCGATGGTTTGTTGTGTTTCGTTATATATGTCTAGAATTGTTCCAAAGATAGATTAAACATCTAATATAAATTAGGAAAACGATCATAACATGGATGTCTAGCAATCTGTTAGTTGTTTTGGATTTTTGATTGAAGCTAACGTGAGTTATAATTAATGATATGTTTGGATGTTTAGCAACCTGTAAAAAAATTACCCATACAGGATATATATTAATTGCATATATTATCATAGACAGGGGGAGGGTGTGTACTTGTATATTGTAATCTCATACCGATTCATTAAATATGTTGTATTATCTTCACATATAGCACCATTTTCATCGAATGAATCAATAGTATTATACGCTATTAGTTAAGATAAAAATTTACCAGATTCAATAAATTGAATATATATAAAATGTAATTACAAAAGTACCCAAACATTGAAATGGGTGCATCAGAACGTTCAGACATTTGGTTTGTCTTTGTTGGTATTTTATAATTTGGCATTACATGTGCTAGCTGTAGTTAGAATTGTTGGTGTTCTTGGCCTTTTTCATATATTGATTATCTCAATGGATAATAACATTTGATATTCCAATCAGAACCATATGACAAGTAGTAAACACATCAGAATAATATTGCCTTCATTAATAAAAAAACTAAGCCTCTAATGCAATGAATACAAAATATATGTTAGCCATTTTCAATTCTACTTCTTACTGTCATATGCACTACAAGAAATGAGAGTTCGACATGTTCATCTTTTATTCACTTGTCTCTAACTTAATTTAGTATTTCACAATCATTACTAAAATAGCATCATTTTAAGCTTGCAACATGATTTCATTATAGTATTACTGTAGCATCATATTCCACTTGAGTTGGATATGTAGGAGTTGTAATACAAATAGTAATGATAGTAAAGATAATAACAGACACCGAAATCCGGTATCCTATTAACTAAATGATTATATCATGCTTACAATTCATTACTCAAAATACTTACATGGTTACAATAATACATCATATAATATTAATCGGTGATTGTTGGGTAAAGAGTTGAATAGCATCATGCTGACGAATCTCTTAAATTCTCTATATTCAATCCATCGTTAAGCTATTACATATGACCTTATATGAGTATTGAGATGCAAATATTAGGATTTGGACAGTTTTCTCTTTTGAGTCAAACAAATGATTATTGATATCATTATGACTACTAATCTCACCAATTGTTCCTTTAGATATAGCATACTAAATATTGATCATTATTGAGAGGAGGCATTGACTAGCTAATTAGATCTGTAAGTAACTCTATATGAGATTGAGAAAGGAAGAGGAATTTGTATACATCCATATAAGGTTGAATTGGTGAATCTAGATGACAATAAATTGAGCCGGTCATGGTGATCCTTATACCTGACCGTGCGAGGGCGCGGTGACCCTCAACTGGGCGGGAGAATAGGAAGCTCAGTTTGGGTAGCGGTCGCCAAGTGCGCGGGTCTAGGATCCCAGTCCCCCTTCGGTTTTTAACGTGAGCTCACAGTGTTTTTACGCCTCGTTGGGATCCCGACTTTAGACCAGTTACGCTGACCCGTTGTTTAGGATACCCAGGCGGGGGATCCTTGGTTTTCAGTTTTACGTACGAGCTCGGTTGCCCGTTACCGGTCGGGCTGTTTTTCTAGAGTGACTTTTCTGGGAAGTCCCTCTCACCCGTCTCAGTGGCGTAGTTTGGGAGTGTAGACCTATCCCTCTATTGGACCGTCCTTCCAATTAGAGGGCGAGACGGAAGAGCATTTTGTTGGCTTCTTCACCGCTTAAGTTTTTCTTCGCCAACAGACTTGGCGATGTTACATCCAGATCATCCATATCTATATCTACATCATCTAGAGTTACATTTAGGTTATTGCACAGAGGTTTGAAGGGATTGATTTTACATCCAGATCATCCATTTCTATATCTACATCATATAGAGTTACATCTGAGACAGTTGCACTTAAGGTTTTAAGGGGTTACAATTAAAGTTGAATAAATGGAAAAGACTATAATCTAATTCAAAATCTCATTAAGCTAGTGGACGTGTTGGGAACTTAGTTAAGATGCATTATACAACACCGCATGCCTACGGAGGCACCCCAACCCTAAGACATTCCCCAAGTCTTAGAGTCATAGTGTGAGGTTTCACAGGAACCAAGACCACAGACTATCCACTAGACTTAAGATTTTTATAAATCTTTATATCTTCTCATCTCACCTTTCCCATCATCAAAAATCCATAAATATGATCTCTGAGTACTATGAAAATAAAATATACAATCACTTACGATAGAAATATGCTTATGTGGGGAATGTTGGGATAATAGCTAATCATAAGAGATGCTTACTAGAATTTGGAAACCTTTTTCAATTGCAAGTAGAAATAAATTTTAATTTGAGTTGTTCTTGCCTCTCTACTTGCCTGTTTTGGTCACAATAAATGCTTGTTATTTTATATAAGTTTTTGGGAGGTACCAGCAACCGCTGACTCCTCTTCTTTCCTAACATGTTTGGCAGGCAAACAGCCTGCAGTTCAGTAGCTATACATGGGTCCAGGAGATAAATTTTATACCCAACGGTATGGTTTATTTTGTGCCAGTTTTTGTTCAATTTACAATGTATTATGTTTCTTTCTCTTCAGTCATATTTTGGGATATACTGTATGTACTGTCAGACTTTGTACATGTAAAATATATGGAAGTTAATGAAATAAAATTTTGGTGACCATTGTTCTATGAGTTTGTGGTTATAAATGTTGATGTGAATGTCAGATAAAATTATTTCATTCGTGAAAATTTTTTTTCCCATACTTTCAGTTACTTAATGCGATAATAATGAATGTTGTAACGCGAAATGTGTGATTAACGGGTACCCGGATCCAGAGGGGTTCACAGAAATCGCCCTACATGAGAATATACTATTAACGTGAAGCACCAGTTGGCAAAATTTGACTAAGTACAAGCACGAATCTATAGGTGCATGCAATGTTTATTAGATGTGTGGCCTTAGTCTATCGAGCAAACACATCCTAAGCTAGGGCTCATTCACACTAAATAAAGAAAATAAAATAAAAAGCAAAAAGCGTCAAAACCGTCGAGGCCCCCAAGGGAACAATCCCTCGGGCATTGGACCTTGGGAAGTCAGAGTGTCTGAGAGTCATGCGTTATTACATGCCAAGTGTCACTCTCTCACATAAAATCATAGTTTTAAATAAAAATGTGCAATAAAATGAAGCTCAGAAAATGTCTCAAAAATTCCTCCATGCCTGCCGGCTCTACCTTGCTTGGGTGCATAGGTCCTCCTAAGAGGTCCTCCGTGTCAGACAGTTTACAATAATATCCAATAATAGAGAAAAGAAAATAAATAAATAGATAGAAAAATAAATGAATGAATGAACAAGAGATATAAGACAAATAAAATAAGATCCAACTAAGCGGTGTTGCTCCCCGACAATGACGATGTTTGATAAACGAGAGAAATCGATCCGAAGTCGTGTCAATCCACAAGGCAGACAGACAGTCGCTGATTTGACCTCAGATGAAATCCTTGGTTAATCAACAATTAACCCACAATAATTAATAAAGCAATTAAATCTCAAAAATGTGGAGTTAAAATGTATCATAACTCTACATGCAAATATGTATAGGTGTAAGCATGTGTAGAGGTCGAACACTGGGAGCAAACGGTAGAAGGAGGCATGATAAATGCACAAAAAATCTGTCATGTATCTCTTGTCCATTTTATTGTTTTTTGGGTCTTTAGTTTTATATATTTTTTTATTTTTTGTTTTATAATTTTATATTTTCTTTTTATAATTTTCAATTTTTTATATTTCTTTTTGATTTAAATATAATATATATATGTATGTATATGTGTAAATACAATATAAGGTATATATAGATACTACATAGATAAAAACATGTAAAAATAGTCAAAATATAGTAAATAAAATATATTTGCGATTTTTACATTTTTCTAATTTTTTTATTTTTCTGGAATTTTTGCTAATTTTTATGTATTTTTAAAGCCAAAAATATCCTAAATATGGGACTAATAAATAGTATGAGATTGATTTGGTTTTAAAAAATAATAAATCAATCCTAAAATTACCAAAATAATTTAAATATATAAATAATAATATATAGATAATTATAAAATAGAAAAGCATATTTTTGGTATTTTTGTAGATTTTTTATATTTTTGTTGGATTTTGGAGCTTTCTGATTTTTATCATTTCTTTTTCTATTTTTAGTGGTTTTTGTTTTTTGGACTCAATAAATGCTAAAATATATCATAAGTATTTTTTTGGAATTTTTCAAAAAGTTTTTATACTTTTTGGTATTTTATAAATTAGACAGGGATTATTTAGGCTCCTTTTCATTTTTAATATATAGATTAAATGCAAAAAATGCCAAATAAAAATATGGGCGTGATTATACAAGACATGAAGCATCTAATCCTATTTTTGTGGTTTTTTAGGAGTGAGCTAAGTATTTTTAATAAATAAACCAAAGCTACAAAAATACATGTCCTAGTAGGGGAATAAATACAATAAAAATAAAGTCCAAGGGTGCAGGTGAAAATTTGCCAACGTAATAAAATTCTTCAACACTAATTTACAATCTACAAAAAACGCCAGGGTTTAATTTGCAATTTTCTCCAGTCACGTGGGGACAACACGTGACTCTAGGAGCGACCAAAGTGCAATATACAAAAATCTTGGGGGCTTGAGTGTAAAAAGCCCACTTTATTTACAATGTAACTTTTATTTACATAATTAAATAATAAAATACAAAAACAAGAGGGGATATATAGGCAAATTACCCCTTAACAGGCGCGATCCAACGGTCGATGCCCCACCACTTATCCACGTGGCAGCGGCGGGACGGCGGATGATGCTTCGCACTTGGATGCTTCCGATCAGATCGTGGGCTTCATAGAACGATGGAGGCATGGCGATGACGGACCGTGCAGATCACAACTGGAGGTGCACCCTTGATCGAATGGTAGCTACTCTCTTCGAAGAACATGTAAGAACAGGTGGTTCCCCTTCCTTCGACCGTTGATTACTCCCTCCTCTGGTGGCTTCCGATGAAGGTGTTTGGCTCTAAACCTCCGGGGGAGTGGTCCGTAGCTACTGATGACCGCGAGGGGGTCTAGGGGCCCAAGGATCGGTAAGGCAAGCTCCGAGAAGGATGGAGCTCGAGGAACCTGCAAGTTGGCTTGATTCGAGCCCAGAAGGGCTTCTTGGTGCACGTAACCTGCACAGCAAGGAAGAATGGCTTGAGGGGGTGCTCCTCGACCAAAGAAAATGAAGCTAAATCACAAGGAAACGAGGTAGTCGGAGATGCTCAGGCGAAGGGTGGTGGCGAGCATCAATTCGCAGAACCAAGGCGGTTTCCGAGTGGTCTAGGATGGCTGGCAGGTGGAGAACATTAAGGGAAATGAAAGCGAGGTGGAAGGCGAGTCAGCACTAGTGGTTTGTACGGTGAAACGTTCGCCGGAGCGGAGCTCCAGCGAACTACGAAATGGGTGATTCACGCTGACATATTACACTAACGGCTAACCTAATGACATAAATAAAACGCAGATGCAAAGATCGATCTAAAACAAGTAAAAGACGCAGCTCTTACCTGGTTGGAGCCAAGGAGCAGAGGTGGCTACTGGAGCGAACCGCCTGGGTGCACCTCCGCCCTCTGTCGACCGCCGCAAGCTCAGGGGATCTCCCTCTGTCACAGGGATACTCTGCTTTGGCCGAGACACGGGGTTTAGGGGGATGAAAAGTGACCAAAGATGCGAGGAGGATGAAGGAGGCTTATTTATGAACATGCGTGGCACCCTTATTTGACCGACCGATTTTAAAGAATCGATGCTATATACAACAGATCTAATGATCGAGCGTGTATGTGCAATAATGGAGGATTACTTTGTCTGAAGAAGTCGAGGGCGATTGATCGATAGATCGTGCACAGAAAAGGGTGGAAGTTCGAGGAAATGATAGTTCTGAGATGCTAGGTCCCAGATGGGACAGTTGACTGGAGGTCAACAATTGACGTGACCCCATTGGGCCACATCGGCTCACTAGGAGACAAAACAACAGATTTTATTCAAAAATAATTATTTAAAAATAATAAATGATTTTATTAATTTTCTAGTATAAAATAAAAAAATGTTTATTATTTATGTAGTTTTTTATTATGGTTTTTATTTATTTTTTGTTTATTTATTAGTAGTTAATTTTTAATAGTGTATTTATATGTATATTTGCCTATGTTTTAATGCATTTTCCTTTTTATTGTGTTAATTTTGTTTTATTATTTAATTTTATTTTATATATTTTATGATGTAATTTGTATACTTAAATAAAAAGGTAAGTTTATTATGTACGTATATTTTAGGTATTTTACCTATGTATTATATACATCTTTTTATTTAATGTATTTTGATAACTTTTATTTTAGTTTTGTATTTTTAATAAAATATGAATAATATTTACAATATAAAGAATAAATCATAAAGAATAAAGGAATGAAAGAATATATTTCCCTTTTATTTATATACATATATGACATAGGTATTTTGTCTATGTATTCTCATAGACTTATTTTATTTTGCATTTTCCTTTTTATTTTATTTTAATTTTAATATGCACATGTGTTATAAATAATATTTACAGATTATAAAAATAAGAATTTGTAAAAATAATACAGGATGAATAAAATGAATATTTTAATTGGTAGAATGTACAATAGGGTTCAAAAACCTAACTTTCACACAGTAACTCCAAAAAAAATAAAACCACCACCATTAAATAGCTTGTGAAAAGATATGTATAATTAGCGGTGATTTTGATATATTTTGAGTTTTTTTTGAAAGATTTGGGTCTGTGAAGTTTGGTTTTTACCTTTTTATTTTGTGTATAAAATAAACATTGTGTATTATTTTTGTACAAACTCAATTTTGTATTTTTATTTACATTATTATCTACAACTTTTATGTGCAAAGTTTCTTTATTTGATGAATAAATAATAGAGAATAAAATAGATGTCAAAAAATGCATAATTAACGAATAAATAAATGGTATTTTTATTCTATTTCTGGCCCTTATCTCCCCCTACTTTATTCCTTGTCGACCAACTCAATTCTTGACTTGGTCTCGGGGTTTAGGGTCATAACATATTTTCAATATTTTAATCCTTTTTCTTTTCTTCTCTTTATTCTATAATTTTGGCGTTAAAATCCTTATTTTATGTACAAATCACATAATAAATAATAAATGCTATTTTGCACAAATTAATATTATTTACATGCATTAGCTACAGTTTTTAAGGCCAAAATGATAGAATAAAGGTGATGAAATGGAGATTCATCAGAAGGTGACCGACTTGCCGCTTCAGTACCAACAGTCGCACCCTTCTTCTACTTCTCAACCTATATGGAGATCTTTATCCGCTCCTCCCACCCATCAGATTCAGTATGTTCAGAGCAAGCCGGTACTGCCTATTGAGCCTCCATATCTAGATTGGAATGAGGATCCGTCCAATGCCAACTTGAGTCAGATCACGAGCCCTGTAGATGATGATGCTTATTCTCACTCCACTCTTGAGATCAACGGTATTTGGTATGCTCCTACTCAATCACCAGCACACTTTACATCTTAGAGCGTACACCAGCAGCAGCAACACATACATCTACAACATGGAGGTCCAACTTCACATTTCCAGTACCGTCAGCATTACATGCAACAACAGTCTCACCAGCATGCATATCAGAGACCACATTCTTCTTAGTATCTTGATACAAATTCACATACTTATCATCACCAGCATCAGTAGACTTCTTTTATACCACAGAGGTTTCCTTAGCCTTATACACAACAACACACTCCTAGGCAGGAGAGAGTAGACAACCAGGGACAACACACTGAGTTAGAGTTATCTTCACAGTCCCTAGAGCTGAACCAGATCATGGATATGTTGAGAAAGCTTCATACATCGCATAGGATTGAGATGGAGTTGGTTAAGCATCGTCTGAATTAGTTAGTCGTACCCAAGACCACTCTCCCAACTCAGCCTCTAATGAACCTGAACAACAAGAGGTAGCACGCGGATCAGGTAGACACCACCATGGGTATGGATACTATTCCTAGATTTTTATCTAACTTCATTTGTCTCAAGAGCAGTAGACATCCATGAGCACTTGATTTAGAGGAGGAGAGGGCACATGATGAGGAACGAGAGTCGATCCATGATGATACACATTTTGATGCTGAGGAGGAGGACCACCACGATGAGGACCAGCATGATGTCCATGATGATGCTATTCAGGGGAGCAATGTAGAGACCGTTGATATGGATGTAGGAGAATCAGATGATGATACCATGCCACGCCGTACAGATACTCCTGATGTTTCTACTTCTTTCACATATTTGAGAGTTTTGTACATACTTCTGAGAGTCTTGATGTACATAGTGATTCCACTTTCGTTGATGTGAATAAAAAGAATTTTGTCATTCCCGAGATTGTTCCTTTTCTTGATATTTTGTATGGAAAAGGAAAGAAAAATTCTAAAAAGAATGTTTTCACTCTAGAGACCGAACGATTATTGAAAGATCACATATTCTTGAAGACTCCACTTCACTATGCCTTGGATCACTTTCTTGCACTTAAGAATCGGTTGACGAACAAATGTACAACACATAGGAAAAGGAAATCACAAGTTGAGAAGCATGTATTGACCAAGGCGACTTCATGTGCTATTTAGAACAAGGTACCCAAGAAAAAGAGAGATGCAAGAGCTCACTATGTCAGATGTGAGATTTCAGATGTCACATTCTATCGTACTCTCTTAAATAATGGTTCCTTGATTAATTTGCTTCCATATTCTTTGCTTGATAAGCTCAAGCTAGGTCCTCTTTACAAATCACGAGCGATACTTCAGTTTGGGGATCGATCTGTGAAGAGATCTAGAGAAGTGTTGAGGAACATTATCGTGATCGTTCAGGTATTGCAGTTTTCAGTGGACTTTATAGTCCTAGACACGACGTGCACTACAAAGTTGCACCTTGCTCCAATCATTCTCGGGAGGTCTTTCTTGCAAACCGCAAAGACCCTCTTTGATTATGATTCTGGGAGAGTATCATTCCATATAGACAGCAGAGAGGTACACATTGAGATGGTGAGAGGATGTAGTAGTCCCAGATCAGTATTGTCATTCACATCATAGGACACCAGCCTTGCAGATGATTGTCAGCACATAGATGAGACACAATCTCTTGATCTTGAGAGCATTTATTTTGATACCCACGATATCCTAAATTCCATTCACTATAAAGGTTCTCAGGGAACTCATTAGAGGAATGTTTCAATAAAGACAGATTGTTCTTGCATATCTCTACTGGTTTTCCAAATGAATCCCACAGTGACATAATTCAGAAGAATATATGAGTGATTCATACACAGCATCTCTTTCTTTTATCAAAGGTTCCACCAATTGATATGTTTCCACAAAGAATTTCAATTCCATTTCGTGATCCATATCTTCCTTTTTTTAGAAATTGATGAAACTCTTCTGTCAAGCCCTAATTAATGAACCTACAAAATCCCTCAAATTGTATCTGGCTAAACCAAGGTATTGTGGATTGTTGATGCGATTTTACACGGTTTAAAAAATTGGTTTTACCACGTCGTTGTTGTTCCACGAAAAACCGCAATCAAACAAATAATATTACAACCACAAGCATAATAAAAACACACAAGATGTATAGTGCAAGTAGAGGTTCGTATCCATAGGGACTAAGCAAACACGCAATTTTTGTTCTTCTTTCAAGTTGATTAAAATTCTAATCTATTGTGATGAAAGAAAATTTATGTTAAAAAGATTTTGAGTATATAATGTAATCTACGGTGAAAATACTTGTTAGAACTTGAAATAAATGAAAGAGGGTATGAGTGCAACTAAATAAGAAAACAGGAGTTGAATCGTAAATTAAGATGGAGGAAATGAGATGACACTTGCAATGTTTCAAGAAGAATAATGAGATATAAGACTTGCAATGTATATATTTAAAGAAAACTTAGACTTGAAAAGAGAGATCTTACAAAATAAAAAATTCTTTCAAGTTCAACTTAAACCAAATCAAATGCAAGAGAGCTTACAAAAGAGAGTTGTTTATTTCAAATTCGACTTAAACAAAACTAACTGATGTAATAAAATGCAAGTCGCGCAAGGAAGAAAAAGAAATGCGTCTCTATTAAGATCTGGAATGAAGACGATGATGACGATGGCGGAGATGGATGCACGGCTTGCTAGATACGTGAGCGAGGAGGTAGTGGCGACGAAGGCACGTGGGTCGATCGCACACGCAGGTTGCGTGGTGAAGATGCGTGGTCTGATCACCCGTTGGCTGGAGTTGGTGGCGGTGTCGAGGAAGAGGAGGCCACGAGCTGGAGTTGCTGACTACGCGAGGAAGAGGGTGCGGGGGAGAGCTTCCTTGCAAGAGAGAGAGCAGCGAGTGGGATAGAGAGGGTGCGTCGGGGAAGAGATCACTTTGTCCTTATGCCTTGGGGGACTCCTCCTTTTATAGATGTTATATGCATCCTTTGGCCTTTGAAGGGTCTTTATCTCATGCGCATAAAGATAAAAGAAATAAATACATTCACGCATGGAGACATATGCATGGGGAATAAATAATGTATGGTCAAGAGAGAGAGAAGAATAAAGAGGACATCCATGCATTGCATATTACGTGGGAAGGGGTGTGTGTTGGGGGCTCCATGCATGGGGAAGGGAGAGGCCATTTATGAGATGCATGGATTGGAAAATTTTCACAACATATCCTCCTCTTTTCTTTCCAAGATAAAATGTTAAGGGAATGTGTAACCAAATTGGATGGATAAATGTGTGTGGTTTGAAAGTGATGTTTTATTTAATGACCATGCAATTTTTGTTTCGATACATGATGTATTTAATGATTAATTGAATGATTGGAATGTGATATTAATTAATTGTGCTTTTTAGAGGTGGTTTTCCCATCGTATTTGTAGAATAAATAATATCTGGATTAAGTGGTAGTGAGATGTATGTGTCAGATATTAACGGGATTCTTCATGTAATTTGTATGGTATTATACCAGCATAATATGTAATCATCACACCCACATCCTTAAATCTTGCTAGTCTCGAGCAAGAATAGGATAAAATATAATGAGGAACAAGGAAAATAATCAAGAGGGACTAGTTGAGGGTTTGCAACAGACACACCTACAAAGTCTTGAGTTTTCATATCCCAACCACACAAATACACAAACTTAAGTAGATTTGACCTATGGATTAAAGATTTGTTCGAATTATCGACTTGACTCGAGTTTGTAGTTTCAACAGCCTCTCAGTTCCCAAAAAATCAAATTGGTTTCAGAAAATCGATCAAGTCAGATCATTCTAATCAACAGGTATTCTCTTTGACCTTGAATGGATATAAAAGGTGTTCGTGATGTTTTAGCTTTCGTGAGTCAAGAGAACGAGCTGATAGCTCAATCTATCAAGGTACCGAATGATTCCCTACACATATAGCCTCAATCCTCACCTGAATTCAGGCATATTCTCTTTTCACCCAAGTATGTCAGCATAAAAAATAGGTCATAGTTTATTGGAGAATGGGACAATTTTTGGGGTTTTCCGTAGACCGCTTTGGTCCGTTGCTCTCATTTTTTCCTTCTACAGAGCATAACCCTGGGCCTCTTTTAAGAAATTAGGTAGCATCATTGGGTTGCTACCATGGATTGTTGGTGGAGAAGGGTTATTTGGTGGTCTTCTTTCATTGCTTTTGCTTTGCATATCTTTGCATGATTGGTGGTTTTTGGCATTCTTTTGTATTGTGATATGCCTTTTTGTGGTGTTTTTGTTTTGGATTTGGCATCAAAGGTAGTATCGACTTAATATTGACTTTGGAGGCACGATACTGGCTTATTTGCTGACATACTTAGACTAGAGAGATCATGTTGCTCCTGTGTCAAGTTCCTTCACTGACTATAGACAAGGTTCAGGCATTGGCACAACCAAGAGGACAACTCCTCACCTCAACTAGATTGTAATTATATCTCGTAAAATAAACTCAATCAATCTAAGTGGAATGTGCAATTGCTTAATATCCACTGAAGAGTTTAAGAGTGCTACTAGTTGCTCAGGTGATCTAGTTAGATACAGAAGTTCATTCACAGGTAGAGTTAGTGGAACTGAGAGAATAAAGTCCATATGGACCTGAAGAAAGCTTAAAAACTCACGCCTAGTGAAATTCTGATGGAATTAAGTGGATTAGGGTCAATTCAACTTTAGTCTATGATCTATGCAATGAAGAGATGATTTCTCAAAAAAAGGATAAAAATAGGGAAGGATGTATTTTTGGTGATTTTCTTGCTTTTTGAAAATATTTTTAGGGGAATTTTTGCAAAATTTTTGAAGATGTAATTTTTTTGAAAAGTATGCAATTTTGAAAACTATGCAGACACACCCCCCATGCTTATCAGAAACCATGTCCTCATGATGAAGACAAGGTGTAATAGGAGGACCAAAAGAAGGGGTGAGTGATGTGAAAAGTATTTTTGTGTTTTTGTTTTTTTTGGACAGCGTGGAGGTGTACCCCCATACTTATCTAATAAAATGCAGTAAAGATAAAAGATACCTGTGAGAGGGAACTCACGAGAATGCATGATTTAACGCCTCAGCTTGGCGATGTTGTGGTTCACTTTTCCTGCAGAAGGTATGTTGTGCAAACAGGCATAAGACCAGATGATTCAACAACATGTTTCAGTCTTTGACCATTGACTCTAAAAGTGGTTTTTGTGTGTGGGTCACAGATTTCTATTGCACCGTTATCAAAGACTTTGGTTACAATGTATGGTCCTTTCCACTTCGATCTTAGCTTTCCTAGAAATAGTTTCAATTGTACATCGAAAAGCCATACTTTTTTATTCTCTTGAAATGTTTTCCTCGGAATGTTCGCATCATGCCATATTTTGATTTTTTTTCTTTATACAACAAGTTGTTGTCATAGGCTTGTGATCTCAATTCTTCCAGTTCAGATAAATCCAATAGTCTTCTCTTTCCATCCTCATCATAATCCAAATGGCATTTCTTGATCGCCCAGAGTGATTTGTGGTGGATCTCAACGGGTAGATGGCAAGGCTTTCCATAGACTAACCGATATGGGCTCATTCCTAAGGATGTGCGGAAAGCTGTGCAGTAGGCCCAGAGAGTAGAAGGTAAGTGTTGAGACCAATCTTTACGATCAGAGCAGACAATTTTCTGGAGGATGGTCTTGATTTCTCGGTTTGACAGCTCAATCATTCCATTGGTCTATGGGTGATAGGCAGTTGAGACACGATGTTCGACTCCATTCTTCTTAAGTTAATTCTTAAAAGCATTCAGAAAATGGGTTCCACCATCACTAATGACCACTTTAGGTAATCCAAATCGAGAGAAAAGGTTGGTCAGGAATTTGACAATAGTGGCGCTATCATCAGCGTGAGTGGGAATGGCTTCAACCCAACGGGACACATAGTTAACAGCGAGCAGGATGTGTTGATAGCTTGTGAGATGGTAAAAGGTCCCATGAAGTCTATTCTCCAAGTATCAAAGATTTCGACTATATGTATGGGTTGGAGGGGCATCATGTTGTGTTGGGTCATTGTTCCATTGGTCTGATAGGCAGGACAAGATTGAGCAAAATGACGGGCATCCAAAGAGTGTAGGTCAATAGAAACCACATTGTAAGACCTTAGAGGTTGTGCGCTTCCCTGAATGGTGTCCTCCACACCCAGAAGTGTGGCAGTGAGATAGGACATCATTGACTTTCGATTCAGGGATACATCGTCTCCATATCAAATCAGTACCCTCTTTAAGAGCAAAGGGTCTTCCCAATGGTAGTATCGGGCTTGGGCTTTAGTTTTGTCTTTCTTATGTCTTGTCCGGTCATCACAAAATGTGGAAGTGACGATGTAATTGACAATGTCTGCATAGCAAGGGAGTTGAGAGGCAGACATGATACTTTCATCTTGAAAGTTATCAGAAATTGGGATTGTATCTGTGATTGATGGAGGGAGTCTCGAAAGGTGGTCGACCACGACATTCTTTGCTCTGGCTTTATCTCGAATTTCTAAATCAAATTCTTGGAGCAGTAATACCCACCTAATGAATCTAGGCTTAGCATCTATCTTTGTGAAGAGATATTTCAAAGCAGAGTGGTCTGTGTAGATTATGATGTGGGATCCTAAGATGTAAGATTGAAATTTCTCTAATGAAAATACCACAGCCAATAGTTCTTTCTCAGTCACAGTGTAATTCTTTTTAGCATCATCCAGAGTCTTGCTGGCATGGTGGATGGCATAGGGTTTCCCATCTTTTCTTTGACCCAGTACTGTGCCAATAGCATAATCAGATGCATCACACATGATTTCAAAATCACAGTTCTAATTAGGGGCTTGTAGTATGGGTGCTCCAGTGATGATTTTCTTCAGTATTTTGAATGAATCGAATGCTTCCTCGGTAAATGTGAAGTCTTGGTCCTTTTCCAGTAATTTGGTGAGAGGGCGGGAATTTTTTGAGAAATCCTTGATAAATCGACGGTAAAAATCGACATGACCTAGGAAGGATCGAACTCCTTTTATATTCACGGGTAGACTTAAATGGGTAATGGTCTTTATTTTTGATGGATCCACTTCCATCCCCTTCTTTAACACAATATGACCCAGCACAATCCCTTGTTTTACCATGAAGTGTGATTTCTCCTAGGATAATATCAGGTTTACTTCAATGCATTTATGTAGGACTCTATACAAAAATCCGAGTGTTTCCTCGAAAAAGTCTCCAAAAATTGAAAAATCATCCATATATACCTCTATAAAATCTCCGATCATATCTGCAAAGATTCCCATCATACACCTTTGAAAAGTTGTTGGGGCATTACATAATCCGAAAGGCATCCGTCGAAATGCATAAGTCCCAAAAGGACAGGTGAAGGTAGTTTTGTCTTGATCCTCCGTTGCTATAGCTACTTGGTTATATCCGAAATATCCATCAAAAAAGCAGAAAAATTCTTTCCCAACTAGCTCCTTGATGATTTGATCAATGAATGATAGTGGGAAATGATCTTTTCGGGTAGCCTTGTTGAGTTTCCTATAATCGACACAGACTCTCCAAGATGTGGCTACTCTGGTGGGTATGTCCTCTTCTTTTTCATTTTTGACAATTGTTAATCCAGCGTTCTTGGGGACAACTTGGAGAGGACTGACCCAAGGGCTATCAACAATAGGATAAATGATACCCGCACTTGCCCATTTATAGATCTCATTCTTCACAACCTCTCGTAGATTGGGATTCGACCGTCTTTACATTTCTTGAGAAGGTTTACTATCATTTTCCAAATATATGTGATGTGTACATAATGTTGGGCTTATTCCTTTTAGATCTGTTATCTTCCATCCAATGGCCCAGGAATTCTTTTTCAAAACCTCCATGAGTTGGCTCTCTTGCATATGATTTAGATTGGCATTGATAATGACTGGTAGAGTGTATGCATCATCTAGGAAAGCATACTTCCGATCTTGGGGTAGTGGTTTCAATTCAACAATGGCTGTCGATGGAGTCAGAGATGCAGTGTTTCCTGAATCTATCAAAGAAATGGTCTCAAATGTTGGTTCCATCATGGGCATGATCATGGTTGAGGTCAATGCGAGTTCAGAGTTTAATGTGTCCCAGGCATTATCAAGCTCATCAATTTCTTGTCGGTGAGAGGGCATGGTGGAGCTTCCAGTGTGAGATTCAGATTATATGTGGCAATTTCATGAGAAGTGTTCTTGTAAGTGGATCTAGAGGTGTTTAGACTAACCTCTAAAGGATCTTTGGCGAGATGGATGGGAGAAAAGTCATTTTGTATGTTGAGAACAGCACATCTCTCTATACAACCATAGTCTTCAGTCTCGGAGTCAACAGAATTGGGTATGATAAGATCAATAGGGACGATTTTGCCATTGATTGAGAATACGACTTTACCCCCCCTCATAATCAAAATGTGCTTTAGTAGTAGCTAGGAAGGGTATTCCTAAAATGATGGGTGTTTCACTCAGTGTGTTGGGAGAATCCATATCCATAACAACATAGTCCACAGGAAATTTATGTCCTTGTACTGTGACTATAACATCTTCAAGAAGTCCTATTAGTCTCTTCACCGTATGATCAGCCATTTGTAAAATCATCGAAATGGGTTTCAGTTTCCCTAAGTCAAAGTGCTCTAGGATGGCAGTAGGGAGGAGATTGATTGAAGCGCCATTATCTAATAGGGTGCGCTTGAAGGTCAATTCACCGGTCGTGCATTTAACCAAGGGTGCCCCTGGATCTTTCTTCTTTGCGGGCAGGAATTGGGAAATGGCATTTGATGTGGCTCGGGAAAGCACATACTTTCAGTTTCTTCTTTGTTTTCCTTATTTTTTTCTCTTAATTTCCTCTTTGGTGTGCATTTTTCCTTCAAGAAGCGGGAGAAGGCTGGGACTTATTGGAGGGCTTTAGGAGCAGGATTTCAATGACAGTGTCTGAGAATAGTTTTTCGATCTCTAGATCGATGGTGGATGATCGAGTCTTTCTTCAGTGAAGAGCTCTGGGAAAGGGGATGGTTATGTTGGGGAGGAAGGAGGGAACATGATTGTCTAAATTGGCTTCTCTTCATCATCAATCTCTTCCTCAATTTCTGTTTGATCCTTTGAAACCAGTGGTCTGGTGAAGGAAGAAGTGGTTTTCCCGTTTCTCAGAGTGACAGCATTAGCAGATTGGTTTGGACGGGGTGGAGTTTTGAAATTCACTTGATGCCTAGGTGCTTGTTGTGTGCTCCCTTGATTTGTCCTAGGAGATGCGAAAAATCCTTAATTTTGATTTTGAAAACCAGGTGGTGAGGTGAAAGATCTGGCAGGTGGTGGAGTTTGAAGTACTCCAGATGAACTAGCCTTGTTGGTGTTGGGATTGGGCAGAGGTTGAGGCGACAAGGCTGGGATGTATGATCTGATCTCGACTAATTGTCGGGCATTCTCAGGGTTGGCTTGTTGTTGAGCTTCAGTGGCATGTTGTTTTTCTATGGTAATTTGTTGTATAGCTTGAGCCAAGGCATCAAAATTCATACCAGTAGTATGTGGTTGAGACACTGGTGGTGCTATCGGTTGTCTGGGCTGGGTGTGATTTTGGAAATGATAGTTGTGTTGTCCATTCCACCCATTATTTGATTGTTCTCTCCATTCTGCATTTTGGGTGTTTGCATATGCCCTCCTTGATTTCTTTGTACCCAATTCACAGTTTCAGGGGTCATGTCTTGATTATAAGTGAATGGAGTGTGGTCAATTTCTTGAACGATGGGATTGTTCATAGTCAATTTTCTTATGGCTTGGGTCATAAGATTCATTTGCTTGGAGAGGGTTTCCTATTTATCATGATTTTATTTGGATAGGTCACTGGTAGATCATTCATGATCGATTATGTTGATTGATCTCATATTCCCACTATATTGTTCAATGGAGGAACTATTCACCGAATTATCAGCCATATTTTCAAATAAAGTCCAGATAAAATATTCATCACGGCTGATATAGTTTCCATCGCATTAGCCATCAGTCACTCTCTTAAATGATGTATCTATGCCCTCATAAAATATATGAACTAGCTTCCATTTGGGGATTGCATGATGAGGGCATTTCCTTTGAAGTTCCTTAAAACGCTCACATGCTTCGTTTATGGGTTCTTTGTTCTTTTGGGTGAATGATGATATGGCTTGTCTCAGGACGTTTGTTTTTCCTATTGGGAATTATTTCTTGATGAAGGATTCCCTTAAGATATCTTAGGAAGTGAGAGGAATCCCGTAATTCCTAAGCCATTGAAGTGCTCTTTCTTTTAGTGAGTATGTGAAGGCCTTCATTAGATGTATTTCTTATATACCCCAGGGATGCTCATTGTGTCACAGGCCGAGCGGAAGTCTTGGGTATGAAGAAAGGGGTCTTCGTTCTCATTTCCGTAGTATTTCGGAATCAGGGAGAGGGATGCCGCTTAATCTCAATATCTCCTACCTCAGGTGGAATATGAACCCAATGGACTACATCTTCTACGGCAGGGTTATAATGTGTGCTGATGGGTGGTCCCTTATTCAGAGGAGCTATGACTCGGCGAATGGTTGCATTTTCCTCCCTTAGAAGTTGCAGTTGTTGGAGGATGAGGTCCATAGGGTTTGGTTTGTTTTCTTCTCCCATGTCTCCTAGGTCAGGTGAATTCTCAGGTTTCTCAGTTGAAGGAGATGGGTTGGATTTTGATTTATAACTGGGTCGTAATCTAAAGGTTGTTGCAATGGATTTTTCAGAAACCTACGACCTAGCATACACAGCACAAAACACCAGACAAGTTGTTGATTCACCAACTCACACAAAAATTGTCGTGGGAGCAGTTATCTTTTCAATTTTAATTTAGTGATTCAACAAATGTTATCAAAGAATTTAAGAGTCCTTAATGAAGAGGTGGGTGTGGAAGATTGTGAGAAATCGATGTCCTAATCCGGCCGGGGGATCTAGGGTACGGTACTCAGATCGAGGATATGTTCTTCCCACAAGGACCTGTGCCCAACGCGTCGAGGAGTTACGATTTCTCTCTGCAATCCCACGTAGCACCAGGGATTTTTGTCTGTATCTAAGGGTTCTATGTGCTTGTGATTTTTGTGTCATTCATGTGCACCAAACAAACATTCAGAATTTTGTCCGCTTTCGCTCGGGTCACTGCGGAGACCTTTCAAGCTTACCTTCTTAATGTGATCAAGCACGATTTGGTGATCTTTTGATTACGTTATCAGAGGGAGAAGACCACAGAGATGATGCAAAGAAGAAGTCTTTTTTAAAAAAAATCGATTTAATTCGAAGCACAAATAAATGCAGAAATTTAAAAACTTAAGATGCCTAAGAGAAAGAGAAGCTCACAGTGCATGCACTTCTGGCGTTAATCCGTAATATTTTGTCCTGCTGATGGCGAGCTTTTCCGAGAAGAAGGGAGGAGAAAATATTACAAATTACATATTTGCGAAAATAAAATGGATGAAAAGACAAGTATTTTTTATTTTTTTAAAGACTAAGTACCTGCAAAACAAAAAAATATGCGGATTAGATAATTGAAAATAAGTTAAAATGAAGAAGAAAAAATTGCAAATGTTGCCTACTCCCCGGCAACGGTGCCAAAATGTTGATGCGATTTTACGTGGTTTAAAAAGTTGATTTTATCACGTCGTTGTTGTTTCACGAAAAATCGCAATCAAACAAATAATATTACAACCACAAGCATAATAAAAACACACAAGATGTATGGTGCAAGTAGAGGTTCGTATCCGCAGGGACTTAGCAAACTCGCAATTTTTGTTCTTCTTTCAAGTTGATTAAAATTCTAATCTATTGCGATGAAAGAAAAAATATGTTAAAGAGATTTTGAGTGTAAAATGTAATCTACGGTGAAAATACTTGTTAGAACTTGAAATAAACGAAAGAGGGCATGAGTGCAACTAAATAAGAAAACAGGAGTTGATACGTAAATTAAGTTGGAGGAAATGAGATGACACTTGCAATGTTTCAAGAAGAATAATGAGATATAAGACTTGCAATGAATATATTTAAAGAAAACTTAGACTTGAAAAGAGGGATCTTACAAAAGAAAAAATGCTTTCAAGTTCAACTTAAACCAAATCAAATGCAAGAGAGCTTACAAAATGAGAGTTTTTCTTTCAAATTCGACTTAAACAAAACTAACTAATGTAATAAAATGCAAGTTACGTAAGAAAGAAAAAGAAATGCTTCTAGATCCGGAATGAAGATGATTACGACGATGGCAGAGACGGATGCACGTCTTGCTAGATACGTGCGCGAGGAGGTAGTGGTGACGAAGGCGCGTGGACTGATCACACACGCGGGTTGTGCGGTGAAGATGCCTGGGCTGATCACGCGTTGGCTGGAGTTGGTGGCGGTGTCGAGGAAAAGGAGGCCACGAGCTGGAGTTGCTGACTACGCGAGGAAGAGGGTGCAGGGGAGAGTTGCCTTGCAAGAGAGAAAGCAACGAGTGGGATAGAGAGGGTGCGTCAAGGAAGAAATCACTTCGTCCTGATGCCTTGGGGGACTCCTCCTTTTATAGATGTTATATGCATCCTTTGGCCTTTGAAGGGTCTTCATCTCATGCACATAAAGACAAAAGAAATAAATGCATTCATGCATGGGAGACATATGCATGGGGAATAAATAATGCATGGTTAAGAGAGAGAGAGAAGAATAAAGAGAGGGGTGTGTGTTGGGGGCTCCATGCATGGGGAAGGGAGAGGCCATTTATGAGATGCATGGATTGGAAATTTTCACAACATATCCTCCTCTTTTCTTTCCAAGATAAAATGTTAAGGGAATGTGTAAACCAAATTGGATGGATAAATGTGTGTGGTTTGAAAGTGATGTTTTATTTAATGACCATGCAATTTTTATTTGGATACATAAAGTATTTAATGATTAATTGAATGATTGGAATGTGGTATTAATTAATTGTGCTTTTTAGATGTGGTTTTCCCATCGTATTTGTAGAATAAATAATATCTGGATTAAGTGGTATTGAGATGTATGGGTCAGATATTAATGGGATTCTTCATGTAATTTGTGTGGTATTATACCAGCATAATATGTAATCATCATGGACATTTCCTCATTTCCATTATAGACAGATGACTATTAACATGCAGATACAGAGATTATTTTAGAACCACATGGGCAGTCAGTTACACCAGACATCTCAGTGTTGTAGATTGATAGTACATATTCTAGCACAATATTCAATGGATTATATTTAAGAAATCATACGTTCTAATCAACGTAGAGAGTTGGATGGTGTAATGGATACACATATAGACACCTTCTGTAGTTTGACTCCAGAGACACATATTTCAGTAGAGAGACCTATGACACATACAGTGTTCACTTACAGAGGCAACTCTACTAGATCAGTCATGGATCAGTACGTATTTGCATAGCAGACGATTCCATATGACCCATGTTGAGGTAATTTACTATGTACAGGACTTATGTCTACTCTTCCTCCTCATTTTGTACTTTACATAGACCTGTGAGCCATTCAATTTTTGGAGTACACCACTTGTATATTCTTCTTAGATCCGAATTGTCCCCTTTTTTTTGCTCGCCTTTATACTTGGGATACCAGATCCTAAGTTTAGGGGGACCGATTGCCTGTTGATTCTCTTTTTCGATTTTGTTCTTTTTAGTTTTATTTTATTTTCTTTTATTTTACACTAATCATTCATCCCTAATTTTTGGCCACATTCTTTTCTATACATAGGATGTTTGGTCCTAAGTATAGAGAGAACCGAGTGATTTCGTTGATTCTATAATTTCTTTTTCCTATGTTCCTTTGTTTGTAAATTCATTGCCCTTAGTCACTTCTTTTTTGTCTTCCACTATACTTACGATGACCAGATCGTAAGTATATGGGGGTCGACTGACTTTGATTTTTATATTCTTATCACCCACTTTTACTTAGCACGAGTTATGTCCTCCTTTTTCTTTTTTGAAGCTATGGGGACATACCACAAGCTAAGTATAGGGGTGCGTATATATTCTATATATGCTTTTATACATAACTCGTACCTTTATGTATTTCTATATCTATAAAATCCATAAAAAGTGGGTAAGGGCTAATTTTATTTAAAATCTATTTATTTATTATTTATAGAATCCTTGTAAATAAGTAAAATATTTGTAAAAGTATTATTTAAATTCTTTATTTAAAATATGTATTTAAAATATGCATTTAATTTGTATAATATGTATTTAAAATCCTATTTATGAAAATGTGTAAATAACTTTATATTTAAAATTCTTTGTATATAAAATTTGTAAATACATTAGTTATTTAATTCAAACAAAATATTGGTAATTTATCTTGTAAAATTCTTGTGTATGTGCTTATTAATAAAAATTGAAAAAAAACCATAAAAATACAAAGTCCTAAAATTCATAAAAAATACAAAATCTTTAAAACCCATAAAAATGAGTAAAATTCAAAAAATATATACTTCATAAAATATGGTTGCATCTGCATTAGCATTTTTCAGAATAAGTTTGATTTCTCAAACTAAAGATTTTGAATAGTCTAAAGGATGGGGCTCGATTACAGCCTTTGACTTTCATTGTAAGGATCCTAGTTAGGATTGCAATTTAGACTCTTTAGGTCCATGACTTAAATCTTTGGGTTCCATGAGACCATGTTTGGGAATTCAACTTAAACTTGCCTAAGTAGAACACTTGGTGTCATCTGTTTAACTATCCAACAATGAACCAATTATGGACACATGCACTTTGCACTTAGCTCGACTTGCATGGGGTTGCGAAGGGAAGTTCATTTTAGTGGTGCACTTTCATCCTTCTCTAGTGGCGTGGACGTCTAAAGATGGAAGTTGTGGAGTTCAAAATAAAGCTCCGGATGATGGAAGGATCTGTTGGCACAATTTTTCCAAGACCTCAGAAAATGGACAAAATGAAAAGATATTATATCCGTCGAGGCACAAAAGATTGATGTAGTTCAAGAAACATTACAAACTCTACCAAAAAGAAGTCACCAAATACAAATATGACCACAATGCTCCAAGCTTCCAAAAGCTTGCACATCTTAGTGGAGACTTAGCTACACGGGTTGGACTTCACAAGGAGATGCGACTACACTAGTCACACTCCAGATCTTTTCTCATTCTTCTACATTCTCTTTCTATTCGATTGTGGACACAACATGATCTGACCTTAGATGGAATATTCCCATCCTCAAAGAATGAGTAGCTGGATGAGAGAACCGATGGAAGAATATTATTGGAATGCGCGGTTTCTTCACTTCTTTAAGCAGGAAGTGCTAATACAATTTACACACCGTATAAATTGAATTCGAGGTTGATAGAGTTAGCAATATCGATAACTGGATCTGAGCTAGCTGTTGAGATGAACCTGGATAAGGATTTGTGGAACTTGAGGACTATTGAGATTAAAATCCCAATTAAGGCTCCGGCAAAATACTTATTTCTCATGAATTGCTTTAGAAAAATAAATTCATTCTAACATTCTTTATTTTTCTCTTATTTTTTCAAGTAAGTGTTTGCTAAGGGACTAATAAAGTTTAAGGATAGGAGGTTTATGAATCCATGATTCATTAACTTTTCTTATACATTTTATCTTAAAATCCTTAACAAATGCATGTAAATATCCATTAATTCTCATTTCTTATAAAAACACCATCCATGAATAACAATGCATTTTTATGTACTAAAAACATGTCAATAAATAAATCAATAAAAAGAAAGAAAATAAAAAATCAGACTGTAAATATGTATACATGTATAGTATGACTATAAAATATAAACATAACTGAAGGATATATTTATACAACCTAACCCCCGATACCAAGTCAGCATGGATTGGTAGACAAACGACAAAGGAGGGGGATATAATGAAGAAAACCATAAAAATAATTAATCATGCACATAGAACATTAATTTTTAATTATTTGATATTTATCAAAACTTCGATGATTCTTAATTAATTCATTTGTATATATTTTTCACTAAACCCTTCTCCTATTTATTCCTAAAAATGTATATAAAATATAAATATTCTAAAAAAATCCCATCTTATATATATGCCAAGAAATCCAACTTTCAAATTATCAATTTCTCCACTTCCAAACATCGTAACTTCCTCTTACGAACCCCATTTAACTCTACTTATCTTTAAAGTTCATAATATAATATTCTCTAATTAATGAAGGTGATTTCACTAAAATCAGAGTTTGTTTACATAAAGTCAATTTTGGGACCTAATGATAACTGGGTTTCTATGCTATTTATTTTATTTTGAACATACTATTTATGGTAAAATTGATTTTATAATTTTTAATTATTTTCTTGATCTTGTAGTTTGTGTATAAATCATTTCAAAATTTTTAATCATTTTAATATTTTAAATAAATCAAAAACCCTAATTTATAGATTAAATTGAACCGTGTAACATATTTCCGTATTTATTTTTATATCTAAGTTTAATTTATAAAAATCCAATAAAATTTATACATCTTAATTAAAAAATATAAAAATAATGTGTTATTTATCAAATTATTAAATTAAAAATCAAAATCCTATTTATTAAGTATATATTTTTCATACTTATTTATTAATATCATATTTGTAATTATAAAATAAATATTATTTATAGAAACAATTTATACCATAATTTAGTTAAATTAATTATTTACATTTTTTATTTTTATACCAAATTTTAAATAATTCTATCTATTATTTATTAGCTAATTTATAATGTATTTATTATTCTTGCTAACAAAGTGGTGACACGTGTCAGCACCTGGAGGCCTTCTTCTCAAGAAGAGGTTGTTGGCATTTGTTTCACCGTTCCTTATTCGCCAATTCATTCTCACGTTCCCTTACCATCTAAATCTGATCTTAGACATCCAAATCCCAGACCTAACTACTAGGATTCATGCATGTCATTAGATCTTAACTAACTCCCTCTCGATCGATCTATTTATTGATCGCAGCCTTCGTAATCCAAATTAACTCACTCCTACCACTAGAACAACCTATCCGACTACCTAACTTCTCTACTCTGCTCCGGCCAACCAAAGAGGTGACAGATCCTGTTGAGGCCTCCACGTGGAAGGTGACAGTTGGGGGAGGAGGTTCCAAGACTTCGTCATCCTTGCATCTGCCACCATCGTGGCATTCGGTCTCTGGCAATCACCGTTCATCGAGCTAAAAATGTGGGGTCCCAATACCCTGCTATCCCAGGTGAATTCCTCCATATTTCATTTGATTTTCTTTGATTTCCATGCCATAATTAACATCGTAATCATGTAATTAGATCTACCCTAATCATCTATTGCGATTAACACACCACAAATGAGATTCAAATCGATTCAATACCCTCCATTTTCCATCTGGCATTCTTTTCCTGGAACCCTATCTAGAACTTGCAATTATTCATAATCCATTGGTTGATTCCCACACAAATTGAGCAAATTATTTGATTTCATGTCCCTTGTAAGCCTCTGGAGAACTTCTTAACACATGGAGTATCACCCTTCTTCATCAATCATCATCGACTGAGCAACAGCCAAGCTTCGAGAACTACAAACCCTGGCTATTGCACCAGATCATCGCCTCCATCTTCTTCGACTTCACCCTGCCACAGGAGATCTCAAAAGGGATAGGCGATCCCCTCCTAGATATTTACATGCATTTGTTAAGGGTTTAAGACAAAATGCATAAGAAAAGTTAATGAATCATGGATTCATCACAGACCATCCCTCATCTGAAGATTTACACCCTGTCTTTCGATGTCCATTCCATTAGAATAGGTTGGGGTGTAATGGCCACTCAAAGTTACTGTGTATATTTCCATTCGCATGCGTCTCTTGCTAGAGGATTCTACCCCTCACCACCTCATATGTGTTGAGATACTTGCAAAGTGTTTGTCCAAGTTAGGTCATTGTCTAAAAGAATCATGCGTGTGTATGAAATATCAACTTAGACCAATCAAGATGACATGTGAACGTAGCCTTTTGGACCCAAAGAATTAAGTTGGTGTGACATGAAAAGTCCCAACTCCAGTTCCTAAAAGGTTCCTATGAAATTAAATGGATTAAGGTTTTAACCAAGCTCTATTCCTCAGACTTCATTCCAGACTAGTTTAGGCATCAATATCATTCTGAAAAATGCTAATGCAAATTTAATATTTTTCTATTGAAAATATTTTTCTGATTTAAACTTTTAATGTGGTTTTAGAGAACTTTTACAATTTTTTATGAATTTTATATTTTTATATTTTATGCATTTTTATAGAGTTAGGGAATTAGAGGCATTTAAAAGAATTCACGATGATTTTATACACTTTTTACAAAGAATTTTATACATATATATACAAGAATTACACAAGTTTGTATACAAAAAGTATTTTTATTTAAATCTTTTATATACAAACTTTACAAGAGGATTCTATGTACAAAAGATTTTTATATACAGCTTTTATTAAATAGTTATATATATAAGTTTTAATTGAAACTTTTATACAAGGCATTTATTAACAAAAGAATTTTATGCATCTTTTACAAGTTATTATAAGGTCTTATTTACAAGAATTTTACAAAATAGTTATACATTTACATGACAAATTATTTGTATACAAGATGAGAAAATAATTTTACAAATTATTTTACAAAAACTTTTACAAATAATTTTACAATACCTTTACAAAATATTTTACGAAACATTTAAAAATTTACAAAAGTTTTACAATTTAAAAAAATATACAATTTAAAAAAAAATTACAAAAATTTTACAAATCCATTTTTACAAACAATTTATTCTAAAACATTTTGCAAATAGTTTACATACTAATAATTTTGTACATCAAATAATTTTATAAATATTTTACATATAAAATGATTTTACAAACATTTTATAAAAAATGGATAAAAATAATTTTATAAAAATTTCTACAAAGAATTTACAAAAAGATTTTACAAATATTTACAAAAGAATTTTTCAAAGAATTTTTACAAACTTTTTACAAATCATTTTTGTTCCAATTTTATTAGTCATATTATTAAACAAAGAAAAGTACGAGTTATGACTAAAGTATATATATACAATATATACGACACTCTCTATACTTAGCTCGAACTATGTCCTAATAATGACCAAGAAGCAACAAAGGAAGACATAACAAGTGTTAAATATAGAAAAGTGAAAAAAATCCTATACTACAATGACTCAAAGAATGAAGAATAAAAAGAATAAAAGTCGGTGATCCCCCTATACTTAGGATCAAATAATCCTAAATATAGAATACTACATAAATGGGAAAATCTGGGAAAAGAATGTACAAAATCAACGACTTGACTTGTCCCCCACACTTAGGGTAAAAGATCCCTATGTGTAGAAAAGAATATCAATAATTTGACGGAAAAGCGAGAGAACAGAAGAAAAAAATGAAAATAAAGAAGAATGAAATGAATGACATCACTCCCCCTATATGTAGGGTAAAGGATCCCTAAGTAAAAGCAACAACAAGAGTGATGAAATAGAACAAAATAGAACAACTCAAGTCACCACTCACCTCCCCTGTACTTAGGATAAAGTACATCCTAAGTATAGCATACATACAAAGAAAAAGAGGTGAATGATAAAAAAACAAAAAAAGAAACAAAGAATAAAATGAAATGATATATACAAGAGAAAATCAACTCATGTATTAGACGCGAAAGAAGTTAAAGAATCATCGTCTGATACCACATGAATAGAATCCATTACGGACAGGAATGTATCATGATCTATCTATGGCTTTAGCAATTGTCCGTTAACCACAAACGGTTGTATGTCAGATTACAACCAAGAAAAGACAATGCTACCATTGTCACGCACAACTCTCACTAAAAATGGTCCTGACCATTTGCTCTTGATTTTGATTGGGAATAGCTTCAACTTTGCGTCAAACAACCATACCTTCTGATTAGGCTCGAAAGTCTTTCTCCTAATGTGTCTATCATGACATCTCCTGACTTTCTCCTTATACATCAGGTTGTCGTCATAAGCAAAGTCTTTGAATTCTAGCAATCTATTCATATCTACTTTCCTATCCTATCTGCTATCTCATAATCCAAATTGCATACACATATTTCCCATAAAGTTTTATGAATTAATTCAACTGGCAAGTGGCGAGGCTTTCCATAAACTAAGCTACAGGTAGATATACCCAATGGAGAATTGTACGTCGTATGATAAGCCCATAGAAGTGAGTCAAGCATCAGTGACCAGTTCTTCCTATACGGACGAACAAGTTTTTGAAGAATAATCTTTATCTCCCTATTTGATCTCAACAAAGCCATCATTTTGTGGGTGGTAAGGAGATGCAACACGATTCTCAATGTCATACTCCTTAATTAGTTTTCTGACTTTTCTATTTATAAAGTGGCTTCCCCCATCTGAAATGAGAATCTTGGAGATCCCAGATCATACAATAATGTTGTCCTTGAGGAAGTGACAAACTGTATGACTATCAACTTCTCGGGTGGGGATAACCTCCACCCAACAACTAACATAATCCGTAGTAAGCTGGATGTACTAAAATTCCTGACTGTTAGGGAATGGGCCCATGAAGTCAATGCTCCAAGCATCAAAAACATCCGAAATTGGGATATACTTGAGGGGCATTGTATAACCGGTTCCTCCCAGTCTCTCGCAATCAATACAACTCTTCACATAAGATGTAGCATCCTTAAATAGAGTTGGCCACCATAGGCCATCTTGTAGAACCTTTGATGCCGCACATTCCCTAAATAGTGTCCACTTGCTTCTAGTTTGTGACAATGGTCTAGGAGACTAGTGTATTCTTCCTGAGGAATGCACATCCTCTAGATACAATCCCACCCTCACGAAATAGGTACGGATCTTCCCACTAGTAGAAATGAATCTGAGACAAGAACTTGTCTACCTCCAGCTTGGGCCAATCTTGTGGAACTTTCTTGGAGACAAGATAGTTCATAATATCAGCGTATCATGGGAGTGAGACAACAGACAAGATCATCTCATTTGGGAAAGTCCATGTAATTAGAAGTACTAACTACTCATGAAACTTTGTATCTGTGATCCTGGAAAGGTGATCTACCACTACATTATTGACTCCAGGTTTATCACGAATCTCCAAATCAAACTCTTGGAGTAGAAGGATCCATATGAGTAGTCGTGGCATGACATCATTCTTTCATGTAAATATCGAATGGCAAAATGATCTGCGTATACAAAAACTTTAGTCCCAAGTAGGTGAAATCTGAATTTCTCTAAGGTAAAAACAACTGCTAGCATCTCCTTTTCTATAACAGTGTAATTCTTTTGTGCATTATCAAGAGTCTCGATAGCATAGTGTATATCAAATGGTACTCCATCCCTTCTCTGCCCTAAAATAGCTCCAACTGCATAATCTGAGGCATTCTTCATGATCTCAAAAGAAAGAGATCAATCAAGTGGCTGTAGGACAGAAGCACTAGTAACTAAGTCTTTCATCTGATAAATTGCATGGAGAACCTTCTCATCAAAAATAAACTCTCTCCCTTTCATAGAAGCTCAATCAAAGGTCGGATGATCTTGCTTAAGTCCTTAATGAATCACCAATAAAATCCAATGTGTCCGAGAAATGACCTTAGCTACTTCAAATCCGTCGGTGGCTCTAGTTTAGAGATCACATTAACCTTGGCCGAGTCAACCTTCATACCATGTTTGGAGATGAAGTGGCCAATATAATCCCATTAGTTACAATAAAGTGACTCTTCTCCCACGAGAGCACTAGGTTCACCTCATAACAACACTGAAGTACTCTGTCTAAATCAGCAAGACATGTGTCAGAACTATCCCTATATATCGAGAAATTATCCATGAAGACCTTAAGAAAACTACCTACCATGTCGGCAAAAACAACCAACATACACCTTTGAAATGTAGTGGAAGCATTATGCAATCCAAAGGGCATCCGTCTAGAGGCATAGGGGCCAAACAGATAAGTAAATGTAGGTTTCTCCTGATATTCAGGAGCCTGGTTAAACATGAGTATCCATCCAAGAAACTAAATAACTCTTTCCCTGCCAGTATTTTGACGATCTGGTCGTAATGGGCAATGGAATGTAATCTTTCTTAGTCGGTGAATTCAGGCATCGGTAATCTATGTAGACATGCCATGAAGTGGTACTTGGGTCAGAATCTCCTTACCACAGTCATTCGTCACAATTATAATGCAAGATTTCTTCGGGATCACATGTAACATGATGACCCATTTGGAATCAGAAATGAGATAAATAAAGCCAACTTCGCATCACTTCCTGATCTCTTTCATGACAACATCCTGGAGATTAGGATTCAACTGACACTGAAACTCATGAGACATCTTGTTGTCATCCTCTAAGTAGATATGATGCAAGCACAATGCTAGATTGATCCTATGGAAATCTAAAATCTTCCAGTCTATGGCCTTGAGGTTTTTCTCAACAACCTCGAGCAAGCGAGATTCCTGATCGTCAGTCAACTGTGAACTGATGATGACCATAAATATCTGGGATGTACCCATAAGGAAGGCATACTTTAGTGTTAATGGTAAAACTTTGAGCTCAGGTGGGGTCAGAATCTGCTTTGTAGCAACCTCAAAAACTACACTAGTGGTAGGTAAATGATCTGACAACTGTGAACTCTCTATCGTGGCTACAATAGGCTCAACATGTAATGTCTTAAATAGATCTGCAGTAAACTCTCTCTACTCAGAATGGAATGGGTCATCAGTAGTCTCAAAAATCTCATCAAAAAATATCTCAGAAAGTCCATCAGCATACAACTCAGAATCAACAACAATGGAGCAAATGTCGACTATGCTTCCCATGCCTGCCTTTTGGGAAAGGAATTCTTTTGTACAATGTAATTCAAAAACAACTCAGTGTCTCTGATCTCAGCTAGAAAATCACAGTCCTCTGACTCAAGTGTCCTCTGACTCAAGTGTAACATGCTTTCTCTTATCTGATGATGGCTATGAAGGCTTCGGATCCAGGATCATCTTTATCTTAACCTTTTCACTATGGGAGTGAAAGGTTATCTCTCTAGTACCATAATTTACTCCTGCTTCTTCGGTTCGTAGGAACGTTCGACCAAGTATGATTGGGGTATGGAGTAACAGTGCTGAGGTGCCCATGTCCATGACAATGAAGTCCACTAGGAATGGCATTCCTTGCAGTGTTAAGATAACATCCTCTAGAATGCCCCTTGACCTCTTGATCGATCTATCAACAAACTAAAGGATCATCCTGGTTATCTAAGAGGCCTCAACCAAACTCTTTGAGTAATGAGGTAGGTATGAGATTGATGGAGGATCCACTATAGAGAAGAGTATGATCAAACTTCTGATAAAAAATGTGACATCAAATAAGAGGTGCTCCCTTATCTTTCTTTTTAGGTGGGAAGTTGCTGATGGCAATAACAATGGCCATGGTCAATATATGCTTCTAAGTTCTCTTACTTCGGCTCTGTTTGGGTTGATGCTTTGTAGTACATGCTTCGTTTAATCCTCTTTTCAGAATAGGCATGTACTTCATGGCCTTTAGGAGTGGCATCTCAAGAAAAATACTCTATAGTATCTCTACTACTCCAGGATCAGAAAGTATCATTTTTAATTTTTGAATATTTTTGCTTTTATTCAATGCATCGGGAAAAGGAACATAATCATAAATAACGTTCCTTGTATTCACGTCAGAATCAACATATACATATGGGTGATCAGAATCAGTTTTTAAAGTATCATCCATAACAAGTAGAGAAAAGAAAAAAATCTCGGGTTACTTTGTATGTTGCTAGAGTAGAAGAATTCACAGCAGGCGTGTCCTCCTCCAAGGTTGACTCTGGCTTTGCATCTTCCATTATTGTCTTTTTGGGCTTTTTGTTTTTCTTCATTTTTTTGGAATTTTGTGGTGGATGGTGGTGTTGATACTCCTCCATGGACTGCAACGCTCGATTTCTTCTTAGTAGATGAAGAAGGTGAGGAAGACGATGAAGCTCGATCAACATCTTTAATTCCCAATCCCACTGGTGCTGATGGTTGCAATCTCCTACCACTCTTGAGAGTAACAACATTAGATAAACATGAAAAATCACAAGTCATACCTATCTCGGGAGTGGTTGGATCATGATGTGTTACATGCTTCTTATTGCAGTGTAAATTGTTGGGATTGACTTCGACCTAGGTTGTTATGATGGTCTTCGTACTCATGTTCTTCATCAACTGTGTGAGATAATCAAGTGTGGGATTCACTGAGGGTGCCTCTGGCTGCTCAACAAACGGTGGTCACTGAGACCAGTAGTGTGGAGGATGTTAGTACCCAGAATATGCATATTGTGTTGTGTGATGATACTAAAGAGGAGGAGGAGGATGCGAATGGTGCGCATACTATTGCTGATGATATGACTGATAAGAATAAGTAGGTTGTGTTTGCTGAAATTTGTGTCTCCATGTCTGGAAGTGTGGTGGAGACATAAAATGAGTCTATGGTTGGTGCTGGTGTGGCCTGCCTCCCTGAAACTGGTGAACCGACCTCTAATTGGTATATGAACCCAACTATCCCTTCCTTGATGGACAGGTCTGGTTATTCTTGGGATTGCTCCAAATGCCATTGACCTCCTAAATGTTAGGTGGGGGTGGAAGCTGGGCTTTGAAAAGTATGGAGACTAGGGCTACTATGACACTACATATGCTGGATTTTGCTGCTATTGACGTGGTCTGGAGCCTGCACATAGTAAACGTGTTAAACTACAGGAGGTGCTCGGGTACTCTGCTTAGCTGGTGTGGAAGAAGAAGTTGCATGTGCATAAGTCTCGACTGCGACACTAGAACTCTGGTATGCATGAATGGTACTCACAAGTAGCTCCAAGTGCTTCATGATCTCATCCCGCTTATCCAACTATTTAGTCCCCTGTTCGGTCACATGTAATTTGTCTTACTTTGAATAGGTGATTTCCAATAATGGTCAGATCTGAACTATCCACCCTATACACGTCATGAGATGTTGTCATGTTGACGGCCTTCTAGGGTATAGAGGAAGGTAAAGGGTGCTTCTGAAATGCACGGGAAGATGATAGAGATGTAGAGCTCTCCACCATTTCCTTAAATATCTACCATAGAACATCTTATCCTTGTTGAAATGTGAACCCCCACAAGCGGCATCTACCAATATATGGTTCTCTAAAATCAAACCTCTAAAGAAATTCTGCATTAGGCTTGTCTTTGGTATGCCATGATGGGGGCATTTCTCAGTCAAATCCTTGAAACGTCCACGCACCTCATGAATGGGCTCATGGGACATTTGGGAGAAGTTGGCTATAAGTGACCGCATTTGGTTCAATCATCCTAGGGGATGATACTTGCTCAAGAAATCTAATCTCAGCTCTTCCCTGGATGTGACCACCCTTCTTAAATGATTGATCTGGTACAATGCATTATCCATAAGTCTAAAGGGGAAACTTATCATCTTTACTACCTCTAACGAGATGTCAGGGTAGTGCATTGTGCCACATATGCGATCAAATTGTTGGAGGTATATGTAAGGTTCTTCATTGATGTGTCCATGGAATATAGGGAGTAAAGAAAGTAGTTGGGTCTTCAACTCAAAATGTCCATGAACCGTAGGAATCTTAATCCATGTAACAATGCTTCATGCTCCTAGGTTATAAGCATCTCTATGGGTGAGCTTGGCCTCAACTCTATTCGGTTCAATAATAGGATCTTCTTTGTACTCATTCTGCACATTCTCTCCCCCATTCCCACCTCCTCTTTACCGCTCATCCTCCTCTCTCCTCTCCCCTCATGCATTTCCTCATCCCTAAAATCATGTCTCTCAACTCGGCTTGAACGTTGGCTTGCTCTGTAAGATGTGCCTAGATGGCTTGAATGGATGCCAACATCGTACTGTTAATCTTAGAGTGGTCTACTGATGGGGCATTTTCCTTTGATGCCATCGAGTCCTCAAGTTCCGTCTCTGAAAATGTGCAAGGCACTCGATCAGCCCTCAGAAATGAAGGAGTCTCAAATGAAAGTTTGAGATTAGAGTCCATCTCGAACAAGGGATTTGTTGGTGAAAGAGATGGAGAAATAGAAAAAGAAGACAAATCGGGGAAGAGAGTCATCCTGAATAGGTGAAGACAACTGAACTCGAGTGTAGAGAGATAGGTTCACGAAGTCCAAACAAAATGTACTCCAATCTGACATCTTTGATGCAAATGGAAGATGCGAGATTACGAAGGTCAAACAAGAAGAAAAAAGTGAGAAGTAGGCTCTAAGTGCGTAGAAGGATCTTTATTCTAACAAACAAACACACACCAAACCCTCAATTCACCAACTGAACACAAGTGGAGATCATAAGAGTTCGGTCTTTTATCTGATCAATTTTAAGTTTACTGTCTCACACAGTTACTTAACCACAAACACACAAGTGATGTCATCCTATCACCTAGTGTACGTTCACAAACCTCCCCAAACAATGAAATCATCTGCTCAGGCTGCTGAGTTATATCAGTACGAAGAGAGATATGAGGCAGAGCACACCACAAAGATTTTTTACGGTCAAAGGCAAGTGTTTGCAACTGTGACCATGTACCGAAGAGTGATACACAAGTGCTTGGGCACAAGTACATGGATTTTGGCTCTATCCTTAAGGTTACGTCCCTCATCCATTGTCTGGAGGTAAGTACTTGTGAGCAATGAGGGGGGTTACTCTCCTTAATAGAAGACGAATTGTTAAGTTTATTTTATGGTCGAGTATATTTAACAGTCCCCAAATTTTATTAGGTTATCACTTTTTTGAGTAATTTTCAAATAAAATTGCCTAATGATTTTTCCAATTCCTTTTTATCCCAAGTCCAGTAAAACGGGGAAGGAAGTCGGAAAAGTCGATGCACGTGGAAATCAATGATGCATGCGAAGATAGAAATCTGTACCTACCGCCAACAATCTACATTCAAAATGATCCGGGCATAAAAAGTAAATCTATCTCTATGAAATGCACACGAGAATCGTCCTAACAGGAATTTCTATTATCGGAAGAATCAGATTTATTTAACTAAGTCCAAGTACGAATTAATCTATAGGAACATGAAAATATTATGGATGTGGACCTATTATTTACCCGACTCAATCAGATAATAAAATCCAAAGCTAAGGGATCAAGCACAAAAAACAAAGAAAAATAATTTTACAAAACTCAAAATACGTGAAATAAATAGAAAAAATATCAAGGAAAACAAAACACGATGGGATCCCCCAAGTGTGTCGGCACTTGGTGAAACAAACCCAACAAGCACAAGTGGTCTAATAACTACATAGAAAATAGAAAATGGGCAAGCACCAACAAATTATTACAATTATTTATAATAATATTGTGAATAAAATGACTGAAAAATAAAATGAAAATAAATGTGATAGGTCTTCAACTCTTCTGCTCCTCCTCAGTTGCTCACTCCTGCTAGTCAGTGAAGAAGCTACCGGCCTCCGCCTCGCTTGGGTGCGTCAGCTCTCCTAAGATCGTCACCCTCGCTCGTCGGGCCCTTGCAATAAAGAAGAAACAAAAGTGTGTATGAACATTTATGATAGAAAATAACAGAAGAAAATAAAAGATATAACAATGAATGAAAAGAAAATAGACAAGTGAATAGAAAATAAAATAAATAAACAAGAGTAGAAGAAATAGGAAACCTAACTACCCTCTTCGTGCCTCTCGGACAATGATGCCATTTGATTTTTCAGAAAAAATTGGTTTTTATTTTATTAAAACTAGAATAAATGTGAAATTGTCGTTGCGACACACAACTCTTCAATCAAAAAATATTTTTTTAGCAAGAAATAAAACAAGTGCTAGTGCAACTATTTAACCTGTATAAATAATAAGGATCGAACTCAGGGATGCAACATTACCTGAAGGTTATTTAATTATTACTATTTAAAAAGGATTTTTCTTTTCATTTTCTTTTTGCTATTTTTATATGCTTTTATGTTTTTTTACGGATTTTCAATCTTTTATATTTTATGATGTTTAATTTTTATGGTTTTTTAATTTTATTAAATTGATTATCTTTTTAGTTTTTAAAAGTAAATAATAAAGGAAAATAAACAAAAGAAATAAATGTTATTTTTAGATTTTCAAAAATAGTCAAAAATTGAAAATAAAAATCTTTTTTGTATTTTCTATAATTTTATACTATTTTTGTGATTTTTATGTAATTTTTTAAGGATTTTAAAATGAATAAAAATAGAAATAGAACACAAAGTAGAAAAGGCTACTATTTGGGGTTTTTAAAATATAAAACACAAGAAAGTTTACTTGAAATCAGAATAAAAAAGAATAGGGATTTTCAAGCTTTAATTCAAGCCCGATTATGTATTTTTTATTTTTTTATTGAATTTTTATAGGTTTTCTATATTTTTCTATTTTAAATATTTTCATATTGAATTTTTGTTTGATAATTTTAGAGATGATAAAATATAAGAAAATACAGAAACAATATTTTTTAGACTTTTCAAGTATTTTTCAAATATTTATGAATTTTTAAAGCTAAATGAAGAAAATTTTATATGTTTTGAATTTTAAAAATAAAAAATTAAGGAAAATTTCAAAACTAAAATTATAAGTAATAAAACTAATTAACAAACACTTAACCTATTTTAGGGAGTTGTTAGACGTGATTAGCTATTTATTAAAAGAAACTAAAGACTAATTAATTAATTTTAAGTAGGGACTTAATTGTAATTATTTAAAGTTGCAGAACTTTTTTAATAACAAATAAAAGATTCATGGACAATTATGTAAAAACACTAGAGATACGCATGCTTATGCACGTGGATCATAATTGAAAGGACCAGTTTGCAATTATTACTACTTTACATATCAGATAATAACACAAAATCTCAGAATATTTATTGCAATTATTCCAAAAATCACGTGTCGATGCACGTGAGTTCCAATCAGATGGATGAAAAAGCAAATAATGAAAACAACCAGGACATATATGTAATTATTCAAATAGCCTCAGCTAGACACGTGTTCAACTTGTCTTTATTTAGAATTAAAACTAAATGCAAGATAATAAGCGTAAAATCACTGGTGAAACATGAGGTGCACGTGCAGATTGGATGGGGTGATGCGATGTGGCTGGATATGATTTGACAGTGCTAAATTGGGCGTGATTCGACAGTTGTGATGCGACCTAGCACTAGCGTTCTTGATATAAGGCTTCTGAACCCTCTTGGAAGAATGCATTTGAATATATAAGTTGTTGAGGTTCAATCAATTGAAACCCCTCTGATTTGCATCTGATCTGCTCCTTGATGGTTTCAAAAGGTCCCTGGTGATTCTCCATGTTGAATGGTTGTGCTTATATCATCTGGGTCCCGCTGATCGAGGACATGGAGCTCTGGCTCATGGAAGCATGATGATGGACCTCTAGGTCTTTGATTTATCTCCAAATCTCTCCTCAACACCTGCAAGATTATTCCTTGCTCGGAGGCGGAGCTCCGACCACAATTATTGAATAAAAATAAGAGAAAATGAGGGAAGTGGGTCGTTCTATGTTGGCTATGAGGGAATTGAGATCAAAATTTAGATCTAAGGTCGATCTAGGGATCAGAAAGTGTAAGGGATGTGGAGAAATGATTGTGGATGGTGATGCAGCGATTATGGAAGACTAAAATAGTGAAGTTGGCCTCTGATCTAGCGGATCGGAGGATGAAATAAGATCTACTGATTTCAACGAAAATCAATTAAAATGTTATGAATTAAATGCAAACTAAAACTAAATCTATTCTATGACGACCTACGGTGGAAGGGGGAGGTATTGTCCTCGATCCAACGATGGAAGGCTGGAGAAGATGAGCTCACCGGAGTGCTCCGACGGTGGGGCTGAATCTCGCTAATCATCGATCATCTCATGCTCCTGATTGCGGGATTCGTAGCTTTGGTCACAAACTAACCTTCCAGGTACCAAACTCGGGGAGAAATCGAAGAAAAATAGATGTGATTTAGTCAAAGTCCAGGGGCTCTTATTTATAGATCAGGAAACAGAGCAGATTTAAAATTGGAAATGGGTGCGTAATCAGAGGTGGGTGGAGTGAAAAATAATCACGCATGAAATAGAATGAAAGAATCTTATTTGGGTAGAGAAATCAGGAGAAAAGGAGGAAGAATCATATTGGGAAAATTCAAGGAAGAAGGGCAATTGGACATTTATTCAGGTTTTTTGGTCAAAAGGGAGAGTTGACCTGGGTCCAACCAATGGGGACACATGATCCGAATACAACAAAATTGAAAAGACAAAAAGAAAGAAAGAAATAGAAATAATTAGGAAATAAATAATATATGAATTTAAATTTAAAAAATTTCAAAATAAATATTTTTAATAAAGGAATAAACAAACTTATTTTTGGTGATTTTTAATAAATTAAATAAATAGTTAAAATAAATAAAACCCTTCATTCATAGGTATAAAATACTGTATATATACAACATAAATAATTTAATTAATTTTTTACAAATAAATATACAATTTTATATTTTATTAATTTATAGAATAATTTAAGGATTTTGAACATATTTTTATTTTATTTTTGTGAATTAATATAATAGGTTAATCAAAAGGAACTACGTACAATATAGGTATATTATACCTATAGTATAAATATACTTATTTTATTGTTGGGTATTTTAATTTTTGTTCTTTTTAATTTTATTTTATGAATAACATAAAATATAATAAAAATATAATATCTATAAAATTCAAATAAATAAATAAATAAATAAATAAACAAAAGGTATTATGTAGACACCATATACAACTACATTCCAAAAAGCTAACTTTCACATCTTAAGTCCGGTTTTTATAAATTTGCTTTCATCTTAAAGGTTATTTAATTTTGAACAAAATGAAAGTGAGTTTGGTTTATTTTGAGTTTTTAAGGAGTACATATTGATTTAACAATTTTGGCTTTACGGCTTTTTCAAAGTGTTGTTTCTCTTATTCTGTACAGGGGTTGTTCTTGCAATTATTTTTATTATTTACAACTTATTTTTATCTACTAGTTCCAAAAAGAAAATATTTTTATTTGATTTTCTTTTCATGATAAATAAAATAGTAAAAAATATATACAATATAGATAGTGATTAATTTACACATGTCAACTTAGTTTTCTTGATTTTTTATATATTAATGACCATTCCTCCCCCTACTTTATTCCTTGTCGATTAGGTCAAGTCTTGACCTACTCATGGGGTTAGGATCAACATGTATTTATTACATATCTACAATCTTCTTATTTCTTTCTTTTTCTTTTATTTTTTTATTCATTTATTTTGGGTTAAAATAATGATAAATATAAACTATTTATAGATGATCTGATATTATTACAAGGTGAGAATTAATGATATTTACATGTGTTTTACAAGAGATTTTAAGCCAAAATGATTGGATAAAGATGATGAATTGTTGATTCATTAAGACCCACAATGCTTAAATTTACTTAAATGACTCATATTAGATATGGGTGGTGTTTATCATCCGTCGGTACTGAAGATGCTTGGAAGAACTATCGAGAATTGAGTCTTGGTGTTGCTTTGGTTGTTGAATCCCCGCAGCTCCGACCTCCTCCGCCGCTTCTAAGGAGATCATCGGCTTCCTGAATGTGTCGCGCACATGCAGGTGCCCTCTAATGGCTTCTAGGTCCCATCAATGGGGACACGGGGGTCTCGTTGTTCTCGTTGACCTGGAGCAGATGTCTCACGTTGATTCTACATTCCAAATGTCTTCCAGAGCTTGGCATAGAAATTTCCCTTGGCTCGAGGTGAAGTGCATCGACCAACTTTGAAGTTGAAATAGCAGGGGAATGAAGGGAGCGATGGAGCTCTGATCAGAGGTGGACGATGAGCTTCGACGAACTTGAATCTTGCATATTCAGGGTGATTTATGGAGGGGCGTCCATGATCATCCCAACATGCATTTTAGGTGTTTTATTTTGTATTTTATATTTTATTATTGTACTTACGTATTTTATATATTTACAGTATTTTAAATATATATTTAAATATATTTATTTTATTTTTCTTATTTTATTTATTTACTTAAATAAATATGGGTGTGTATATTATATGTATGGTTTACCTATATATTATAATACATTACTTATTTTAATGCATTATTAATGATTTTATTTTAGGTTTATATTTTTAGTATATTTCAAATAATATTTACAAGTATATAAAAATATACGAAAGTTAAAAATATAAGAATAAATATTTTGATTATTTATATACAGATACATATTACAATGGAGATCCAAAAGCTAACTTTTGCATCTTATGCTATTTTAAATGTAACCACCTTCATTTGACAGATAATTTAATTTTATGAAATATAAAAGTGAGTTTTGTTAATTTTGAGTCTGTATCGAGGAGATACATGTCTGTGAAGTTTTGTTTGAGGTTTTTTGTTCTGTGTGTCCCGGTCAGACTGTGCATTATTTTTATGTGCGATTAATTTTGTATTTTTCTATATATTTTTATGCACAAGTTGCATGTTGAGGATTTCTTTATTTGAGGTGTGTAATAAGGAAAATAAAATAGGGCCCAAAAGGTTATTTATTGATGAATAAATTTAGGATTTTTAAGGAGCAAGTTGTAGGAGAACAAGCAAGAATAAGGATAGGGAATAAGGAGAATAAAGGTCTATTGTCCATTCGGTTGGAGGATAGGAATAAGGAGAAAAAGCTGGAATAAGGGTGATTCTTTGTTCGGCTGGGTATTGGAGGTTAGGGAATAAGATTTGAAAGTTAGATAAAATTGTTGGTTGTTATTTGCTTTGGTACCTCCGGAGAGATGCCCGGAAGCAATTCCTCCAGCTCATCGAGAATCTCCTCCATCCCTTTATGGGGATCCTTAGGGGTCCATGCACGGATCGGCTTCCTTTGTAGCTCTAGAATTTGGGTTGTTAGCCGAATCACATACTCGCCAACTACCTGTTAAGCTGGGGGGCACCATCACTCCATGATCGCTTACTACCCGATGTATGCCCTCCTGATTCCCTGCGGCATCTCTGATGAATATGTGATTCATCACTCTAAAAGTCGAAAATAGAGCTTTATGCCCGAGTAATTAGATGCATTTCATCACCTATATTGCATAATAAGCATTCATGCATGCCTAAATAATATTTGCATTTTAGCATTCACATGTGCATTAAATAAGAAGCCAAATTTACTTGTAAAAAACACCTATTTGTATATATTTAATACTAACTCCAAATCAAATAAATTCAGCTCTATAGTGTATATATTACTAACACTAATACAAGGAAAATACCAAAAAAATACTAACTTGAAAAATTGACCAATAAGGCCCTGATCCAAGTTTGAAACTATGAGCCTTAAAATGCAGATATCTCTCACATATAGTATCTAATTCAGGTCTACTCACTTTTAGAATAATATACATTCAAAGACCTTCAAAACAAGACCAATTTCAAGAAAATCGAAGCTCGTATGCAAAACTTGGGTTTTGGGCCCCTATTGTATATTATACTTATTTGTATTTGTATCCTTGTATTTTGTCGCTCCATTCGACCTCGTTTCCATTTTTGGTCAACATGAAACTTGTAGATCTCATCGAGATCTATAATTTTATGTTTTGAGTTTTTCTAACTTCGGCCATCTTGCCCCTCTTATTTCATTTTCTTCCTCGCAATAATATGATTGGGCCACGTTGCGCCTTCTTGTTGCGCCACGTAGCCCGTCTAATCACGTGCCACGCGTCCCATCTTTCCAGCTATTGGATCACCTCCAGGCGCTTCGATCGCAGCCATTCATTCCCGCTTCAATCTCAGCCCTTAGATCAGAGCCCAGATTGCATCTGAGCCGCCCGCTAACGCCTTCACCTCCTTTCTCCACGTGGCGCACTCCCTATGCCATCTGATTGCTCCCCTGCCCTCCAGATCGCCTCCGTCTGTTTCCGCCCTTATCTCTACCCCCTGATCAATGATTGCATGCATCTCCTTCGTCCATCAGCGCCTCCTTCTCAGCTCACCACGTGTCCAGACCTTAGCCACCCAATCCGTCTCCAGGCACCTCATCTCAGCCGCCCACTCCGTTTCAATTCTCACCCTTCGATCGAGCCCCGGATTCCACCTCCACCATCTGCTAGTGTCGCTACCTCCTTGCACCACGTGGCGCGCCCTTTGCCCTACGATCGTGCCCCTCGATTAGATCATAGCCGCAGCTTCGTACTCAGATCTCAATCGTTGGATCACGAGATCCAATGGCGGGGGACTCGTCTCCTTCCTCCCGAAGACCCCTCGCCCACGTCGCCCCACCTCACCAACCATCTCCGCCCTTTCTATTTCCCTCGTAATTTCTTCCGCCATCTCCACTCGATAATCGCTCCATGATCAACCCCACTCTCCCCTCATCCTCGCCAGCACCCACTCTCGCCATGAATCCCTTTCCCTCGCTCCATAATCACCATGCAAGTCACGACCTCCATCGTTGGGACCTCCAACTTCAACTATAAATACACTGCATCCGACCACCTTTTCCTCTATCTACCCTGTACGAGAGTCCCTCGAGCTCCACTCCTCCGATCTGTGACAAAGATTCGGCCTGAAAACGAGCGACGACAGAGGATCTTCTCCGGCGAGATCCACAACCAAGATATGAAAGTAGGTGGCACCGCACTTGTTGCAAACCCCATTAAGTGGTGGAGAAGTGAATGGAAGTATGTATTGCCCACTACTGCTACCATCCTGGATGCAATAGTAGGCCACCTACTGTAGAGATAACAAACACGGGTTGGACCCCATAGCAAGTGCACCTTGTGCGTGCCACTTGCTACCAACAAATCTCCCCCTCCAACCCATGGGGAAATCACCTGCCACCGGATGTATGAGAAGAGACTAGCTCAAATCCAAAAGGAGAGCAACATATTTCAAACTTCTCAAATGACTAAGGCTTGGTCATCATATCAACTCTATTATCTTACGTATGGATCCTACCAAGAACCATTTTATTTTCTCCAAAACATTTATATCCAATGATATCTTATGTTATTGTGCTTCGATCTTGCATGGAAAGTGGACTTCTTTACATTATGGATAGCACTTTGATTGTTGTCTTGACCGAAACCAAGTTCTTCCATCAACTTCTTCATTTCGTAATAACTCCTTGCATGCCTTCGTAGCTGCAATAAACTCGGCTTCTTTAGTAGGTAATGTAACACACTTTTGAAATTGAAATTTTCAAGAAACTAAATCACTAGCCAAAGTCATCAAGTGTCCTGATATGGACTTTTTCCCATCAATACCTCCTACCATGTTTAAAGTTGTGTAGCTAAAAAAACAGATTTCTATACTCTAAAACAAAGAGAATAGCCGCTACTACCTCAAAGGTATCTCACAATCAACTTGGCTACTTTAAGTGTCCCTTCATGGTATGTAAGATAGGTCTACTTAATAAAAATTAGATTGTGGGCAGTGTCAAGCCTGTAAATGCCGTAGTATACATCAAGCTACCTCTAGTTGATGCGTATGGAATCCTATCCATATTTTTCTTCCCTTTATTGGTCTTTAAAATTTTCTTTTGAGCTCAACCTGAAACGTGCCCCCAAGAGGTGATCTACCTGGCTTTGCTTTATCCACTAAGAGTCTTTGAAGTACCTACTGAATGTATTTTTCTTATGATAGCTACAACCCACTCGCCTTTCTATCAGCGAGATCTTTATGCAAGGAATTTGGCTAGCTTGGTCGAAATCCTTCATTGAAAAGGACTTGTTCAACTCATTTTTCAAGCTAGAAACTCTTGCACCATTGCTACTAATAATCAACATATCATCAAAAAAATGATGTCATTACTTGAGAGTTTCTACATAAATGTGCAATGATCTAAAGTAGTCCTAAAATATCCATGCTTCCTCCAAAATGACTTTAACGTACAACTACCCAAACACCTTATTTAAAGCATATAGACATTTCTTCATATTGCAAGCATGATTTTATTTGCCATTTGATTGCAAATCCCTCAGGTTGCAACATATGAATTTCACCAATGCCATATAGAGGAAAGAAGTATCCACATCAATCAATTCAAAATCCAAGTTAAGATTGGATGCCAAGTTGAGAACCACTCAGATAGAAGATATTTTCTCCATATGAGAAAATATTTTCTCAAAGCCAGTCTCTTCCCTTTGGTTGAACCCTTTTACAGCCAACCTGGCTTTACATCTAGGGTTTTGTAGAGAATTCATCATGCTTCTTACTAAAAACCCACTTGTTCCTTGGTGTCCTCTTGCCTTTGAACAATATCACAAAATTAAAGGTTCGATTGTCATGAAGAGGCTATATCTGGTTCCTTCGCAGGAGCTGAATTTGAGCTTCTGTTTCCATCTATTAAGGTTCCTTCGCAGGAGCTGAATTTGAGATATTTGCTTCTACTTTTCTCGATTTCTGTTGTATTTTTTTGCCTCCAGTTTTCTAATTTGAACATAGTTGTCTGTTGAGGACAGAGGCAGTTGGATACTGATATTACAAACTTATATAGCAGTTAGTTGCAATTTAATTGCTTTGTCACAAACTCTGTGATAAGCAGTTGGACAAATTACCTGTCTTTGTCGAATACGAGATGTGATGGAGATCCTGGTTCAGACGCATTCGAGTGATAGAAACAGAAGCTGGAATTTTCCGAATTGCCTCTTTTCTCGAAAGAAACAAAAAACATTTATATTTCAAAAATAGATTTAGTTGACATATCTCTGCGTTGCTCCACTTTCTATGTTTTAAATGCATTGGGGAGCAGGCCTCTCCTCCTAACAAGTCTAACAATATCTCCCAATAACAGATCACAATAAGTAAAACAAATCAAAATCACAACCATATCATGGAGATGTTAATATGGAAAATCCTAAAATTATGATCTTGAAAACCATGGGATCGATACAACCTAAAACCCACTCCATTATAATTGATTAATTGGTGATAAGCCCATTCTCCACAAGGGTTGCACAAAGTTCAACCCTTCAAGGGATACTATTTAGGATATGTATATGTAATAATTTAAAAAAAAAATCAAAAAATATATACAAGAACAGACCTTTTATTTTTTAAGGGTTCTAAATATATATTAGGTATTTATAATTAATAATACTAATAATAATAAGTATATAAATGATATTATATATATGCTATATAGGGTTTTCTATTTTTAAATATAGATATATATATACTTAAAAATTAAAAAAATAAAATATTTTTGTACTTTTCTTTTTTTCCTCAATTTTTGTAACTTTTTTTATAATTGTTTTCCATTTTTATATAATTTTAATGTATTAAATTAGCAAAATAATAGCTATAATAAATAAGATGCATTGCTTCGAGTTTTAAAAATAATGGTAAGTTCAAAAAATCTCAAAACTATTTTTAATATATAATATATAAAATAAAATTATATAATGTAAATTTATTTTTTAGAGTTTTATATAATGATTTTTATATGCTTTTTAGGGGTTTTCATATTTTAGTGTTTTTCTTTTATTTTTTATTTTTGATCTAGAGTTATATTTTATAGTAATAAGTATACTCTAATTTTTTGGAATTTTTAAAGTTAGTTTTCTATTTTTTATATTTCCAGGAAAACAAGGAATAAATAGCTCCTATTCTCTTTTTAATAAATAAAAAATGCAAGAAAATACAAATAAAAAATTATTACGTGAGTAAGCATAATATTACACATTTACTATGATTTTTCAAGATTTAACAAGTACATGAGATATTTTAAAAAAATAGAAATGCAAATAAATAATTGCAATACTGGCAGGGGCATTTATGCAATAAAAGTATATTACATGTGTCTCCATGCAAAATACCTAAGAATTTAATACTTAGTTTCTATGTTTTATTAATATAAATATAGGAACCTGGAAGGCTTCATTGCAATTTTCCCACCTCACATGGGCCGCCACTTGAGGTGAGCTGCCGTAGACCTAAATCCAATATCCAACAAGTTCCAAGGGGTCCGTGCAATTTTTACACAAAATTTAACACTTAATATATATATAGGACTAATTTGTAAATACAAAAAGGCATGAGGTTTATCAATATATTAGGCGCGCTATCGAGCGGCCATTCACGTGCCACATGGCTTGATCAACGGGCATGGGAGCGCACCGCTTAGGCTGAAATGGATGGCCCATATTAGATCTGGGACCGGGCCTTGAACGAACGACAGGAAGGCTGTATGGAAGAACATGGAAGAAGGTCTTCTTCCTCAAACTTCGATCGTGGATTCCAGCATGCTCTAGCCTTCTCTTCCTTTATTGATGGTCTCTAAGGCTTGCTGGAAGCAAGTTGCACCTGCAGAAGGGTATGATGAAGTCTGGGCCCCATTAGAAGGGGCATGGACGTCCAAGCTACCTGGGGCTCTGAGTTGAGCTTCGGGTTGACTCTAGGGGGGATCCTCAGCTGCTTCCTCCTGCATAAAATAATATCCAGCTCGAGGTGGAGATCCTCGATCAGATCTGAAGCTGGATGCGTACGTGGATGAGGATGACGATGGGATCCGATGAAGGATGATGGATGGAGCTCCGAGGAACCTCGATTTTTGCATAATCGAGGGTGGAAACAAGGGTGAAATTCGGTGAAGGCATTGAGGAATGATGGTGAAGTGAAATGGAGGTTAATAACAGAGGGTAACAATGGAATGTGGAGCTGGGATCTAAAGCTCCTACAATCTTAAATCTACAAATTAGCACATCTTAATGAATAAAAGCAAGAATTAAACATTAAATTGCTGCAAAGAAACGAAAGGCGGTTGAATTGTCTAGCTAACAGCTTGGACTTAGACCTATTGGCCCATGAGTAGGAAGCTCTCCAGAGCTGGGCTCGGCTAGCCTGGATCACCACCGCCACATACTTATCCTCACTATCAAGGCTGGGGAGTCGCTGATATCACTAAGAACTCGACCCAAATGGGTCCTTTTGGGGTTACATATGCGGAAGAGGGATCAAAAAGCAAAAGAGGGGCGGAGGTCGGTTATTTATGCACAGATATGGATGGAGTTTCGAGAAGAGATGATGTGCGAGGAGGAAGGGGTTGGTGGGAGCTAGGCATATGGCGATGGAGAGGGACGAGCAGGATGCAGGAGGGTGAGCTGCTCGAGGGAAATGGCAATATGGAGGAGGCATGAAAAATGGGGGGAAATCATGGGGGTCACGAGTCTGACACGGGCGGGCGGCAAAGGCTAGATAGTTGATCTATCCGGTCAACAAAAGTTGAGTCATGGTTGGTCCACATGGACAAACCATGAAATTCATGGAAAGAATTCCCTTATTAAATAGATTAAAAATAGTAAATGAATTATTTAATTTTTGATCAAAACATAAAAACTATTTGTAATTTTATGTAGTATTTTATTCTGGTTTTTATTTATTTTTACAAAGTTATTTATTAGATGATAATATTTACATGTATATACACAGGCAAATATAAATGTATTTTCACTATTTTATTTTTATTTTGTATTGTATGTTTTATTATTTTATAAATATAATTTCTACATTTATAACTTATTTAATTACACATTTACATATTTTTTACTTTGTTTTTCTGAATTTATTTATTTAATTAAATAATAATGTTCATATATTATATACGTATACTTTAACTATATATTGTAATACATTATTTATTTAATATAATTTTAATTCATTTATTATATGTTTATTATTTAATTATATTTTAAATAATATTTACAAGTATATAAAAATATAAAAATGTGAAAAGATAAAGAATGAGTATATTGAATATTATATACAGATATATAGTATAATATGGACCCAAAAGCCAACTTTTACATCTCAACACCAAGTTTAATGGAACCACTAGATAATTTTGCGGCTTTTTATTATGTGTGTCCTGGGTTCATTGTGTATTATTTTCAAGTGAAATAAATTTTGTATTTTTATGTACAATGTTTATATTCAAAGTTTATTGATTTGAGGTGCAAAATAAGATAACAAAATAGGTCCCAAAACTTATTTATTGTCAAATAAAATTACGGTTTCCAAGCTGTATTCTGTACAATTGATTTGCCCTATCTCTCCTACTTTATTCTTTGTCGATCAAGTCATCATGATGACTGAGTTTCAGGGTCTAGGGTCACTCAGTGTCTTTGATACTTCATTCTTTTTCCTTTTATTTTCTTTATTCTTCTATTCTGGTATTAAATACAGTATTTTATGCAGTATTTATTGTCAATTTATTGAGTGTTATTTTGTACAGATCAATGTTATATACATGCATTTAGTAGAGATTTAAGACCAAAATGAAATAACAAAAGAGATGAAATCGATACTCATCACCTTGACGTAATAGAACGTCACCTATTGCAGAGCTAACAAACATGAGTTGCAACTGTAAGTACCTCGATTGTATATTAATTGTATTATTGTTTTGATGATAACAAATTTTGTGAGTACATATTGTACTATTGAATTCATGACAAGTTCACTCCAAGTATGAAGCACAAAAGAGCAACATTATGGAGAAATTAACAAGGACAATAAAGTCATAGTCAGTGGACAAGGTAAACAATGTCTACAAAACAATGAAGAAGAAAGAAGACTTTTTTAATATGCATATATAAAAAGTCTCAATATATATAGGGTAAAATGGGGCTGCTATAGGGGGAGACTCCCCGCCCAATTTTCTCATATTTTTTATTTTTTTTGAAAAATAAATCCGTGTAAATTCATTATTATATTCCTATATTATGTCGTTCGAGTTTAGTAAGAAATAGAGACTCCTACGGCCTCCATCCAGATAGGGTCAATTTAAAAAATCACGCGACCATTAAAAATGATTGTATGGATGGAGGCCATAGGAGTCTATATTTCTCACGAAACTTGAATGACATAATATAAAGATATAGTGATGAATTTCCATGATTTTGATTTTTAAAAAATAAAAAAATATGGGAAAAATGGGCCGGGGGAGCTAAGTTAGCTACCCCTAGGGAGCAACGTCTTTTTCCCTATATATATTGCATATGTATCCTATAGTCATATTAGGTCCCAACCATACTGATCGAAACCTTTCGGATCTTATCTATCAATTGCCTCTAATGGATCACCCTTATTAACTTAATTGACCATCACTGATTGACCAATGTACTTGGCTTAATCGATCACCCTTGATCGACCAACCACTTCCCATGATCGATCAACTTGAGATGATCGATCACAATACTTTTATGATCAACCACAATTGTTAAATCTTTTTGTTTCTTTCTAGATTTATTTCCAATGACTATATTTTTGACTGTATATCACCCACCACTATAAATAAAGACCCATACCTATGTTGTCGGCTCACATCTTAATTCATTCTCTCGATCTCTCTCAAAGCTCTATTCGAGAATGTCACTCTTGCTCTCTACTTCTAGATCTTAACTTGGGAGTCGGTCGTCTACACGTTCGGTTTGCAATTTCTTTATTTATCATAACATGCATTTCCTAGACTCATTATTCTCACTGTGTAATTATTATTGAGGCTTTATCGTTTGTTGTAATCTTCACTTTATTGTTGCACTGTAACATTTGGTATTTGATCCAACATGTACAAAGAACTTGGTGTTTTGATACAAGTTGTGGAAAAATATTCGGTGTATGATCTAGAGAATTTGTAAGTGGCTGAGTTATTCATAGGGAAATAACTCGATATAGTGAAATAGTTGATTGACTTGGTCAATCGAAAATTCTAAGTCTAGGACTTGGGTCATAATTTTTACCCAATGGTGTTTCCTACACATAAGCATCGGACGACATGACCGGGTTCAACTTGATCCGGCACAAGCCTATTTAAGTACATGTGCTAATGGGTCGGGCTTAGGTCTATTTTTCAAAACCTTGGCCCCAAACCCAAGCCTAGTCCAAACAATATGGGATGAGTTCAACTTGGCCCAATTAAAGAAAATGTGAAGATGTAGTTCGGTCTCGAAAACTGAAAATATGTCCACAGTAATAAAGATTAGGATATGATAAAACTGAATAAAAAGTCCACAGTTATAAAAAAAAGATCAAGTAGTTGTTAGCTTTTTTAAATGTTTAATTCGGGAATCATTATAACATGCTATTATTAGTTTTTTTGTAATGTGCTACTGTTAGATTGGGAAGCAGTTGATTTTTTGTAGTGTGTAATTACGGAATGGTTGTAATGTGTTATTCTTAGATTTTTTTGTAGAATGTGCCACTGTTAATTTTTTTTTTGGTAGAATGTGAAGTTGTTGGATCGAGAAGTTGTTGAGAATTTTTTTAATGCGTAATATGCTACTATTAGATTCTTTTTGTAATGTGCTACTGTTAGATTTTTTAATGTGTACTGTGCTACTATAAGATTATTTTTGTAATGTGCTACTGTTAGATCAGGACCATGCTACTATTACATCTAGGAGTTATTATCTTGGATTTCAGCATTATTCCAACAGTGAGGGTAATGGAGAAATCCCAAGATAACGAAGAAAATATCATTTCAAGTATGAGTTACATCATACATGTGCCAGTTTCAGAACAAGACGATGATGATGCAAAAATGGCCAAAGTAGCCTTGCTCTAAGTAATCTCAGATCGTATTAGGTGGTGTTGACGATCAAAATATGGAGAAAAAATCGCCCAGGCCGTCTTCTTGCAATCCTATTCGCCTCATACAACGAAACTTATTTTTTATTAAGTACAGTAAGGGAGCCGCCTCTTGGTGGCTTTTCTATTGAACAAAGCCGCCTTTGGAAGAGGCGGCTCTGAAGAGGCGGCTCTTCTCCAAAGCCGCCCTTCCAAAAGGCGGCTAACGCGGAACCCCCTCCCCCGCCCGCACTTTCTATTTGTTCGCCTTTGTCGCCCACCACAGCCCCCGCTCGCCTCCCATCTCATTCCTCATCTTTGCCACCATCGACGCCTCCTCTACCGGTTGCATCCTCCTCCGTCCACGCCTCCTCTACCTGGGCCATTCTCCTCCATCGGTATGTCCTTCAACAGTGATCTAAGGTGCAGTTTTGCATCTCTAAACCCATGATTGTATTATATGATTTTACAGCTCTTCACTCATATTATTCACCTTAGTTTGTTCCTATTGTACATGATGTGATTGTCTCTCGATACATATAGGATGCCCATGGAAATATTATGCTTTTGTCACTTCGGAGGGATGATTCTAAATTCCGGGAAGAACACAACTTATCAAGACGGTCGTATGAAACCGTTGAAGTTAGTTCCAAACATGAAGTTTGATGTCTTGGTTGAGAAGATCATGTCATTATTTCGGCTCGATCATGCACAATGTGCTGAATTAAAATTATTTCACAAATCGGAGGGGAACAGAAATAGTTATCTGGCAAATGTAGAGTATGATAATGACATACAAGATGTTGTTGAATATGTAGAAATGATAGGTTCACCATACAGTCCAATTTTTTATGTAATCCATCAAAAGGAGACATCATCAAATGTCACCCGAGCCTCTTCACCTCTAACTCGAGCTCATATTGTTGCTAGTTTTGATATGAACGATGCAATTACTCGTGAAGTTGATCGGGTGAGCACTGATGAAGACTTGGAATTGAATGACACAAAGATGAGATGGAGAATGATGAGGAATCTGAGATACACATTGTGTCTAATAGAGCATTTTACAATGCCCGCAACGGTGATAGCTATATAAGAAATGAGGAGGATGCCTTTAGTGCTGGAGAGGGACTTAGTATTACAGATAAGCTGAGGAACGATATGACATTTAAGTCAGAGGCTGACTTAGGCTATTCTGTGAAGATGTTTCACATCAAGCAACATTACAATTTTCATGTGCACGAGTTAGATAGGTCAGTTTGGGTTGTCTATTGCATCGAGAAAGAGGGAGGTTGTAAGTGGCATTTATGAGGTCATAAGCAACCACTAGACGGGCAATTTGTGATTTCTAAGGTGGATGCACCACATTTGCTTGCACCGAGTAACTAATTAAGATAATCCACAACTTGATTGCAATTTCATGGCCCAGAAGTTTCTCATCTGGATAAAAAATTCCCCATCTGTAATAGTTGCAGTTTTGCAGGGCATGATTTGAAAGGATTATGACTACATGATCAGTCGAAGAAGGGTCTGAGATGCTAGACGCAAAGGAATGAAGATTTTCTACGGGGACTAGGCCAAGTCCTACAATGAATTGCCATACTTGTTTAAAGCATTTGAAACTTCCATTCCAAATATTGTTACATATTTGGATAACCGCTATCGAGACTGACACAGTGTTCTAGAGGGCCTTTGGACCTTGTATCAATGCTTTCATGCACTCTAAGCCTGTAGTTAGTGCTGAAGGGACCCACATGTACGGAAGATACAAGAAAAAGATTCTTATTGCATGTGGTTGTGATGCTGTCAATCACATTGTTCCCTTGGCTTTTGCATTTGTGAATGAGGAGGATGAACCTAGTTGGGCTTGGTTCTTGGAGAGGTTGTGCCTTCACATTTTTAGGGGGATCGTACGGGGCCAATATCCCTTTTATCTGATCGTGCACCTGGTATTCATGCAGCTATATGCAATAATGTTGTACAATTCCATCCTACATATGTGTACTAGAGGTTTTGCCTATGTCATGTTGCGAGCAACTTCAACGATATTCAAACTAATCAAATGATGAAGAAAATGGTCAAGAGGGCGGGTAAGGTGCATGATTATCGAGATTTTGTGAGGGTCTAAAGTAGTCCACACAAGGTGGGACCACAGTGTAGCTGAGCGACCACTCACGAAACCTCAATCAATCAACAATTAACCCACAACAAAGATCAAACAATGAAAAGCGGTGCGGAGTTAAAATTTATTATAACTCTACAAAGGATGTGTATAGTGTGCAAGCAGTGTAGAGGTCGAACACAGGGAGCAGACATGATAAATCGAAAAAGTGCTCAAGAGTGAATGTGATCAAATGCCTACAAGTGTGCTATTTTTGTTGGGTATTTAATTTTTACTTTAATTTTAATTTTTAATTTTTTTAATTTTATATTTTGATTTTTTTTAATTTTCTAATTTTGTCTTTTCTTTTTGTATTTTATATTTTGTTTATATTTTCTTTTCTTTTAATAAAATAAGTACACAATATAAGAAAAGCAAGATAATATATTTATAAAAGAGGTAAAAATAGTCAAAATTCAGTAAATAAAATCTTTTTGTGCTATTTATATTTTTCTGATGTTTTTGTGATTTTTCTAGATTTTTCCTAATTTTTTGGTATTTTTAAAGGCAAAAATACTGAAAAACAATGAACAAAGTTGCTGGTTGAAATCAAAATGAGGATGAAAAATATCAAACAGAATCCAAAATTCCTCAAATTAATTTTAAAACAAAGATAATAAAATGTAGAAAATTTAGACATAAAAATTATATTTTTAGAATTTTTCTAAAATTTTTAAGGGTTTTTATGAAGTTTTTAGGAGTTTTGTAATTTTTAGGAGTTTTCTTTTATATTTTTAGTGATTTTTGGTCTGAATATAAAACATAGTTAAACACACAAAATATAATTTTTTTAGAATTTTTCAAGGGGTTTTAATATTTTTTGGTATTTTCTAATGCAGATAGTAGAGAAAATGCATGTTTTTGAATTTTTATAAATATTAAAATGCAATAAAATGGAAACTAAAAATATAGTTTTAAACTACAATGCAGCAAGAATTTATGATATTTTTTTGGTAATTTTTCGAGTTCAAATGATGCTTGAAATAAATAGAGACAACAAATAGAAAAATCAACACTAGTAGGGGCATAAATGTAAATATCCAGAACTTCAGGGGCCACAGTGCAACTTTTCCACAAAATATATAACTACTTAACAAAATTTTTGGATCAAATACAAATTCCTAGACCCGCAGGAGTATCTATGCAAAAATATCTGAAGTCACACGCGCAAGACACGTGACTAACAAGGACTGATCTGTAAATAACAAGAACCTGGGGGCTTAGATGCAATTTCTCCAAAAATAATACAACGTGCCAAAATAGTTCATTTGCTAAAATGAAATAACAAAACCCGTAGGGGGTCCCTACAAAATGTCCACCACCCCACGTGCGTGAGTCACGTGAGGTGACATGGACAGGACCTGAATGCAAATATTCAAAGTATGTGGGGTGTCCATGCAAATATTACATAAAATAAATAACTATAAATGAAAGTTTCGGGACTAAATGGTAAATGCAAAAATGACGAGGGTGTGAGGCAAAATTACCCACGGCTAATAAACTCGTGCGTGATCGGACGGCGAAAGGCCATTCACTTATCCACGTGGTGCGCACGCAACGCGCGATGACGGTTCAGCGGTGATAGGCTGAGATCAGATCTGGCGAGGAAATCGATGGTCGAAGCGGGCCAAGATCGGACGGCTGATGATCAAACTGGGGCGGCTGCTCTGATCGGACAGTGGAGGCACCCGGAGGAGGAACAGGGAAGAACTTCATCGGGGTGAAGTTCCTCCGATGAGATGGTGTGACTCTGGTGGTCTGGGCCGCAACAAAAAGGTCGGGGAAGCTCCTGCGGTGATGCTCTAGCTGCTGGGACCCTCAAAAGCGCCGAAGAGGCTCTGTAGTGTTGTCGCGAAGGCGGCGGAGCTTGGTGCTCCAGGTACCTCTGATGAAGTACGAATCCGGGTCCCCAGGCGTCGTTATGCTCCCAGTACCTGCCAAAAAGGGTGAGAGGGTCCAGGGAAAAATGCCTGGACCCCGCAGAGGCGAAATGTACACGTGGACGACGAAAAGGTAGTTGTGGCCGGAGCGAGCTCCGGCGATGTGGTTTACGGGCGAATCGATGGTCGGAATGCAAAGATAAATGGGGGGATTTGATCCTAAGACTACGGCGAACAAAAATAGCAAAAGAGAATGAAGAAAAATAAAGCCCTCGAAGGTGGTATACCTGAGGGAGGCCCTCGACGGCAAAGGTGTTCACCGGAGGTGGTGGAGCCGCCTCATGCCCTCCTCAACTCGCCTGACAAAAGGGCGATGGAGTTGTCACCTCCAGCTACCCGGAGAGCACGAAAGGGAGGAGAATGGTGGACCAAAAGGGGTTCAATTTTCAAATGAAAGTCGGGGGCCCTTTTTGAAGGGTTGACAGATAGCTGGGAAGAACGAGGCATAGCGGATGCGTCATTGATCCAAAGCCCAAGGTTGCACATGGGCGTGCATGCCCATTGAATGAGGAATAAAAGTCAAGGAGACACTAACTCGAAATGTTGCAAGAGCAAGACTCAAAAAAATCGAGAAAATAGGTCAAAAATGTAGTTCTGACACTGCTACAGGGTGAAGGATGGGTAGTTGACCGAGGTCAATGCTGACCGCCTCCTGGTTGGTCCATGTGGACCAACCAGGAAAAAGCCCCAGAAAAATAATTAAAAATTCATTTAAAAGTAGTAAATGAATTTATTATTTTTGGATTATAAAATAAAAAATATTTATTAATTTATAAATTATTTTATTATGATTTTTATTTATTTTTTTGAGATATAAAAATACAAGTTACCTTTTATAGCCTATATAGGTATACATATCTGTATATTTTAATATTTTATTTTTATTTTATGTACTTAATTTTATTAATTTTGTTTAATATTTTATAAATTTATGAAATATTTTTATACACTTAAATATATTTTTATTTTAATTTTATGAAGTGTTTTGTACACTTAATAAAATAGAAATAGTAATTATATAGGTATATTTATAGGTATTAGACCTATGTAATATATACAGGTATTTTATTTGTGTATTTTCTTTTGTATTTTATTCTGATTTTAATGTACATATATATTATAAACAATATTTAAAAAATTATAAAAATATAATATTATAAAAATAATGAATAAATAAATAAATAATGAATATTTTAATCTGTACAAGTATACAACATGGGACCAAAACTCAACTTTCAAACCGTAACTCCGTAAAATACGAAACCACCTTCATTAAATAGCTTATTTACAATTATATACAATTAAAGGTGATTTTGATGTTTCGAGTTTTTATTTGAGAGATACAGGTCTGGGAAGTTGGGTTTCTGGAATCTTCTTCAGATCATAACTTTTTATCTGTACATATTTTTGTATGAAATCAGTTTTGTATTTTTCTTTAGTTAATTATCTACAACTTTTATGTACAAAGTTTCTTCATTTGAGGTATAAAAGGTGAAACCAAAAATAGATCCCAAAATGAATAAAGAATGAATTGAATAAAAGGGTTTTTTATTGGTTTTTGGCTCTTATCTCCCCCTACTTTATTCCTTGTCGACCCATTCATCTAGATGTCGTGGTCTCAGGGTTTCGGATCATAAAATATTTACAATATTGTATTTTTTATTTTCCTTTCTTTATTCTATTATTTTGGCTTTAAAAACTGTATTTTATGCACTATTTACATACACATGCATGAATGCTAAAATGTGGGAATTAAGGGTATTTACAAGAATTTGCCAGGGTTTTTTAGGCCAAAATGATAGAATAAAGATGATGAAATGTGGATTCATCATCCCCCTATACTTGCATTTTCTAGTCCCTAGCAAACACTTATGCAATAAGTGTAGAAAAAGAAAAATAAAGAAAAGAAAAAGAAGAAAATTGGATTAAGTTTAATTATCGAACTTGTCTTCACAAAATCAAAGTTTGGAGCTTAAGTCGGACCTTTGGAATTTTAGTGCGGGCGGAACCTTAATGGGAATCGGATTTGAAATCAACAGCCTTCGAGAATCCCAAAACTTTGCTCAAGTCTCCTCAATAGCCAGGTCAGAAATATTTCAACTCATACGCAAACCCTTACGACTATGAATCTGACTCGTATAGTGTAAGTGATGGTGTCTATCCCCAACTAGAATGACAAAGAGACTGACTTCTCCAGCATGACAACCCAATGATTCCCCAATCCAATGACTCCTTCCTCGAGGAGCGTGGTATTCCCTTCTAAGTTCAAGTGGCAACCAGCTCAAGAGGAGGGGGTGAAGAGAAGAATGGACGGTAGCCAGTGTAGCTACCTATCCTAGGATGCAAGACCAGTGTAGTCAAGTCATCCAGCTGCAGGCTCATATGATATGACTTTGGAACTCAAGCTTTCTTATTGACTATACAACATATGTACACTCCGGGAGACATTTTATTTTTGTACAGGCCTGTCCACTTTTTTTTGAAGTTTTTTTTAATATTATATACAACAGCATTTACATAGGGAGTTTTTTTCTCTTGAGCCAGTAGACTATCCCTCTTCTGAAGCTTTATTGCAACCCACACTCCCCTGTCTTTAGAATTCCTCATCACTGGATGGGTTGTGGTGCACTTCCTTCCCAAGAGGAGGATAAATATTTCCACTTGTGTGCGTCTCATACTGACAAATCCAACCCCCTCACCACTCTAACTGAGTTGAGCCATGTGAAAGGTGCAGGTGTCCAAGTTAGGTCATTATCAACAAGAGTCGTGCCTGTGTTCCGAAATACCCTACTTAGGCAGTCAAGAATCCATTGAACCAAGTCTCGTGATCCTCAAAGAATTAAGTCAACTAGACTTGAAGTGCCTCAATTCCAGCTCCTATAAGGTTCATGTTATTAGGTAGATTTTAAGGTCCAACCAAGCTCCAATCTCCAGATTTTACTTAGACTTGTTCAACTATTAAACTCAATCCGAAAATGCTAATGCTATGCAAATGCTATGCAGAATGCAGAAAATATTTTTGTGATGCAATTTTCAAAGATTTTGAACTTTTTATGGATTTTTGAAAAGATGATGCATATGCTTTTTTTGTATTTTCAAAAGGATTTTTCAAATGTTTATGGTATTTTAATTTTTAAAATGTTTTTTGGGCTTTTTTGAAAACAAAAGAATTTTGGATAAAAACTAGGTTAAAATATTTACACGGGGATGCATCTCATATTTATAAGAAGTGAATTTTAAGAATTTACAAGGGTAAGTAATCAATTTTTTACAGATATATAATGGATTTTAGGTGTGATGTATATATTCCTCAAACTTATTTGAAAATAGTTTTACAAACAATTTTGAAAACTATAGTCCAAAATAATTTTTACAAACGATTTTTACAAACATGTATATACCTTCGAAAATCATTTTGCAAAGGTTTTCCAAATAGTATAGATAGATTTTTCACATATTTTTGCAACCATTTTTCAAACCATTTGCAAATAATTTTTCAAAATTTTATTTCACACAAAGAAAATAAACTTTACAAACTGAAATGTTTTTACAAAGGTTGAAAACATGTAACAAAACATTTTCCAAATAGTTTTCAAAAGATTTTTCACAAAGATTTTCAAACTATTTTTCAAACATTTTGCAAAAAAAATATTTTCACCTGATTTATTAATCAGTAAATACAAAAAGAATTTGAGGAATGATAGAATCTTTTTATTTAAGGTTTTTAATGAATTTTAAAGAATTTTTAGCCATAATTATTAGTAAAAACACGAAAGTACGAGTTATGGCTAAAGTATGTACACAATATATACGACCCCCTATACTTAGCTTGAGCTATGTCCTCATAGATCGGAGAGAAAAGAGAAGACATAACTCGTGCTGAGTATAGACAAGTCTAAAAATAAACGAATAAGTGATGAATGAACGAATGAATGAGAAATTGACCGTCCCCCTATACTTAGGATCAAATAATCCTAAGTATAGCAGACTGTACACAAAGCAGGGAGGGTCAAGGGTGGGAATGAACAGATCGTACTCAGATTATCTCCCCCTATACTTAGGGTCAGATACCCCTAAGCATAGACAAGAAGAGGAGACAATGGAGAAGATCAAAGAATATAGAAACTCGGGGTGCACACCCCCCTAAGGACAAAGTACGTCCTAAGTATAGAAGACTGTCAACAAGGGGTGATACCTTTTTTAATAGATAAAGAAGATGGAAAAGGAAAAGAAGAAAAGAAGGAAAGAAGAAAAAGATAAACATATCACAACTCAGTGTGTGCACCCCCCCCCCCCCATACTTAGGACAAAGTACGTCCTAAGTGTAGCTAAATCATAAGATGACGACAGGGTGGCAGACATACGGAAGAATGAAGGAATGATATAGACATATGGATCTATACAGTGAAGATGGAAGTGATAACCATGTATGAGATGCAGGTGATATGAGTCTAAGAGCATGTCTCATACCAGATGAATGTGGGCAATGTCAACGGTCGGCGGATCATGATCTAGATATAGCTTCAGGAACTGACCGTTAACTCGAAAGGTAGAGGAATATAACAACTCAGATATATCAATACTGCCATTGTCATGTACCTTCCTGACCACATACGGACCTTTCCACTTACTCTGCAATTTCCCTGGAAATAATTTCAGCCTAGAATCAAACAACCATGCACGATGATCAGGCTCAAACTGATTATGGCTGATATGAGAATCGTGCCATATCTTCACTTTTTCTTTATACTGTAGGCTGCTAGAAAAGGTTGTATCTCTCAGTTCCTCCAGGGATGCCAACTCTGTTCTCCTATACTCTCGGGATCCAACAATAACTCTGTAACTGCCCATAGTGACTTGTGCTTGATTTCCACTAGTAAATGGCACGGCTTGCCATAGACGAGACGAAAGGGAGATGTCCTTCATGGTGTCTTGAAGGAAGTTCGATAGGCCCACAAGACCGAGTCCAAAAGTTGTGACCAATCCTTTCGGTCTGGGCAGACTACCATCTATAAAATATTCTTGATCTCCATGTTCGATACTTCATCAAGACCATTAGTCTGAGGGTGATATGGAGTGGCAACACGATGGTCAATGATGAACTCATCTGCAAGGGCCTTTACCTTGTCATTGATAAAGTGAGACCCCCCCGTCTAAAATCAGAACTCTAGGTACCCCGAACTATGAAATGATATTTTTCCTCAAAAATCGACACACAGTCTTAGCATCTGTGGCTCGAGCGGGGATGGCCTCGACCCAACGACTCACATAATCCACAGTAAGCAAAATGTACTCAAACCCCTAACTCTTAGGAAATGGGCCCATGAAATCAATACCCCATGCGTCAAAAACCTCACAAAAGTGAATGGGCTGCATGGACATCATGTCTCTCTGTCCGCAAGTACCCATCTTCTGACAGTCAGTACATCTCTTCACGAATTCCTCAAAATCCTTGAAGAGAGTAGGCCACCAAAGGCCGGATTGGAGCACCTTTTGCGCTATCCGTCTCCCAGAATGATGCCCTTCTGCCTCAAGCTTGTGGCAGTAGGTGAGGACGCCATGCTGCTCTTCTTGAGGAATGCACCTCCTCCAGATACTATCCCCTCCTTCATGATAAAGGACGTGATCCTCCCAATGGTATGACTTGGACTTCGCAAGGAAGGTCTCAAGTTTCTGCCTGGGCCAACCTTGTGGAACCGTCTTGGCGATAAGATAGTTCACAATGTCGGTGTACCATGGGAGCGAGGTGATAGCCAGTATTGCCTCATCTGGAAATGTCTCTGTAATAGGTGCACTGGGCTCAGATTCCTCAAGGTTCTCTAAGCGGGAGAGGTGATCCGCCACCACATTCTTAACTCCAGGTTTATCCTTAATCTCAATGTCAAACTCCTGAAGCAGAAGAATTCATCTGGTAAGGCGAGCTTTGGCATCCTTCTTGGCCATGAGGTACCGTATGGCGTTGTGATCTGTAAAGATAGTCACTCTAGATCCCAGAATATATGATCGGTACTTATCCAAAGTAAAGACTACAACTAGCATCTCCTTCTCAGTCACAGTGTAATTCCGCTGAGCAGCATCCTAAGTCCGGCTAGCGTAGTGAATGGCATACGAAAATCCATCCCTCTTCTGTCCAAGCACAACCCCTACAGCAAAATCAGAATCATCCGTCATGATCTCAAATGGAAGAGACCAATCGGGTGGCTGAAGGACAGGAGTCGTGACGACCATATTCTTCAGAGTCTCGAAAGACGCAAGATACTTATCATCTACAATGAACTCGGTGTCTTTTGTCAGCAAATCAGTAAGCGGTCGGGCAATACGACTGAAGTCCTGAATGAGCCATCAGTAGAAACCAACATGCCCCAGAAAAGACCGCAATTGACGCAGATTGGACAGTGGATTGAGTTTCCTAATGGTATCCACCTTGGCCGGATCGAACTCCATGCCCCTGTTGGAGATGATATGACCAAGGACCGTCCCTTGAGTCACCATGAAGTGACTCTTCTCCCAAGACAAGATAAGATTTACCTCTATGCAACGCTGAAGCACACGGTCTAAGCAGTCAAAACAAGCATCGCACCCATCTCCATAGACCGAGAAGTCATCCATGAAGACCTCTAAACAGTCACCCACCATGTCCGAGAAGATGGACAACATGCACCTTTGGAATGTCGTCGGGACGTTACACAAATCAAAGGGCATCCGTCTGAAAGCATATGTCCCAAATGGATAAGTGAATGTCGTTTTGTCCTGGTCTTCGGGCGTAATGGCCACTTGGTTATAGCCGGAGTACCCGTCAAGGAAACAATAATGACTCTTCCCAGCTAGCCTCTCGATAATCTGATCAATGAATGGTAGTGGGAAATGATCCTTCTTGGTAGCCTCATTCAATCGTCTGTAGTCCACACAGACCCTCCAAGAAGTGGGTACCCGGGTAGCTATCTCCTCTCCAGACTCGCTCACAACTGTAGTGATACACGTCTTCTTGGATACAACATGTAATGGACTAACCTACTTGGAGTCGGAGATGGGGTAGATAAAATCGGCGCTCCACCATTTCGATATTTCCTTCATGACCACATCTCGAAGATTCGGGTTCAGTCATCGCTGGAACTCACGCGAGGGCTTAGCGTCCTCTTCGAGGTAGATATGGTGGGAGCATAGAGCTGGACTAATCCCGTGGAGATCAGCTATACTCCATCCTATCGCCTTGTGGTTTCTTTCAAGAACCTCCATCAGACGAGATTCTTTCTCTCCAGTCAAATCTGTTGAGATAATGACTGGGTGCATATCTGGCTCACCCGCAAGGAATCTATACTTCAGCGACTGCGGCAAGGGCTTCAATTCTGGATAATTGGGAGGTGGCAGATCTGGCTTCTGAAATGTTTGTGTAAAGGCTACCAGGTCTGCATAAGAGAACTCCCGCTGTACATGAAAATCTGACAAAGGGAACCCTACTGAATCATCTATAAACTGTGTTGGCTCGTTCTCCATCCTAGCTGTCGGCTCAGAAGGAATCAGACATGACAAGTAATCATCAAAATCATCTCAATCAATATCTGAATCCGAGGGATCTGAAGTAGAAGAACATGAATAAAATTCTGCTTCGCCACCCATCCCACAACTGTCAGCCTCAAATGTGTCCTCTGCCAGGGGTGCACTATCCAAACTCTCGACTGCCATAAGCTGTAAGTACGCTGAATCTGCAGGCAAGGCGAGGGCTTGTGTTACTGGATCTGTCCAAATGGCTTCATCATTAGTCATCACAAAGTCACACTCCTGGTGGACGTCTCGCTCAGCCTCTGTCATCTGCTCTGTATCACTGGACTGCTCTGAGCATGCTGAATCTCTTGCTCCGATCTCGTTGATCGTCTCTATTTGTATACTCTCGCCCTCTACGCGAAAGTACACCTTCCCGCTATCATGGTCGGTCACCGCCTTGGCAGTGGCCAAGAATGGGTGTCCAAGTATGATGGGGGTATCTGTTACCAACTCAAGGATCTACATGTCCAATACAACAAATTCCACGGGGAATTTCAGGCCCTGAATGATAACGACCATGTCTCTCAATAACCCCTTCGTCCTCTTAATCGATCTATCAGCAAACTGAAGGACTGTCCTGCTCCGATGAAGAGGGCCAAACTCGAATCGATCGAGTAAGGCTGCCGGAAGGAGGTTGATAGAAGAGCCGCAGTCTAATAGAGTACGATCGAACCGCTGCTCCTGAATCTCGCATCTGACATAGGGAGCTCCTGCATCGGGTCTCTTGGCTGACAATCGGTTCTGAATGGCAAAGCATGTGGAACGGGTGAGCACATGGATCTCATCTCTGTGGTTCCTCCTCTTCTTGCAGACTGTCGTCTTCTCTCTCAAGCTCTTTTGGAAGAGGGGGATGTGCTCAAGTGCCTCCTGTAGAGTCAGCTGAATCTGAAATCTATCAATCGTCTGGTTGTTGAACTCTAACTGGTGAGTCTTTTTTGGATTTTCTCTTTTATTCCCCTTCTCCAAGCGGGGTGCTTGAGGAAAGGGGATGGTAGGAGCCTCCTCCGATGGAGGACTAGGAAGAGGTTCCTGCGCCTGTGAAGGAATGGAATCCATATAAATATCATCATGCAACACATATAGACTCGAAGTGGATGAATAACATTTTCCTTTATTCATTTTTTTGTTCTTTTTCTTGTTACCACAGTCCTGATATACAAAAGGTGGCAACACAACAGGTGGAAGCTCAACAAAAGTAGAAGTGGTGGCCTCAGTACCGCCAATGGTATCTGACTTCACGGCATCAGCACCGCCCTCTGGCTCAACATCAAGTAAAATGGTGGCATCAGCACCATCGTCTGCATCTGATGTCATGACGGCCTCAGCACCGTCATCTGTATCTCCATCCTTGGTGACATCAGCACCACCGTCATCAACATCATCTGCGGACTCAGCACCGCTACTCTACTCATCTGGCGCTCCTGGTTCCTCGTGTGGTTGTCGCTCAGATGAGGCACCTCCGGCTGGCATCCTACCGCTCCTAGTAGTCACGAAATCAGCATCACACATAAAAGAAGACATGTCATCCAAAAAGTCATTAGTAGTGATATCCTCCGAAGACTGTACCTGCTTAGATTTCCTCTTCAAATTGTTCGGATTAGGCTCAATCTGTGCTGGTATGGCAGCCTTGCCCTTGATGATATCCCTCATCTCCTGACGAAACTCATCCATTTCCCGTCGGAAGGATGCCTGATGTTCAGAGAGCAAGCAGGCGAGGTCATCTAGCGCCGAATTCTCGAAGGTAGGTGCCTGATAACCGGAAGTGTTCCCCTGCTGGAAATGAGGCTGCTGCTGAGAATAGTAAGGGGGAGGCTGGGAGTATGTATGGTGAGGCTGCTGACGCTGCCTCCACTGTTGTCCTTGATAAGAGGGATGAGGACCCTGCTGGTACTGCTGGTGGGCATAGTAGGGTTGTTGCTACTGCTGCTGGTTGTTCTGATGGCCCTGAGCGGGAGGCTGCTGTTGGGATGAGGTTCCACCAGTGGTCCAACGGAATTCGGGGTGATCACGACGGATCCCAGGCTGTTGTGGGTACCGATCGTATCATATCCCATTGACTTCCATCAATGGCTCCTGCTCAACGGGTGGTGGAGGAAGAACTGCCAGTGGATGATCCGGCTGGTAGACCACCATCTGAGTGTCTTGAGATGGTGGCGGCAATGGGTAGTGCTGTAGCTGCTGGACCGGCTCTGCCTGGATGTGGTGAATCTTGCGGTATGTGGCAGAGGGCTGGGTGGAGTTGCTAATGCTGGGATCAGCGCGTGACCTGGGAGGCTGCTGAATGGACGTTTGTGCCTCCTGAATGCAAAAATCTGAGTCTTCAGGTCACTCATGGTCTTAGTCAACTGGTCCATCTGTGCAAGACCTTGACTCTGCTTCTTATCAAGGATCTCGATGCGGTCTAACTTCTTGCTGATGATCCCCATGTCGGCTGTGGCGGATTCAGCATGAGCTGCTGCTGTTGACGGTGTGTGGGTATCGGCATCGATGCGTGCAATCCTCTGGTATGCAACTGCCTGTGGTGGGATTTTCGGCTGTGTGTAGACTCTGGCTTGGGCCATGACTATCAAGTTCTCTGTCATTCCTTCATAGATCTCCCAAACCGCATCTTCACCCTTGGAAAAATAGGATCCACCACAAGAGGCATTAACAAGCCCCTGCAGCTCCGATGTCAGCCCGCAAAAGAAACTCTGAACTAGGTTGGGCTTTGATATATTGTGATGTGGACACGGGTCAATGAGCTCTCTAAATCGATCCCAAGCCTCGTGGAACTGCTCATTCGGGATCATAGTGAAGTTGCTGATCATAGCTCATGCTACGTTGGTCCGGCTGAGTGGATAGTACTTGTTCAAGTACTCGATCTGGAGCTGTTCCCATGATGTGACATACCTCCCAAGATGCTTCAGCCAATAGGTTGCTTTGTCATCTAATAAGGACGGGAAGGCAATCATCTTGATCGTGTTCTCGTCCACAAATCTGTCGTGGACAGTGCTGCAAATCATCTCAAACTCCTGCAGATGGAGATGAGGCTCCTCGGTGGCTAGCCCATGAAACTTGGGCAACAACTTAATGGTCTGCAGGTGAAGCTCAAAGTTCCCAACAATGGGAGGAAGCTGGATCCATCGGTGAGTGAGGGTTGCAGCTGGGTTGTGCAACTGCCTCATGGTCATCGGCGGCGGCCTCTCCTGCTGAGGGTCTGCTCCTTCTCTGCCTTCTTCTTGGGGTATATCACCACCGCCCTCGGGTCTGTCATCTTTACCCTCTCGCATCTGCACCATCTCTCTCATAATGTCACCCATGAAAACTCACTGGTCTCTGATCTGTCTCTGCATGGTCTCCAGGGAAGCTAACAGTGAATTGTTTATGGCAGCTTGATCGTATATGAATGGATGTTGTCCCTACTTATCTAGGTGTTCTTCTCTGCCGGCCATATCTTGGGTCTCTGCAAGGACAAAAGAACCCATCTCAGGTGTCATTAAATGTCTCGAACTGTGTGTTGCACTGAACTATGACACCACTGGACTGATAGAAGAAGGGTGGCCGAGGGGGAATAGGGTGGATGTAAACTCAATCTCGGAGAGTGGGTCTAGACTCCCCGAAGCCGACCTAGATGAATAGGAAGGAGTGCTCGATAGAGGTGCCACCAAATGTGGCCTAAGGGATCTCCTTCCCATCATTTTGATCTGGGAAAAGGGCGGATGAGATCTGGAATGCAAATAAGATGTGAAAACAAACCCCCGATTCACCTACACAACACTAGAGCTGATGACCGTAAAGGCTCGGTCAATTATCTTTTCAATTTTAGTTAGATGATCAATCAATATATCAGAGCGATTAAGCGAGGTGGTGGGAACCCGATGCTCCTAGGAAACTGTCCCGAACTAAGGCTAGATTTTTCTCAACCAATATGAATTGCAGACTGTTTACCGGCTACCCGATCAATCCACTCTGCAAAGGACGTCACGGTCCGCTTTACCGGTTACCGGAGAGATCCTCACTGGAGAATGACTAACCCCAGAACAGTAGTATGAGAGGAGTTCAGGTATGTCTCTATCCTAGTGTGTGGGTCACTCTCTCGCTGCAGATAAATCAACCAAGGAGGGGGTTACTCTCCCCAAGATAAAATTTATGATGAGGTGAGTTTTAAGGTCAAGTTTGCATTAGCAGTCCCAATTTTATGATTTTCACCTTTTTAGTCTTTTTCTGAATAAAAAACAACGCCTAATGAATATTCTGATTTCCTGAGTTATTTAAAGTCCAATAAAATGGGGGAGGAAGTCTGAAAAGCCGATGCGTGATCAAACACAATGATGCATGCAGAGATAGAAATACGTACCTTGCTCCAGTACTCTACATGTAGGGTGATCTGCGCATAAATTAAAATACAAGAAATAAACTACCTATATGATGCAATAAGAAATCAGCCATAGACAAGAGTTTCTACACAAGAAGAATAGTAGCTAAAAGGTCAACAAGAGAGGTCGGGGTCCGGTCTCTGATGCCGATCGGTGTCCGCGACAACGGATCCTACCAGCGCTGTATACGACCTCTAGCGACACGTGACCTCTCGGGTGACCAAATTAGCTTTTTCTTTTGTGAGTTATTAACTAGGTCCACTTAATGATCTATAGGCACAGGCAAGATATTAGGTGTGGGGTCCTAATCAATTACGTCATAATCAAAATAAAATCCTAAGTCTATGGGCCAAAATCTTTGTGAATCAAAATAAAAGAAAATCGAAGAAATCAAAATCGGCGAAAAAACTGCGAAAGCCGACGAGGCCCCTAAGGGAACAATCCCTTGGGCACTGGACCTCGTGAAGTGTAGAAGTGTCCGAATAGTCCTGAATATTACAAATTAGAGTCACTCTCTCACTTCAAATTACACAAATATATGCAGAAAAGTAAACTAGAGCTAATCTACAAAATCTCTCTCAATCTTCTTCGTGCGGGGATAGCAGGCTGAAGCCGGCTTCACGTGGGTGCGTAGGTGCCTAGGGAAACGTGCATCCCTCGATTCGCGATACCTCACACAAAGTCAACAAAGAGAAGGGATTAGATAGCTCAAAATATGTATCAAAAATAAAGGAAATAAATGAAGCAAAAATGGTAGACAAATAATCACAAACAAAAAGTCGATCTATACGTTGTTTCTCCCCGACAACGGCGCCATTTGATTATCGAGATTTGTGAGGGTCTAAAGTAGTCCACACAAGGCGGGACCACAGTGTCGTTGAGCGACCACTCACGAAACCTCAATCAATCAACAATTAACCCACAACAAAGATCAAATAATGAAAAGCGATGCGGAGTTAAAATTTATTATCACTCTACAAAGGATGTGTATAGTGTGCAAGCAGTGTAGAGGTCAAACACATGGAGCAGACAGGATAAATCGAAAAAGTGCTCAAGAGTGAATGTGATCAAATGCCTATAAGTGTGTTATTTTTGTGGGTTTTTTATTTTTAATTTTTTTTATTTTTAATTTTTTTAAATTTATAATTTTTTTAATATTATATTTTAATTTTTTTAATTTGCTGATTTTGTCTTTTCTTTTTGTATTTTATATTTTGTTTATATCTTCTTTTCTTTTAATAAAATAAGTACACAATATAAGAAAAGCAAGATAATATATTTATAAAAAGAGGTAAAATAGTCAAAAATCAAGAAATAAAATCTTTTTGTGCTTTTTATATTTTTCTGATGTTTCTATGATTTTTCTAGATTTTTCCTAATTTTTTTGTATTTTTAAAGGCAAAAATACTGAAAAACAGTGAACAAAGTTGTTGACTGAAATCAAAATGAGGATGAAAAATATCAAACAGAATCCAAAATTCCTCAAATTAATTTTAAAACAAAGAGAATAAAATGGAGAAAATTTATAGAGACAAAAATTATATTTTTAGGATTTTTCTGGAATTTCTAAGGTTTTTATGAAGTTTTTAGGAGTTTTGTAATATTTAGGAGTTTTCTTTTATATTTTTTTGTGATTTTTGGTCTGAATATAAAACACACTTACATACACAAAATATAATTTTTTTTAGAATTTTTGGAGGGGTTTTAATATTTTTTTGGTATTTTCTAATGTCGATAGTAGAGAAAATGCATGTTTTTGAATTTTTATAAATACTAAAATGTAATAGAAATGCAAAATAAAAATATGATTTTAAAATACAATGCAACAGGAATTTATGATGTTTTTTGGTAATTTTTTGAGTTCAAATGATGCATGAAATAAATAGAGATAAAAAATAGAAAAATCAACACTAGCATGGGCATAAATATAAATATCCAGAACTTCAGGGGCCACAATGCAATTTTCCCACAAAATATATAGCTACTTAATAAAATGTTTGGATCAAATACAAATTCTTAGACCCGTAGGGGTATCTATGCAAAATGTCTGAAGTCATGCGCGCAAGGTACGTGACTGGCAAGGACTGATCTATAAATAACAAGAACCTGGGGGCTTTATTGCAATTTCTCCAAAAATAATACAACGTGCCAAAATAGTTCCTGGACTAAAATGAAATAATAAAACCCGCAGGGGGGTCCCTGCAAAATGTCCACCACCCTACGTGCGTGAGTCACGTGAGGTGACGTGGACATGACCTAAATGCAAATATTCAAAGTATGGGGGTGTCCATGCAAATATTACATAAAATAAATAACTACAAATGAAAGTTTCGGGATTAAATGGTAAATGCAAAAATGATGAGGGTGTGAGGCAAAATTACCTGCTGCTAATAAACTCGTGCGCGATCGGACGGCGGGAGGCCATTCACTTATCCACGTGGCGCGCGCACAACGTGCGATGATGGTTCGGCGATTATAGGCTGAGATCAGATCTAACGAGGAAATCGACTATCGAAGCGGGCCAAGATCGGGCGGCTGATGATCAACCTGGGGCAGCTGCTCTGATCGGACAGTGGAGGCACCCGGAGGAGGAACAGGAAAGAACTTCACCGGAGTGAAGTTCCTCCGGCGAGATGGTATGACTCTGGTGGTCTGGGCCGCAAGAAAAAGGTCGGGGAAGCTCCTTCGATGATGCTCTAGCTGCTGGGACCCTCAAAAGCGCCGGAGAGGCTCTGTAGTGCTACCGCGAAGGCGGCGGAGCTTGGTGATCCAAGTACCTCCGACGAAGTACGAATCCAGGTCCCCAGGCGTTGTTATGCTCCCAGTACCTTCCAAAAAGGGTGAGAGGGTACAGGGCAAAATGCCTGGACCCCGCAGAGGTGAAGTGGACACGTGGACGACGAAAAGGGAGTCGTGGCCGGAGCGAGCTCCGGCGATGTGGTCTACGGGCGAATCGATGATCGGAATGCGAAGATAAATGGGGGGATTTGATCCTAAGACTACGGCGAACAAAAATAGCAAAAGAGAATGAAGAAAAACAAAGCCCTCGAAGGTGGTATACCTGACGGAGGACCTCGACGGCAAAGGTGTTCGCCGGAGGTGGTGAAGCCGCCTCAGGCCCTCCTCGACTCGCCTGACAAAAGGGCGATGGAGCTGTCACCTCCAGCTACCCAGAGAGCACGAAAGGGAGGAGAATGATGGACCAAAAGGGGTTTAATTTTCAAATGAAAGTCGGGGGTCCTTTTTGAAGGGTTGACGGATAGCTGGGAAGAACGAGGCATAGCAGATGCGTCATTGATCCAAAGCCCAAGGTTGCACATGGGCGTGCATGCCCATTGAACGAGGATCAAAAGTCAAGAAGGCACTAACTCGAAATGATGCAAGAGCAAGCCTCGAAAAAATCAAGAAAATGGGTCAAAAATGTAGTTCTGAAACTGCTACAGGGTGAAGGATGGGTAGTTGACCGAGGTCAACGCTGACCGCCTCCTGGTTGGTCCACGTGGACCAACCAAGAAAAGGCCCCGGAAAAACAATTAAAAATTCATTTAAAATTAGTAAATGAATTTATTATTTTTAGATTATAAAATATAAAAATATTTTTTTATTTTATGGATTATTTTATTATGATTTTTATTTATTTTTTTGAGGTATAAAAATACAAGTTACCTTTTATAGCCTATATAGGTATACATATCTATATATTTTAATATTTTATTTTTATTTTATGTATTTAATTTTATTAGTTTTGTTTAATATTTTATAAATTTATAAAATATTTTTATACACTTAAATATATTTTTATTTTATTTTTTTGAAGTGTTTTGTACACTTAATAAAATAGAAATAGTAATTATATAGGTATATTTATAGGTAGTAGACCTATGTATTATATACCGGTACTTTATTTGTGTATTTTCTTTAGTGTTTTATTCTAATTTTAATGTACATATACATTATAAAAAATATTTACAAAATTATAAAAATATAAAATTATAAAAATAATGAATAAATAAATAAAAGGAATATTTTAATCTGTATAAGTATACAACATGGGACCAAAACTCAACTTTCAAATCGTAACTCCGCAAAATACGAAACCACCTTCATTAAATAGCTTATTTACAATTATATACAATTAAAGGTGATTTTGATGCATTTTGAGTTTTTATTTGAGAGATACAGGTCTGGGAAGTTGGGTTTCTGGAATCTTCTTCAGATCATAACTTTTTATCTGTACATTATTTTTGTATGAAATCAATTTTATATTTTTCTTTGGTTAATTATCTACAACTTTTATGTACAAAGTTTCTTCATTTGAGGTATAAAAAGTGAAATCAAAAATAGGTCCCAAAATGAATAAAGAATGAATTGAATAAAAGGGTTTTTTTATTGGTTTCTGGCCCTTATCTCCCCCTACTTTATTCCTTGTCGACCTATTCATCTAGATGCCTAAGTCTCAGGGTTTCGGGTCATAAAATATTTACAATATCTTATTCTTTTTCTTTTCGTTTCTTTATTTTATTATTTTGGCTTTAAAAACTGTATTTTATGCACTATTTACATATACATGCATGAATGCTAGAATGTGGGAATTAAAGGTATTTACAAGCATTGTCAGGGTTTTTTAGGCCAAAATGATAGAATAAAGATGATTAAATGTGGATTCATCAGTGTACTCTCAATCCAAGTGGCGGATTTACATGGACAAGTTGAAAGAATGGAATGAAGAATCTCCAAAATGGTTTGATACACACGATTGCCCTAAGGAGCAGTGGACCATAGCGTTCGATGGGGGCTACCGCTTCGGTTATACAACTACTAACTTTTTCGAGAGCTAAAGTGCTCCATTGAAAGCTACAAGCACATGTGTGTGGCATTCGGGGAAGACACGGTCGAGATTGGTGGCTTGCTTATCCTACTACAACTATGCGCCTAGGAGCGATATCCTCACATCGCGTCAGTGGTACGTAGTGTCTGTTGTGATGTGGCAGTCCCCTAGGTTGCCGCTGGCATGCGGAGTTTGAAGTGACATCCGAGCCTACTCATGTTGTGTGACCTTACAGAGATGCCTTTGATCTATAGACTCATGATCAGGTAACGAATTAACTAGTATATAATATCTCATTTATTATTTCTCTTGACACTACTTACGTAACAGGTTATATGGGAACGGCATACCATTGAGATCATGAACTCTATCCCTTTATATTGCCTAGAAGAACGGGATATAGACATTGTTAAGGTCCTACTAATCCATTTTTGCATTGTGGAGTTGTATGTTCTTGACAGAGTCTTGCACCTATTCGGTGCGGTCCAAGATATCCCCAGTCCAGTCTGACACATCTACACATCTTCACAACATTGATCTCTGAGGGAAGACATCCGTCGATTAGGTACAGTTCCATGCAAACTATGTCTAGATGTGGAACAAACGACAAGAGTACATGTTGGCTACCACACCCATTGGACATGGAGATGAAGATGTATCTGGTGATTATATGACGCCGTACAACCACATCACACAACGATTTATTGGGAGGCATGGTTTTGTGCTCAACATTGTGGTAGATGTAAATTCCATTGACAACGTCTCATTTTTTCTTTAGTAGAGATCTTGACATATTTTTCCATTTTACAGGTAACATTACTAGATGAGATCGTTTGCCTGGTGGGACCAAACGAGAATGTACTCCAAGTAGTGACAGATACTCGACGCCTTTTGGATGACTCTATCCATCGATAATTCAGGGATGGACTCCATGAAGATGAGGACGATGAAGAGGGAAGAGCGGCCGAGGGTACATCTTCACATAGGCATGGACATGGACGCGTACGCAGACCATAAGGAGGATGAACACAGAGCCAAGCCGACAACGTAAATGCTTTGGGGGTTAAATTTCAAACTCCTATTGCTAAATGCAAGCCTAATAGAATATAATGAACTTCACCTGCACCGATGAGAGAAAGGCCACAGAGCGAGCCTGGACCATCGCATTGCCATTCACCATTACATCCTTTGAACTATGATGAAAGGGTTGACGAAGAAATCTCACAAATTGAGCACATTGATTATTATTATCTTCCTTCCCAGTGGAGCCAGCTATGGCACTTCCTTAAGAAGCACCTGCAGAGCGTCAATACATTCGAAGGAGAAGACGCATGTGATGTGATAGGAGGTGTTATATGGATGACTAGTGATTATTTTTTGTAGTACATATGACTAGAGATTGTTGTATGTAATTTTTTGTACTACGGATATTGGACCTTGTTATGTAAATCTTATAACTCTTAAACTTGTAATTAATGAATGATAAGTTTTTATGTTCCATTTTTTCCTTGATCATTTCATATATATAAGCATTAATTTGTTTATGATCCAAAAGCTGCATATGTAGCCTACCAAACAACAAGCCATAGTTTTCTAGTTGTCTGCCCAGGAAGCCGCCTCTTTGAAATGCGGCTTCACTGTAGCTACCACTTTAAAAGTCGGCTTCGTCTAATACAAAAGCCACCTTTTGAAGAGGAGGATCCCTCACGGTACTTAACAAAAAAATAAAGGTCGTCGTATGAGGCGAATATGATTACAAGAAGACTGTCTGGGTGAATTTTCCTCTTAAAAAATGTATTGATGTGTATGGGTGGGTGGAGGAAGTGGAACTCGATTCCAAACGCGGGCTTGGATTATGGCTTGGATTATTCGTTGTTACAACAGATCTATTGTAGCACGAGAGTCGCTCGATCACGACCGAGCAGTGCACACAGGTTCTGGGTTTCGGTGGGTCTTTCCGTGTGCATTGCTCGATCATGATCGAGCAACTCTGCTGCTACAGAAGAGTTTGCTGTCACAGAAGACGTTCCGTGCCCTCCAAGCACCCATCTGTCCAAGAACTGCAGACCTTACCTGAACCAACCACGAGCTTATTCACTCCATTCTGTCCAAAGAACTACAGCCTAAACCTGAGATGTGATGCGAAATCTCTACATCCAAAAGTCTACTCTCCAAGAATCATCAATCTTCACGAACCATGCGTGCATCCACAACACAACACACCATCACTCAACATAAAGAATACAAGCTAAAGAAGCCAACCGTTGTGCAGAACTATGTTTAGATAATGTTTGAAATTGATGTCCACCCTTGTGAATTTAATGTCATCGCTCCCTTTTTGCAAGTATATCTATTTTTTAAGTATCGTCTAAAAGAAGATCATATTTCGAGTATCAACCAAAATAAGCAAAAATCCAAATACTGGTCAAAAATAGACTAACACCAGCACCAACATCATAGAAAGACAACTGAAATTCAAATATACAAATGCTGGTTTCCGTAGAGGATTAACTGAAATCTACGCATATGACTGTCATCGCCAACACCGTCGAAGGACAATCTATGATAAGAACTTCATTGTTTAATAGTACTAATTTTTCTTCTAGGAAAATTAGAATGCGGATTTATATCGAATCCATGGGATTTGAAATTTGGAATGATATATCTTCCAAATATCAAAATCTTAAGGGAATCATCATTACAATAAGGAGAAGAAGATGGAAACTGACAGCTCCAAGACTATGAACATCATGTTCTGCGGATTAATCATGTAAGTTTTCATTCATGTTGTCACATGCACTACAACCTGTGAAATTTGGGATGACCTCTTATTATCTACGAAGACACATTGAAAGATGAAGAAGAATCTCACGTCACACACATAGTTAGCATCGGTTCGAGTTCAAGCGAAGATGAAGGGAAAGACATTAATGATATAAATTTATCTTATGATGAATCATTTGAATCTTTTCAAGAATTACATTGAATTGTAGAAAATTAATTAGTAAAAATAAAGTTTCAGAGAATTCTAGTAAGGAGAAAAAAACTTTCATCAAAAAGAAATTACTTCTTTAAAAGATCAAATTAATATGCTAGAAAATGATAATAAAAAAACTAAAGAATGAACTTGTTATGTTCACTAATGGATAAGAAAACTTAGATAAATTACTAGCCACTCCCACGTAGAACTGCATTAAATTTAAAATAGGATATTATCCAACCTACCATCATCATGCATCTACTTCTTTTATTCCAAAAGAAAGAAAGGGGTGGATTCTCAAAAGTGAGGTTACAAATCACAAAACTAATCATTTTGAATCCGAAGAAAAATGTATACCAAATATATTTTTTATAGGTGGACGAAGATCAACACGAGAAACCCCAACAAGAAAAAGCTACCCAAGAACTCTAAGTCATGCTTGACAGTATAGAAGAAGCCCTAAGTAACAAGAACTCAAGGCTGGAGGATCCACATTCATTTCGATAGAAGGAATCCCCATAGATCTCGGTACAACCTCAACGAATGGATGGATGTCTCCGCTATCATATCGTGGTTGTCCTCCTTGGTCATACAGTACAGTCTTTCCATATTCTAATTTTTGTTACTAGTTATTCATCATATAGTACTTTAAAGATGAGGTGCATTAGTTTTCACATTTTTAAAAATAAATTTCAGGGAAATTCATTAAGGAGGAGAAATATGTTCAAAATAAAACGGATGGAGAATTTGATATTTTTGAAAGGAGGAGAAATTTTTTTCAAGAAAATCCTTTAACATGAAATCTTTTTGATATGTCAAAAGGAGGAGAAATGGAGATGTTAATCTCCAAGTTTATTTACTTGTCTTCATCAAAAAGAGTGAGAATGTTAGTATCTTGATTGTAAACTAATTGTATTATTGTTTTGATGATAACAAACTTTGTGAGTACATATTATATTGCAGATTTCATCAAAAGTTCACTCCAAGTATGAAGCACAAAAAAGCAACATTATGGAGAATTTAACAAGGACAATAAAGCCATAGTCAATGGGATAGTGAAAGCTATGGATGATGAATTTGTTATTCACTTCTCTAATAGATGAAAATACAGCTTTGTTCCTGAGTAATTAAGTGCACTCATATGTTTATAATTAATAATTAGCATCATGCATTTGTAAATAGTTAGCATAAATTAACATTCACATGTTGCATTCATTAAATTCTATATATATTCAACTAATTTCGTCCATTTCCAACAGTCTCCTACTAACTTTAAACTGAATAAACCAGCTCCATTGTGTACATATCACTCATATTAACCAATGAAAAGTACCAAAATATATCAACTCGTACATATGTTAAATAAAACCAAACCCTAGTTTACATACAAAAAGCCCTAAATGCGAATATTTCTCTCATACAGTCTCATCTGAATTAATATACATTTAATTATCTAAAAAATAAGATCAAATTCAAAAGAATCGGGGTTTATCTGTGTCACTTGGGTTTTGCGTCCCATTATATATTGTAAATACTTACTGACTTTGAGTTGTCATTTTATGTGCATAATTAACCCATTATTATTATTATTATTTTCATGTATTTTATTTAAGTTGTGTTTTAATAAATGACATAAAAATCCAAATCCAAATATATAAAAGCAAAGAAAATGTGTTTTGAGTCATAACATACAATATCTACAAAAACTCTTTGTATTTTCTTTCCTTATTTATTTAGAAAAATCCCCACAAAATTAAATTTATATGTAAATATTTATTTACTATTTTCTTTATAGTTTGATATTTTGTTTTATTGAAAATCACAAGAAATTTAAAATACAAATCCATGTATTTTATGTATATAAAATACCACAAAAAATACTAGTTTGTACATATGTTGTCGTTTGATTTTTTCCCTTGACAAAAGTTGTAGATCTCGTAAAGATAAACAACTTTCATGTTGAGAAAACTTTTCAATTTAAGGACTTTTTCTATTTTATTTTGTTTTTTTATTTTTTATTTTTTGGAAGCGGCACGTGGTAGCTCCTAAAAAGCCACCACGTGCCACCCCCTCTTTTGTTTCTCATCACTATTCTCGACCATTGGATCAACCCTTTTATTTTCCCATTACTTAAACTCCCCCACTTCTCAAAATAGTGGAGATTGAAACCGCCAACTGCCTACCACGTATCCACGTGCCAGCATCATGGCCATTTGATCTCGGGTGGTCGAACGACCACGACACTTCTCCTTGTTCATGTGACCTCCGACCACCTCCAATATTCACCGGCACCAGATGAGCCATCTCCTACCATCTCTCTCTCTCTTATCCTGAAGCCCAAGCCTTGTCGTTCCAATCCATATCGCTATCATCTCATCGGTCTCCCACAACAAACCATCTTCGATCTCAATGCAAACCCTAACACTCAAACCCACAAAACCCCTTTGACGCCATCATTCATCGTCATTTGTCTCCATCATGATTCGAAGATCGAGAGAGAGGGAGAGAAAGAGACGGACAGAGACCACATCATGGCGACAGCACGACACGAACCTTCGACGAAGACCTTCAGCATTAGGTGAGATGTACGGGGATCTCTCCATGTGATGATGCTCTGATTAGTTTCAAGCAGCTAAGCCTCTGCTCTCCTCTTCACCGAGCATGAAGACAATGACTAAGGAGTCGAACGTTCCCCCTCCACATTCAGACAAAGTTCTTATAAACCATCTATACATGCTCTCTTTCTCCTTTCTGTTCTTCTTCTTCTTTCTCTTCTCTTCTTGTTGACCACATCAGTGCCAATCAAACTCTGATGCAATCCACCTCATTGTCCTTGTCTAATGCTTCATGTCTAATTCCATATCTCTACCACCCCCAGTGAGATCGCACCGGAGCCAAATCCCCTTCATTTTAGTTCATGCATAAGTGGGGAAATTGGTAGATCATGAGCATGTATATTTTGATGATAACAAAAAAATTTCCTATTATTCAAAACTTGTGCAGTTAGCTTGTAGCTAGGTCAAGAGCAAAAAACTACTGGAACAAGAACAAACTCAAGCTTGAGGAGCTCAAGATTAAGTGAAGAAGAAGCTAAGAAGCTCAAAGGAGTTCACATTTAAGGAACTTTTGCTCAAGCTCAAGAAGAAGACAAAGTATTTTCTTTTAAGTCTTGTTTTATGTAATTGTGTTAGATTGTAAAAGACCTCAAGAATCATGTATCTTGCATCTCAGACTTCAACTTTGACTTTCAAGTCAAATTGTCAACATGATCAATCATCCAGTTTTTAATGATCAATCATATTTTTGAATTTTGATCAATCATCTAGTTTTTACTAATCGGTCATATTTTTTAATCCTTCATTGAAAGGACTTGCTCAAATTCATTTTCGATCTAAAAGCTGCCACACCATTGTTGCCAACAATCGACATATCATCAACATAAATAAACAAAATGATGAAATCATCACTTGAGAGTTATGCACAATGGCCTGATGAAGACTAGGAGTAGCCTTGCTTCCATCATAAATGACTCGAACTTGCCAATGCCTCGACAACTACTTCAAGCCATATAGATTTTTCTTCAACTTGCAAACATGGTCTTATTTGCATTTTTTATCGCAAATATCCTAGGTTACAACATATAAAATTCCTCATGTTATATGCAAAAAAGTCATCTTCACGTCCATCGGTTCGATCTCCAAGTCAAGACCGATGGCAAGCTGAAAACCACTCGGATAGAAGATATCTTGACCACAAGAGAAAACATTTCTTCAAAGCCCACTTATTTCTTTTTGTCGAACCCTCTTATAACCAACATGGCTTTGCATCTAGAGTTTTCTAAAGAATTCATCATGCTTCACTCTAAAAATCACTTGTTCCTCAGTTCCCTCTTGCCTTTGAACAACATCACAAGCTCAAATATGTGGTTGTTGTGAAGAGACTAAATCTCTTCATTCATGGATTGTATCCATCTTTCCTTGTATATGTCTTGTCAGACCTCCTTCTAGGATTTCGGGCTCACCATAGTTTGTCAACTAGACATACTCATGTGCATGATATATGGTGGAGGGAAGTCTCTCCCTCACGGGTCTTACTGTGATAATGTACCTGAAGAATAGCTTAGTAACTAGCACATCCCTGTGTAGCAACATCGGGCATGAGAACATATGGCCCATCCTATTCTTCTTGTGCATCTAGCACCTGCTCTGTAGCATCATCCATACAAACGTGGAGCATTCTGCAAATAAACTATCTCCACATCAGTTGGTTGGTATCTGCTCGAGGGAAATTCATTTGTATCTATATGGATGTCCTCAGTACTTTGACTTTCAGAGAAGACCATGTCCCTGCTTCTCACAAGCTTCTTCTGAACTGGATCATACAACTTATAGCTAAATTCATCCTTGCCATATCCTAAGAAGATGCATTGCCTAGTCTTTGCATCTGGCTTATACCTTTCATCCTTTGGAGCATGCATAAAGAGCATGCATTCGGAAACATGCAAATGGTTGTATGATGCTTCTTTGTCACGCATGACCCGATCAGGGACATCACCATCCAAAGGTGCATGCTGACGAACCGCAAAATCGGCCCTTTAATAATGCTAAATTAGCACTTGGAAATGTCGGAGCAGTCGGGCCGATTCTGGTCGTCAAAGAGATCGCCTCATTTAAAGATATGCGATGATAAATCAAAATGAGATGATCGTGATTTATTTTACTTGGCAAGAAACCAAGGTCGAACTCAGGGACACGAGCCTCTCTCGTATTTATCGGATTTAAGTCTGTTTAACTAAGCGTAGAGTTATAGGCATATAGGTCAAAATCATGCAGAGACACAACACATGACAAGATAATGCATCAAAATAAACATGCATTTTTTAAAAAAAAACATTTTTTATCATGCAAGTAAATGAACATGCAAAGCGAACGATATGCCCAAAATAATAGTCACTTGAGCCATAAGAAAATCGCAAGTCAAACCGAGTTGAAATAAAGAAGCCTCTACAAATATGAAGCAAGTGGGCACGATAAATGAAGAAATCAAGACACTTAGATAATAAAATAATACATCACGGTTCATAGTGTCAAATCTGAAATTTAACCATGCCATAATGAAGAGGACTAGAAGAGCTTCAAAATGAAACTGAAATCAACTCGATTGGAGCTATGTAGCTCAAGATACGCACGAAAGAAAGCAGGGGCATAAATGCAATAAAAACAAACAAAGATAACTACAAATAGGTCCCTGGTAGGGACTAAAGTGTAAATATAAAAATTACAATGCCTTCCCTGTAAAATACCCACACGCACAGGGGTATTTTTGCAATTATTAAAACCCGCGAGGGCATAATTGCAAATTAACCCAGTGCACGTGGAAAGCAGGTGCTCCAGGGACCTATCTGCAAATTGGGGAAGCCGGTGGGGAGTCTCTGCAAAATGCCCAGAAGGCACGCGCCAGGCACGCGCCTTCTAGGCTCGGAAGTCGGCTCGGGCTCGGCAGAGGTTCGGATGAAGCTTCGGCTAAGGCTCGGACGGTCCTAGGCTCGGTGCAGGCTCGTGGAGGCTCGGAGCAACCGAACCTGGAGGCACGGAGACGGAGGTTCAGGAGTGCTCTGGTGACGACGCGTGGCTAGCTCGAGGCCTTTGGATCAGGCGCATCCAACGGCATCTGGAGGAGAACGGTGCATCGGCGTGGCTGCATCGTGGCCGTTGGATGAACTCCGGGGCGGAGCATCCAACGGCTGCTGCTCCTCCTCCTTCATCTGTAGCAGGCGGCGACTAACGAGCTCCGGTGAGGGATCTCGTCCTCCGCCGCTCTGTCCTGGACTCGATGGTACTCGCCCGAGGCTCCTGAAGGTCTGTCGATGAAGCTTGGAGCTCGGGCGAGGTGGTGGACCTTCGGGCGTGATCCATCGGAGCTCGTACGTCGACGGCGAGCTTGACGAAGATGCCCCGGCGAGCTCTCCGGCCATTGATTAGATAATCGGCCTGCAGGGTTATTTCACATAGCCGAAGCATATAGACGATGTGCGTGCATGCATGGAGTGAGGTGGGAGCTCTTCGGGGATGGAGAGCGTGGAGGCTCGGAGCTCCTCCGCCGCGAGGGCGGAGGAGGTGAGTCGGAGGCGATCTAAGTTTTGGGGAAGAGAGAAGGTGAGCGGGAGGTTGCGCGAAAAAGGGGGAACGGAAGCGGAGCTACTGGAGTGGTCATCGGAGCGAGGGAGTGGCCGGAGAGGCCTGATTAATTAAAAGAAAATAAAGAAAAAAATCAAGAGAGGAAGCAGAAGACTTACCGGTGATCGGGCGGAGGAAGTGGCCTGGGCTTGAGCTCGGAGAGGAGCTCGGGGTCTTCGCACGTGCTGGGCGGCCGTCCCAGCGAGCTCGGGCGGCGATAGGGCGCCGCAGCTCCACCGTTGAAGGCGGAGGGTCTCACCAGGGGGCGTCGTCGTCTTCGCTCGATACGGCCACCTCCCCCTGTCACTGGGAGGTGGCGGAGGGCTGGGCGAGCCCCCGTGTAAAGGCGGACATCGGCGAAGGGGCGTGGGGCCGGTGTATTTAACGTTTGAAGGTGGCGGAAGTGGTGGTGGCGACGTGGGTTTGAGGAGGAAATGGGGAGCGTGGAGAGAATGACTGGGTTCGTGGATTGGTGCGCGAGGTAGAGGGAAGATCGGAGAAGGTCGTGGGGTACTTGGCACGTGAAGGTGATGGCTGGTGAGGGCGAAGAAATGGGAAGGGGGCGAGGTCTTCGCGCGGTGGAGATCGTGTGAGAGAGGGGTGTCGTGAGGTTGACGATAACGCCTGACCGTTGGATCTGGGGATCCAACGGCGGGCATTTAGGCACGGAGTGACGGTGTGGATCGGATCAGGGACGGAGCGATTGATGGCAGATGGAGCGGCCACGTGGCGAATCGAGAGCGAGGCGCCATCGGGCGGCTTGGATGAGACTGAGGACTTGATCAAGCGGTTGAAAACAGGGGGTGGATTGAGCGGTGGCGATTGATGGTCTGGAGCGCGATCGAAGGGCGCCCAGGATGCCACGTGGCGTCATGTGGTTAAGGTGCTTAAGTGCGGTGCGGATTAAGGGAAAAGATGATCGGACGGTTGAGGGCGAGCAGCTGGCGTGGAGAGATGAGGGTCGTTGGATCTCAGGAGGAGATCTAACGGCCAGGAGTGGTAGCGGATCCAGCAAGAAGGAACGGGGCCACGTGGCGCCCCCAGAGTCGGCCACGTGGCCCAATCAGATTTATTGGATGGAATTTTGGATTTTTGGGGGCTTAAATGGCCGATTTTGAGAAAACTCAAAACATGAAAGTTGTAGATCTTGATGAGATCTACAAGTTTCATGTTGACCAAAACTGGAAAAGAGATCAAACAAGGACCCGAAATATTTTTGAAGGTATTTTTAAGTCTAAAAACACCACGAGTTTTTATTTTGTAATTTTTTTGTGGTTTTTAATTTATTAAGGACTCTGTTAATTATAGGACATTAACAGGGATTTATTGACAAAACCTTAAGCAAGGGGGTTAATTATAATAAATAAAGATGATGAAACTGAGGTTCATCACCCCCCTATACTTAAACTATGCTCGTCCTCGAGCATCAAAAAGAATGACTAAGTTGGATTAACCCCCTTGTGCATGTGAATACCGGATCCAATCTGATCAAGTCGACTCGGCTTCAGAGATCCAAAATTCTAGAGTTCAACCCAGCCTTAATCAAGAGGCTTCCAATTCCTCTATTTCTCTAGACTCTCTCTGATATACATATAAACTAAAGGATATGAAGTTTAGTGTTGACTGCAATTTCGAGAGTAGAGTCAAGTCTTCACCCAAAATCTTGGTCCGAGAAAATCTCCTAAGGACCCAATCCTCAGCACTAGGGAATAAATCAAATCTTGCATTCAGTCCACCGTCTCTTTAGTTGTCAGACTTAGAAAATGTGGATGGCAGGCCAGAAAATGGAGGGCATGGGATTGTGTCAATTCTTCTCTCCCTCTCATTGGAACAAGGATTCTCTCTAGTGCCTTTTACGCAACACATTTTTTTGGTGTTGATCAGTGCATCCGTCAAGAGAAGTTGGAGCCATCTGCACTTGTTTTCCTGGGAGTACATCGGGGTGTGTCTCTTTTGAGTACCTATCGTACCTTCGACACCCAGACTTGTAGCATTTACGATACAGAGCCCTTTTTTGGTGCAAGCCCGACTCCTGGTCCTAATAGCGGTGGTCCAAGTGGACACTTTGAAAAGTTTGGGAGCGCTCGCCTTTGGTGGAAGCTCTTTGATATTTGACTTTGGTGGAATGAGAGCTTTTCTTTGAATATCATTGACTTGTATAATTGGTGGCTAGCTCCACTGCTTTTACCAAGAGTTGGCGCACACTGATCAACATTTTTTTATTTATTTTTCACACCCAGGCACTTAGGTCAATGTCAAGAGAATAGTATAAGAACCAAGTTCTCATACTGGCTAATATTGCTGACACTCAGGTTTCATGAAGCCTCCAAAGATTTTATCCCATCTTCGAGCATCATTAGATCAAATCCAAACTCGACTTCCTCATCCCAATCCCTTAGGTGAAAAATCAACTCATCTCATCAAAAACCACAGTCGTGTATGTGATGTGCTGATCATATTCTTTCTGTCTGAGACTAAGCATGGAATATAGCATGCAAATCTAGAAACCTAGGGGAATGTGGATGATTAAGTCTAAGACCCTGATGGCTAAGGCTGGTTAACCTAAAATCTCAAAGACTTCTAAAAGCTAAGTCTTCTTGACCAATTCAGATCCTGGGTGAAAGTGAAAGTGTAGAGGACTAATCCAACTTCTTCATTCAAAAACAAGATTTTTTTTTAACTTCAAGAGATATTAGAACTTCCTAAGCTCAATTGAGCATCCGCGATTCAGCCAGTATGGATGTAAGTACAGGCCGATGCCCGTTGCTTGAGGACGGGGCCTTGCGCGATGTCCTCTAAACCATCCAATCTGCTAAGGGCGAACCCTCACTGAACGCGGCTGACTTAATTGGGTTTAGTAGTCACCAATGACTCTTAAAGGATTTTTAGGAGTTTTCTGATTTTTATGGATTTTAATAAGAGAGTTAAAACACAAGTTAAACTCGGCTTTCCTTGAAAAAAGAAGGCAAATCTTTTCGAAACCATGTCACACAAGAAAAAATTTTCAAAACATTTTCAAAAAATCATTTTCGAAAATATTTCTATAAAATAGTGTAACATAATATCGAAAAACCGCGAAATCCTTTGAGTTCTCTTAGTCCAATGATTTTTACCTTAGCCAAAAAGTTTTTAATTTTTCAAAATTTTTCAGATTATAGCTAAAGTAAATATACGGTATATACGGTATACCCCCCTATACTTAAACTTTGCTATGTCCTCATAGCACTAGATGTTACAAGTACATAGGTCCGTTTAAATATAGAAGAATAAACGGGAGCTAAGAGGGGCTCCCCCTATACTTAGGTTAGAAATAACCTAAGTATAAAGGCAAGAAAGGAAGAGTAGAGAAAATCACGGGGACTCGGGTTCCCCCTATACTTAGGCTGAGATTAGCCTAAGTATAAAGATGGGAATTGATGTTGGAAGGGACCCAAGGTGAATGAAGAAGAGGGATGGATTTACAAGTGCGCGGTTGAATCTTTGGAGATGAAATGGAGTGACTAAGGTTTTAGGGTTGTGTGCTGCAACAAAGGCTCAATTCAAGCAAGCAAACCCTTAGTTTCACCAACTCACACATGAAACCAACCAAGGTTGGTTAATTATCTTGTCTGTTTTATTGGTGATAAAGCCTTAGATATTTACGCGAAGAAAATGAAAATCAAGGCGTATGCGCGGGTGTTGCTCTCCCAAAACCGAATTTTACTCCATTTTAGGTTGACTTGCAATTAACAGTCCCAATTTTATTTTAAATTGTCACTGAATTAAGGTTAGCACATCAATCAGAAAATCATCGTCTACCGTTCATTCCATTTTCCATTAGTCCTAGGTGATAAATCTAGGAAATGAAAGCCGTGAAAAACATGTATTCGATGAAGAAAAACGCGATCGAGGCTAAGCGAGAAATCATGCAGTGATTTTGACGATAAATCCGCGAAAAAACTGGGGTCGTTTTGAAAACTCAAATCCAACATGTATGCAAGTCGAAAAAGCCGCACCTAATCATGCATCTATTAACGGTGATTAATCTTCATTACTTTTATCTAAGTGATGCGAGATTATGTGCGTCTAGAAATTAGTGTGTCCTACCTACGATCAAGCACGTAGAAACTATGGAAAAATTAAAAAGAGCTCGGAGAGCCGCGTGCCTATCCTAGGTCGACACTCAAGTGGGGACAATCCCCACACAACCACGATCGTTCGATTACAATCGCGAGTCTTCAATCGAAGACCGCTGTAAAAGACGAATTATTTAAAATATAATGCAACAAAAAATGCGAGACATTTTTTTTTCTTTTCTTCCTCCTTTTCTCCAAGCATGCTCCTGCGCTCCTCGTAGCGGGGAACGTCCTGCTCCTCGCCTCCTTGATCCATCAAGGGCCCTGCCACAGAAACAATGGTTAGAGATCAAATAAGAAAGAAAAAAATTTATATGCAAAATATGTGACCATTTGACCTATAAAGAGGAACACTAAATTAAACAGACAAAAAATCCAAAAAATAAAAGAAATGAGCCGTGTCCCTGGCAACGGCGCCATTTGACGAACCGCAAAATCGGCCCTTTAATAATGCTAAATTAGCACTTGGAAATGTCGGAGCAGTCGGGCCGATTCTGGTCGTCAAAGAGATCGCCTCATTTAAAGATATGCGATGATAAATCAAAATGAGATGATCGTGATTTATTTTACTTGGCAAGAAACCAAGGTCGAACTCAGGGACACGAGCCTCTCTCGTATTTATCGGATTTAAGTCTGTTTAACTAAGCGTAGAGTTATAGGCATATAGGTCAAAATCATGCAGAGACACAACACATGACAAGATAATGCATCAAAATAAACATGCATTTTTTTAAAAAAACATTTTTATCATGCAAGTAAATGAACATGCAAAGCGAACGATATGCCCAAAATAATAGTCACTTGAGCCATAAGAAAATCGCAAGTCAAACCGAGTTGAAATAAAGAAGCCTCTACAAATATGAAGCAAGTGGGCACGATAAATGAAGAAATCAAGACACTTAGATAATAAAATAATACATCACGGTTCATAGTGTCAAATCTGAAATTTAACCATGCCATAATGAAGAGGACTAGAAGAGCTTCAAAATGAAACTGAAATCAACTCGATTGGAGCTATGTAGCTCAAGATACGCACGAAAGAAAGCAGGGGCATAAATGCAATAAAAACGAACAAAGATAACTACAAATAGGTCCCTGATAGGGACTAAAGTGTAAATATAAAAATTACAATGCCTTCCCTGTAAAATACCCACACGCACAGGGGTATTTTTGCAATTATTAAAACCCGCGAGGGCATAATTGCAAATTAACCCAGTGCACATGGAAAGCAGGTGCTCCAGGGACCTATCTGCAAATTGGGGAAGCCGACGGGGAGTCTCTGCAAAATGCCCAGAAGGCACGCGCCAGGCACGCGCCTTCTAGGCTCGGAAGTCGGCTCGGGCTCGGCAGAGGTTCGGATGAAGCTTCGGCTAAGGCTCGGACGGTCCTAGGCTCGGTGCAGGCTCGTGGAGGCTCGGAGCAACCGAACCTGGAGGCACGGAGACGGAGGTTCGGGAGTGCTCTGGTGACGACGCGTGGCTAGCTCGAGGCCTTTGGATCAGGCGCATCCAACGGCATCTGGAGGAGAACGGTGCGTCGGCGTGGCTGCATCGTGGCCGTTGGATGAACTCCGGGGCGGAGCATCCAACGGCTGCTGCTCCTCCTCCTTCATCTGTAGCAGGCGGCGACTAACGAGCTCCGGCGAGGGAGCTCGTCCTCCGCCGCTCTGTCCTGGACTCGATGGTACTCGCCCGAGGCTCCTGAAGGTCTGTCGATGAAGCTTGGAGCTCGGGCGAGGTGGTGGACCTTCGGGCGTGATCCATCGGAGCTCGTACGTCGACGGCGAGCTTGACGAAGATGCCCCGGCGAGCTCTCCGGCCATTGATTAGATAATCGACCTGCAGGGTTATTTTACATAGCCGAAGCATATAGACGATGTGCGTGCATGCATGGAGTGAGGTGGGAGCTCTTCGGGGATGGAGAACGTGGAGGCTCGGAGCTCCTCCGCCGCGAGGGCGGAGGAGGTGAGTTGGAGGCGATCTAAGGTTTGGGGAAGAGAGAAGGTGAGCGGGAGGTTGCGCGAAAAAGGGGGAACGGAAGCGGAGCTACTGGAGTGGTCATCGGAGCGAGGGAGTGGCCGGAGAGGCCTGATTAATTAAAAGAAAATAAAGAAAAAAATCAAGTGAGGAAGCAGAAGACTTACCGGTGATCGGGCGGAGGAAGTGGCCTGGGCTTGAGCTCGGAGAGGAGCTCGGGGTCTTCGCACGTGCTGGGCGGCCGTCCCAGCGAGCTCGGGCGGCGATAGGGCGCCGCAGCTCCACCGTTGAAGGCGGAGGGTCTCACCAGGGGGCGTCGTCGTCTTCGCTCGATCCGGCCACCTCCCCCTGTCACTGGGAGGTGGCGGAGGGCTGGGCGAGCCCCCGTGTAAAGGCGGACACCGGCGAAGGGGCGTGGGGCCGGTGTATTTAACGTTTGAAGGTGGCGGAAGTGGTGGTGGGCGACGTGGGTTTGAGGAGGAAATGGGGAGCGTGGAGAGAATGACTGGGTTCGTGGATTGGTGCGCGAGGTAGAGGGAAGATCGGAGAAGGTCGTGGGGTACTTGGCACGTGAAGGTGATGGCTGGTGAGGGCGAAGAAATGGGAAGGGGGCGAGGTCTTTGCGCGGTGGAGATCGTGTGAGAGAGGGGTGTCGTGAGGTTGACGATAACGCCTGGCCGTTGGATCTGGGGATCCAACGGCGGGCATTTAGGCGCGGAGTGACGGTGTGGATCGGATCAGGGACGGAGCGATTGATGGCAGATGGAGCGGCCACGTGGCGAATCGAGAGCGAGGCGCCATCGGGCGGCTTGGATGAGACTGAGGACTTGATCAAGCGGTTGAAAACAGGGGGTGGATTGAGCGGTGGCGATTGACGGTCTGGAGCGCGATCGAAGGGCGCCCAGGATGCCACGTGGCGTCATGTGGTTAAGGCGCTTAAGTGCGGTGCGGATTAAGGGAAAAGATGATCGGACGGTTGAGGGCGAGCAGCTGGCGTGGAGAGATGAGGGCCGTTGGATCTCAAGAGGAGATCTAACGGCCAGGAGTGGTAGCGGATCCAGCAAGAAGGAACGGGGCCACGTGGCGCCCCCAGAGTCGGCCACGTGGCCCAATCAGATTTATTGGATGGAATTTTGGATTTTTGGGGGCTTAAATGGCCGATTTTGAGAAAACTCAAAACATGAAAGTTGTAGATCTTGACGAGATCTACAAGTTTCATGTTGACCAAAACTGGAAAAGAGATCAAACAAGGACCCGAAATATTTTTGAAGTTATTTTTAAGTCTAAAAACACCACGAGTTTTTATTTTGTCATTTTTTTGTGGTTTTTAATTTATTAAGGACTCTGTTAATTATAGGACATTAACAGGGATTTATTGACAAAACCTTAAGCAAGGGGGTTAATTATAATAAATAAAGATGATGAAACTGAGGTTCATCACATGCTAAGAGAGTTTAATAACATGAACTTCAGTAAAAAAATGCTTGACTCTAGGAAACGTTTGGCAACTTTGCCTTAGAAAGTAGACATCTAACTCTCTCTCCATAAGGATCATGGTCATTCTAGTTGTTGTGCTATTCAACTAAGGCTTTTTTGGTGAAGTTATTTGGTGCCTGATGCCATAAGACCTGCAATACTCATCAAATGGTCCATTATGCTCATTACGATTGTCCATGCTGATGTGCTTTAACTTATTTCAAGTATGTCACATTACTAGCATGTAAATGTCCTTAAAAGCTACAAAGACTTGGTCCTTCCTCTTCAATCATAGACCAAAACCTTCTTAGAAAATCTATCAATAAAACATAACAAAATAAAGTGCATCATTGAGAGAACTTACTTAAAGGACCACAAATGTCAATGTGAACCAACTCCAATGCATGTATCTTCCTTGAAGGTTGATGGCACTAAAGAGACTATCACCGCTTTCCAACTAAATGAAATTTGTATCTCCACCTTTTCTTTCGGCATATATGTAATAAGGTTCTTTTTGACCAAGCACTTAATTCCTTCTCAATGATGTGGCTTAATCTTCAATGTCACAACTGAACAAAACATGCAACTTGCATCATATGTGATACATCTCGGGAAATTCATGCATGTATGATGTAAATATTGTTATTGCATTTATTACCTCGAACAAAAACCAAAGATTCTTGGGTAAGATTCCACCGCCCTCCAATAAAGGTATTTTAATGTCCTTAATCAAGTTTCCTAGTAGAGATAAGGTTGAGATGCATATCCGATACATGCCTTACATCTTTGGGCATCAACACATCTCCATTTTTATAAATAGGACAATATTGTCAATGCCAACAACTTGGGACAAAGAATCATTTCCCTTTTTTAAAGTACAAAAATCACCGAATACATATGAAGAAAGAAATCCCTATGAGAGGTAACATAGATAGTTAAATGACTATCAATAAGTCATGAAGTACCATCATGGGCGACATTCATCATAGATAATGAGAAGTTTATACTTGGCAGTTGTAGCAACATTTCCATCTTCCTTCTCTTGGTTGTCACCTCCACTTCTATTTTCTCTCTTCAGTTGAAAGCAATACTTTTTTGTGTCAATTCTTCTTAGAATAGTGACACTCAAAGTCCTTGTATTTGGACCTTGACTTGCTTATGCTAATGTCTCAACCTTTCTCATTCTTCAACATGTTACACCTTTGTTCTCTGTAATAAGAATCTCTTAAAGTGAGAGCTTCCTAGAGGTTTTCTTCACATGCCCTTATTAAGGATGCCCAACTTGAAGTCTCCAAAGAAACAATTCCATTTGCTTTAGAGCTTGTAACTACGACTCTAAAAGTCTCCTAAGAATCTAGCAAAGTAGCAAGTAACAACAATCCTAAAATCTCATCTTCAAATTGACGCATGTGCTCGACAACTAACTTGTAATGCTTTGGAAATCATACATGCACAAAGCTACCTTCCTTGAATCTCAGATTCACTAACTCTTAAAAAGAAACAAATTTTTACTTCACATCTTAGAGGCATTTATATTTTCCATCTTTATCCTCAGGCAGCAACTAACTAGATATAAGCTTCTGAAGAAGAAGGAGAAGCTTATATGACGGTTGCTTCTGTTGGAGCGAAGACTTTCATACCCATCCTCTTCCTGCTCTGAACTCCTTTCTCGTGTCAAGGACTCAGACGCTTAGGTGCTGGAGCACCCTCACACTCAAGGGACCACACAGAAATGTGTGTACCATCAATGTTTTGGCTCTTTTCGTCAGGTCATCATATCCTGGAAGAAATTGCATGAGGATGGTCTCGATGGTCAAGTTTTCCATCCCCGATCATTTTTCTAAATATATAAGCACCAAGATATCCAAGCTCGACGAACCTATGTTGAGTTGCTGGACATTTCCTAGCCAGGTTATGTGCAGTTAATACTGGAAGTCCGCACATTCAAACATAATTTTTATCTTAAACGTAAATATCCCCTAAGAACAAACCGAAGAAAGGAAAAAAAACAACTCATAACCACAAAACAAACGAAGAATTTAATGTCGAAAAGTCCAAAAGGATAGGATGAAAAATACATAAGGTCAACAAAGTCCAAAAACCACTCCACTATGGCGATAAATTCATTCTCCACAAGGATTACATAAAGTTCAAACATCCTAATAGATATCAACCAAAAATCCCTCACCAATAAAGATAGAAAAGGAAGGTGAAGAGATGACACCAAAATAGAGAATTGTCTTAGATGTTCTCTTCCAAAAGAAACCTCGTTGTTACACCTTCTATCATCTAATACACTCAAGCTTGAACTTCTGTTAAACGAGAACCAAAATAAGTTGAGAGAGCCGAAGAACTTCTTCGCAGTCCCATAGGTACAAGGAGTGGAGTCAGAGAACAAGAATGGTTGCAGACTTATTTCTCTGTTGTGTTTTTTTTCAAGTGTTGTTGGGTTTTACCCCCATATAGATTACAAAATAAGTGGAGTATTCTCCAAAGTCAATGTAGGGATCTTCTATCGACAACCAAGGGTTGAAATGAAAGTAGATAGCAACATATCTAGAAAAGTGAATGGCAACACTAGTTGCCCACCTCCCGCTACCTTCTGCATGCAATAGCAGGTCATTTGCTGCAGAGCTAACAAGCATCATTCAGATCTCATAGCAGGTGTACCTTGTAAATGCCACATGGTACCAATAATATATGACAATATGAAGTACATGAATCAATAAAGACAACACATCAAAATTAACATAGACAATGTCACAACAACGACAACAGAGCCTTTTACCACAATTAAGTAGGGTTGGGTACATGGATTTTTTACCTCCATTTAGATCTACTTTGTGCCATTCTTAGGTTTGAATCCAAATAACTAAGACCCCTTCGGATAATCTCATTCTAATAACTCTTGGGCCTTCCTCACCCTTTCTTTAATCGGCTCAGCATCCCAAATACCACATCTTCTAACCGGTGTATTAACTAACCTCCTTTTCAAATGGCCAAACCATCTTAAACGATTTTCTCTCATCTTATCCTCTATCAGAGCTACACCAACTTTCATTCTTACGTATTATTCTGAATCCAGTCTTTTCGTGTATAACCACACTTCTGCCTTAGCATTTTTATTTTTACTACTATCATTCTCTGCACATGTCTATGGTTCCCAGACCAACACTATGATCCATGGATCTTAGCAGTCTCACAACTGCTTTGTAATACTTTCCTTTGACTTTCAAAGGGATTCCCCTATCACAAAGAGCAGTAGAGGCTCCTCTTCACTTTAGCATACTTGTATTTATTCTATGAGTAACATCTCCATCAGTTTCCCCATCTTGTTGCAAAATAGATCCTACGAATCTAAAAGAATCTTTCTTTTAAATGCCATCGTCTCTAATCTTCACCTCAAGTCCTTCACCATTGTTTCCATCAAATTTGTAGTCCATATATTCAGTTTTAGCCTTATATGAAATCCTTTAGTCTCTAAGGCATGTCTCATAACCTTCAGTTTCTCATTTACTCTATCTCTTGTCTCATCAATCAACACAATATCATCAGTGAACAACATACACCAACACAAACAATGTCAACAACAACAACAATAACAAAACCTTTTCCCACAGTTAAGTACGGTCGACTACATGGATTTTTTGCATCCATTCAGATTTATTTTCCGCTACTATCATTCTCCGCACATGTCTGTGGTTCAGTTGCCAACATTCTGATCCATAGAGCACATTAGGTCTCAGGTCTGCTTTGTAATACTTTCCTTTGACTTTCAAATACGAAATTCTCTAGTCTCTGAGGCATGTCTCCAAACCTCCAGCTTCTCATTTACTCCATCTCTTGTCTCACCAATCAACACGATATCATCGGTGAACAACATACACCAAGGATCTCATCCCGAATGTGACTAGTCAACTCATTCATAATCAAAGTAAAAAGGAATGGACTCAGGCTAAAACTTGATGCAAACTAATGCTAATGTTAAAATAGTTAGTCTTCTCATACTGGATCCTTATTCAAGAAGACACATCATACATATCCTTTATAAGGTTAACATATAGGACACGTACGTGTCTCTTCTCCAAAACTCCCCACAAAATCTCCATTCAAACTAAGCTATAAGCCTTCTCCAAATCAATAAACTCATATAAGAATTCTTTTTTTAGTTCTATAAATATCTATTTTCTCCTAAACAAATAGATAGCTTCAATATTTGATCGATCTGGCATTAATCCGAATTGATTTCAGATATCTTGAAAAGTTACCTCAACCTTCTTTCGATAACACGTTCCCAAAAGTTACCTATCTATAATTCAAACAATTTTGAATGTCCCCTCTATTGAGGCACCACAATGCTTCTCCTTCATTCTTTAGGCATTTTCTTGCTTCGCCAAATAACATCGAATAAATTTGTGAGCCAAGTCAAATCCCGTTCACCTAAAACTCCCAAATCTTATATATGAATGTCATCAGATCCTACCCCTTTCCTAGGTTTTATAACCTTTAAAACCTCCTCTACATCCTTCCTTTGTATCCGTCTATAGCTTGCACGAATCAAGTAACATTCACTACCGGATTCCATATAGTCTCTATATCATTTTGAGTAACAAGCACATGTCCTTCATCATCCTTGATGCAACTCACTTGAGAATGATCTTTGGTCTTCTTTCTCTTACTTTGGCCAATTGGTCCTCCTTAGATCAAGTTTTTTATACAAAACTTCGTAAACTTTCAACTTGACTTCACTTATGGTCTTCTTTACTTTCTTTCTTCTTTGTTATTTTGTAGCTTGTAACAATTTCTTTATTTCACCACCAAGCCGTCTTTTGACTTGAAATTACGCAGAAATCTAAACTTCTAAGATGTTTCAGTACAAACACAAAATTAGTCGACGAGCAAGGTTGGAGAGTAACATGAAAGAGTGATTTCTTGGTTGATGTGATACGTGCAAAGAAAACAAATTAATCAACAATTATGTAGATTGTAGATGGGAAAAAAAACATGGCAAATAGGAGCAAAGTTGAATTTATCGGAGGAATGTGAATTTATCAAAGAGCACCGACCAAGCCTACGATACATGGCAAGCATGTCTAGGGGACAAATTTACTTGGATTGTAGCATAATAAAAAAAACAATCCAATGCAAAATCCATTTAGCTTTTCCTTTATTAAAAAATTCAGAGAATGATCAAATTATATTTCAAGATATAAACAAAAGTAGAAAGTTTGAAGAGAGTGGGACTGTTGCTCTATGAAAGAACCAAATTCAATAAGGTTGTCGATAAAATGAATGAATCTAAAAAGTTACCTGTCCAATGTCCATATCAAGATAGATTTTCAGATGCAACGGGTGCATTTCAATTTGAATTTCAAATTGGAGCACAAATAATGATGCAACGGGTACATTTCAATTTGAATTTCAAATTGGAGTATACCATGGACTGAAACTGTTGGTGGTAGATGTCATACAACTTCTCAAAATTGTAGAAAAAACGCCTTATATAAAAAAACAAAACAAAAAGCTGCATTTGAGATTTCAAACATTCAACAGTCTAATCTTAATAGGTTTGTTGGATTAGATTTACAGAAACCTCAAATGAATAGGAAGAGGAAAGTCTGGCAGTATCATAAATAACTGCGGCCCTGCAAAATGACATCATGAGGAAGAATATATGCTCCATGACCGACTGATGCAGTCGGAGGTCACATGGTCCCTGCAAAAGGACAGTAACTTCACCCAATCATCCATCTCACAGTATGGAACCAGAGCAAAAATTACCAAGAAAAAAACCATACAAATTCAAAGTCGTCCATTTAGCAAGAGGTATCTAGCCATACCATCATAATGCCAAGTTAACACACACAGAATACCCTCCCCTCTCATACAAGAATACCTGCGTTACATAAATCCCATCCAATACCAACTAAACTAAACTATGCATCTCTACTCCTGCTCGGGATCCTCGTCCTCGTATTCCCCTTCTTCGTCGGCTGTGGCATCCTGATACTGCTGATACTCCGATACCAGATCATTCATGTTGCTCTCTGCCTCTGTGAACTCCATCTCATCCATGCCTTCTCCAGTGTACCAATGCAAGAAGGCCTTCCTCCTAAACATGGCTGTGAACTGCTCGCTCACCCTGCGGAACATCTCCTGGATGGAAGTAGAATTGCCAACAAAAGTCGAGGCCATGGAGAGACCACGAGGTGGGATGTCACAGACACTGGACTTGACATTGTTCGGAATCCACTCTACGAAATAGGACGAGTTCTTGTTCTGGACGTTGATCATCTGCTCATCCACCTCCTTGGTGCTCATCTTGCCACGGAACATGGCAGATGCTGTGAGGTAGCGACCATGGCGGGGGTCTGCTGCACACATCATGTTCTTTGCATCCCACATTTGCTGGGTGAGCTCAGGAACAGTGAGGGCTCGGTATTGCTGAGATCCACGGGAGGTGAGGGGAGCAAAGCCAACCATGAAGAAGTGGAGACGAGGGAAAGGAATGAGGTTCACAGCAAGCTTGCGGAGGTCAGAGTTGAGTTGACCAGGGAATCTAAGGCAACAAGTGACGCCACTCATGGTTGCAGAAATCAAGTGGTTAAGATCACCAACTGTCATGAAAATAATAAAATGTCAATGTTGGATGCATGAGATGAGAAAATTGACCTTGTGAACTGGAACATAATAATGATTACTGGAAATCTATATTTAGATCCTTAAAGATTGGTGCAAATCACCAGCCCATGCTTTTCAAATTTCAACATAATTGTGAACTGTCCAGAGAATTACAGCATGCCACAACTGATTTGTGTTTACTAATGAAGTTGTGTGTGTGCGCGCGGGAGTGGCAGATATTTAAAAATTACGATGGTGTGTAATTAATAATCTATCCTAGCCATAAACAAAAAACCAAATTTCACGATTCATAAAAAGGTATAGGCAGCAGTACCAGACAACTTGTAAGTTGAAGTTAAAACGATCAAGAGTTAATACGGTATTCCAACAAAAAGCTAAACAATTGCATCAATGGCCTATCCATAAAAAGAGTAGGAACTCACAGCTGGGAGTAGTGAGCTTGAGAGTCCTGAAGCAGATATCATAGAGAGCTTCATTATCCAAAACCATGCACTCATCTGCATTCTCAACGAGTTGGTGAACAGAAAGAGTGGCATTGTAAGGCTCAACCACAGTATCAGACACCTTCGGGGATGGAAAAACAGAAAAGGTAAGCATCATCCTATCAGGGTACTCCTCCCTGATCTTTGATATCAACAGGGTACCCATCCCAGATCCTGTACCACCACCGAGAGAGTGGCAAACCTGGAATCCTGCGCACAAAAGCAAGCACACACAAATTGTTAAACACATATAAACGCTATCTACACAACTGCTCAGAAATTTGGCATATGGGTACAAACCTTGAAGGCAGTCGCAATTTTCTGCTTCTTTCCTCACAACGTCAAGAACAGAGTCAATAAGCTCAGCACCCTCCGTGTAATGGCCCTTAGCCCAGTTGTTTCCAGCACCGGACTGTCCGAATACGAAGTTATCAGGGCGGAAGATCTGACCGTAGGGACCGGTTCTGACACTATCCATGGTACCGGGTTCAAGATCCATGAGCACGGCACGAGGAACGAACCTCCCACAGGAGGCCTCGTTGTAGTACACATTGACCCTTTCGAGCTGCAGATCAGAGTTGCCATTATACCTCCCGGTCGGATCGATGCCATGCTCGTCGCACACCACCTCCCAAAACTTGGACCCGATCTGGTTCCCACACTGCCCACCCTGAACGTGAAGGATCTCCCTCATCTTCACCCTGCAGTACAGGCATACTAAGACATTGGTACAATAATTTGTACAGGAAAAAAGTTTTTAAAAAGGAAGCTCATTTTTATATTAAAAACGCATATTTAAGAAAAAAAAAGGACCCCCGCGGATCTCGAGGCTCGAGCACGAAGAACACAACAAATCAGAGCCGGATCATCTTTCTGCAAACAAACCCGAGAGAAGAGGAATACACCGAAGAAAACCTAGTTTTTCCTTGTGCAGATCAGCACATCGGATCACCCAATCGTAACAATGCGGAAGGAAACATCAAGATCTCGAAGGATTTGAGGAAAGATCGGAGATCACGACCGGAAGGAAGAGGAGAGAGAGAGATCGAGGAGCTTACCGGCGAGAGATAACGGAGATCGAGATCTGAGGGCTGCGAGCAGCGGTGTGTGGGGGAAGGGGGGAGCGGTGGAGTGAAGCTTTTATACAGAGGAGCAGCAGTAAAGGGAGTGGTGGCAGACGATCCAACGGCTGGTAACGTTTCCCTCCTTTTTGTAACATGCCCTCCTAGACCGTCCGATGTGGCAATCTAACGGTCGAGTGAGCTGAAGATTTCGAGGGGCAACGGTGCATTGGAATTTTGAAAATTGCGGTAATCTCGTGAGAAGGCTTTTGCTCTTGAGTGAATGACAGGTCTGCCCTTGTGATGGAGTGAGGTGAGGTGTGAACGGGGACGAGGATAGGTGGTTTGAATTTGTCGTGCATGTGGGATCGAAACGGCTCTTTCTCTCTCATTAAAACAGATTTTTGGAGGAAAAAAATGATGGGAAATTTGCATATAACCCCATCCTATCCTAGGGATGAGCATCGGCCCGGGTCGGGTTGGGTCCAACCTAGTCCAGTCCGAGTCCGGTTTTAATTTACGGGCTTACGGGCCGGGCCTAGGCCCGTTGAATTTCAGAAATTGCAGTCCAAGCCCTCCTCCTCCGTCTTCTCCGGCGAGATCCTCGGCCTCCGCCGAGTCGCAGCCCTCCTCCGCCGAGCCGCTGCTTGAGCTCAGGGATCCACCGGCCCTTCGAGCGACGACCTGGAACTCAAGGAAGAGCTCCAATCCCCAGGTGACGCCTCCATCCCTCTTCGATCTTCTCTTCATTTTTCTTCGCTTTTTCTCGTCTTTTATTTGCCGCCTCCGGTCATCTTCTCGCCTCCATTCCATCCCGCCGAGCTTCGCATCGGAGCTCCCATCTTCGCGGTTACCTTCACGCCCTCCGACGACGCCTTCCATCTTCCAGCAGCTTAAGCTCCGCCACTTGGCCGGAGCTTCTTCGCCAGACCACCGCAGTACCACTTAGGCCTCGCCCACCATCCCATCAACTTCACGAGCGCACGCACGAGCTCCGGCTCTACCTTTAACACTTGCAGGTGCCAAATGATTCATTGATCGGAGCCTCGCCGGAGTCGTCTTCGACCTTCGTCGCCTTCCACCTCCGTAGACCTTCTCCGACTCCTGGGATCACCGCCACCTTCGCCGCATCGCCACGAACTTTCTGGGATAGCTCCGACAAGTCGGAGAGCTTCATCGACACGAGGAAGGACGGGCGGAGCAAAGGCAACTTCGCCGGAGCCCCGCCATCTCCTCCACAGGCGGCGGAGGACCACTGGAGGAGAAGTACAGCTGTCGTTGGATCTAAAGGGATCGAACGGTCCTCAGCGTGCCACGTCGCCTCTCAGCTGAGCTTCACAGGAGTCGTTGGATCCCTTTAGATCCAACGGCGCCTAGTGCGCCACGCGTACCCCCTCCGCAGCGGCGGACCGTCAGCCACGTCGCCATCTCCACCGAAGCCAGTAGCCGTTGGATCAACCTAGATCTAACGGCCTGAGGTCACGCCACGCGTCTTCACCGCCATCCATTGGATCGAGCTCGATCCAAGGGTCCACAGCGTGCCACGCAGCTTCGGTCCGAGCCTCTTCCCCGAGCCTAGGCTCGGATCGCCCAAGCCTCACTCCAGACCTCCAGAAGCGCCCGAGCCGAGCCCTGAGCCTCCGCAGCTATCCGAACCTAGGCTGCCCACGTGAGGACACGTGCGACCTGGGAAATTTACACAGAGGCCCCTGAAACGTTCAAATATTGCAAAAAGGACCCTGTGAAGCAGACCCCACGTGAGGAGCACGTGCCTTGTGGAGAATTTACACTCGAGTCCCCATCATAATAGGTAATTGCATTTAAGTCCCTGTCAGCATATTTACTTTATGTATTTTTATTTTCATGTATTGCATTTACACCCCTGAGTTTGCATGCATCCCTAGGTTGCATTTTACATCATTTTTCAAATCTAAAAGTTGCATTTTCTTGAGAAACTTGTCCTCTGTCTATTGGGCCACGTGTCATATTTTTGTAATTTCAGTAGATTTTTGAATGAATTAATTGATTGATTTGTGGAATATTTTGCCCAGTGACACCTTTTGATTTATATTTAATTCTCTGTGATTCCAAAAATCCTCAAAAATTCAAAGTAGCTTTAAGACAGTACACTTAACATGCCATAAAAATTTCATGTCATTTGCATACATATCGAGGCCTAACTAAATTGTTGAGTGATTTTCTCATTTTAATTTTAATAAATTCATTTCACATTGAAATTAAGATCTGTCAATTTTCCTGGATTCCTTATCATTAGTGATATCTAGGATAATTTTATCTCTTGAAAAAATTGTGATTTGTTATTTATAAAAAATTAAATAGTGAAAATCACCCTGTCTGCATATTTAATTCACAGTAAATTCATTTAGTGTCTAAAAATTCCAAAAAAAATTAGGATAGATCATTTTCATCATAATTAAGCATCTGGCCAATTTTTAGAATTTTTGGACTCCATTTGACATCTTAGTTGAATTAAACTTTAGATTGGCCTGCTGGTTGCATGTGTCTGCACAGAAAATAGAAAAAGACAAAAAAATTTAATTCCCTGAAAATCCAACACTTGATATTTGCTCAAAATTCACCTAAGGAGACAGATGCCTCCCTGAGTTCGACCTTGGACTTCCACCAAGTAAAAAAATCTGCCGCTTGAAATTAACTTAATAGTGTTTTTGATTAGCCTCTCGTATCCGACTGCAACGAACGAAATTAAATTAATTTGGACATCAAATTGACCGAATTAACATAGGGTGCGGGGCGGTCATCAAAATGGCACCGTTGCCGGGGACACGGCTCATTTCTTATATTGTTTGGATTTTTGTTTGTTTAATTTAGTGTTCCTTTTTATAGGTCAAATGATCACATATTTTGCATTATAAAATTTTCTTTTTTATTTGATATCTAACCATTGTTTTTGTGGTAGGGCCCTTGATGGATCAAGGAGGCGAGGAGCAGGACGCTCCCCGCTGCAAGGAGTCGCAGGAGCATGCTTGGAGCCCATAAGAAAGAAAAGGAAAAAATATCGCATTTTATTTTTTGCTTGTAATAATTCGTCTTTTACAGCGATCTTCGATTGAAGACTCACGAGTGTAATCGAACGAATGTGGTTGTGTGGGGATCGTCCCCACTTGAGTGTCGACCTAGGACTAGGCACGCGGCTCTCCAAGCTCATTTTATTTTTCATATTTTTACGTGCTTGATCGTAGGTAGGACACACTAAATTCTATACGCACATAATCTCGCATCACTTAGCTAAAATTAATGAAAATCATTCACCGCTAATAGATGCATGATTAGGTGCGGCTTTTTCGACTTGCATACATGTTGGATTTGGTTTTCAAAATAGCCTAAGTTTTCACGTATTTTTGTCAAATCACTGCATGATTTATCGCTTAGCCTAGATCGCGGTTTTTATCGAATACATGTTTTTCTCGATTTCTTTTTCCTAGCTTGATCACCTAGGTTAAATGGAAAAAGGGAATGAACGGTAGACGATGACTTCTTGATTTTGTGCTAACCATAATTCAGTGATAACTTACATAAAATTGGGATTGTAAATTGCAAGTCAACCAGAAAAATGGAGTAAAATTCGGTTTTGGGAGAGCAACACCCTCGGTTGCGCATTGGTTTTCAAGTCACATTTTTCTCCGCGTAAATATCTAATGTTTTATCACCAATAAAACCGACAAGATAATCAACCAACCTCGGTTGGTTTCATGTGTGAGTTGGTGAAACTAAGGGTTTGCTTGCTTGATTGAGCCTTGTTTGATTCGATACACACCCCAGAACCTTAGTTACTCCATTCATCTCCGAAGATTCATCCGCTCATCTGTACATCCATCTTCTTCGTTCACCTTGGGTCCCTCCCAACATCCATTTCCATCTTTATACTTAGGCTAATTTCAGCCTAAGTATAGGGGGACCCAAGTCACTGTGATTTTCTCTACTCTTCTTTTCTTGCCTTTATACTTAGGTTATTTCTAACCTAAGTATAGGGGGAGCCCCTCTTAGCTCCCGTATATTTCCCTATACTTAAATGGACCTATGTACTTGTAACATCTAGTGCTATGAGGACATAGCAAAGTTTAAGTATAGGGGGGTATACCGTGTATACCGTATACTTACTTTAGCTATAATCTGGAAAATTTGAAAAATTTAAAACTTTTTGGCTAAGGTAAAAATCGTTGGACTAAGAGAACTCAAATGATTTCGCAGCTTTTGGATATTATGTTACGCTATTTTTATAAAAATATTTTCGAAAATGATTTTTGAAAATGTTTTGAAAACTTTTTATTTTGTGTGACATGGTTTTGAAAAATCGCCTTCTCTTTTCAAGGAAAGTTGAGTTTAACTCGTGTTTTAACCTTCATTAAAATCCATAAAAATCAGAAAAACCTTAAAATCCTTTAAGAGTCATTGGTGACTACTAAACCCAATTAAGTAAGCCGCATTCAGTGAGGGTTCGCCCTTAGCAGATTGGATGGTTTAGAGGACATCGCGCAAGGCCCCGTCCTCAAGCAACGGGCTTCGGCCGGTACTTACATCCATACTGGCTGAATTGCAGATGCTCAATTGAGTTTAGGAAGTTCTAATATCTCTTGAAGTTCAAAAAATTGAAATAAAAAAAATGTGTGTCTTGTTTTTGAATGAAGAAGTTGGATTAATCCTCTACACCTACACTTTCACCCAGGATCTGAAATGATCAAGAAAACTTAACTTTTTGAGGTCTTTGAGATTTTAGGATTAACCAGCCTTAGCCATCAGGGTCATAGACTTGATCGTCCACATTCCCCTAGGATTCTAGATTTGCATGCTATATTCCATGCTTAGTCTCAGACAAAAGAATATGATCAGCACATCACATGCACGACTGCGGTTTTTGATGAGATGAGTTGATTTTTCACCTGAGGATTGGGATGAGGAAGTCAAGTTTGGATTTGATCTAATGATGCTCGAGGATGGGATAAAGTCTTTGGAGGCTTCATGAAACCTGAGTGTCAGCAATATTAGCAAGTATGAGAACTTGGTTCTTATACTAATCTCTTGACATTGACCTAAGTGCCAGGGAGTGATAAAATAAAAAAAATGTTGATCAGTGTGCGCCAACTCTTGGTAAAAGTAGTGGAGCTAGCCACAAATACTACAAAGCAATGTAATGTCAAAGAAAAGCTCTCATTCCACAAAGTCAATTATCAAAAGAGTTTCCACCAAAGGCGAGCGCTCCCAACCATTTCAAAGTGTCCACTTGGACCACCGCTATTAGGACCAGGAGTCGGGCTTGCACCAAAAAAGGGCTCTGCATCGTAAATGCTACAAGTCTGGGTGTCGAAGGTACGATAGGTACTCAAAAGAGACTCACCCCGGTGTACTCCCAGGAAAACAAGTGCAGACGGCTCCAACTTCTCTTGACGAACGCACTGATCAACACCAAAAAAATGTGTTGCGTAAAAGGCACTAAAGAGAATCCTTGTTCCAATGAGAGGGAGAGAAGAAATGACACAATCCCATGCCCTCCATTACTGGCCTGCCATCTACATTTTCTAAGTCTGACAACTAAAGAGACGGTGGACTGAATGCAAGATTTGATTTATTCCTTAGTGCTGAGGATTGGGTCCTTAGGAGATTTTCTCGGACCAAGATTTTGGGTGACGAATTGACTCTACTTTCAGAATTGCAGTCAACACTAAACTTCGTATCCTTTAGTTTATATGTACATCAGAGAGAGTCTAGAGAAGTAGAGGAATTGGAAGCCTCTTGATTAAGGCTGGGTTGAACTCTAGAATTTTGGATCTCTAAAGTCGAGTCGACTTGATCAGATTGGATCTTGTATTCACATGCACAAGGGGATTAATCCAACTTAGTCATTCTTTTTGATGCTCGAGGACGAGCATAGTTTAAGTATAGGGGGTGATGAAACTCGATTTCATCATCTTTATTTCCATTTATTAACCCCCTTGCTTAAAAATGTGTCAATAAAACCTTGTTAAAGTCTTGTAATTATCAGAGTCTCGAATAAATTAAAAATCACAAAAAATTGACAAAACAAAAATTTCGTGGTATCTTTAGACTTAAAAATACCCTCAAAAATATTTCGGGCATTTGTTTGTTTTCATCTCCAGTTTTGGCCAACATAAAACTTGTAGATCTCGTCAAGATCTACAACTTTCATGTTTTGAGTTTTCTCAAATTCGGCCATCTAGGCCTTCAAAAATCAAAATCAATTTCGCAATAATCTGATTGGGCCACGTGGCCCATTCTGGGGGCGCCACGTGGCCCGGCTACCTTTGTCCTATCCGCCCTTGACCAGGACCGTTGGATCATCTCTTGATCCAACGGTTAAGTCTTCTCCACGCACGCCCATTGTCCTCAGCCGTCTGATCTTCACCCATCTCCCATCTAAACCGCTCGTTCGCGCCTCAAGCTGAGCGCGCCACGTGGCGCATTATGGTCCGCTTGATCATGTCATGGATCTTCTGATCTGAGCCACTCAATCCGCCCCTCGTGAGAGACAACCCGAGCTCGGAGCTTCAAATTTGTGACAGAAATTGCGAGTGTCCTCGAGCGAAGACGTCTGTCTTCTCCGGCGAGATCCTCGGCCTCTGCCGAGTCGCAGCCCTCCTCCGCCGAGCCGCTGCTTGAGCTCAGGGATCCACCGGCCCTTCGAGCGACGACCTGGAACTCAAGGAAGAGCTCCAATCCCCAGGTGACGCCTCCATCCCTCTTCGATCTTCTCTTCATTTTTCTTCGCTTTTTCTCGCCTTTTATTCGCTGCCTCCGGTCATCTTCTCACCTCCATTCCATCCCGCCGAGCTTCGTATCGGAGCTCCCATCTTTGCGGTTACCTTCACGCCCTCCGACGACGCCTTCCATCTTCCAGCAGCTTAAGCTCCGCCACTTGGCCGGAGCTTCTTCGCCAGACCACCGCAGTACCACTTAGGCCTCGCCCACCATCCCATCAACTTCACGAGCGCACGCACGAGCTCCGGCTCTACCTTTAACACTTGCAGGTGCCAAATGATTCATTGATCGGAGCCTCGCCGGAGTCGTCTTCGATCTTCGTCGCCTTCCACCTCCGTAGACCTTCTCCAACTCCTGGGATCACCGCCACCTTCGCCGCATCGCCACGAACCTTCTGGGATAGCTCCGACAAGTCGGAGAGCTTCATCGACACGAGGAAGGACGGGCGGAGCAAAGGCAACTTCGCCGGAGCCCTGCCGTCTCCTCCGCAGGCGGCGGAGGACCACTGGAGGAGAAGTACAGCTGCCGTTGGATCTAAAGGGATCGAACGGTCCTCAGCGTGCCACATCGCCTCTCAGCTGAGCTTCACAGGAGTCGCTGGATCCCTTTAGATCCAACGGCGCCTAGTGCGCCACGCGTACCCCCTCCGCAGCGGCGGACCGTCAGCCACGTCGCCATCTCCACCGAAGCCAGTAGCCGTTGGATCAACCTAGATCTAACGGCCTGAGGTCACGCCACGTGTCTTCACCGCCATCCATTGGATCGAGCTCGATCCAAGGGTCCACAGCGTGCCATGCAGCTTCGATCCGAGCCTCTTCCCCGAGCCTAGGCTCGGATCGCCCAAGCCTCACTCCAGACCTCCAGAAGCGCCCGAGCCGAGCCCCGAGCCTCCGCAGCTATCCGAACCTAGGCCGCCCATGTGAGGAGCACGTGCGACCTGGGAAATTTACACAGAGGCCCCTGGAACGTTCAAATATTGCAAAAAGGTCCCTGTGAAGCAGACCCCACGTGAGGAGCACGTGCCTTGTGGAGAATTTGCATTCGAGTCCCCAGCATAATAGGTAATTGCATTTAAGTCCCTGTCAGCATATTTACTTTATGTATTTTTATTTTCCTGTATTGCATTTACACCCCTGAGTTTGCATGCATCCCTAGGTTACATTTTACATCATTTTTCAATTCTAAAAGTTGCATTTTGTTGAGAAACTTGTCCTCTGTCTATTGGGCCACGTGTCATATTTTTGTAATTTCAGTAGATTTTTAAATGAATTAATTGGTTGATTTGTGGAATATTTTGCCCAGTGACACCTTTTGATTTATATTTAATTCTCTGTGATTCCAAAAATCCTCAAAAATTCACAGTAGCTTTAGGACAGTACACTTAACATGCCATAAATATTTCATGTCATTTGCACACATATCGAGGCCTAAATAAATTATTGAGTGATTTTCTCATTTTAATTTTAATAAATTCATTTCACATTGAAATTAAGATCTGTCAATTTTCCTGGATTCCTTATCATTAGTGATATCTAGGATAATTTTATCTCTTGAAAAAAATTGTGATATGTTATTTATTAAAAATTAAATAGTGAAAATCACCCTGTCTTCATATTTAATTCACAGTAAATTCATTTAGTGTCTAAAAATTCCAAAAAAATTAGGATAGATCATTTTCATCATAATTAATCATCTGGCCAATTTTTAGAATTTTCGGACTCCATTTGACATCTTAATTGAATTAAACTTTAGATTGGCATGTTGGTTGCATGTGTTTGCACAGAAAATAGAAAAAGACAAAAAAATTTAATTCCCTGAAAATCCAACACTTGATATTTGCTCAAAATTCACCTAAGGAGACAGATGCCTCCCTGAGTTCGACCTTGGACTTCCACCAAGTAAAAAATCTGCCGCTTGAAATTAACTTGACATTAATTAATAGTGATTTTTGATTAGCCTCTCGTATCTGACTGCAACGAACGAAATTAAATTAATTTGGACATTAAATTGGCCGAATTAACATAGGGTGTGGGGCGGTCATCAAAATGGCGCCGTTGCCGGGGACACGGCTCATTTCTTATATTGTTTGGATTTTTGTTTGTTTAATTTAGTGTTCCTTTTTATAGGTCAAATGATCACATATTTTGCATTATAAAATTTTCTTTTTTATTTGATATCTAACCATTGTTTTTGTGGTAGGGCCCTTGATGGATCAAGGAGGCGAGGAGCAGGACGCTCTCCGCTGCGAGGAGCCGCAGGAGCATGCTTGGAGCCCATAAGAAAGAAAAGGAAAAAAAATGTCGCATTTTATTTTTTGCTTGTAATAATTCGTCTTTTACAGCGGTCTTCGATTGAAGACTCGCGAGTGTAATCGAACGAATGTGGTTGTGTGGGGATCGTCCCCACTTGAGTGTCGACCTAGGACTAGGCACTGATAAACACGAAATTCGATGTGGTCAAAATTGGTGTCTCACACAAGGCGGAGACGACCGTCGCTGTGGAGACTCACAAGTGAATCTCGTATTTAATCAACAATTAACCCACACTAAAGATCAATAAATTAGAAATAATGTGGAGTTAAAATTTATTTTTAGCTCTGCACAAATGGTGTAAAAGGCAAGTATGCAGAGAGTTCGAACACAGGGAGCAAGCAGGGTAATTCAAAAATTTGTGCACAAGTGAGTGTGTGTGTCAAGTGTCTACACTAAGCAAACAAACAATGAAATTTTTGTGGGTTTTTAATTTTTAATAATTTTTTTTATTTTTATTTAATTTTTAATTTTGTATTTTGCTTTTTAATTTTCTGATTTTTATAATTTTATATTTTATATTTTTTTCTTTTTCGATATTGGAATTTAAAAACAATGTAATGAAAGGCAAGATAAAATATTTATAAAAATGTGCAAAAATAACCAAAAAGTCAGAAATAAAATGTTTTTGATATTTTTAGGATTTTTTTACTGTTTTTGTGATTTTTGGGTATTTTTCAAGGTGTTTTTGGTATTTTTAATTACTGAAATAAGGCAGAATAGTGGAAAATGTGTTGGCTGTGAATAAAATGAGAATTAAAATTAGCAAACAGCAATCAAAATTTTTCACACTATTTTTCAAGTAAAGAGAACAAAATATGGAACAAACAGAAACTGAGTTTGTATTTTTTGGAGTTTTCTTTGATTTTATATTTTTTTTGAAGTTTTAGAGTGTTTTTAAATTTTTAGTGTTTTTCTTTTGAGATTTTTAGTGAATTTTGGACTGACACTAAAATATGATAAAATAGACACTATGTAATTTTTTTGGAATTTTTCGAAGTGTTTTAATATTTTTTTGGCATTTTCTAAGCTAGACAGTGCACAAAAAGCATGTTTTGATTTTTAATAAATATAAAATTAAAACAAAATCAAAAACTAAAATTAATAGCGTGGAAGCACAAGTTAACAGGAGCTAAAACCTATTTTTGTGGAATTTTTGGAGCTAAAATGATAATTTAAATAATTAGAACAAACATCCAAACAATTAACAGGCCTGGCAGGGGTATATTTGCAATTTCTCAAACATCCAGGGGCTCACATGCAAAATTTCCACAAAAATCTAAACTGAATATTCAATTTTAAGGGCCAAACATCAATTACAAAACCCGGAGGGGTATCGATGTAAATTGCCCACCAGGGCACGTGACTCACACGCACCTGGCAGGGACCAAAATGCAATATTTGACACTATCAGGGGGGTCGATGCAAAATATCCCAAAGTTTTACTCTGTAATACAAAATCTTGGGACTGAACTGAAATAACTAAACCCCAGGGGGGTCCTTGCAAAAAGCCCACCACCTCACGTGTACAGGTCACGTGAGGTGACGTGGCGGAGGACCTAGACGTAAATATAAAGAGCTTGGGGGTCTTTGTGCAAATATTACAAAAAGATTACACTACAGACAAAAGTTTCAGGACTAAAAGATAAATACAAAATACGCGAGGGTTTAGTGTGCAAATTACCCTCGGCGCGCGATCCAACGGCGATGAAGGAGCCACTTAGACACGTGGCGCGTTGAGGACGACCGATGACGCTTCGCTGGTGAACGTCTGAGATTAGATCTCGGCTGAGATCGACGGTGGCTGGGTGCGGATGATCGAACGGTCCACGCTAAATCTGGAGGGGTTCCCTTGATCGGACGGTAGCGAAGGCGGCTGGAAGAACAAGGCGGAGCTCTGGCGGGGCGAAGTTCCTCGAGCTCCTCCTGCCAGCTCCGGTGGCTTTTGAGCTTCAAAATCGGGCTGCTGCCTCCTCAGGTCCTCCTCTATCGCCTGGAGTCGTCAAAAAGCCACGGCGATGGCTGTGGTGCTCGCTGGGGGCTGGCGGAGCTGTGAGGCTTCGTTGGCTCCGGCGAGCTCAAAACTCGAGCTCCAGGTGTCTTCACTTCAACTTTGACCTGCAAAAATGGTCAAAGGGTCCAGGGCAAACTGCCTGGACCCTTGGATGGTCGTGGGGAGGCATAACACGCGGTGGTGACGAACGGCCGGAGGTGCGCTCCGGCCACAGTGATGGATCGAACGATTGAGTCGACGGAACTCAAATTTTTTTGAGGGTTTTTCATCCTTAGGTTGACAGGAGTAAAATGCATGAAAGAAATAACGGGGAAGGGGCCCTCAATGGCCGGGACCAGAGGGAAGAAAGTACCTCGACCGGCGTACTCGCGGGAGGTGTTGGAAGCGCCTCCGACCTCGGGTGCCTTGGCTGATGGCTTCGCGGTGGAGCTGTCACCTCCAGGAAGCTTTGGAGCTAGGATTAGGCGCGAGGGGTGGACCGAAGGTGTTCAAAATCAAAATGAAAAGGAGGAGGTCGTTATATCTGGTTTGACCCCTGACCAAGGTGCTCCAAAGATCAAGGCACCTCGGTCGACACACTGATCCATTCCTCGAGATGATCATAGGGCGAGCAAGCTTGATAATCGAGGAGAAAAAGTTGTCAAGACTCCATCATGGAATGGAGCAAGATGTGATCAGGAAAAATCGACCAAAACGAGGTCAAACGCACTCTGACAGACGCACATGGGGAAGGACGGCCAGTTGACCTGGGTCAACTGGGACCGTCTCCTGATTGGTCCACGTGGACCAATCAGGAAAAATCCCTGATAAATAATTTAATAAATCAATTAAAAATAGAAAAAGGCCGAATTAATTAATGATTATAAAATAAAAAATATTCGTAATTTTATGTAGTATTTTATTATGATTTTTAATTAATTTTATGAGGTATATTTTTAAAAGTTTGCTTTTTAACCCTATATAGGTATAATGCCTATATATTTAAGTATTTGATTTTTATTTTATGTATTTCAATTTCATGATTTGTATTTATTATTATTATTTTTAAAAAAATTATAAGATACTTTTATGTACATAAATATATTTTTATTTTATTTTTCTGATTTCTTTTGTATACTTAATAAAATGTAAGAGTGTTTTGTACAGGTATAGGTATAGGCAGTATACCTATGTACTCTTTATACAAGTATTTTTATTTCGTATTTTCTTTGCATTTTTATTCTGATTTTAATGTACATAATTATTATAAGTAATATTTACATAATTATAAAAATATAAAAATACAAAAATAATGAATAAATAATAAATTGAATATTTTAATCTGTACAAGTACACAAGGTGGGTCCAAAACTCAACTTTCAAACCGTAGCTCCGCCAAATGCGAAACCACCACCTTTGGATAGATTATTTTATTCTATATACAATTAAAGGTGAGTATGCTGCATTTGGAGTTGTCAGTTGTGAGATACGGGTCTGGGAAGTTGGGATTCTGGATTCTTATTCAGACCATAACTTTTCATCTGTACATTCTTTTTCTGTGAAATAAATTTTGTATTTTTCTTTATAAAATTAGCTACAACTTTCATGTCCAAAGCTTCTTCATTTGATGTATAAAAAGTGGAACCAAAAATAGGTCCCAAAATGAATAAAAAATGAGTGGAATGTAGAGATATTTTCTCTGTATTTCTGACCTTATCTCTCCCTACTTTATTCCTTGTCGACCTATTCATTAAGATGCCTAGGTCTCGGGGGTTCGGGTCATAAAATATCTACAATATTTTATTCTTTTTCTTTTCTTTATTTATTCTATAATTTTGGCTTTAATTACAGCATTTTATATACTAATATGATGCACATGCATGAATGCTAAGATAATGATTTTAAGGCTATTTACAGGCATTTGCTAGGGTTTTTAGTGCCAAAATGATAGAATAAAGATGATGAAATGTGGATTCATCATCCCCCTATACTTTACCTTTGCTAGTCCCTAGCAAACACTTATGCAATAAGTGCAAAAAGAGAAGGAAAGAAAAGAAAAAGAAGAACTTGGATTTTATCTGATTATTAAACTTGTCTTCACAAAATCAAAGTTTGGAGCTTAAGTCGGACCTTTGGAATTTTAGTGTGTGCGGAACCTTAGTGAGAACCGTGTTTGAAATCCAACAGTCCTTGAGAATCCCAAAACTCTGCTCAAGTCTCCTCAATAGCCAGGTCAGAAATACTTCAATTCATACGCAAACTCTTACGGCTATGATTCTGACTTGTACAGTGTAAGTGATGGTGGCTCTCCCCAACCAGAATGACAAAGAAACTGACTTCTCCAGTACGACAACCCAATGATTCCCCAATCCAATGACTCCATCCTCGAGGAGCGGGGTATTCCCTTCTAAGTTCAAGTGGCAACCAGCTCAAGAGGAGGGGGTGAAGAGAAGAATGGACGATAGCCAGTGTAGCTACCTATCCTGGGATGCAAGACCAGTGTAGTCAAGTCATCCTGCTGCAGGCTCACATGATATGACTTTGGAACTCAAGCTTGCTTATTGACTTTACAACATATGTACATACTTTGCAGGCTTTTTATTTTTTGTACATGCCTGAACTTTTTTTTTGAATACTATATACAGCAGCATTTACATAAGGAGTTTTTCCTCTTGAGCCAGTAGACAATCCCTCTTTTGAAGCTTTATCGCAACCCACAGCCTCCTGTCTTTAGACTTCCTAATCACTGGACGGGTTGGGGTGCACTTCCCTCCCTAGAGGAGGACAAATGTTTCCACTTGTGTGCGTCTCATACCGGCAAATCCACTCCCCTCACCACTCCAATTGAGTTGAGCCATGTGAAAGGTGCAGGTGTCCAAGTTAGGTCATTATCAACAAGAGTCATGCGTGTGCTCCGAAATACTCTACTTAGGCAGTCAAGAATCCATTGAACCAAGTCCCGTGATCCTCAAAGAATTAAGTCAACTAGACCTGAAGTACCTCAAACCAAGTTCCTATAAGGTTCCTGTTATTAGGTAGATTTTAAGGTCCAATCAAGCTCCAATCTCCGGATTTTACTTAGACTTGTTCAATTATCAAACTAAATCCGAAAAATGCGAATGCTATGCAATGCAGAAAGTATTTTTGTGATGCAATTTTCAAAGATTTTGAACTTTTTATGGATTTTTGGAAATATGATGCATGCATATGCAGATGCATTTTTTTGTATTTTTCAAAAAGATTTTTCGAATGTTTTTGGATTTTAATTTTGCAAATGTTTTTGGGATTTTTGAAAAGAAAACGTTTTGGCTGAAAACTAGGTTAAAAATATGTACACGGGAGTGCTTCTTTTATATACAAGAAGTGGATTTTAAGAATTTACAAGGGTAAGTGGTCAATTTTATACATATATACATAGTGGCTTTTGGTGAGATGTAAGTATTCCTCAAACTTATTTGACACAAGCTTTTCACACAATTTTTGAAAACTATAGTCCAAAATAGTTTTTACAAACATTTTACAAACATGTACACACATTTGAAAATCATTTTGCAAAGGCTTTCAAAACAGTATATATAGGTTTTTCAAACATTTTTGCAACCATTCTTCAAACCATTTGCAAATCATTTTTCAAACATTTTATTTCACACAAAGAAAAGAAATTTTACAAACCACACAATTTCACATAGGTTGAAAACATGTAACAAAATATTTTCAAAATAGTTTTCAATAGATGTTCACAAAGATTTTCAAACTATTTTTCAAACATTTTGCAAAAAAACATTTTCACCTGATTTATTAATTAGTGAATACAAAAAGGATTTGAGGAATAACCACATCTTTTTATTAAGAATTTTTAATGAATTTTAAAGAATTATTAGCCATATTATTAGGAGAATACGAAAGTACGAGTTATGGCTAAAGTATATACGCAGTATATACGACCCCCCTATACTTAGCTTGAGCTATGTCCTCATAGATCGAAGAGAAAAGAGAAGACATAACTCGTACTAAGTATAGACAAGTCTAAATAATAAATGACTAATGAAGGAGTCAATGAATGAGAAGTCGACCGTCCCCCCTATACTTAGGATCAAATAATCCTAAGTATAGCAGACTGTACACAACGCAGGGAGGGTCAAGGGTGGGAATGAACAGATCATACTCATATTGTCTCCCCCTATACTTAGGGTAAAATATCCCTAAGTATAGACAAGAAGAGGAGACAATGGAGAGGATCGAAATGAAAATGACAGAACTCGGGTGCGACCCCCCTATACTTAGGACAAAGTACGTCCTAAGTATGGAAGACTGTCTACAAGGGCGGCACCTTTTTGATAGATACAGAAGATAGAAATGGAAAAGAAGAAAAGAAGAAAAGAAGAAAATAAATCAACAAATGAAATTGTGATATGAACAGATGGATCTGTACAACAGATGATGGAATTGATCACCATGTATGAGATGCAGATGATGAGAGTCAGAGGGTACATCTCATACCAGAAGAATGGGGCAACGTCAATGGTCGGTGGATCATGATCAAGATATAGTTTCAGGCGTTGACCATTGACGCGGAAGGTAGAGGAAGATGACGGTTCGGATATGTCGATGCTGCCATTGTCATGTACCTTCCTGACCACATACGGACCTTTCCACTTGCTCTGCAACTTCCTTGGGAATAATTTCAACCTGGAATCAAACAACCATACTCTCTGATCTGGCTCAAATTGTTTATGGCTGATATGCGAATCGTGCCATGTCTTTACTTTTTCCTTGTACTGTAGGCTGTTGGAAAAGGCTGTATCTCTCAATTCTTCCAGGGCTGCCAATTCTGCTCTTCTCTGGTCTCCTATACTCTCGGGATCCAAAAGCAACTCAGTGACTGCCCAAAAAGATTTGTGCTTGATCTCCACTGGCAAATGGCACGGCTTGCCATAGACGAGACGAAAGGGAGATGTCCCCAATGGATTTTTGAAAGAAGTCTGATAAGCCCACAGGACCGAGTCCAAAAGTTGTGACCAATCCTTTCGGTCTGGGCGGACAACTTTCTGCAAGATTGTCTTTATCTCCCGATTCGATACTTCGGCAAGACCATTAGTCTGAGGGTGATAAGGAGTGGCAACCCGATGGTCAATGCCGAACTCGTCTGCAAGGGCCCTGACTTTGTCATTGATGAAATGAGACCCCCCGTCTGAAATCAAGACTCTAGGTACCCCGAACCGTGAAATGATATTTTTCCTCAAGAACTTGCAAGCGGTTTTAGCATCTGCGACTCGGGCGGGGATGGCCTCAACCCATCGGCTGACATAATCCACAGCGAGCAAGATATGCTCGAATCCCTGACTCTTAGGAAATGGGCCCATGAAATCAATCCCCCATGCATCAAAAACCTCACAAAAGTGAACGGGTTGCATGGGCATCATGTCTCTCTGTCCGCAGGTTCCCATTTTCTGACAGTCAGTACATCTCTTCACGAACTCATCAGAATCCTTGAAGAGAGTAGGCCACCATAGGCCGGATTGAAGCACCTTCTGTGCTGTTCTTTTTCCAGAATGATGTCCTCCTGCCTCAAGCTTGTGGCAGTATGTGAGGACGCTATGATGCTCTTCTTGAGGAATGCACCTTCTCCAGATACAGTCCCCTCCTTCATAATAAAGGACGGGATCCTCCCAATGGTAAAACTTGGACTTCGCCAGGAAGGTCTCGAGTTTCTGCCTGGGCCAACCTTGTGGAACCGTCTTGGCAACAAGATAGTTCACAATGTCAGCGTACCACGGGAGCGATTTGATAGCCAAGATCGCCTCATCTGGAAATGTCTCTGTGATAGGTGCGCTGGGCTCAGATTCCTCAAGATTCTCTAATCTGGAGAGATGATCCGCCACCACATTCTTGACTCCATGCTTGTCCTTAATCTCAATATCAAATTCCTGGAGTAGAAGGATCCATCTGGTGAGACGTGCTTTGGCATCCTTCTTAGACATTAGGTACTGGATGGCGGTGTGATCAGTGTAGATGGTTACTCTAGATCCAAGAATGTAAGATCGATACTTATCAAGAGCAAAGACTACGGCCAGCATCTCTTTCTCAGTCACAGTGTAATTCCGCTGTGCGGCATCCAAAGTCCGGCTAGCGTAGTGAATGGCAAAAGGTAAACCATCCCTCCTCTGTCCAAGCACAGCCCCAACGGCAAAATCTGAAGCATCCGTCATGATCTCGAATGGGAGAGACCAATCGGGTGGCTGAAGGACAGGAGCTGAAACAACCATATTTTTGAGAGTTTCGAAAGATTCAAGACACTTATCATTGACGATAAACTCGGTGTCTTTCGTCAGCAAGTCAGTGAGCGGTCGGGCAATTCGACTGAAGTCCTGAATGAACCGTCGGTAGAAACCGACATGCCCCAGAAAAGACCGTAACTGACGCAAGTTGGACGGTGGATTGAGTTTTCTGATGATGTCCACCTTGGCAGGATCGACCTCCATGCCCCTGTTGGAGACGATATGACCAAGGACCGTCCCCTGAGTCATCATGAAATGACTCTTCTCCCAGGATAAAACAAGGTTGACCTCAATGCAGCGCTTGAGCACACGGTCTAGGCAGTCAAGACAAGCATCGAACCCATCGCCATAGACCGAGAAGTCGTCCATGAAGACCTCTAAACAGTCACCCACCATGTCCGAGAAGATGGACAACATGCACCTTTGGAATGTCGCCGGAGCGTTACATAGACCAAAGGGCATCCGTCTGAAAGCATACGTTCCAAACGGACAGGTGAATGTCGTTTTCTCCTGGTCTTCGGGCGCAATGCCACTTGATTGTATCCAGAGTACACGTCAAGAAAACAGTAATGACTCTTCCCGGCTAACCGCTCGATAATCTGATCAATGAAGGGTAGCGGGAAGTGATCCTTCTTGGTGGCCTCATTCAATCGTTTGTAGTCCACACAGACCCTCCAAGAAGTTGGTACTCTGGTAGCGATCTCCTCTCCCGACTCGTTGACAACTGTAGTGATACCCGTCTTCTTGGGTACCACATGTAGCGGACTTACCCATTTGGAGTCGGAGATGGGATAGATAAAATCGGCGCTCCACCACTTGGAAATTTCTTTCATGACTACGTCTCGAAGATTCGGATTCAGCCGTCGTTGGAACTCACGCGACGGCTTAGCGTTATCCTCAAGATAGATGTGGTGAGAGCAAAGATTTGGGCTCAGCCCCTGGAGATCAGCTATACTCCACCTGATTGCCTTGCGGTTTCTTTCAAGAACCTCCATCAGACGAGATTCTTGTTCTCCAGTCAAATCTGCTGAGATAATGACTGGTTACATTTCTGGCTCACTCGCAAGGAATCTGTATGTCATCGACTGCGACAGAGGTTTCCGTTCTGGACAACTGGGAGGTGGCAGATCTGGCTTCTGATATGTCTGTGTAAATGCTACCAGGTCTGCATGGGAGAACTCTCGCTCTGCATGAATTTCTGACGAAGGGCGGCCTGCTGAATCATCTATAAACTGCACTGGCTCGCACTCTGTCATGGTTGTTGGCTCAGAAGGAATCAGACAAGGTAAATAATCATCAAAGTCATCCTAGTCAATGTCTGAATCCGAGGGATCAGAAGAAGATGAGCATGATTGAAATTCATCAGCACCACTCATCACAACACGGTCAGCTTCATGTGTATCCTCATCCAGGAGTGTGCTCTCCCGGCTCTCAACTGCCATGAGCTTGAGATATAGTGAATCTGTAGGCAAGGCGAGAGTCGGCGCTACGGGATCTTTCCAGTTGGATTCATCATCAGTCAACTCAAAATCACAAATCTGGTGGATGTCTAGCTCCTCTCTATCATCTGCTCGGCTTCGCTAGATTGCTCTGAGCATGCCAACTCTCTGGCTCTGATCTCCTCGATCGTCTCTATTTGTATGGTTTCGCCCTCTACGCGAAAACATACCTTCCCACTATCATGGTCGGTCACCGCCTTGGCTGTGGCCAAGAATGGACGTCCGAGAATGATGGGGGCATCGGTTACCGACTCAGGGATCTCCATGTCCAACACAACGAAGTCCACGGGGAATTTCAGGCCATGAATGGTAACGACCACGTCTTTCAATAACCTCTTCGGCCTCTTAGTCGACCTATCAGCAAACTGAAGGACTGTCCTGCTCCTAAGAAGAGGACCAAACTCGAATCGGTCGAGTAAGGCTGCCGGAAGAAGGTTAATTGAAGAGCCGCTGTCTAATAGAGTATGATCAAACTGCTGCTCCTGAATCTCGCATCTGACATAGGGAGCTCCTGCATCGGGTCGCTTAGCTGGCAGCTTGTTCTGGATGGTGCAGCAAGTGTACTGAGTGAGCACATGGATTTGATCTCTGTGATTCCTCCTCTTCCTGCGGACGGTAATCTTCTCTTTCAGGTTCTTCTTGAAGAGGGGGGTGTGCTCAAGTGCTTCTTGTAGAGTCAGCTGAATATGGAATCTATCTATCATTTCGTTGCCGAACTCTACCTGTTGGTTCTTTTTTTTATTTTCTTTTTTATTCCCCTTCGCTCGGCGGAGTGCCTCAGGGAAGGGGATGGTAGGGGCCTCCTCAGATGGAGGACTAGGAATCAGTCCCTGTGCCTGTGAAGAAGGAGAATCCATACAATAATCATCATTCACCACATATGGATCCGTAATTTGAACAGAAACCTTTCCTTTATTCATATTCATATTTTTGTTTTTCTTTTTGTTCCCACAGTCTCTAGATACAAAATGTGGCAACATCACAGATGGTGGCTCAACAAAAGTAGATGTGGTGGCCTCAGCGCCACCACTAGCACCGGTCTTCGCGGCATCAGCACCGCGCTCTGGTTCATCATCCAAAATGGTGGCTTCAGCACCACCGTCTGCATCTGGTCTCACGACGGCATCAGCACCGTCGTCCTGGACTCCATCATGGGTGGCATCGACACCACCATCTTCTACATCATCATTAGCGGCATCAGCACCGCTATTCTGCTCCTCTGGCGCTCCTGGTTCAGCATCTGGTTGTCGCTCAGAAGAGGCGCCGCCGGCTGGCATCCTACCGCTCCTAGTAGTCACAAAATCAGCATCATTCAAAGAATAAAACATATCTTTCAAATCGTCACTAGGAGAGGTATCCTCTGTAAACTCTACCTGCTCAGACTTCCTTTTCATATTGTTCGGGTTAGGTTCAATCTGAGCGGGTATGGCGGCCTTGCCTTTTATGATGTCTCTCATTTCCTGCCGGAATTCATCCATTTCTTGCCTGAAAGATGCTCGTTGTTCAGATAGCAAGCGGGCAAGATCATCGAGAGATGGGTTCTCAAAAGTGGGACCCTGAGAACCGGATGGTTGTCCCTGCTGGAAATGGGGCTGCTGCTGTTGTGGTTGATACTGGGGGTGATGATGGGGATAAGATTGCTGAGGCGGCTGTCGCTGCCTCCACTACTGTCCCTGATAGGTGGGACGAGGACCATTCTGATATTGCTGTTGATGGGCGTACTGGGGCTGCTGGTGTTGCTGTTGTGGCTGGCTGTTCTGGTGTCCTTGGGCAGGGTTCTGCTGTTGGGATGAGGATCCACCATTGCCCCAACGGAATCCAGGGTGATCACGACGGATCCCGGGCTGAGGGTACCGGTCGTACCAAATCCCATTGACTTCCATCAATGGTTCCTGCTCAAAGGAGGGTGGAGGAAGAACGGCCAGTGGCTGCTCCGGCTGATAGACCACCATCTGCGTGTCCGAAGATGGCAGTTGAGATGGATAGTACTGCAACAAGGGAACCGACTCTGCCTGAATGTGATTCACCTGGCGGTATGAGGTAGATGCCTGGTTGGAATTGCTGCTACTCGGATCAGCATGTGATCTGGGAGGCTGTTGTGACTGAGTTTGTGCCTCCTGAATGCACAAGATCTGCGTCTTCAGATCACTCATGGTCTTGGCAATCTGGTCCATCTGGGCCATGCCTTGCATCTGTTTCTTTTCGAGGATCTCGAGGCGGTCCAGCTTCTCACTAATGATGCCCATGTCGGCTGCGGCTGATTCAGCTTGGGCTGCGGCAGCTGACACTGTGTTGGGACCGGCATCGATGCAGGCGATCCTCTGAAATGATCCCGCTCCTTGCGGGGGCTTCTGCTGTGTGTAGACTCAGGCTTGGGCCATTACTGTGGAGTTTTCTGCCATGCCCTCGTAGATGGCCCAGACGTCGTCTTCTCCCTTGGAGAAATAAGACCCACCGCAAGAGGCGTTCACTAGCCCCTGCAGCTCCGGTGTCAGCCCACAGAAGAAACTCTTCACGAGATTGGGCTTGGAGATGTCATGATGTGGACATCGGTCGATGAGCTCTCTGAATCGATCCCAGGCTTCATGGAACTGTTTATTTGGGATCATTACGAAGTTACTGATCATGGCTCGAGCTGCGTTGGTCCAGCCGAGAGGGTAGTACTTCTTCAGATACGCGGTCCGGAGATCTGCCCAAGTGTCGACGAATCGCCCAAGGTGTTTGAGCCAATATGCGGCTCTGTCAACCAAAGAGAATGGAAAGGCGATCATCTTTATAGTGTCCTCGGTCATCAACCGATCATGGATAGTGCTGCAAATCATCTCGAATTCCTGGAGGTGGAGGTGCGACTCTTCGGTCGGCAACTCATGGAACTTGAGTAGAAGCTGGATAGTGTGGGGCCGAAGCTCGAAATCTCCGTAAATTGGCGGGAGTCTGATCCAACGGTGAATGAGGGATGCAGCTGGGTTGTGCAACTCCCTCATGATGGTCTGTGGCGGTCGCTCATTGTCTGGATCGCCTCCTCCTGCATCTGGTCCTCCTCCTCCTCCACCGCCACCGCCCCCAGGTCGGTTCTCTCTCATCTGTGTTGTTTCTCTCATCAGATCACCCATGAATGTTCCCTGGTCACGGATCTGTCTCTACATGGTCTCCAGGGATGCTAACAAGGAGTTGTTGATGGCCACAATTATGAATGGAGGGTGATCATGGTCATCTGGGTGCTCGCCTCTGTCTCCCATTGCTGGATTTTCTGAAAAAGCAAAAGAGGCCATCTCAGGTGCTGTCGAATGAGCCGAACTCTGTGATGCACTGAATTCTGAAACAATTGGACTGAGAGAAGGAGAATGGGAAGGGTGGTCGTGGGAGAACAGGGTGGATGTGAACTCAGGCTCGGAGAGCGGACTCTCCGAGGTATTCCTAGATGAATGAGGAGGAGTGCTGGATAGCGGTGCCGACAAAGTCGGCCTAAGAGATCTCCGTCCCATCATCTTGATTATTTGGGAAGAGCAGGGAAAATGCAAGAGAAGAAGAAGAGGAATGAAATGAGATGCAACAAAATCGCGCACAATTGTGTTGTGTTTTTGATCTTGACCTAAACAAATCTAGCAATCAAACACAAAGCAGGGGTAAGTTCACCAACTCAACACGTGAAGCCATGAAGGTTCGGCTTTTATCTTGTCAATTTTATCTTGTTTCAGGAAGTTATCTTTTCACGAGTCCTTAGAACGCTACGCCTAAAGGAGAGAGAGTACTGCCGGGAAAGTTTCCCCGTACTTGTCCTCCTCCTGTGTAACCTGTAACTTGCGCTTTTGAGGTCCTTGTAACCCTTCCTGGATCCCTACTCAGCCAAAGAAATAGAGGGAGGAAGCCGATAGGCGAAACCGATACTTCGGACCTCGCTCGTAACGGAATCACCCGTGAGCGTGCAAGATCCTACTCGGACGCAGCCGGTGAGACAGACACACCCGTGAAGGCGTGGCCTAAGCTCGGTACTTCGGACAAGGTCGGCGCTCACACAATAGTGAGTCACCAATGGCGACCAAGCCCTACTCGACTACGTACGATAGTAGCGCCAATACTTCGGAAATCCAGGCGATACACAAGGCAGCCACAAGTTGGGTTTTTGGCTCTAATCCTTACGAAGAGCTCACCTCACTTGGAAGGAGACCTTCCCATGCAACCTGAATACAAGTGAGGGTGTTACTCTCCCCAAGCAATGAATCCAATTACCGATTTTATTTTTGGTCAAGTTTTCTTAGCAGTCCCTTTTTTAATTTTTTTTGGTGTTATCACTTCTTTTGAGTAGATTCAAACAAGCGCCTAACGGTTTTTGTATTTTCTTGATCCTACTTTGTTCCAAAAACAAAGGGAGAATAGAGTCGGAAAAGCCGTGCAAGTCGACACCAATGTGGAAATCTCACCTTTGTGCCTAAATGATGCATGCAAAGTAAGAAGACTTACAGCGAATCCCAGCTCTCTCCATGCAGGATGCAAAGCAGAATTTATGAACCTAATCTATATGGTGATATGCAAAAACGGAAATCGTCCTAGAATAGGCAACTGCTAGCGTGAAGAACCACAAGCTAGCCACTAACTCTCAATCCGAGTGTCTGGTCTAGGCTCACCCCTCCTCTGCTCAACACATTTGAGTTAGGAGAAAGCGCTTGTTCGGGAATGAGCTCGCGGCGCGTGGATCGAAAGCTAATAGCTAACTATTTAATTAGTCTAAGTCCAACAACGAACTATAGGAGCATGCAAAGATAATTAGTGTGTTTGGACCTATTCTAATTGAATCAAGCAGGACCTATAATCTAAGGGCTCAATCCACAAAAGAAAAGAAAAAGGAAAACAAAACCGGAAAATGGCAAGCGATAAAAACGCGAGAAAAACCGCGGTGAGCCCCCAAGTGTACAAGCACTTGGAAATTAGGCCCGGTAGTCTGAGTGTCCAAGAGTCCAATGTACCTGTATTATTACAATTTAATAGGTCACTCTCTCTCACAAAATAAAATGAAAGCTAAACTAATCACTCTCTCACTCCTCCTGCTCTCTCCTGCCGGCCTGGCTAAAGAAAGGCCGGCTCCGCTTCCCAAGGATGCTCCGGGTCACCTAAGCGATCCGCCTCGCTCCGCGGTCCCTCGCAAGAAGACAAAAGAAGAGTGGTCGGAATATCTCAATCAATATATATCAAAAATGTAAGAGATAGAAATTGAAGCTATGGTAGACAAGTCAAGCAAAAGCAAACAAAAATGAGCTACTCGTTGTTGCTCCCCAGCAACGGCGCCATTTGATAAACACGAAATTCGATGTGGTCAAAATTGGTGTCTCACACAAGGCGGAGACGACCGTCGCTGTGGCGACTCACAAGTGAATCTCGTATTTAATCAACAATTAACCCACACTAAAGATCAATAAATTAGAAATAATGTGGAGTTAAAATTTATTTTTAACTCTGCACAAATGGTGTAAAGGGCAAGTATGCAGAGAGTTCGAACACAGGGAGCAAGCAGGGTAATTCAAAAATTTGTGCACAAGTGAGTGTGTGTGTGTCAAGTGTCTACACTAAGCAAATAAACAATGAAATTTTTGTGGGTTTTTAATTTTTAATAATTTTTTTTATTTTTATTTAATTTTTAATTTTGTATTTTGCTTTTTAATTTTCTGATTTTTATAATTTTATATTTTATATTTTTTTTCTTTTTCGATATTGGAATTTAAAAACAATGTAATGAAAGGCAAGATAAAATATTTATAAAAATGTGCAAAAATAACCAAAAAGTCAGAAAAAGTTGTCAAGACTCCATCATGGAATGGTGCAAGATGTGATCAGGAAAAATCGACCAAAACGAGGTCAAACGCACTCTGACAGACGCACATGGGGAAGGACGGCCAGTTGACCTGGGTCAACTGGGACCGTCTCCTGATTGGTCCACGTGGACCAATCAGGAAAAATCCCTGATAAATAATTTAATAAATCAATTAAAAATAGAAAAAGGCCGAATTAATTAATGATTATAAAATAAAAAATATTCGTAATTTTATGTAGTATTTTATTATGATTTTTAATTAATTTTATGAGGTATATTTTTAAAAGTTTGCTTTTTAACCCTATATAGGTATAATACATATATATTTAAGTATTTGATTTTTATTTTATGTATTTCAATTTCATGATTTGTATTTATTATTATTTTTTTAAAAAAAATTATAAGATACTTTTATGTACATAAATATATTTTTATTTTATTTTTCTGATTTATTTTGTATATTTAATAAAATGTAAGAGTGTTTTGTACATGTATAGGTATAGGCAGTATACCTATGTACTCTTTATACAAGTATTTTTATTTCGTATTTTCTTTGCATTTTTATTCTGATTTTAATGTACATAAATATTATAAGTAATATTTACATAATTATAAAAATATAAAAATACAAAAATAATGAATAAATAATAAATTGAATATTTTAATCTGTACAAGTACACAAGGTGGGTCCAAAACTCAACTTTCAAACCGTAGCTCCGCCAAATGCGAAACCACCACCTTTGGATAGATTATTTTATTCTATATACAATTAAAGTGAGTATGTTGCATTTGGAGTTGTCAGTTGTGAGATACGGGTCTGGGAAGTTGGGATTCTGGATTCTTATTCAGACCATAACTTTTCATATGTACATTCTTTTTCTGTGAAATAAATTTTGTATTTTTCTTTATAAAATTAGCTACAACTTTCATGTCCAAAGCTTCTTCATTTGATGTATAAAAAGTGGAACCAAAAATAGGACCCAAAATGAATAAAAAATGAGCGGAATGTATAGGTATTTTCTCTGTATTTCTGACCTTATATCTCCCTACTTTATTCCTTGTCGACCTATTCATCAAGATGCCTAGGTCTCGGGGGTTCGGGTCATAAAATATCTACAATATTTTATTCTTTTTCTTTTCTTTATTTATTCTATAATTTTGGCTTTAATTACAGCATTTTATACACTAATATGATGCACATGCATGAATGCTAAGATAATGATTTTAAGGCTATTTACAGGCATTTGCTAGGGTTTTTAGTGCCAAAATGATAGAATAAAGATGATGAAATGTGGATTCATCAGGCACGCGGCTCTCTGAGCTCATTTTATTTTTCATATTTTTACGTGCTTGATCGTAGGTAGGACACACTAAATTCTATACGCACATAATCTCGCATCACTTAGCTAAAGTTAATGAAAATCAATCACCGCTAATAGATGCATGATTAGGTGCGGCTTTTTCGACTTGCATACATGTTGGATTTGGTTTTCAAAATAGCCTAAGTTTTCACGTATTTTTGTCAAATCACTGCATGATTTATCGCTTAGCCTAGATCGCGGTTTTTATCGAATACATGTTTTTCTCGGTTTCTTTTTCCTAGCTTGATCACCTAGGTTAAATGGAAAAAGGGAATGCACGGTAGACGATGACTTCTTGATTTTGTGCTAACCATAATTCAGTGATAACTTAACATAAAATTGGGATTGTAAATTGCAAGTCAACCAGAAAAATGGAGTAAAATTCGGTTTTGGGAGAGCAACACCCTCGGTTGCGCATTGGTTTTCAAGTCACATTTTTCTCCGCGTAAATATCTAATGTTTTATCACCAATAAAACCGACAAGATAATCAACCAACCTCGGTTGGTTTCATGTGTGAGTTGGTGAAACTAAGGGTTTGCTTGCTTGATTGAGCCTTGTTTGATTCGATACACACCCCAGAACCTTAGTTACTCCATTCATCTCCGAAGATTCATCCGCTCATCTGTACATCCATCTTCTTCGTTCACCTTAGGTCCCTCCCAACATCCATTTCCATCTTTATACTTAGGCTAATTTCAGCCTAAGTATAGGGGGGACCCAAGTCCCCGTGATTTTCTCTACTCTTCTTTTCTTGCCTTTATACTTAGGTTATTTCTAACCTAAGTATAGGGGGAGCCCCTCTTAGCTCCCGTATATTTCGCTATACTTAAATGGACCTATGTACTTGTAACATCTAGTGCTATGAGGACATAGCAAAGTTTAAGTATAGGGGGGTATACCGTATACTTACTTTAGCTATAATATGAAAAATTTGAAAAATTTAAAACTTTTTGGCTAAGGTAAAAATCGTTGGACTAAGAGAACTCAAATGATTTCGCGGCTTTTCGATATTATGTTACGCTATTTTTATAAAAATATTTTCGAAAATGATTTTTGAAAATGTTTTGAAAACTTTTTATTTTGTGTGACATGGTTTTGAAAAATCGCCTTCTCTTTTCAAGGAAAGTTGAGTTTAACTCATGTTTTAACCTTCATTAAAATCCATAAAAATCAGAAAAACCTTAAAATACTTTAAGAGACATTGGTGACTACTAAACCCAATTAAGTAAGCCGCATTCAGTGAGGGTTCGCCCTTAGCAGATTGGATGGTTTAGAGGACATCGCGCAAGGCCCCGTCCTCAAGAAACGGGCTTCGGTCTGTACTTACATCCATACTGGCTGAATTGCAGATGCTCAATTGAGTTTAGGAAGTTCTAATATCTCTTGAAGTTCAAAAAAAATTGAAATAAAAAAAATGTGTGTCTTGTTTTTGAATGAAGAAGTTGGATTAATCCTCTACACCTACACTTTCACCCAGGATCTGAAATGATCAAGAAAACTTAACTTTTTGAGGTCTTTGAGATTTTAGGATTAACCAGCCTTAGCCATCAGGGTCATAGACTTGATCGTCCACATTCCCCTAGGATTCTAGATTTGCATGCTATATTCCATGCTTAGTCTCAGACAAAAGAATATGATCAGCACATCACATGCACGACTGCGATTTTTGATGAGATGAGTTGATTTTTCACCTGAGGGATTGGGATCAGGAAGTCAAGTTTGGATTTGATCTAATGATGCTCGAGGATGGGATAAAGTCTTTGGAGGCTTCATGAAACCTGAGTGTCAGCAATATTAGCCAGTATGAGAACTTGGTTCTTATACTAATCTCTTGACATTGACCTAAGTGCCAGGGTGTGATAAAATAAAAAAAATGTTGATCAGTGTGCGCCAACTCTTGGTAAAAGCAGTGGAGCTAGCCACAAATACTACAAAGCAATGTAATGTCAAAGAAAAGCTCTCATTCCACAAAGTCAATTATCAAAAGAGCTTCCACCAAAGGCGAGCGCTCCCAACCATTTCAAAGTGTCCACTTGGACCACTGCTATTAGGACCAGGAGTCGGGCTTGCACCAAAAAAGGGCTCTGCATCGTAAATGCTACAAGTCTTGGTGTCGAAGGTACGATAGGTACTCAAAAGAGACACACCCTGGTGTACTCCCACGAAAACAAGTGCAGACGGCTCCAACTTTTCTTGACGGATGCACTGATCAACACCAAAAAAAGTGTTGCGTAAAAGGCACTAAAGAGAATCCTTGTTCCAATGAGAGGGAGAGAAGAAATGACACAATCCCATGCCCTCCATTATTGGCCTGCCATCTACATTTTCTAAGTCTGACAACTAAAGAGACGGTGGACTGAATGCAAGATTTGGTTTATTCCCTAGTGCTGAGGATTGGGTCCTTAGGAGATTTTCTCGGACCAAGATTTTGGGTGACGAATTGACTCTACTCTCAGAATTGCAGTCAACACTAAACTTCATATCCTTTAGTTTATATGTACATCAGAGAGAGTCTAGAGAAGTAGAGGAATTGGAAGCCTCTTGATTAAGGCTGGGTTGAACTCTAGAATTTTGGATCTCTAAAGTCGAGTTGACTTGATCAGATTGGATCATGTATTCACATGCACAAGGGGATTAATCCAACTTAGTCATTCTTTTTGATGCTCGAGGACGAGCATAGTTTAAGTATAGGGGGGTGATGAAACTCGATTTCATCATCTTTATTTCCATTTATTAACCCCCTTGCTTAAAAATGTGTCAATAAAACCCTGTTAAAGTCTTGTAATTATCAGAGTCTCGAATAAATTAAAAATCACAAAAAATTGACAAAACCAAAAATTCGTGGTATTTTTAGACTTAAAAATACCCTCAAAAATATTTCGGGCTTTTGTTTATTTTCATCTCCAGTTTTGGCCAACATGAAACTTGTAGATCTCGTCAAGATCTACAACTTTCATGTTTTGAGTTTTCTCAAATTCGGCAATCTAGGCCTTCAAAAATCAAAATCAATTTCGCAATAATCTGATTGGGCCACGTGGCCCATTCTGGGGGCGCCACGTGGCCCGGCTCCCTTTGTCCTATCCGCCCTTGACCAGGACCGTTGGATCATCTCTTGATCCAACGGCTAAGTCTTCTCCACGCATGCCCATTGTCCTCAGCCGCCTGATCTTCACCCATCTCCCATCTAAACCGCTCGTTCGCGCCTCAAGCTGAGCGCACCACGTGGCGCATTATGGTCTGCTTGATCATGTCATGGATCTTCTGATCTGAGCCACTCAATCCACCCCTCGTGAGAGACGCCTCGAGCTCGGAGCTTCAAATTTGTGACAGAAATTGCGAGTGTCTTCGAGCGAAGACATCCGTCTTCTCCGGCGAGATCCTCGGCCTCTGCCGAGTCGCAGCCCTCCTCCGCCGAGCCGCTGCTTGAGCTCAGGGATCCACCGGCCCTTCGAGCGACGACCTGGAACTCAAGGAAGAGCTCCAATCCCCATGTGATGCCTCCATCCCTCTTCGATCTTCTCTTCATTTTTCTTCGCTTTTTCTCGCCTTTTATTCGCCGCCTCCGGTCATCTTCTTGCCTCCATTCCATCCCGCCGAGCTTCGCATCGGAGCTCCCATCTTCGCGGTTACCTTCACACCCTCCGACGACGCCTTCCATCTTCCAGCAGCTTAAGCTCCGCCACTTGGCCGGAGCTTCTTCGCCAGACCACCGCAGTACCACTTAGGCCTCGCCCACCATCCCATCAACTTCACGAGCGCACGCACGAGCTTCGGCTCTACCTTTAACACTTGCAGGTGCCAAATGATTCATTGATCGGAGCCTCGCCGGAGTCGTCTTCGACCTTCGTCGCCTTCCACCTCCGTAGACCTTCTCCAACTCCCGGGATCACCGCCACCTTCACCGCATCGCCACGAACCTTCTGGGATAGCTCCGACAAGTCGGAGAGCTTCATCGACACGAGGAAGGACGGGCGGAGCAAAGGCAACTTCGCCGGAGCCCCGCCATCTCCTCCGCAGGCGGCGGAGGACCACTGGAGGAGAAGTACAGCTATCGTTGGATCTAAAGGGATCGAACGGTCCTCAGCGTGCCACGTCGCCTCTCAGCTGAGCTTCACAGGAGTCGTTGGATCCCTTTAGATCCAACAGCGCCTAGTGCACCACGCGTACCCCCTCCGCAGCGGCGGACCGTCAGCCACGTCGCCATCTCCACCGAAGCCAGTAGCCGTTGGATCAACCTAGATCTAACGGCCTGAGGTCACGCCACGCGTCTTCACCGCCATCCATTGGATCGAGCTCGATCCAAGGGTCCACAACGTGCCACGCAGCTTCGGTCCGAGCCTCTTCTCCGAGCCTAGGCTCGGATCGCCCAAGCCTTACTCCAGACCTCCAGAAGCGCCCGAGCCGGGCCCCGAGCCTCTGCAGCTATCCGAACCTAGGCCGCCCACGTGAGGAGCACGTGCGACCTGGGAAATTTACACAGAGGCCCCTGGAACGTTCAAATATTTCAAAAAGGTCCCTGTGAAGCAAACCTCACGTGAGGAGCACGTGCCTTGTGGAGAATTTGCACTCGAGTCCCCAGCATAATAGGTAATTGCATTTAAGTCCCTGTCAGCATATTTACTTTATGTATTTTTATTTTCCTGTATTGCATTTACACCCCTGAGTTTGCATGCATCCCTAGGTTGCATTTTACATCATTTTTCAATTCTAAAAGTTGCATTTTGTTGAGAAACTTGTCCTCTGTCTATTGGGCCACGTGTCATATTTTTGTAATTTCAGTAGATTTCTAAAAGAATTAATTGGTTGATTTATGGAATATTTTTCCCAGTGCCACCTTTTGATTTATATTTAATTATCTGTGATTCCAAAAATCCTCAAAAATTCACAGTAGCTTTAGGACAGTACACTTAACATGCCATAAAAATTTCATATCATTTGCACACATATCGAGGCCTAAATAAATTATTGAGTGATTTTCTCATTTTAATTTTAATAAATTCATTTTACATTGAAATTAAGATCTGTCAATTTTCCTGGATTCCTTATCATTAGTGATATCTAGGATAATTTTATCTCTTGAAAAAGTTGTGATTTGTTATTTATTAAAAATTAAATAGTGAAAATCACCCTGTCTGCATATTTAATTGACAGTAAATTCATTTAATGTCTGAAAATTCCAATAAAATTAGGATAGATCATTTTCATCATAATTAATCATCTTGCCAATTTTTAGAATTTTTGGACTCCATTTGGCATCTTAATTGAATTAAACTTTAGATTGACCTGCTGGTTGCATGTGTCTGCACAGAAAATAGAAAAAGACAAAAAAATTTAATTCCCTGAAAATCCAACACTTGATATTTGCTTAAAATTCACCTAAGGAGACAGATGCCTCCCTGAGTTCGACCTTGGACTTCCACCAAGTAAAAAAATCTGCCGCTTGAAATTAACTTGACATTAATTAATAGTGGTTTTTGATTAGCCTCTCGTATCTGACTCAAACGAACGAAATTAAATTAATTTGGACATTAAATTGACCGAATTAACATAGGGTGCGGGGCGGTCATCAATTATGATCTCTTATTAAGTATTAAAACTATATATTATTTTTAATATATACTTTACATGGAAATTTCCGAGTTATTTATTTCCTAAAGGATGCATATAAACCCGCATATTTTTAAATGACAAAGCCTTCATGATAATTTAAAAATGTGATTATATTCTGGATATATAAGTATAATTGAATATTCTCTTGAATGCTAAAAGTGAGTTAACTTCAGATAAAAAATAACTAGGAGTATGATAGATGTGTAAATATAAGTTTTTATTAAATCTAAATGATCTTCAAAGAAATATATTATTTTATTGTACTTTGTATATTTCTCAGTGCAACGCACGGGTTTATACACTAGTATGCATGAAAATGGATCCATTTAAACAATAAGCATACATTACATGGATGCGCCTATTTGGAATTTTCATCACAATTCGTCACTTCAATTGCGATTTCGGTTTAGGTGCACTTTTCTAGCATGATCCGTGAAATGAGAAAATGAGAAAATGTCAGATCTGTGATGATATCAGCATGACATCACCATTCCTATTGGCTCAAAAAAAAACCAGATTGTGCTTAATTTACTGGTCCGACCGGTCGAACCAATTTTCTGAACCGATAAAATCGGATACATATATGTAAATATGTATTTATATATCAATGAAATAATCGTTTAAAATGTCAAATCTTTCGATAGAATAACATGATTGTCTATTTCGAGTAAAACTCTAAAAAATATAGTCACATTTTCTAGCATTATATATAAATATAATATTGTAATAATTTGTTTATAATTGCTTCTAGACAATTACTCTAAGAAAGTAGTGGCACAAGTTATATTCCGAAAAAGACAGGGACATAACTGAAATTGCAGAAGTTAAGAAGGGTACAAGTGATAAAATCCTATTATTTCATTATTTAAACCTTTATTTTTTGAAAATATACTAAACCATCAAAATTGGGTCAATCCAGGTCAACCCGGTCCAACCACCTAAGTCGATCCGACCACCAGTCAGCCCGATTTTTTTTCTGTTTTTTTTAAATTAATTACATATAATCGACCGAACCGACCGATCAGGGCTGGTTCTTGATCCAACCGGTCGGTCCGATCCGATTTTTTAAACCCTGGTGATGAATCCACGATTCATCGCCTTTATTCTTTTATTTTAGCCTCTTTTCCTTAGTCAAATATATGTAAATACACATTAGTTTCATAAAATTACCATTTTACATGCATTTGTTAATTATGTATTTTTAACACTTTTTGTACATAAATAAAAGAATAAAGAAGAAAAGAAAAAGAAAAGGATGGATTTATGCACTAAATACAGACTGACCCAAATCCCAAGAGAAGATCAAGACTTGACCTGATCGACCAAGAATAAAGTAGGGGGAGATAGGGTCTTCTGTTAGAAAAATCAAAAATATTTTGTAAATATTTTTCATGTATATTTGTACAAAACTTACATTATTTTATTTGTACATAATTTGACCTCAAACTTAATTACTTTTGTAAATAAAATTTGTAAATAAAATTGTGATGTAAATAATAAAAATATTTGTAAAATAAAATATTATACATATTGCAAATAACTACACCCAGAAAAAGTCGCAAAGTGATAATTGAAACATCAATTCTGGCTCCATACGATCTCAAATTGAACCAAACTCACTTCCATCATGCTCTAAATTAAATTATCTTTCAAATGGCTGTGGTTTCATTATTTCTGGAGTTACGGTTAAAAAGTCGATTTTCTGGGGTGTTTTGTGCAGTTTTCCCATATATTTGATGTACATTTTTATTTATATTTATACATAATATATATATTTGTAAATATTGTTTTCAATAAAAATAAAAATTAAAAAAAAAAAAAATTAAAAAATCTTTTATAAAAATTATTTCCTTATTTGAACTTATGTACATTATATTATATGTATATAATATATGTAACTAACTAACTTCCTTTTATAAAAACCACCAAAAAAGTTAATTATCTAACATTAATTAATTAATTTAATTTAATTCCGAATTTTGTATTTAACTATTTGATTTTATTTAATTTATTTGATTTTATAACATACCATGTATATTAGTTTGATTTCATGCCTTTAATGGCCACCATTAAGGTGGCTAATTAATTTCCAATTAATTAATTAATTAATTAATTCTGAATTTTGTAATTAGTTATTTAATTAATTTATTAATTTAATTATTTTATTAATTCACCCAATAAAACTTTCCACATTTGTCCATACCTTCCTTTTTCATTTTTTCTCTCTTTTTAATGGGCTCCTCCTCCCTCATTAACACTTGATCGATCTTTGGCGGAGAGGAGCCCGATTTCTGAGAAGTTTCTTATTGAAGAGGGTCCTAGCCTCCGATCCGGTCGGTGATAGCGATTCGAGCTTCGTCGAGGCCATCATAGCGTGTCCGAACCCCAAGGTGAGATCCAAATTTACTTTTTGTCGTTTCTTATAGGTTAATCGAAGGCTTAGATTTTTACTTAGAAATAGTTAATCTTAGAATTTAGATCACAAAAATTCCATCATATTTTCCGCCCGACTCCGATCTTTCATCTCACATCTCGATCCTCGCATTTCTTTATCTACCTCACGCAACCTTCCACCTCCGATCACGCACGGTAACCGGAGCCCCTGGATCTATCTTTCACTACGTCGAGATCCACCCATTCACATATCTATTTTTGTGTATAAATAAAAAAATAAAGAAATTAATTTTCCTGTTTATCACAAAAGTATTTTTGCAGGAAGAATTAAAAAAACCTTTCTTCTCTAATCTCTGTTTTTGCAAGAAAACTAATAATAAAAAATGTTTTGTGTCTCTAATATTTGTTTTCCAGGAATAAATAAAAAGAATAAATAAATAGTTTTTATCTTTCCTCTCTAACATCTATTCTGCAGGTGAAATAAAAATATATAAAAAAATTTATCTTTTCACCTCTGTGTACATCTGCTGTTTAAAAAAACAAAAAATACAATTTTTTGTTGCTTCTAACCTTTCCTGCAGGTTTAAAACAAAAAAATATAAAACAATAAAATATCTCTTTTTTTATTTATTCTGCTATTTACATAAACAGAAAATATAAAAAATATAAAAAATATAAAAAAAAACAAAAAAAAATCGCAGGTCGTCGTCGCCCCTGCGCCAGTCCGCCGTCCCCAGGCGCAACCGCCTGCGCCGCCGTGCCTCCCGCTCTGCCCCAAGGCGCGGCTGCGCCGCCCCGAAGCCGTCACCCCTCCACCAAGATCTGCAGCCCCTCCGCGATGGGCGGCAGCCGCGACCTCCTTCCCAGCGGCGCCGGCCCCACTTCTTCCCTCCAGCAACCGCGCGCGGGCCCCCTCCAGGCGCGGTGCAGCGCCGTCCACTCCACCCACAGATCGCGGCGAGCCCCTGCCGACCTCCGCCCCTGCGCCTCCTCCCCAGCGGTGCCGTCCCGGCGATCTCCACCACGGCAGGCACCGCCGTAGCAGCGGCCCACGCTGCCATTACCTACCCGCCGACCTCCATTCCAGGCGTGCGCCCCGCACGTGGCACGCCACCACTTCCAGTAGCCGACACTCGTGGTGGCCCAGCGCCAACTGCGCCTGCCCTCCGCGTTCCCTCCAACGCCGCGGCGCCGTCGCGCGGCCTGCAGCACCCCCCGCCGACCTCCGTCCTCTGCGTCCCCATCCTTTAGCTGCGGTGGCTGCCTCCCTTTTCTCTTGTGGGTATTGAAGATACGAAGGAGGCACTGAAACCATAAGAGGTGGATTTGTGAAATAAAAAGAAAAAGAAAAATTGCATTGAAGTCCTTGGAGGTTCCCAAAATATCAAAGAAGTCCCAGTCTAGAACTGCACATGCAGGACATACTCTCCACTGGGTAAATTGCGAGTTTCACCTGCAGAATATTTATTGTTATATTTTAAGAAAGAACTTTTTCAAAATTGCAGTTTGGTCCCTACATTTTCAGAACGATAATTTGCATGTTTTTCTGACTGAAATAAATATTTTTATCATTGCAAAAATTCTAAAAAAAATCATATATGCTCCTGCTATAGTGCTTGACATTGTATAAAGTTTTCATCAAATTTTATTGTCATTTGATATATTTAAAAAATCAAAAACAGTGTCTTCTTCCTTGTCAGAATTTTGAAAATTCATAAAAATTATAAAAGTTGCAAAAAATTCTAAAAAAAATTACTATAGGTGCATTTTTGTGTCTTTTAGATTCCATCCAACTTTTGTACATTAACTCTTTATAAAACTCCAAAAAATTGCGAAAAATGAAAATTCTTAAAAAAAATGTAAAAAATTGTAGAAAAATCCAAAAATAGTGATTTTGGTCTCTATTTGTAGATATTGTCTTGTAGTTTTTATTAAAAATAATCTTCAGGAGTTTTGAGCTTTTAAAGAATTTTTAAATTGAAAAATACTCCTAGCTGTGAATAGTCTTTTTATCTTCCACTGTTTTATTTTTTTAAAATTTCAAAAATATCAGAAAATTGCGAAAAAATTACCAAAAATATTTTAAAATATATAAAACACAAAAACATTTTCTGTGGACTTTTCTGTATATTTTTGGTTATTTTGAAAAATACAAAAAAGTGTGTGTGTGTGTGTGTGTTTTATTCTTTTTATTCCTTTGTGCTTATTCGAAAAATTAAAAAAATAAAAAATTCAAAAACCACTAAAAAAATTAGCTTTCGAAATCTGACTACCGAGTTTTTCAAACGTGCTCCTTGTGTTCGACCCTGGTCGCTATACCAGGTAAAAAGAATAGCGAAAGCCGCTTACATTGTTTTGACCGACTTATCTCCTTTTTTTAAGTGGTTTAAAATTTATTTTTCTCGTTGACCGAATCCCGCAGTTGAGAACGACGACACATTTTTGCATATTATTTATCCTATCTCGACAGCGTCAGATTTTGCATCATCAGAATGGCACCGTTGCCGGGGAGCACGGCTTTGTAGTCATTTTTCATTTTTGTGATATTTGTCTCTCTATATAATAATTGTTTTCTGACATTCTCTCTTGGATTTTTGTGCGAGGTACTGCTTGGACTACTTGGAGTTTCTTTTTAGAGGACCCGCGCAGGAGGAAGGGCAGAGACGAGAAGAAGTTTTTATTTTTATTAGAGAGAGAACAATTATTCTTGTAATAATTTAGGATTTTGAACTGTGGACACTTAGACTTTTGAGACTCTCGAGGTCTGTTTCGCCGAGCACCTGTGTGCTCGGGGGACCCCTCGGTTTTACGCGGTTTTCTTCACGGTTTTTCTTTATTTTCTGCCTATTCTATTTCTCACGGTTTTGAGCCCCTAGCCTTAGGAGTTTTGCTTGACTGTGACGTAATAAGTAGGGTCCCCACACCTTAATAATTCTGCCTGTACCTATAGATCGGTAATTGGACCAAGAATAAAAAGCTAATAAAATAGTTGATCCACTGCCTTCGAGCCTACGCGCCACAACCCACCCTGCCAGCGCTGCTCCTGAACTCAATTTGTCGAGAGGAGGAGGGGTGAGCCTAGACCGGACCTTTGGATCGGAGGCTAGTGGTCGACTAGACGTTCTTTCGAGTAGAACTGCTGCTTAGGACTCGGAATTCCGCTTGCATCATTTAGGTAGTTTTATTTCAGTCTTTAAATTCTACGCGGATCACATTGCATATAGAGTGCTGGAGTAAGCTACGTAATTTTCTATCTCTGCATGCATCATTGTTTTTGACCGTGCATTGGCTTTCTCGATCCCTCCCCCTGTTTTTGGACTCAAATTAATCAAAGAGGAAATCGGAAAGCTCGTTAGGCGTTTATTTTTGAAAAAATCCAAAAAAAATAGAAAAATCGAAAATTTAAAAATTGGGACTGCTAATTGAACTTGACCATTAAAATTAAACGTAATTGACCACTCCATTGTATTGGGAGAGCAATCCCCTCATTGTCTGTGCTTTTAATTGCTCGCGTACACACTAAGGAGTAGTGCCCAAATCCTATTGAAGCCTCCTAAGTGTTTGTACAACTTTGTCTTCTCACTAAACTCTAAAATTGAAAAGATAAAAGACCAAAACTCACGGTCTTCACATTGTGTTGAGTTGGTGAATTGGGGGTTTGCTTTGTGTTTTGTATGTCTTTGGTGTGAGTCGGTTACAATCATCTTCTTGAATCATTAGCAGTCACCTTTCCTCACTCCATTCTATCTTTCTCTCTCTCCCACCATCTCTCACCCTCTCTCCTCTTTCCCACATTCTTTCTATCTCTCTTTCTACTCTCCCACCCTCCCGCCCTTCATTTCTCTCTCTTCATGATGGGTCACTTTCCATTCCAGCCGAATTTTGCGGCTTCTACATTCCATGCCCATCATGCCCGCCCACTTCCTTGGGAGGTCGGAACTCCATCCGATTTCCCATCTTCTCCCTACCCATCCTCCCATTCGAGACATGCTGTGATTAATGCCCGCGGAGACCAGATTGACCATACACGAGACCCGGGCATTCACATTATTGAGATGAGAGTGCATCCCATAGGCGATCAAATGGGGCAGTGGCATGTTTTAGATGACTTTAATCCTAAGATGATGGATGAGTACAACGATCAAGAAGCAAACTCTGCTTCTACACTGAGCCCCTTAATTTTGGATTTAGAGTTAATTAATATACTACCCAAGTTTTTAGGGGAAGTGCACGAGGAACCTTACTTGCATATCGAAGAGTTTGAGGATATTTGTGGATCACAATCATATTCCAATATCACTTCTGAGAAAATGATGCTGATTACCTTCCTATTTACACTTCAGAGTAGAGCCAAGAGTTGGAACAGACGATTGGGAAGGAAGATTACTACGTGGGGAGATTTACGATCATTATTTTTGCAGAAATTTTACCCCCAGCGTAGAGCAGAGATGATGTGGTCTTGTATTCGTGATTTTTCAGTTAACCCCCAGAAGCCATTAATAGATTCATGGTTGAGGTTACGAGAACTTGTGAGGTGATTTCCGAATCATGGATTTTCTATGACTGACCTTATCCATATCGCCATGAGGGGGAGGACCGCAGAGCAGATTGCATATGTCATTACCTCGTATGGTGGTTCACACCACAGTCTTGACCTGGATTTAATTGAGACCATCTTGGATTCACTTTTAGACACTTCATATACACGAGATGATTTATTCGGGACAACATATGAGGGAGAGATGACAGCAGTTGAGTGTGTGACACACCATGCCGATCTTGATAGCACACACAAATTAGAAGATATGGAAGCTACTACTTCTCATTTGATGGATGTGTTGCCTATTGCTGTGAGTTCCCAGAGCCAAACATTGGTTGAGGACCAATTGGATTTACAATCAAATTTTGAGCCAGTCCCGCTCTTTCACGTAGAAGATTCTTTGATTCTAGATCTGCTAGGATCCCAAGAGATAGAGGAGGAACCCACATCTCAGCCATCCTTTGAATCTTTCCAGTATCCATATGTCATTGATTCAGTGTCTTATCTTCAGGAGATCTTCTCAGACTCAGAATACATTCTGATCCATCTCAACGTAGAGAGCTTGATGAGGGACCGATTTTGGATTTTACAGACCTTTATAGTCCCGTATTTGAGCCTTTTGTCCTCCCATTTGATGAGGTCAATATACTTTTGGAGGACCTGATTTTCGACAGCATTGATCCCAAGTTCCCTGATGATTCGGCATTACTCCCCGAGGGTTATCTGCGGGAGGATGCCATGGACCATACGTACTCGGTTTCACTTTCTGGGAGTGCATTCGATCTGATGGATCACGAGACCGAGTCTTCTGGTATTTGTGATAATGAGTTTGATGTTTCTCTCCTTGACGACCCTCACGAGGATGAGCCGATCTTTGAGGTATTCGATGATTTCGCTGATTTGTCTACATTATATGCATCGGATATCAACCTTTCTAGTGAGTCTCCTGATCTTGATCTTCCATATCTATTCGAGACTGCGATTAACGTGGATGATTCACTGACAGATCCTTCCTTCTCCACGGTCGACTTCTTCGGCTCTGCCCTTTCACTCCATATAGACCTTGAGCCGATGATTTCTTTTGTGCTACCGGAGCCTGACTTCATCTGTCCATATCTTTACCCGGTAGCAGACACCCGCCTGATTGATTATCTGGGTGTTATATTTTACACAGTTGAGTTCGTTGTTGTTCTCCCACCGAGACTGCAATGACAGTACGGTATTCGCATGACAGATGCCATCCTGAACCTTGACACGGTGTTATCCTAACATTTGCGCCCAACTAGGGGTGTAAACTCTAGCGCTTGTTGAGAGGCACCTCAACATTGATCGACTCACATCTGTATAGACCATCTGTCCATATCTTACATTCTTTCTGTCTAACACCCCATTTTTATCTTATGATTATGCTATACTTAGGGTGCACTTTATCCTAAGTATAGCGGGGATGTCAGACTTGTGATTATTCTTTTGATTCTTTTTACCTCTGTTTTGCTGCCTATACTTAGGGATATTTTACCCTAAGTATAGGGGAGGTAGACTATGTATATTCATCTCCTCGGTTTTCTCCTTTGTGTACAGTCTGCTATACTTAGGATTACTTGATCCTAAGTATAGGGGGATCACCGACTTCTATTGATTATATTCTTTTATTCGTTGTTGTAGTATACTATTCTTTTCACTTTTCTATACGCAGCACGAGTTATGTCTTTCTTTTCAGCTCTTTGATCACTATGAGGACATAGTTCGAGCTAAGTATAGGGGGTGTCGTATATATTGTATATATACTTTAGCCATAACTCGTACTTTCATATTTTTTTATATATGGCTAAAATAATATGTAAATACTCAAAAAAATTCTTAAAAAACTTATAAAAAATGAATAAAAAACCAACTCTGTATATACTTGTATAATTTACTCAAGTTGTAAATCCTTTCATCTTATTCTTGTAAAATAATCAACTCACTCTTGTGTAAATATGTATCTTTTCCCTTACTAAAAAAAATTCTTGTATATATTTGTATATATTACTAACTTTTTGCATTAAAAAAACTTTTTGCATGTGCATCATCTTTCAAAAATCCATAAAAATTTCAAAATTTTGAAAATTGTTTCACAAAAAGATTTTGTTTTCTTTTCCTTGCATGTACATACTTTCTTGCATTTGCATGAGCATTTTTCAGGATGATTTTGACATTTAGACTAAGTCTGGAATAAATTTGAAGAATGGACCTTAGCTGGACCTTAATGCACTTAATTTCAGAGGAACCTTATAAGATTTGGAGTTAAGACTTTTCAGGTCCTAGTGACTTAATTCTTTGAGTCCATAAGACTATGTTCACATGTCATCTTGATGAGTCTAAGTAGAACATTTAACAACACACACATGATTCTTTCAGACCGTGGCTTACCTTGGACACTGCACTTTACACGTAGCTCTTCATGGATGAGGTAGTGAGGGGGCAGAATCTTTTGGCTTGGGGTAGCATACGAGGGTAGTACATCTAGGCGGAACCTCTCGTCCTCTTCTAGGGAGGGAAGTGCATCTCAACCTAGTTTGGTGATGTTGAGGTCTAAAGACAGGAGTTGTGGGGTTGCAATAATGCTTCAAAAGAGGGATAGTCTACTGGCTCAAGAGGAAAAACTCCTTATGTACATGTTGCATCTTGTATATATTTCAAAAAAAAAGAAAAAAATACAAAATCTCCAAAAGTTGACAGGCCTGAAAGAAAAATAAAATGCCTGCCGGAGTGTATATACAAGTGAAAAAAAAGAATAAGAGCTTCAGAGTCATATATTTGTGAGCTTGCAGCGGGTGACATGGCTACACTGGTCATGCATCCAAGGATAGGTAACTACACTGGTTATCGTCCATTCTCTTCTCCATCCCCTCTTCTTGAGCTGGTTGTACTTGAACTTAGAAGGGAATATCCTCGCTCCTCGAGGAAAGAGTTGCCAGACCGGGTTATTTGAGTTACCTTGTTGAGAGAGGTTGTCTCTTTGTTACTTCTGAGATGAGGAGCTATATTTCACTTACACCGTACAAGTAAGAATTCATAGTCATAAGAATTTGTGTTTGTAGACTTGTTCTGATTTGACTGTTGAGGAGACCTGAATAGGAGTCTTATGGAACTTAGAGGCTATTAGGTTTTAAATCCATTTCCCATTAAGGTTCCGACACACCAATAATCCAAAGGTCCGACAGAGCTCCAGACAACATTTTTATGAAGATAAGTTTGATAGTCAACATCGTTCTAACTTCTTTCCTTTTTCTTTTCTTTATTTTCATTTTCACTTATTTTCCAAATAAGTGTTCGCTAAGGGACTAGCAAAGGTAAAGTATAGGGGAATGATGAATCCACGATTCATCGCCTTTATTCTTTTATTTTAGCCTCTTTTCCTTAGTCAAATACATGTAAATACCCATTATTTTCATAAAATTACCATTTTGCATGCATTTGTTAATTATGTATTTTTAACACTTTTTGTACATAAATAAAAGAATAAAGAAGAAAAGAAAAAGAAAAGGATGGATTTATGCAATAAATACAGACTGACCCAAATCCCAAGAGAAGGTCAAGACTTGACCTGATCGACCAGGAATAAAGTAGGGGGAGATAGGGTCTTTTGTTAGAAAAATCAAAAATATTTTGTAAATATTTTTCATGTATATTTGTACAAAACTTACATTATTTTATTTGTATATAATTTGACCTCAAACTAATTACTTTTGTAAATAAAAGTTGTAAATAAAATTATGTTTAAATAATAAAAATATTTGTAAAATAAAATATTATACATATTGCAAATAACTACACCCAGAAAAAGCCGCAAAGTGATAATTGAAACATCAATTCTGGCTCCATACGAGCTCAAATTGAACCAAACTTACTTCCATCATGCTATAAATTAAATTATCTTTCAAATGGATGTGGTTTCATTATTTTTGGAGTTATGGTTAAAAAGTCAGTTTTGTGGGGTGTTTTGTGCAGTTTTCCCATATATTTGATGTACATTTTTATTTATATTTATACATAATGTATATATTTGTAAATATTGTTTTCAATAAAAATAAAAATTAAAAAAATTAAAATTAAAAAAATCTTTTATAAAAATTATTTCCTTATTTGAACTTATGTACATTATATTATATGTATATAATATTTGTAACTAACTAACTTTCTTTTATAAAAACCACCAAAAAAGTTAATTATCTAACATTAATTAATTAATTTAATTTAATTCCGAATTTTGTATTTAATTATTTGATTTTATTTAATTTATTTGATTTTATAACATACCATGTATATTAGATTTGATTTCATGCCTTTAATGGCCACCTTTAAGGTGGCTAATTAATTTCCAATTAATTAATTAATTAATTTAATTTATTTATTCCGAATTTCGTAATTAATTATTTAATTAATTTATTAATTTAATTATTTTATTAATTCACCCAATAAAACCTTTCCACATTTGTCCATACATTCTTTTTCATTTTTTCTCTCTTTTTAATGGGCTCCTCCTCCCTCATTCACACTTGATCGATCTTTGGCGGAGAGGAGCCCGATTTCCGAGAAGTTTCTTGTTGAAGAGGGTCCTAGCCTCCGATCTGGTCGGTGACAACGATTTGAGCTTCGTCGAGGCCATCATGGTGTGTCCGAACCCCAAGGTGAGATCCACTTTTACTTTTTGTCGTTTCTCCTAGGTTAATCGTAGGCTTAGATTTTTGCTTAGGAATAGTTAATCTTTAGAATTTAGATCACAAAAATTCCATCATATTTTCTGCCCGACTCCGATCTTTCATCTCACATCTCGATCCTCGCATTTCTTTATCTACCTCACGCAACCTTCCACCTCCGATCACGCACGGTGACCGGAGCCCCTGGATCTATCTCTCACTACGTCGAGATCTGCCCATTCACATAACCATTTTTGTATATAAATGAAAAAATAAAGAAATTAATTTTCCATGTTTATCACAAAAGTATTTTTACAGGAAGAATTAAAAAAAACCTTTCTTCTCTTATCTCTGTTTTTGCAAGAAAACTAATAATAAAAAATGTTGTGTCTCTAATATTTGTTTTCCAGGAATAAATAAAAAGAATAAATAAATAGTTTTTATCTTTCCTCTCTAACATCTATTTTGCAGGTGAAATAAAAAATATATAAAAAAATTTATCTTTTCACCTCTGTGTACATCTGCTGTTTAAAAAAAACAAACAAAAACTATACAATTTTTTGTTGCTTCCAACATTTCCTGCAGGTTTTAAAACAAAAAAATATAAAACAATAAAAGATCTCTTTTTTTATTTATTCTGTTATTTACATAAACAGAAAATATAAAAAAATAAAAAAACAAAAAAAAATCGCAGGTCGTCATCGCCCCTGCGCCAGCCCGCCGTCCCCAGGAGCAACCGCCTGCGCCGCCGTGCCTCCCGCTCTGCCCCAAGACGCGGCTGCGCCGCCCCAAAGCCATCACCCCTCCACCAAGATCTGCATCCCCTCCGTGCTGGGCGGCAGCCGCGGCCTCCTTCCCAGCGGCGCCGGCCCCGCTTCTTCCTTCCAGCAACCGCGCGCGGGCCCCCACCAGGCACGGTGATGCGCCATCACTCCGCCCCCAGATTGCGGTGGGCCCCCGTCGACCTCCTCCCCAGCGGCGCCGTCCCGGCGATCTCCTCCACGACAGGCACTGTCGTAGCAGCGGCCCACACCGCCATTACCTGTCCGTCGACCTCCAGTCCAGGCGTGCGCCTCGTGCGCGGCGCGCCACCACTTCCAGTAGCCGACACTCGCGGTGGCCCAGCGCCAACCGCGCCTGCCCTCCACGTTCCCTCCAACGTCGCGGCGCCGTCGCGCGGCCTGCAGCACCCCCCGCCGACCTCCATCCTCCGCGCCCCCATCCTTTAGCGGCGGCGGCTGCCTCCCTTTTCTCTTGTGGGTGTTGAAGATACGAAGGAGGCACTGAAACCCTAAGAGGTGGATTTGTGAAATAAAAAGAAAAAGAAAATTGCACTGAAGTCCTTGGAGGTTCCCAAAATATCAAAGAAGTCCCTAGTCTAGAACTGCACATGCAGGACATGCTCCCCACTGGGTAAATTGCGAGTTTCACCTGCAGAATATTTATTGTTATATTTTAAGAAAGAACTTTTGCAAAATTGCAGTTTGGTCCCTACATTTTCAGAACGATAATTTACATGTTCTTCTGACTGAAATAAATATTTTTATCATTGCAAAAATTCTGAAAAAATCACATATGCTCCTGCTATAGTGCTTGCCATTGTTTAAAGTTTTCATCAAATTTTATTGTCATTTGATATATTTAAAAAATCAAAAACAGTGTCTTTTTCCTCGTCAGAATTTTGAAAATTCATAAAAATTAGAAAATTTGCACAAAAATTCTAAAAAAATTACTGTAGGTGCATTTTTGTGTCTTTTAGATTATGTCCAATTTTTGTAAATTAACTCTTTCTAAAACTCCAAAAAATTGCGAAAAATGAAAATTTAAAAAAAAATGTAGAAAATTGTAGAAAAATCCAAAAGTAGTGATTTTGGTCTCAATTTGTAGATATTATCTTGTAGTTTTTATTAAAAATAATCTTCAAGAGTTTTGAGCTTTTAAAGAATTTTTAAATTGAAAAATACTCCTGGTTGTGAATAGTCTCTTTATCTTCCACTGTTTTATTTTTATAAAATTCCACGAAATCAGAAAATTACGAAAAAATTACCAAAAATATTTTAAAATATATAAAACACAAAAACATTTTTTGTGGACTTTTCTGTATATTTTTGGTTATTTTGAAAAATACAAAAAAAAGTGTGTGTGTGTGTGTGTGTGTGTTTTATTGTTTTTATTCCTTTGTGCTTATTCGAAAAATTAAAAAAAATAAAAAAAATTCAAAAACCACTAAAAAAATTAGCTTTCGAAATCTGACTACTTAGTTTTTCAAACGTGCTCCTTGTGTTCGACCCTGGTCGCTATACAGGTAAAAAGAATAGCGAAAAACCGCTTACATTTGCTTTCGTTGATTTATTTATTTCGAGTGGTTTCATTTATTTTCTCGTTGACCGAATCCCGTGGTTGAGAACGACGACAACTTTTTGATATTATTTTCCCTCTCTCGATCGCGTACGGATTTCGTGTCATCACCTGGTCATAACTAATATTACAAAAGGACATAGCTGTAAATTCCGTAAGAAGTGAAGGGCACGAATGATATTTAAAAAAGAGGGGCATAATTGATAATAAAAAAAGAAAAAAGGGTACAAATGATAAAAAAAACCCTAAATGTTTATCTTAACGGTTATAATTGTAATCGCACACCGAGCATGATTGTCCATGTGAGGGGATGTGATCAACAGGGCATGCATTAGTCATAAGAGAAATACATGGTAGAAGGACTCATCAAGTATAATCAAGGAATGCAAGGTTTATCCACGTCCTTTCCAAGAATGGGGAGTATGTCATTAGGGAATGATGATACTCCCAACTTCTATAACTATGGGTGGCAGTCCTTATAATAAGGCGTACCCCATAAGGGGAGTTGTAAAGATGAGATGGTTACTACTAATGCAACTCCTACTCAGTTACACGTGTTTAGTATACAAAAGTGTACAGATTAAGTGATGAACCACGTAATCAGCTATGATGAAGTCGACTCGTTGTAATACGACCGGCTACAGGTTTATCAGAGATCGAGCTAGAAGATAATCAGTACAGTGTCGAACAGAGGGACACGGGTGATTAGAGTATATAATCAGAACCTAAAATGAGCAATAGGCTACTCTAAGAGGCTATCTAAGCCAAGCTATGCACAATTCAATACAAAAATACATGATTTTTATGAGTTTTTCAATGCAGTTTATATAATGCTGCAAAATGATCACAAATGCAAGTACAACAGGACAAATAAATATGCAATTCTTACGATTAAGCTCCTGATTTAATGAGTGATTTAGTTTAATCAATCAAACATCCAATTATGCAAGTGGTTCCTTATTCACCAAGGCAAGTAGTCTAGTGTTAAAGTAATGTATCCCTTAATCGGGTTCTTGATCACTTAACTCATTTAGCTCTCTAAGCCACGTAAATTTAGGAATGAATGGCCAAAATTAATAATGCAAAGTTTCTGGTTGAGCAAGAATTAATGGAGATAAATTAGGGGCTCAATGAGACATTGAAGGACTTACAAGTGAATTAAGGCTCATTTAATCAAAGTCTAAGGCACCCATATCTCTCTAATTTTAATTCACCTTTGACATACATATCAGGGATATAAGTTCACCATAACAAAGAGCATGAAAAGTTCCTTAAAAAGACATTAATTTTGTTAAATTAGGATAAATGATGCAAAAGATATTTAACATCAAAGTCAATGGCCTAATCGCAATAAAATAAATAAAACATGACAAATATGTCCGCAAAATGGATTGAAATGCAAAATAAAAAAGTCGCTAGGGGATTGCGTGCAAAAACACCATGCGCTGGGAAAATACGCAATTGATAAAGAGATTTTTACCCGGCGGACTCTATAATCATTGTCAATTACCTTCACGACCTTTGAAACATCATAATTCCTCCCTCGACCATGTAAAATTGCTACGTTTTACCCCACGAACCTTACCGTTAAATTGACACATGTAGATTTAGCTTCATTGGGTTAAAAACGAGTTAATCTAACCAATCCGCGATCAGACGGCTAGAATTAATCAAGAGAAGAAAAAAATCCCCCGTTGCACCTGAGGGGGGGGGTCTCTTCCAGCAGGAGCGGGCTGCCGGGGGAGGGGGGATTGCGGGAGCTGTGGGGGGAGGGGGGACATTGACTTCCACCGGCGGGGTTGCGGAGCGAGCTACCGGGGGTGGCTGGGGGGCTTCCAGCGGCATTGCGGGAGCGGGCTGCAGGGGGCGTTGGCTTCCAGCGGGGAGCGGGAACGGGCTGCGGGGGGCGTTGCGGGAGCGGGCTATGGGCTGTGGGAGCGGGGTTGCGGGAGAGGGCTGCGGGAGGGGCTTCCAACGCGAGCGGGTTGCAGGAGGCATTGGCTTCCAACGGCGGGGTTGCGGGAGCGGGCAGAGGTGGGTGCAGGGGGTCGACCGACAGGGGTGCGGGGGCTCCGAGCAGGGGTACGGCAGGGTTGTGGTGGGCTCCGAGCCGGAGGAGCAGGGGAGGCGGGGCTTCGAGCGGTAGGGTTATGGGGGGGCTTGGCTCCGAGCAGTGGGGGGGCTTCGAGTGCCGGAGGAGCGGGGAGAGTGACAATTAATGTAAATTCGATAAATAAAATAGGCATAACATCAAAGATGTAACGGAATCCGGTTACTTTTAACGGTTAAATAGATGGGGGTTAACCACAGGGTTTATATGGTAAGGGTTAACAAGTTTACGGGCTCGAGGGAGGAATATCGATGTTTCGAAGGTCGTAGAGGTCATTAGCAAAGATTATAGGGTCTGTCGGATAAAAATCCCATTGATAAATGTCGCAGCAGCTTATCTTGCAATATCTCCAGGTGGCATGGCTGGGCACGTGATGGACTGGAGTGGAAATCAATAGAAGTTTTGAGAAGATCCTGCAAAATGTCCCCAACATGTGGGCTAAGGCATGTGATGGCTAGGCTCGGGCAGAGGCACTGGCTCGAGACTAGTGGTGCTTCCTCGTGCTTCAGAGCTGGGTCAGCACGCCCGAGGCTATTGGGTTGAAGAGGTGGCTCAGAGGAGAACTCCCGACCATCAGATCAGGTCAAAGAGACCCCATCTAACGGTGCTCATGCGTTAGTTGCTCTTCCCTTTCCTCCGAGTGTGGCGAGGCTCGGGCGGAGCTCTAGTGACCGGGAGTTGGTGCTACAGCCATCTTGTGTGTGTTTGGAGGTCGGAGAAGCTCCCTCAGCCCCTCGTGAAGATGCTGGAGACAAGCTTGAGGGCCAGGGGTTTATGATGTTCGCTGGCGGTGATGTGAGATCGGAGGTGAAACTCGATGCCGGCTGGATGGTTGTTGGCAATTCTGATCAATGGCCCCTTCAAGCTCCTCTAGGTGTTAACTCCATACAAAAGCAAGAGACGAATCTTCTGAGAGGGAAATTGGCGAAATGGGTGCTCTACGGAGGCGGAGGATCAGAGCTCTAAGTGGGTTCAAAGACTTTGTAAGGTCTAGAAGGGATCGAGGTGGAGAAGGTGATGGAGAAAGGGGAGGAGATGCGGGTGATGCGCGAAGATGTCATATGAAAGGCGAAGGTCGTCAAGTAATTAAGTGTCGGTGGGGGTGAATGATTGTGCTGCGGTATACGAGAGATGAAGGAGAACATAGAACCAAAGATTAAGAAACTCACATGGAGGAAGAAGATGACTCACTGGGGAAGAACTAGGAGGTGGACATGGGCCTGGAGACGAGGAGTAGAATCATCGATCGTCGTTTGACCAGATTGGCTAAGTCTGGAGTCTCCAGCAACTCCAATGATGAGTTGTGACAAGGTCAAACCACATTGGGTCTCGCCAGTGATGTACTCGATCTTCGCATACTACTGGAGGCTCTCTCTGTCATGGAGGTCTTATGTGGTACTAGGAGTTCTTGTGCATGAAGAGGGGAGGTATTTCAAGGAGAGGGGTAAGGTTTCCAAGTGAGCATCGTAGGGTCTTTAACTACTCTTCGAACGTTATCGGAGGTGGTTTGTGGTCAAATGGGAAGTTGGCGTGATTGAGGGATGTGAGGATTGTGACGTGGCCTAAGTGGTTAGGAGAGAGTGGTTGGAGCTTTAACATGGTATACAATGCATGATGTCACAATCCCATAACTCAATAGTTGTTTACAATTCAGTATAGTGGTCAATATTAGTTTTGATGGAATATGAAGGAAAATCAATCTCACTCACAACATATATAAGAATCAACATGGAGATTCATGACCAGTCCGATTTTCAACATGGAGATTCAATTGTTCGACCTATTTGAGCCATACAAAATACTACAAGGAAAAGCAAAATAATACAATCCATTTAACAAACAAAACATATGAAATAGTAAGAACATTAACATATGAGTATACAAGGGCTCGTAATATATATAAAATATCTAGCTACAAATCCACTTGATCATCATTATCATTCCTTTCATGATTGGAGTCTTCTTTATAGGAGTCTTCCTCCTCTCCATCACATTCCTCAATGATAACTTTTTTTGTTAATGAAGAATGCATCTTGATGTACTAAATTGGGTGACTTGCAATTATTGTATAAGAAGTCATTTACATCATATTTATCGCACTAATGGGTAAAGTAAAATTATTTAAAAACTTACAAAATTGTCATTTGCTTCATCCATGTCGACATAATTTGTTGTGTTTCTTCTTGTTGTGAAAATTTTTGTTGATATCCTTGATTAATGGAATAAACCTTTGCATCCATTACAGCAGTCATCTTCCCCCTCATTGAATATTCTAAATCAACTTGGGATACATGTCTTGTCCATTCTCTAGTTCGCTCAGAAATGTGCCCACATCCATTCCTCCAATATGTCGTATCCCCATTTCCCAAGAACCTATCAATAATTTATTCCTCCTCAATTGGGGTGCATGATGCTATCGCTTGTCCTGCATATCAACCATTTTGAACTACATAAATAAAGATGAAGAGCATAAAAATTTACATATATGCCTTACTAAATATGCAAATGCAACAAAGGTGACTACGAAAAGTGTGAATGCTCCTGGTAATACAACAAAATACATGTTAGAGGTGGTTATTGTGGGACCTGATATGAGTCTGCATGTAGTAGACGTGCTGAACTGCAGTAGGTACTCTGGTACTCCGTTGAAATATAGAAGTGGAAGACTCAGGTGCAGAAGTATCAGCTATGACACTCGACTTTGACATGAACCGACGATACTAACAAGAAGCTCCAGATGCTTTGTAATCTCATCCAGCTTGTCCAGTTGCTTTGTCCTATGCTCGATCGCATGTAATTTCTCAAGTTCTTGTGATAGATCGATTTTCAATTGCATAGACTTTGGATAGGTGATTTCCAATGATGGTCAAATCTGAATGTCTACCCTATCCACGTCATGAGATGGCATCATGTTGACAATCTTGTGGGGTATAGAAGGTAGAGGATATTTTTGAAATGCACGGGAAGAAGATAGAGCTGCAAAGTTCTCTGCCATTTCCTCGAATATCTGCCATAAGACATCCTCATCTTTGTTGAAATGGGATCCCCACAAGCGGCATCTACCAAATTCTAGTTCTTTGTGTTAGCAATATGAGCCCGAGGCGAACCATTCCTACAATAAATGTTATTGTAATAAATGATTTATCAATAAAACTTATTGATTATGTTTCACTCCCTTTCTGAAATTGATTGAATGAATGCACTATAAGGTCCCTCTGTACAATAAGGGTTATGTACCATGGCCAACTTGATAATCATACAGCTTTTGATTCATTGATTGAATCATAGAGGCTGATGCTTGGATGGATATCTAAGGAGTTAGATAGAGGACTCATCAAGCATCGTCAATGATTGACAAGTGATGATCTCCAGCCTGAGAAGGAGATGGCAATCCTTTCTCATTAGGTTGATATCTGATCGACCTCTTGATGCAGGTCCTCTGCATGGGAATAGTGATTTGGAGGTATCAGATTAGTTGAGTCAATGGGTTGACTTAACGAGATCGAGAAAACCAAAGACCTATGATGAATACTGTCACATCACAGGCAAACATCCTCTGACCAGAGACAGATGTATTGCTATATGTCTAAGTGTGTACATTTGACAGACCAATAGCTTGATGACCTAACCAAGGTCTATACACCGGCGAGCTGGTGTGCGTGTAAGGGCATATGAGTAATACGATCTCTCAAAGGGATCATACAGGTTCACTTGTGAATCGGGAGACATGAGCTCACTCATGAGGTATTGGGACTGATCAAATTCCATGCATGGTCGTCATGCTTTGGAAGCATGACATGAATTTGAAGGTAAGATATATGCTTTGTGAAAGCATATGATCTGTACCATATCCCAAGGACCAAGATTGAGAAACTTAGTGATCAGACCATGAAGATGACAATGTAAAAGTGATCTATATCTTCAGGATGATCAATAGTCTTCTAGTATGCAGGATGTACAGGTATTAGGAATACCTGAGGGTGATTTGATCATAAACGATTCTATAACCATGACGCTTCCATTCCAAGGGAGTGATGACACAGGTCTGGATTTTAGTGACTCCTCTCATTAGAGAAGTGACCTAATCTTAGTCCATGTACTGGACATTGATCTGAATAAGATTCAGATGCAATGAGAAGATTAGGTTTACGGTCTTGATTTAATCAAGCATCTATGAGAGGTCCATGGGATCTGGATTTGAGATGTGATCTCAATATCCAAGTCACTATACGTGGAACAATACAATCGCCCTGTCCTTATCTCCAAGTATCTAAGGAGAAATAGCATTGTTCTTGAATGGTTCAAGAATAATTCCATAAGATGTAAGCATTGAGAAATTGATAATTAAATGTGATTTAATTATCATGATGTATGAGGAATTATCCAATATAATTAAATGTGATTTAATTATCATGGATAAGAATAATGTGGATAGTAATATCTAATTATTCATAATTTATTATCAATGTGATTTATAATGTATTAGAGAGAGATAATTATAATTTATATTTGTAGATTAATTATTAATATGTATTGGATACACATTGTCTAATTAATTGAAAATGTAAATTATATTTTATTTTGGGTTATAAATGTGATTCACAATTTTCCGATGTCAAGATTGTAATATTCCAAAAATTAATTGAGAATTATTTTTGGTGAATAAAATCCCAACAAATAGTTGTTGGAAATAAATAAGAGAGAAAATCAAGGAGGCATGCAATCTCATGGAAATCCATGAGATTGCCTCCTTTAGAAAAGAGGTGGGTGGCACCCAATTCCTATATGGAATGGGTGGTCGTCCCCCCTTAATGTACATGGAGATGTAATCTCCATATATATTCTCTCCTTATTTATTGATGTGATTTTTGGATTGATTTATATTTGATTTTATCAAATATATTTTAATCTAAAGTTGTTGGCTTTTTCCAACAACAATCTTGACCATTGGATTGACATAAATCAATCTCATCCATTGATTTTATATGTCCCATGGATTGAGATCCATGGATCCCAAAACCCTATAAATAGAGAGGCATACCTTGCTCTCTATTACATGCTATTGTAGCACACATCTCTCTCTCTTTCTCCTCTTACACGCCAACCCTCTCTCTCCCTCTTCTTGGTGGCCGTCCACCATACCCTAGAGGAGAGACTCGTCGACGCCTACGCCACCGCACCGCCGCTTCGACGCTCTGCGGTTCTCCGTCTACTTGGAGTGCTTCGCTCACGAAGGAGACGTTCTATCTCGTACGACGAGATCAAGAGCAACCGTACTTGGATCATCTTGTTGGATTGTGAGGACTACACGGTTCATCCCCGTGCTCGCAAGCCGCTTCTCCAAAGATCGGACTTGAGACAGGAGGTCTCTTTTCGTAGAGACTCGATCAACCACGCTTCAACATGTATTGCATTATACTTGTTGTGGTTATAGATGAAATGATCCGAGAAACGTTCTTGGATCATGTGGTTTCATCACATGAAAAATTTTAAATTCCGCTGCACCGAACAACTAGTACGACTAGTCGTTCTCTGTCGTATCCGATACGACGATCACACTTCCATGATGTGCTTGAGGATTTTCTCCATATCCTTCAAGTGGTATCAGAGCCTTAGGTTGACGGTTTTGAATATGATTCGCAAACCGAGGACGACTTGGGTTTCGTTAAGGTCGCAAAAGTTTTTTTATCGCATTTGATTTCGCAGATCTATTTAGTAAATAATTTCGGCCATGTTTAAAAGGTTTAAGCACGAATTATTTCCTTGAATTTTGTTCTCCATTAAATAAGGAAACCATAGGATCTGATTTCGTATGCTCGAGATATGGTTGTTTTAACGAACATGTATGCACTGTTGCGGGAACTGCAATTCTTAACGTGATTAAAGTGTTAATTACTGTTTAGACTTACCTCGAAATGCGTAAAACATCACTTGATTCTGTCCTAAATCAAATTAGCAATCTATGAAAATTGATTTTGTCTAATTTGGATTTAATATGATTGAGATATGCTAATTTTAGTAAGTAGGGGTCACTGCTGAAATTACATTCCTAATCAAGAACCATGTAATTGTCAATTGATGAAATTGATTATTAATTTTAAGAAATAATTATGGAAAATATTTGAGAAATATTGGAAGATGATTATTTTCTTAATTGACTTGGCCTCAACCAATAATTGATTAGATTTGATCTAGATCATAATTGGAAACTCAATCATCAAAGTCCTTGCTTGAATATGATTGGGAATTTGTCTAGTAAATTTCCTTATAATCAAAATTATTTTGATTACTATATGGTATAATTTCGGTTGAAGAACCGATGATCATCTCAGGTACAAATTGATCTATTTGGCATTATCCTTTCCCGAGGCGGATATGGTGTCTAGTCGGAGACGCTGGGGTAGCGGGTTGCAACGTTTGTGGTCCGTCCCACTCTCGTCGGTATTGGCCATGACAGCGGGTAGGGACTGGATAATGCCGAAGAAATCAAGATGTATTTTTTAATTATTAAAATACGAATTAATACGTACTTTGAGAATAATACCATATATATTCAAGTATAACAATCAAGTTTGATTGATTGAATTGGATTGATAATTAATTTGATATGATTAAATTAATTATGTCCAATTAAAATACTCTAATATGATTAGAGTTTATAATTCCCTTGGAAGAATTAATTATATGAATGTGATTCATGATAATTAATTAAATTTGAATAAGAGGTGGAGGATCACATAAGTGACATCCATGGTCTCCCGTCAAGGCGAAGGGTTTCCGTCACCAGGGATTGCATATAGGAGACGCCTGTACGAAGTGACAACTCCTATATGCAAGCGCATCTGGATCGGACTCTTTGCTTCTCGAAAGAGTGAGGCCGTATGCGTAGTGACCCCAATATCGGATCCTCATATTATTGGGTCGATATTGGATTGCGCATAGCGAGTTCTATTCCTATTGACGGTTGGTTCAATTAATGACGGGTCAACATCACCTTAGGGGTGGTGGGCCTGGGTATTAAAGGCCGAATTGGGAAATGCAAGTTGGACTTGAAAGGCGGAACGTGTTCCCGCTTCTCTTTATTAGAGTTACAGTTTCTCATATTATTGGGATGTAACAAAGATAAAGAGGAGATCCCAAATCTTGCTTGAGATATAGTGGTAAGTATATCTCTTGCTTTGAAAGTGATTAAGGGAATGAACTTTCAAAGTTGACAATGCAAGAATAATTTGCTTTAAAAACCTTAATCAAATATCATAAATTTGAATATATGATTATATGTTCTAATATAGTGCATTCTCAATTTCATAAAATGAAGTCCATGAACCCACTAAGCAAGCTTCTGGAGGTCAACCAATTGATCGGATCAAATTACTCGGATTGGATCCGTAATTTGGAGCTTGTACTCTCGGTTGAGCGCATCAGTTATGTGCTCTCAGAAGACAAGCATGAAAACCCTAAATCTAAGGAAGAAAAAGCATTCAATGACAAGTATGATGAAGATCATGTCTTGGCTAGATGCTACATCTTGGGTTCTCTCTCCAATGTTCTTCAGAAACAACATGTGGAGATGAGTACTTGCCAGGAGATTATGCAGAATCTGAAAGATATGTTCGGTGACATTAACGGCACCCAGCGGTACAATGTTATGAAAGAACTCGTTCGCTGCAAGATGCAGGAAGGGACTTCGGTCCGTGAGCATGTACTCAAAATGTTTGGGTACTTATCAGAGCTGGAGACTCTGGGGACAACAATGGATGCAGACATGCAATCTGATTTCATTCTGTTGTCGTTGCCGGAATCTTTCAATAACTTTGTAGTGTCATTCCACATGAATAAGCTGGAACTGACAAATGCTGGGCTTCTTGCTGCATTAAAGTCTGCAGAAGACGTAATGAAGAAAGATGATCCTGCTGGCAGTGCAATGGTTGCACAGGTCAGAGGGAAGCGCGGTCGGAAGCATGGTTCTCGGAAGGACCCGGCCCAGAAGAGAAAGAAGAAGGGACAAAGTGTTGGCTCGTCTTCCAATGCATCCACTCTAATGGCATCGAAGAAAACCGACGTCTGTCACCACTACAAAAAGCCGGGGCAATGGAGGCGTAATTGCCCGGATTACCTGAAGTCGGTCGACAAAGGTAAAGCCCCAACAGGTATGAAATCTATTTTTATCATTGAAACCAGCTTTCTCGTTGGACGAGAAGGAAGTTGGGTTGTTGATTCTGGTGCTTCTGTTCATGTATGCAATTTGTTGCATTTGTTTCAGGAAACTAGAAAACTAGAAGAAAGGGAGATAGTCATCCAGATGGGATCTGATGCAAGTGTTGCAGCAGTCGCCGTCGGGACTTGTCGGCTATCATTATCTAGTGGAAGAGTCCTAGTACTTAAAGAGTGTCTTTATGTACCTCAAGTCAGAAAGAATTATATATATATATATATATCTAAGCTAGTTAGAAGTGGATATTCGTTCCTGTTCTGTAATAAATTAGTCATAAATCGTTATGATAAATATATTGCAGATGGTATTTTGACTTCTGGAGGACTCTATGAATTGTGCATTGATAAATGTGTTATGAATGTCATAACCACTAATAAAAACTCTAAAAGATCCAGGGAGGATGAAAATCTTTCAAATGAGATTTGGCATCAAAGGCTTGGTCATTTGTCTGTTGATAAGATCAATAGATTAATTAAGGATGGACCCTTAGATTTTCTACAGGTTCAATCTTTTCCTACTTGCAAGAATTGCATTCAAGGAAAAATGACCAGGATGCCTTTCTGTAACAAGGTTACAAGATGCGAAGGTATCATTGACCTAATACATACTGATGTATGCAGTCCCTTCAGTACCGCGACTCGAAATGGATATCGATATTATTTGACGTTTATTGATGACCATTCGCGATACGGGTTTATCTTCCTATTACGTCATAATTCTGAAACCTTTGAAAAGTTCAAAGAATTCAAGGCTTTGGTTGAGAACCAAACCGATAAGAAGATTAAACGAATTCAATCTGATCGAGGTGGCGAGTACCTCTCAGATGAATTTAAGGAATACCTTAAAGAGAATGGAATTATTTCCAATCTCACTCCTCCTGGAACACCCCAACTTAATGGTGTTGCTGAAAGACACAACAGAACCATCATGGATATGGTTCGTTCAATGATGAGCAAAGCACATTTACCACTTAGTTTCTGGGGATATGCAGTAGAGACTGCAATATATATCCTGAATAAGATTCCTAGCTAATCTGTACCTAAGACTCCTCATGAGCTCTGGTGTGAAACCAAACTTAGTGTTAATCACTTGAGGGTTTGGGGTTGCTTGGTTCATGCGAAGAACGTGGACGCAAGTAAGCTAGAATCTCGCTCTCGTGAGTGTTACTTCATTGGGTATTTTAGAGATGGTATTGGATACCAACTCTATGACCCTGAGACTCAGAAGTTTTTTGTTTCCAGAGATGTAAAATTTCTGGAGAATGATTTCCTTAAGGGTCAAGATAAATATGAAGTAAAGGAACTCATTGAATCCCCTGAGGATTCTGAGCTTCCTGAACCAGAAGCTGAAGAGATAAATAAAGATGAAACACCCATACCTCTTCGAAGGAGTTCGAGGGTGGTTGCACCACCTGAAAGGTATGGATTCCATGTGTCAAGTGAGATTGACAATGATCCTACTTCATTTGATGAAGCACTTGCGGATCATGACATGGAAAGATGGATGCTAGTAATGAAGTCAGAAATTGACTCCATGCATAAGAATGTTGTATGGACCCTAGAGGATCCACCTAAAGGGGTGAAACCCATTGGGTGCAAATGGATCTTCAAGAGAAAGAGGGGACCTGATGGGAAAGTAGAGACTTTCAAGGCACGGCTTGTAGCCAAGGGCTACACACAGAGAGAAGGCCTCGACTACGATGAGACATTCTCTCTTGTGGCTATGCTTAAATCCATCAGAACATTGCTAGCTATAGTTGCACATCTTGACTACGACATCTGGCAGATGGACGTCAAGACGGCTTTCCTCAATGGATACCTCGAGGAGGATATCTACATGGAGCAGCCCTAGGGCTTCATGACTGAGGATGGCAAAGTATGCAAGCTGAAGAAATCCATCTATGGGTTCAAGCAAGCTTCTCGTAGCTGGAACATTAGATTTGACGAAACCATAAAGAGTTATGATTTTGTGCAGAATCCTGATGACCTTGTGTATACAAGAAGCTTAGTGGGAGCGCCATTGTGTTCATCATGCTTTATGTAGATGACATCCTTATCATTGGGAATGATACAGGGATGATGACCAGTGTGAAGATTTGGTTGTCCCATACCTTTGAGATGAAAGATCTTGGAGAAGCCTCTTACATATTGGGTCTGAAGTTGTTCAGAAACCGAGAGAAGAGGATATTGGGATTGTCACAACATGGATACATTAAGAAGATTCTTGAATGATTCTGTATGGATAGAGTTCCAAGAAAGGATTCCTACCCTTAAGACATGGTATCCACATGTCTAAAGGAATGGATCCTCAAACTTTGAGGAAAAGAAAGCCATGGCTGGATGCCCTTATGCATCGGCTGTAGGAAGCTTAATGTATGCCATGATGTGTACTAGGCCAGATATCTACCATACAGTGGGAGTGGTAAGTCGTTACCAATCCTGCTATGGAGAACAACACTGGAATGCAGTAAAGAACATATTTAAATATCTAAGACGGACGCAAGATTACATCTTGGTCTATGGAGATGGTAATCTCCAAGTCTTGGGATATACAGATTCTGACTTCCAATCAGATATTGATGATCGAAAGTCGACATCAGGGTTTGTGTTCCTGTTGAATGGTGGTGCTATGAGCTGGAGAAGCAAGAAGCAGGACACTACAACAGATTCAACAACAGAAGCCGAATACATTGCCGCATCGGATGCTGCAAAGGAGGCGGCGTGGTTGCGCAAGTTCGTACTGGAGCTTGGCGTAGTTTCCTCTGATACTCCCATCCCGCTACTCTGTGATAACACGGGAGCCATTGCCCAGGCGAAGGAACCCAGATGGCATCAGAAGAGCAAGCGCGTAGAAAGGAAATACCACATCATTCGGGAGATTCAAAAGCATGGTGACATCATCATCACCAAGGTGGCCTCTGCCGACAACGTTGCTGATCCTCTTACCAAACCTCTGACACAGAAGGTTTTCGACCAGCATGTAATGAGTATGGGTTTAAGGATTGTTCCTGAATGGTTCTGAGGGCTAGTGGGAGATTGTTAGCAATGTGAGCCCGAGGCGAACCATTCCTACAATAAATGTTATTGTAATAAATGATTTATCAATAAAAGTTATTGATTATGTTTCACTCCCTTTCTGAAATTGATTGAATGAATGCACTATAAGGTCCCTCTGTACAATAATGGTTATGTACCATGGCCAACTTGATAATCATACATCTGTTGATTCATTGATTGAATCATAGAAGCTGATACTTGGATGAATATCTAAGGAGTTAGATAGAGGACTCATCAAGCATCATCAATGATTGACAAGTGATGATCTCCAGCCTGAGAAGGAGATGACAATCCTTTCTCATTAGGCTGATATCTGATCGACCTCTTGATGCAGGTCCTCTGCATGGGAATAGTGATTCGGAGGTATCAGATTAGTTGAGTCAATGGATTGACTTAACGAGATCGAGATAACCAAAGACCTATGATGAATATTGTCACATCACAGGCAAACATCCTCTGACCAGAGACAGATGTATTACTATATGTCTAAGTGTGTACATTTGGCAAACCAATAGGTTGATGACCTAACCAAGGTCTATATACCGGCGAGCTGGTGTGCATGTAAGGGCATATGAGTAATACGATCTCTCAAAGGGATCATACAGGTTCACTTGTGAACCGGGAGACATGAGCTCACTCATGAGGTATTGGACTGATCAAATTCCATGCATGGTCGTCATGCTTTGGAAGCATGACATGAATTTGAAGGTAAGATATATGCTTTGTGAAAGCATATGATCTGTACCATATCCCAAGGACCAAGATTGAGAAAGTTAGTGATCAGACCATGAAGATGACAATGTAAAAGTGATCTATATCTTCAGGATGATCATGAGTCTTCCAGTATGCAGGATGTACATGTATTAGGAATACCTGAGGGTGATTTGATCATAAACGATTGTATAACCATGACGCTTCCATTCCGAGGGAGTGATGACACAGGTCTGGATTTTAGTGACTCCTTTCATTAGAGAAGTGACCTAATCTTAGTCCATGTACTGGACATTGATCTGAATAAGATTCATATGCAATGAGAAGATTAGATTTACGATCTTGATTTAATCAAGCATATATGAGAGGTCCATGGGGATCTAGATTTGAGATGTGATCTCAATATCCAAGTCATTATACGTGGAACAATACAATCGCCATGTCCTTATCTCCAAGTATCTGAGGAGAAATAGCATTGTTCTTGAATGGTTCAAGAATAATTCCATAAGATCTAAGCATTGAGAAATTGATAATTAAATGTGATTTAATTATCATGATATATGAGGAATTATCCAATATAATTAAATGTGATTTAGTTATCATGGATAAGAATAATGTGGATAGTAATATCCAATTATTCATAATATATTATAAATGTGATTTATAATGTATTAGAGAGAGCTAATTATAATTTATATTTGTAGATTAATTATTAATGTGTATTGGATACACATTGTCTAATTAATTGAAAATATAAATTATATTTTGTTTTGGGTTGTGAATGTGATTCACAATTTTCCAATGTCAATATTACAATATTCCCAAAATTAATTGAGAATTATTTTTGGTGAATAAAATTCCAACAAATAGTTGTTGGAAATAAATAAGAGAGAAAATCAAGGAGGCATGCAATCTCATGGAAATCCATTAGATTGCCTCCTTTAGGAAAGAGGTGGGCGGCAACCAATTCCTATATGGAATGGGTGGTCGTCCCCCCTTAATGTACATGGAGATGTAATCTACATGTATATTCTCTCCTTATTTATTGATGTGATTTTTGGATTGATTTATATTTGATTTTGTCAAATATATTTTAATCTAAAGTTGTTGGCTTTTTCCAACAACAATCTTGACCATTGGATTGACATAAATCAATCTCATCCATTGATTTTATATGTCCCATGGATTGAGATCCATGGATCCCAAAACCCTACAAATAGAGAGGCATACCTTGCTCTCTATTACATGCTATTGTAGCACACATCTCTCTCTCTTTCTCCTCTTACACGCCAACCCTCTCTCTCCCTCTTCTTGGTGGTCGTCCACCATACCCTAGAGGAGAGACTCATCGACGCCTACACCACCACGCTGCCGCTTCGACGCTCTGCGGTTCTCTGTCTACTTGGAGTGCTTCGCTCACGAAGGAAACATTCGATCTCGTACGACGAGATCAGGAGCAACCGTGCTTGGATCATCTTGTTGGATTGCGAGGACTACGCGGTTCATCCCCGCGCTCGCAAGCCGCTTCTCCGAAGATCGGACTTGAGACAGGAGGTCTCTTTTCGTAGAGACTCGATCAACCACGCTTCAAGAGGTATTGCATTATACTTGTTGTGGTTATAGATGAAACGATTTTAGAATCGTTCTTGGATCATGTGGTTTCATCACATGAAAAATTTTAAATTCCGCTGCACCGAACAACTAGTACGACTAGTCGTTCTCCGTCGTATCCGATACGACGATCACACTTCCGTGATGCGCTTGAGGATTTTCTCCATATCCTTCACTTTGAACTCAAACTCTCAAAGAACTTTACACTAAGCTCCTCTTCGGTATGTCATGATGGGGGCACTTCTCCATTAAATCCTTGAAGCATTCCCACATCTCGTGAATGAGCTAGTAGGACATCGGAGAGAAGTTGGCAATAAGCGACCACATCTGATTCAATCTTCCTAGGGGATAATACTTGCTCAAGAAAGTTGACCTCAACTCCTCCCAAGATATAACAATCATTCCTAAATGGTTGATCCAATAGAGTGCCTTATCCATAAGTCTGAAGGGGAAGGATGCCATCTTCACTACCTCTAACAGGATGTTAGGGTAGTGCATGGTACCACATATGTGGTCAAACTGCTGGAGATGTATATATGATTCTTCATTAATATATCCGTGGAATATGGGGAGTAATGGTAATAGTTGGGGCTTCAGGTCGGAATGCCCATGAACCGCAGGTATATGTATCCATGTAACTGATGTCTTGCGTCTGGATTATATGCATCTCTAAGGGTGAGCTTGCCCACAAATCTCTCTAGCTCAACTACGAGATCTGCTCTAGGTTGCTCATCTCATCCCCCATTCCCACATCCTCTCATATGTTCATCCTCCTCTCTCCTCTGTTGTTCCTCAGCTCTAAGATCATATCTCTCAAATCAGCATGTATGTTGGCATGCTCAGTCAATTGTGCTTGAATAGCCTGGATAGAAGCCAACATCGTGTTCTTGATCTCTTGCTGCTCAGTCATAGGTGCCTTTCCCTTGGGAGCCATGGAGTCCTCAATATCAGTCTCTGAAAATGTGCAAGGAACTCGATTAATCCTCATAAATGATGGAATCTCAAATGATGGTTTGATATTAGAGTTAATATCAAACAAGGGATTTATTGGTGAAAGAAATGGTAATGTGGAGAAAGAAGAATATTCGGGGAGAGGTCATCACGAATAAGTAAAGATGATCGAACTGGAGTGTACAAAGATAAGCTCACGAAGTCCGAACTAAAAGTGATTCAATCCAACATCTTCAATGTCCAGTGGAAAAATGCAAGAATACGAAGTCAACCAAGAAGAAGAAGTCAAAAGAAAGGCACAAAGTGCACAGAAGGCTCTTTATTTGAAGCAAACAAACACAAACCATACCCTCAATTCACCGACTGAACACAAGTGAGGACTATAAGAGTTCGGTCTTTTATCTTTTCAATTTTAGGTTTAGTGAACAAAAATAATTACTTAACCATAGACACACAAGGTAATGTCGCACTATCTCCCAACATATGTCCTCAACCCTCCCCAAACAGTGGAACCATCTTCCCGGGCTATCGGGTTATATCATGCCCAAAGGGAGATAAGAGGTGGAGCACACCAAAATGATTTTCTAATGTCAAAGGCAAGTGATTGCAGTTGCGACTATGTATTGAAGAGTGATGCATAGGTGCTTAGGGCACAAGTCCAGGGATTTGGGCTCTATCCTTAAGGGATGCATCCTCACCCACTTTGTCTGGAGGTAAGTACATGTGTCCAATGAGGGGGTTACTCTCCCCGATACAAGAATGATATCATTACGTTTATTTGAGGGTTGAGTTATTTTAGTAGTCCTAATTTTATTTAGGTTGTCACTTTTTTTGAATAATTATCATATAATATCGCCTAACGAATTTTCTAAATTCTTTTTTATCCTAAGTGAGAAAATATAAGGAAAAGAAAGTAAGAAAAGTCGATGCACGATGGAATCAATGATGCATGCAAAGTAGAATATGCGTACATGTCGCCAGCAATCTACATGCAAAATGATGCACACATAAAATAAAATCTATCCTATATGATGCACGAGAACCATCCTAGCAGAAATTTCTATTATCTGGAAGAACCTTTTTATTTGACTAAGTCCAATCTACAAATCTAACTATAGGAACATGAAGATATTATTAGGTTTGAGCCTATTATTTATCCGACTCAACCAAGATAATAAAAATTACACTAAGGTCTCAAGCACAAAAAACAAAGAAAAAGAAAGTTAGAAAGCTCAAAACACGTGAAACAAATAAAAATAAAGTCAAAGAAAATAAAAACCGATAGCGTTCTCCAAGTACACTAACACTTGGTGAAACAGACCACTACAATCACAAGGTTATAATGGCCTTATAAAAACAGAAAAAGGGAAAATATCAACAAAATTATTACAAATTATTTCAAAAATTAAATGGAAAAAATGACCAAAAAATAAAATAAAAAATGCTCAAAATGTCTTCCACTTCTCCCGCTCCTCCTCAGCTATGCTCTTATGTCGGTCGATGAAGAAACTCCCGACCTCCGCTTTGCCCGGGTGTGTCGGCGCTCCTAGAAATAATGTCCTCGCTCGTCAGGCCCTCACAGAAAAGGAGAAATAAAAAATGTGTCAAAAACAATTATGATAAAAATAAGAGAGAAAATAAAAGGAACAAAAAGTGATTGAAAGCGAAAGACATGTGAAAAAGGAAATAAAACAAATAAACACCAAAATTAGAGGAGAATAAACCTAACTACCCTTGTCGTGCCTCTCCAGCTATGATACCATTTTATTATCGAGTGAAATAATGGGTTTTAATTATTAAAGGAAACATAAACAAGGTGATGTAGTTGTCGATGCAACCCACAACTTCTCGAATCAAAAGTTTATTCAACTAGCAAAAATAAATCAAAACAAGGAAATGCTAGAGAAGTGATTTTAATTTACCTTTATAGCATGTAGGATCGAACTTAGAGAGGATACAATACCAAAGAGTTATTAATTAATTAAAATAAAAGAGGATTCTTTTTCTCTTATGTTGTTTTTTTATGTTTTTAATGTTGTTTATACTTTTACTGATTTTTATATTTTTAATTTTTAAAGTTTTCTGATTTTTTTGATGAATTTTAATTTTACAGTTTTTTATCTTTTTAATTTTTAAAAGAAAACAAAATAAAAGAAATTTAACATAAAGAAAATAAAGGTCATTTGTATTTTTAGAAAATAGTAAAAATACCTAGAAATACAAATAAATTCTTTTTGTGCTTTACGCATATTTTACTATTTTTTGTGATTTTTGTGATATTTTTATTTTTTTATTATTTTTAAAGTGAATAAAAATTGAAAAATAGAAAACAATCAAAATCAAGATATTGTTTTTATATTTTTAAAATAGAAAATGGAATTAAAAATATTGGAAAACAATTTTAAACAAAATTCAAGCTTTAAACAAGCTATTTTAAGTATTTTTTGTGGTTTTTAATGAATTGATATGATTTTTTTTAAGATTTTTTATATTTTACAATTTTTAGGATCTCTTAAGGAATTTTCAAGCCAAAATTTTCTACAAGGTAAAACAATTCAAAACACACAATCAATATTTTTTGGAATTTTTAAAGACAGTTTTCAAATTTTTATGAATTTCCTAAAGTGAACAGATAACTTTAGAGGTTTTTGAATTTTTAAAATATAAAAACTAATCAATTTTTTTTAAAAAATTAGGATTGATAAAACTAATTAGCAGGAACTTAACCTAAATTTTAAGGAATTTTTAGAAATAATTTGTTATTTATTAAAGGGAATTAAAGGCAGAACAATTAAATAACAAATTAAGGACCAAAACATAAATATTTTATTTCCACACACCAAACGATTACGACTTTAAACAATGTCAAGTAGAATGTGCAATTATTCCACAAAAGTGTGTTCCAGTGTACGTGAGTCGCATTGGACATGACCTATTTGCAATTATTTTGTTTGCGAGGGCTAAACAGTAATATAGAATAACAATCCACTTAATGTAATTTATCCAAATAATCACGTACAGATGCACGTTAATTAGTTCAAACATGACTAGATTGTAAATTTAAAAATAATGAGGGGCACCAAAGCAATTATTCAAACAATATCAAACTGACACGTGTCCAATTAAGGGCTTATTTATAAATAAAAAATATAGGGCTAGAGTACCAAATTCACCTAGTAGTGTGTGTGCCATGTGCGAAACTGACGGGTGATCTTCGTTGTTGTAGCTCTGATCCAACGACCGGCTTTTAGAGCTGAAAGGATCATCTGATCTTGATCCAACATTGGAGAAGCCCTCTGGAAGAACTCGTATGAATGACAGAGCTGAGAAACTTTGATCGGCTGAAACTTGACCAATCTCCATCCAATCCGCTGCCTGGAGGTCTTTGGATGTTCCTGACGCTCCTCCGCGATGGTTGATGGAGACGATGGAGTCAGGGTCCTGCTAATCGGGGACCTGGAGCTTCAGGCCGGATGTACGTGGAATGCTACTCCCAGGTCCTTGATCCTCATCCAGATGGTGCACCTAAACCTGCAAGTTTATTTGATGCTCAGAGAAGAAGCTCATGTCGTCCTTATTAGGCTAAAACAAGGAGGAATTGAGGGTGGATGATCGACCTCCGGAGAAGTGGTCGAAGATGAGGTCGAATTCTGAGTCTGACTCAGATCTGGTTGATCGGATATGACAGGATGATGGAGAAGCGCTTGGTGAATGTGGATGGATGATCGAAAGTGAATAAAGTCGAGTGAACAACCTTCGAACGAACATATCAGAGGGGAATCTAAAAGCATTTGATCTGAATGAAATCTGAATGAGAAATAAGGAATTAAAGATAGAAATAAAAGCTAAATTAATATAGATTACTCTATGGTGGAATTGGTGGTGTTACGACCTCGATCTGTTGGCGAAATGGTGGAGAAGCTAGTCGCACTGAAGAAGGTCTGATGGAGCTTGGATCTCGCTCATGAGCATCTGTCGCGCTCTCCCGACCGAGGAGAAGCCTCCCTGACACTGCAGCTCACTCTTGGGCCTGTTTGGATGCTGGTGTGGAGTGGGTTGGGTTATCCCTCACCTGAGAGGGATGGGGAGGTGGATATCCTGATTGTAATAGTGGCTGTTTGGTTGGTGGGGTGGGTTATGGTATTTTGCAATTTCAGCCCCGTGCCAGTTTTATATTTTCTGCCTAGTATTAACTATGTCATTTGTTCTTAAGAAATTTTTGTAATAATAAATGTTTGGCCCCAAAGAATTTTGTAATTACTTATTGGTCCCTCGCCACTTCACCGCATGTCCGTGTGCACGCTTCTTGCACGTGATTTGTATTTCGTTATTGTGCAGTCAGTATAAAATTCAGTGTACAGATTTTTGGTGAAATTGCATGCGTGATCTGTATCTTCTTACTATTTGTATTTATACCCCTCCCAATACATATTAACTTAAATATTGCGGCCTTGTATCATAATTACCCCTTTGATTCATGTAATACTACCACGTCTACCAGGAGATGTTTCAATACGATATAAAGTCTTAAGTTTGGTAACAAATCACCGGGTCACGATGCACCCGCCCAACACCCTACAAGCAGATTGATTCATACACCACGCACACGTAGATTGCCACAACTTCCCACAATAAATGAGACAGACTTCCCTCATACGACGTGCTTGTCAACAGTACGGTCGTCCACGGTTTCGATGCCCGCATGTTGCAATTGTATGCATAGTGTATCCACCATGTCTTTGAGCAAACTTGTTGTGTCCTCCGCATCATCCAGCTCTGAGTAAACGAATGCTAGTTCGCATTCCTTGTCGTCTAATGTAGTTGCAGCACTTTCAACATGATGTTGTAATACAGAATTTTCACGCTCGACGTCCCACAAACGTTGGGCGATGAAGGAGAACTCCTGTGCCTGATTCTCCTTTGTCCTTGGAGCATTCGCATAAGGTACACGGTAACCGCATTCATTGGTGGAGCAGACATGGAAAAAGCGCCTCACCGGGTTCTCTTGGCCCGGTTCGTAGCTCAAAATCACTGGGGTACGACATTTACATATAACCGTACGGTCCATTACCTGATGCATACAAAAAAAATAATATGATGATCACAGAAGTCGTAAATTACAACACACAGCAATAACTTCCATTCTTCACGAGAAGATAACTACAAACAACAAGTACTGACGTAGACATTGACATTGCAAAGGTAATATTCTGGTTGTTTAGATGATTCGATGTCTCTATTCATCCCTCCTCCTCCTATTATTCCACATTGCACGGGCTATCCTATCACGGAGGACCTCACCGCGTCTAATGTCATCCCGAAGAATGCCAACCTCTCGAAGTTGGTCTTCGTCCACCTCCTCCGGCAACATCTCCTCCTCCGCGTCCTCGTCGGATACTGCGTCTCCACCATTAAATCGTACGAAGTTGTGTATGATACATGTCGCTCTAACTACGTCCCTCTGCACTTCAAATGGATACGAGGGCATATGTCTAAGGCAGTTGAACCTGTTTTTCCACACGCCGAACGTGCACTCCACTACATTGCGCAATTTGGCGTGGCGGTGGTTGAATAAGTCCTTGTGGTTGTCATATATGCATCCACGTGTCCGCCAAGCCAATAGGTGATATAGGGAGTCGTGGTACAGAGCGAGGAATGTGTCCGTATTCGCGTAGCCGTAATCGACTAAGTATTTGCACCCTTGTGGTACAAGTAGGGACCCTCGCTCAACGGAGTCACGAAGCACCGTCATGTCGGCACAAGAACCTTCCCATCCGGTTACCATGTACGTGAAGCATAAGTTAAAGTCCATAGCGGCCATTACGTTCTGTGCTGAAAATAGTTTCCTGCATCGATACGCTCCTTGAACCTCTGGATCTACATGTGCTGGAATGTAAGTACCGTCTATTGCTCCAATCACCCCCTGTTCCAGGAATGAAAAATCAAGACCTAAAATTTGGACTACATATAAGTAATATGATGATGCCTTACTTTGAAGTACGGGTAATAGCGAGGATCTCCAGTGATCCTAGATGGAGTGACCGGCGGAGCCTCGTATGTACTCATGCTCCAACGTCAAAATCTTCGCAAGTACATTTCTGATGTGGCGGGAAATGGTCTCAGCGCTATGCTGAAATGATTCTTGGATTACCCTATTCGAATGGCCATTTGTGAATGCGTAGAGGAACATGCAGACCTGCTCGTCGACATCCATATACCTTGTTTGTGTCAGGCCATGATCCGTTAGTACACGCATAAATCTCCTCAGCATAGTACCCACGTAGTGCCATATCCGCGCACTGATCCCTGATAGTTTATAGTCGTCGTTAGGTACCCAAATAGAAATGTTTTATCTAAATCATGCATGCCGTATAAACCACAACGCTCTGTCTCAAGTGCATTATCTAAAAAGAAGAGTATGGAAAACAAGCTTAGCCAAAAGACATGAACCAGGGACAAAACCAATATCGCTTCAACAAGAAGCGTGTTTCTACAGAAACCTGATATTCTCACCAATTAACCTGCAGTAATGTCAGTATAGAAATTATTAAAGTCAACTTCTACGTAGCAGCCCATCCATGTACCTATTAAACACTTGAAGGCAAACCTGCAACTTAAACGCATAGGCCATTACGAATAACCTGCATTGTAAACGCAGACAGCAATGCATACGGAAATAATGTCGAAGTACTGTTACGTACATGTAAATGTCTGAGCAAGCAAATAGTAAAAAACCAAATGAATTGTCCGTGCATAGAAAGCTAATGTCTATAGCGGGGAAATAAGTTAACGTCTAATGGTTTTGTCAATCCAAGCGTTCAGCTTCGCCGGATCGCCCTTGAGGTGGTAGAAAACATTGCGACCACTAGTAGTCGCCATTTTCTCAGCCATCTTCTCGAACTCATCAGCGTCAAGATCCGGGCGCATTTGATTGATTTCCCTGCACGCATCGTTCGCCAACCTGTCGGGATCTTCCCTGGCCTCTGCAAAAGTTTTTGGGAAATTAGTAAGGAACTTTGCCAACATTTCTTGCGCAGCTCCGCTGAGCGTGCCCCCACTTTTTGATTTCTTTGTAGTTTCACGTTTCCCAGCTACATTTCTTTTTCTCGATAAAGGGGTTTGAGCAAGTCTGTCACTGTCATCCGCGTCATCGCATGGTTCAGGCATACATTCATCCAGATCTTCGTCGAAGTCCAACTCCCTCTGCGTTGACGCGACTCGTGAACTTTCGTCCCCTACCGTCGGCTTACCCCTTCCTGGCCGTGAAGAAGCTGCATGCGCACCTGTTGCAATGTCTTTCACCAAGAACCTCTGAATCTCACCGAAATACAGGAATGGTTTGTTCCGGTACTTGCGGTATCTGTCGGGTACCTAAAATTAGGAAAGTTACACATTATTGGCATTCAAGAGCAACTTTGTAATCACACAATATGCGAATATGGAACATCGTAAGTTACCTCATACCAAGCATTGTCTGAAGGCGGAATTGGCCTGTTGTAGATGCTATCACACCCCCATCCGGACTTGTTGCGCAGGTACAAATATGAAGAGTAGTCTTTCTTTAGGTTTTTCCATCGATATTGCAATTGTATCTTTGTTTAGTTGTGGCATGCGACTTCGTTGAATCTCTTGACGATAGTTAGCCAACCGGGGACTGTAAATGTGCTTCCCGCCCATGAACTCTCGTGCTCTAGCATAACGTCCACAAACAATTTGTCTAGGGTGGAGTTCCAATGTGCATTTGGTGCACAACCTGTAGTGGGTACTTCAGATGGTCCTCCTACATCTCCACCGCGTGTGCCTATCTCGTCTGACATTTGTCTTCGTAATGGAGAAGAAATCATCGTAGTTTGTTGAATGTGTTAGATCATCATATTGAAAGAAGGATGGTGAGCAGTAAATAAGCTTATGTTAGGACGTCTGTGATTAATGAAGCTACTTTTTTGCTATAGTTCATCACAATCGTGAAATTCATGGACACCTATGAGAGCCCTGCTACTCACAGTTTCTGACATGGTTTCCCATGCTTTCCAGTGGTGGATTCGAGCTTGCAGCATCAACTAAATTATCAATGACGACAATGGAAAACATAACAATTTTTCAAGCATGAAATGTGATCAACACAGGGTCATCAAAACAGGTGCATCAAGCCATACGGGGACATCAAGCCATACAGGGACATAAAGTCGGATATGTGATCAAGACAGATATGAAAATAAGTCATGAAGTCTGAAATGTCTTCATCAGATTGTGTTATAGAGCCATAAAGTTCAAAAATGTGTTCATAAACCGAAATGTTGCGATCGATAATGTGTAAACCATATCAAGCAAACAAACAGAAGCAAGTGAATTAAACCCAAACAGAACCACTTGGCATCTTACCCCACGATATCTTGCATTATCAATGTAACCCCATCTTCTTGTTGATGAACCAAATATTGAATGAAGCATATGTTGAAGGAAGAAAGAGTACACAACCGTAGCAAGAGAACAGAAATCTGGTAACCACAGCAAGAGAAAGAAATCTCGACTGTAACCCCAAACAAAAGCACTTCATGGCTGTAACCACAGCATATTTTGAATGACAGATTACCATGAAGGTAACCCAAAGCATTTCGTTAGCATAGCTTGAATGTAATCCAAAACGAAACCCAAATATATGAACCCCCAGCATGTCCTGAATAAGGATATGTTGAATGTGAACCCAATTTTCATTTTACCCCCCCCCCCCCCCCCGCATCTCTTCATATATCTTCATATAACACAAATGCCAACCAAATCTTACCCCAGCAATATCACTAACCCCAGCAAGTGAAGCTTATCTACATTCAAGATTATCAGTAACCCCAACAAATCTTATCAGTAACCCCAGCAAGTGATATTATCAGTAACCTAACCAAATCAGTAACCCCAGCAATATCAGTAACCCCAGCAAGATTATTAGTAACCCCAGCAATATCAGTACCCCCAGCAAGTGAAGCTTATCTACCTTCAAGATTCTCATTACCCCACTAACCCCAACAAGTGTTATTAGCCCAACAAGTAACCCCAACAAATCTGACCCCAGCAAGTAACCCCAACAAATCTTACCCCAGCAAGTAACCCCAACAAGACTTCAAGATTATCAGTAAGTACCCCAGCAAGTACCCCAGCAAGTACCTTCAAGATTATCCGTAACCCCGGCAAGTAACCCCAACAAATCTTACCCCAAACAATATCACTAACCCCAGCAAGTGAAGCTTATCTACCTTCGAGATTGCTCGGCTTCCAGTCCAGTTAATTTTATCTTTAATTTATCGTTGTACCAACCACTTATTAGCATAGCAAGAACATTGGAATATAAAAGAAGACGATAAAGTTTACCATCTTGAATTTGAGAGACATATCTACAATGAAACCATTATTAGCACAGAGCTTTCGCATTGACTTCATGATGGGAGATGTGTAAAAAAACAGAACTTTGAAACAATGAACCCCAGCATATCATGAATCAACCATATCTTGACTGTAAGCCCAGCATATGTTCAATGACACAGGAGTTGAATGTAACCCAAACCCAAATCTCGTGAACCATTTCTGCAGTCTGCAATGGTCCAGTCAAACCATATAATCTAACCATGAAAGACATAACACGCGGGAAGGGGAAAATGGTTCAGTTAACAAACCTTCCAAGGACGACCTTCAAGCACCGTGTAATCTCCTCCAAAACCTCCGCTGGAAGAACAATCCCGGCAGAAAGGAGTGAATGAATGGCGACAATGATGGTGGCACACAATTTATAAGGATAGATCTCCTCCTCAATCGTTGAATGCCTTCTTCCCCATCTCAATGGTTTGGGGGATGAGGCCGGGGCTGACGATTCACAAGACTCCACATAGCTAGGCATCTTTCACAGTAAATGCAGCTGAATGGTCTCTGGTCGAGTCGTCTTCAAGGTCGATGGTGCATCGTCTGCGGTGCCCATCGTGTAGTCTCCCTCCTGGTGCAGGGTTCCTTTGTGAGGGCTAATCAGGAATCCATTGACCTGATTATTGGACGCTAGCGACAACAAGAAGTATGCAGGCGTGAGGATTGAAGGCAGCAGCTGCGACTGTGTCTGGAGGAAGGCGATGAGGAGCTGTAGCGGTCGAAAGGCTGCAACGTCTGGAAAGCTTTCCCCAACACGACATCGAAACCCACTTCCCCACACCACCGATGCCCAGATGCCAACCCGCATACCCCGGATCTCAAACACGGGATGGGTCAACCCAACCCACTCCACACCAGGTACCAAACAGGCCCTTGGTATCAATATCGGGCACGGATTCGACTCAAAAATGTATCCGGGTCGAAAGATGAAATCTGAAGGGCATTTATAGGAATGGGCTCATGTGAATTCAAATATGGGATGGGCACACCAACTGAGGTCAGATGAATGAATTTTATTCGGGTGTGGAGATGTGTTAATGGGTGATCGAATGAAAAAAGAAATCAGGATAAGAAGGGATGATATCTGACCGTAGGAATCAAATAAATTGAGGATCCGACCAGTTATCCGGGCAAACAAGGAAGGCTAGAAAGTTGACCCGTGTCAACAGACCCAAATTTATTAATTTATTAATTACAGAATAATTTAATGGTTTTAAATATATTTTTATTTTATTTTATGAGTTACTATAATAAGTTAATTAATTAGGGGTATATACCATATAGGTATATTATACATATACAACAAATATACATATTTTGTTTTTGTTTTTTTTTATTTTGTAATTTTTATTTGCCTTTTATATAAATAAAATACTATATATACAAAATATTAAAAATTCAATATGACACAATAAAATAAATAAAAGAATAAATAATATAGTGTATGATATAGACACAATATACAATAGCACTCCAAAAAGCCAACTTTCACATCTTAGTTCTGATTTTTATGAAACTACTTTCACTCCAAATCTTATTTAATTTTGAACACAATAAAAGTGAGTTTGATTTATTTTGAGTTTTTATGGAGAATATATTGATCTGACAAGTTTTGCTTTGCGGCCTTTTCAGAGTGTTGTTATTCTTAATATATACAAGGATCTTCCTGCAATTAATTTTTATATTTACAACTTATTTTTATGTACAAGGTTCGAGAAGAAAAAAAATTTATTTGTGTTTATTTTTGTGATAAATAAAATAGTAGAAGATATATGCAATATGTACATTGATGAATATAAATGTGTGAGAATGTTTTCTTGGTTTTTATAGACAACAAGCCCTATCTTTCCTGACTCTATTCCTTGTCGAAAGTCTTGACCTACTCTCAGGGTTAGGGTCAGCATGTATTTATTGCATACATATAGTTTTTTTATTTTTCCATTTATTTATTTAGTTATTTATTTTAGGTTAAAATAGTGATAAACATACAATATTTAAAAATAAACAAGGATTATTATGAAATGAGAATTATTGATATTTACAGGTATTTTCTAAGGGATTTTAAGCTAAAAGAAATGAATAAATATGATGAATCGGTGATTCATCAAATATTAGGTCGACTTAGGTCATGTGGCCCAATCAAAAATAGGAAAAGTAATAAAAATTAGTGTAAAATCAAATAGTAAATGATGTTAAAATAAAAAGTGTCCTTCGTGAAAGTTGTGTAGAGCTTAATGCTCTACAACTTTGATGGAGGAACCTAAGTTAAATATGGTATATGTACAAAGATATTTTTTTGTGAGTATTTTTATGGGTATAAAATTACTCATTTTAACTCTTTTCTTATTTTTTGGTATTTTGAATAATAAATAATATATATATTAATACTTAAAATACTATGTTATTTTTTTATGGAATTTATAATGATTAGAAAAAATACATAAAATAATAACATCATATAGAAGAATATATACAACATCAAGATAAATTATTAAAAATAATAATTAATATTAATTATTTATAGATTTCTAATTGGTAATTACAGTCAATTGATGGTTAATTAATTAGTTGTATTTAATCTAAAGGAATAATAAATGCATATTAAGATGATAAATCAAGGATTTATTAATGACTATTCGAGAACTACATTTGTTTATCTTCTTCGTGATCGTGGGGATGTTGTCAACATTATACAGACTTTCTTTCACCTGATAGAGATGCAGTATGGGATAGTAATGAAGAGATTCAGATTTGATAATGCTTGTTAGTATAAGTCTAAACAATTGCATGACTTCTTTAGTATGAGAGGAATTTTTCATGAGACCTCATGTCCCTATACTCCTTAGAAAAATAGATTTGTGGAAAGAAAAAACTGACATCTTTTGGAAGTTAGCAGAGCTCTTTTATTCCATCAAAACCTTTCTAAGACTTGTTGGGGGAAGGTGGTTCTCACGAGTGCCTTCTTATCAATAGGATACCCTTAAGAAGGTTAAACATGGCTACTCCTTTCTCTATTATTTATCTTGAGGGTAAAGCATTTGTTCTTCCTTCGAAAATATCTAGTTTTATTTGCTATTTTCACAGTTCTGCACGCAGTGCAAAGAAACTTGATGTGGATGTTGTTAAAGGTACTTTTTTTGGGATACTCACCTATCCAGAAAGGTTACAAATGTCTAAATTCTAAGGATGGAAAAATGTATGTGATCAAAGATGTCACTTTTATTGAACATGAACCTTACTTCTCTGACCATTCCCTTCAGAGGGAGAGTAGATATAATGATGAAGAAAATGTCCAAGGTATTCTTATGTTGGATACTTGGGATAACTTTATAGATTCCTTAGGTAAAATCGCTCAGATTGACAAATCTCGCTCTCCTCATTGGCATGAAAAGATATATAGTAAAAAAGTCAACAAGGAATTGTGTAGCAGACTCGAGAAAGAGAAACCAATTCCAAATCTTTAAACGATCCAAGTTCCTCCAATACATTTGGTGACTCTAACTCTAACATGGAGAGTGATCTGGAAAAGGATAAAAATGAGAATGGTCACGATGTGGGTGTCGATGATTTGATCGACCTGGAAAGGGATTCGATTGTACACATGCATAAACGAAGAAAGGTAAAGCTCCCTTCAAGATATGCAGAATGTATCAGATACCCTATTGACAGATACGGTGGCTACTACAAGATTATTAAAATTATTAATTAGTTCGTTATTGTTCGATTATGTGATTTCTAGGAATGTTGCTGAAGCTAGGGTTGATCTTTGGTGGGTTTGAGCTATGCAAGAGGAGATGGAGGCCCATGAAAAACTATACATGGGACATTGTAGATATCACATGTAGGGTACATTCGATTGGTTCAAAGTGGGTTTGTCATAAAATACACAGGGGTTCCTTCAGAAATGTTTGTCCATGTAACAAAAATGAATACCGTGTGAATTTTCCTCTCTCTTGTTGTTTTCAATGATTGGAGGCGTCATCACTTGGATGTGAAGAACACCTTCTTGAATGGCAATCTTCTTGAAGATGTTTACATACACATGTCGCTTGGTCAAGAGAAAACAGGAAAATGTTGCAAATTGAAGAAAGCCTTATATGGATCAAAACAATCTCATAGGTTTTGGTTCGAGAGACTTTAAGTTGTGATGCTTATATTGGGATATTACAAAATAAATGGTGATCACATTCTCTTTGCTAAGAGGGGGAAAAGAAAATTGTTCTTCTGTTAGTTTATGTCGATGACATGATTATCACAGGAGATGATGAAACGAAGATATCTCACCTAAAAAGTGAGCTTGATGCAGTTTTTGATTTGAAGGACCTAGGAAATCAGAAGTACTTCCTAGGCATTGAGTTTGCAAGGTTGAAGGAAGGTCTGATTCTCTGCCAAAGAAAGTATACTTTGGACCTGCTAAAGGAAACATGATAGTCGGGATGCAATCATGTTTCTACACCTGTTGAGGGAAATCACAAGCTGAGCTCAAGGATGGAAAGCAATTGGATGGAACCTTCAAGAGTAGGTACTAGAGACTTGTGGAGAAGCGAATTTACCTTACCTTAACCAAACCTGACATTAGGTACTAGAGACTTGTGGGGAAGCGAATTTACCTTACCTTAACCATGACGTTACTTATGTAGTAAACGTGGAGTCAATACATGCATGCCCATGCAAATATTCACATGAAGGATTTAGAGCATATGATTCATAAAAAAAGGATCTCGAAAAAGGTCTCATTTTTATCAAAAATACAAAATTGGAGATTGAAGGACACACAAATGTTAATTGGGTTGGGTGCATGGATACTAGAAGATCTACAACTGGATATCGCTTATTCCTGGAAGCAACCTAGTTATTTGGAGAATCAAACGACAGTATGTATGTGTTATATCTAGTGCCGAAGCTGAATATAAAGATGTTGCTATGGGGGTTACCGAGATGATGTGATTGAATACTATACAAATAGACATTGGAATAAATATTGAGTTGCCTATAAAACTTTTTGGTGACAACAAGGATGTCATTAATCTCTCCAACAACCATGATTTACACAATAGAACCAAGCATGTGGAAATCAATCGTCGCTTAATTGGTGAGAAAATTTACTCTAACAAGCTTATACTGCCATATATAAAAATTGAAGACCAAATGGGTGATGTTTTCACCAAGTTACTTCCTGAAATAGTTTCACGGAAAATGTGGGCAAGTTGGGCATGTACAAATTGTATGCCCAACTTGTGGGGGAGTGTTGAATGCTTATTGTTTTATTGTAATGGATCTTGGGGATGATCCATTTACCCGTTTAAATGTGTATTATCTCCCTTGTTGTACTCCTCATTTTGGTATGTGAAAAAACAAGAGAAGTAGCCCTAGTCGTCGGCAGAGAGGGGAGGATTGCCCATGATTTTTCCCTCCTCCTTGGAGGTTTCCATGTTAATCATCTCGTGTTTGTGTGTTATTGATCAAGACTAATCTCTGTCTTCTAATGAGATAGAACCCTTGAATGATCTATCACTCAACTGAAAGTTATGAATCACTGTTTCAAACAAAAAAGTGAACATGTAACCATGAACTGTCAAGTTTTGGAGACTAATCAATCACGAGCGATGATGGTAACTATCCAAATCATCTCGAAACAACACCAACATCTTTTGAAGGACCAGAAATTCCATATCAAGTTCTTTAAAAGGAAAAAAGCAGACCCTTTTGTTGGAGAAAGTGAACATGAGGATAGAAGTCTCAACCTGCACAGCACAAAAGAAGTGTAAATATCCTCAACTTGTATTAAATAGACAGAGAGCATTCACAAAAACAGGTATTCCTCATTCAGATAGGTGCCAGTACCTTATAAATAAAACAGACAACAACTCAATAGAAAAGAAATCAACGGGAGGGAGACCCTAGCATTCACAGGCGACTTGGGTTGTCTTCAGTTTCTTAATCAAAGAGCAGAAGGATGGATGTGTTACATATATAATCCCATAATGATACATATATATCCCATAATGAAAAGCAAGAAGAAGAGGTTTATACCAATTCTTCAAATATTGTTGCTCTTCACAATACTGGCTCCAACTGCCGCAACCTACAATAGTTTCCACTAACAGGACGAGCTTAGTGGTGGTTAATGAGAGCAAATAAAACCCTGACACAAGCCAAAAACCACAAAATTGATTTTCTAGCAACTACTAACGACGCAAATAAAAATTGTATAATTTTCTTTAATATTACATATGAATTGCATTGATCTCGTCTTATATCAAGATCTTGGGAAGGAATTCGCAGGACTGCTAGAGGCAGCCGGTCCACACAAACCCAAATTCGATCTCTTTCACTTTCTGGAAATCCACAGATGCTGCCAGATGCTCAACACTCGGGGAGCCCGAATCATATCCTCAGATCTTGCTTTGGAGCAAATAATCCAGCTCAATCTATTCTAACATCTCGTTCGGCCAGAACTGCTTCCACATTGATATCTCCTCATTCTTGAGTTTTCTGATTCCTCCATAGAAGCCATCGGTCTCATTTCCTTCTTCTCGATGATCCTTCCGATTTATAAAAGCGTATCGCCAACGTGAATCAGGTGCATAATGGTTGAACTCCAACACCACAGTATCTGCAAAGATCCACTTTCCATGTCAAGTTGCTCAATGTGGTTGAAGGCTTGAGAATCTAAGTGTACTTGTAACATAAGGGGAGAATCTAAGTGTACTTGTAACACCATTGAGAACATATAAATTTACTGTTCATATTAAGGTTTTCACTGTGATTATAGATTTTCCGATCAGTTAACATAAGGGGGAAAATGTGAATATATGACAGGATGGGAGAAAAACTGTTGGGAAAACCAAATGACTTGTTCTATTCCATAAGCTCTAGGCTCTCTTATATAGGAGAGTAGCCTATGGGTAAATTACATAAAGAGGATAACAGAAAAATAAAATAACAAAGAGGTACAGTTAATATAAATGCGTCAACACTCCCCCTCAAGATAGAGCATAGATATCAATCATGCTCAGCTTGGACGTACACTTCTGGAATGGGCCTCGAAGTAATGCCTTGGTGAAAATATCAGCAGTCTGATTCTCTGATGTGACATGAGATGTAGCAATGAACCCCTTCTGAACCATGTCACGTATGTAGTGATAGTCAACCTCAATGTGCTTGGTCCTCTCATGAAAATCTGGGTTATTTGCAATGAACAAGGCGGCCTGATTGTCACACTCCAACATCATAGGAAGAGGTATATCAATACATAGATCTGCAAGTAAAGATTTCACCCACATCATTTCTGTGCTAGCCTGGGCCATAGCCCTGTATTCGGATTCAGCACTGGATCTAGCTACCACTGTCTGTTTCTTGCTTCTCCACGAAACTAGAGCATCCCCAACATAGACTGCAAATCCTGATGTGGACTTCCTGTCCTTGGGGCATCCTGCATAGTCTGCATCAGCACATGCCGTGATAGAGATCTCATTTCCTTTCTTGAATAGCAAGCCTGCACCTGGAGATGATTTTAAATATCTCAGAATCATGTGTATTGCATCCATATGGGCCTGACGTGGTTGCTCCATGAACTGGCTCACACGACTCACTGCAAATGATATATCAGGTCTAGTGATCGTGACATACAGTAGTTTGCCTACCAGTTCTCTATACCTTCTCTTGTCCACCTCTTCTGTGTCATCATCATAGAGCTTCATACTAGGATCCATTGGTGTCGTAGCAGGTCGACACCCTAGCATACCTGTCTCAGTCAATAGATCTGTAACATATTTCCTCTGTGACATTACTAATCCATATGGATTTCTAGCAAACTCCAGGCCCAGAAAGTATCTAAGGACTCCCAAGTCCTTGGTGACAAATTCGGTCCCCAGCCTTTCCTTTGCCTGCTTAATGCCCTGCTCATCATCACCTGTAATCAAGATATCATCAACATAAACCATGATTACAATGATACCTCTAGCCGTCTTCTGTACAAACAAGGAATGATCAGCATTGGAGCGTTTATATCCTTGTTTCTCAAAGAGGTCTGAAAGCTTTTGAAACCATGCTCTGGGGCTCTGCTTAAGGCCATAGATGGCCTTATGTAATCTGCAAACCTTGGGACACTCCCCCTCAACAGCAAAATCAGGTGGCTGTTGCATATAGACTTCCTCCTGCAAGTCGCCATACAGAAATGCATTCTTCACGTCCAGTTGATAAAGTGGCCAGTCTCTAGCAACTGCAACTGATAACAGGATCCATAGAGTGGAATGACGCGCCACAGGGGAGAATGTGTCAAGGTAATCTACCCCATATGTCTGTGTGAAGCCCCGTGCAACCAGGCGTGCCTTGTACCTGTCAATGGAACCATCTGCACTGTGCTTCACTGTAAACACCCATTTGCAACTCACCGGGCTGACATCTGGAGGTATAGGAACCAAACTCCAGGTTCCTCTGGACTGAAGTGCCGCCATTTCTTCTTCCATAGCTCGCCGCCATCTAGCATCCTGCAAAGCATCATGATGATTCCGTGGAATGTCTGTAGCTGAAAGTGCCAATGCAAACGTCCTGAAGTCTCCAGATAGCCTCTCAAAAGACACAGCTGCTGATAATGGATATTTGGCACAGCTTCTCTTCGGCTTGCGTAGAGCAATTGGAACATCCAGATCATCTGTGTTCTCACCATGCTCCTGTAATACATCCTGCTGAGAAATGTCGTCAGATCCATCAACATTAATATTTTCATTACATACCATAGGCGAGCTAGTTGACGGGTCAGGACCATGTGCAGGAGGAGGCCTACGGGTGTAATGGAATGGTAGCGGGGATACTAGCGGTGGCGGTGGTGGTGGCGGTGGTGGTGGCGGTGGTGGTGGCGGTGGCGGTGGTGGTGACGGTGGTGTTGTTTGTGGCAATGGTGGTGGTGGTGCCATTAATACGGCATCAGGAGATATAGGTGGTAGCTACATGTTTCCAGATTCTGAAAAGTACATAACAGATTCAAAAAATGTAACATCTGCACTGATCATATACCGCCGACGCACAGGATCAAAACACTTGTACCCCTTTTGAGTTCTGGAGTACCCCACAAAGACACACTTGACAGCCCTAGGAGAGAGCTTGTCAGTACCAGGCGACAACTGATGGACGAATGCGACTGACCCAACACACGAGGAGTAAGAACGAACAAATCCTTGTCTGGATAAATGAGTGAAAAGGGAATCTGTTCATTCAAGACGGATGAGGGCATACGGTTGATTAGGTAACATGCAGTAAGAACTGCATCACCCCAGTAGGAGTAGGGAGCATTACTCTGTATAAGAAGGGATCTTGTGACATCAAGAAGATGACGGTGTTTTCTTTCAGCAATCCCATTTTGTTGAGATGTATGTGCACAAGAGGTTTAGTGAATAATCCCTTTTGAGGAGTAGTAATTGGCCAAAGTGTGGGTGCATAACTCTAAAGCATTATCACTTCTTACAAGTTTGACAGATGTGGAGAAAACATTCTGAATTTCATTTAGAAAATGGATAATAATATTTCCTGCTTCAGATTTATTTTTCATAAGAAACACCCATGACACTCTCGAGAAATCATCCACAAAGACAATATAAAACCTGTGTCCCTGATGATCAGGCACACGACTCGGACCCCAGACATCTATATGAAACAACTCAAATTTGGAGTTACTACTCCGACCTGGACGACTGGGAAAGGACGACCTGTGATGCTTTCCCAACTGACATGCCTCACACTGGATAGGTGTGTGAGAGAGACCATAGGGTAGAACCCGACACAACTTCTGAAGCGGTAAATGACCAAAACGCAGATGCCACAGGAGAGGAGATACTTGTCCAGCAGGAGAAGATGTGGTTCCGGCAAATGGGGTCTGGTTCAGACGGTAAAGGCCTCCTTGCTCATAGCCATGACCAATCACGTTGTCCGTACGGATGTCCTGAAAAATCAAAGAAGATGGATCAAAAATAGCTCGACAATGGAGATCCTTCGTAATCTGACTAATTGACAACAGATTCATAGAGAAATGCGGTGCATGTAGGACATTCTTAAGCTGCATAGAAGATGTCAATCTAATCTCCCCCTGACCCGTGATAGGGGAGTGCGTGCCATTGGCAATCACTACTGTCCGTCCTGGAGGGATCTGAGTGTATCCTGTAAGTAGACTCTGGTCGCCACATAGATGATGTGTAGCGCCCGAGTCCATGATCCATGGCAATGTATCAGATCTACTACTATGGAGTGCAAGTGTACTACCTGAAGTACTAGTAGATGCAGAGGCAGAAGCAGCAGCATCAGTATGACTCTCTGTAGTCGGTGCTGGACCAGATGGTGGGATAATGCCCCTGAGGCGGGCAACTAGATCATCAAATCGTTGATCCAAGGTAGCAGCAGATGGTGGCCCTATCTGCTCAGCGGCTCGTGCAGATGCAGGGAATCCGTGCTTCGAATAGCATGTGTCTTCATTATATCCGACTCGGTGGCAATATGTGCATGTTGGCCTAGTACGGCCACTCCTTCCACGAGGTCCACGTCCACGGCCCTGTTGATGAAATCCGCGGCCTCTATTTGCCGCCATGGCTTAGGAATTCTGACTCACAGCTGCTGAAGGTACTGTGATCCTACTCAATCTGTGAAAGGCTTCCTCCATGGGAGGAATAGTCGAATCTGCTAAAATCTGAGACCGTGCTGCCTCATACTCTGGATCGAGTGCAGCGAGAAACACACCCACCATCGTCGCATTCCTGTATGTCTTCTGCTGTTCTGGCGTGGCGGTAAGGGGCATGAAGCTATAGAGCTTCTCGAACATCCCTCTCAGTGATGTGTAGAGAGAATGTAAAGGACGGCCATTCTGCTTTATTGTGAATATATCATGCTGCAGTTGCAGGATCTTCGTTTCGTTCTTTGCCTGAGAATATGTCGCCGCCAGGATATCCCACATGTCTTTGGTTGTGGGTTGATGTAGAATGTCATTGGCAATTTCGATAGCCAATGTGCCAGATAGCCAGACCTTGGCATATGCATCATCTGCCTCCCATGAGGCATGGACTCCAGTCTTCTCTGCAGGCTCAGAGGTTCGGTAAGAATGTGCTTCTTACCTGTAGACTTCATCATACTCATGAACTGCATTGCCCACAGTTCATAGTTCGTACCATCCATCTTGACAATGGGCGCTGGACCACGAAATGCGCCAATAGACGGGATATCTGCCTTGTTGTCTGACATACTGGAGACGGAAGACTGGAGCGACTGACAGAAGATAATCTTTGTCTACAATGACATAGACGGGATTAGTTGCATGTGTAGACGTCAAGCAACTATCCCCATGAATATGTGTGCGCTACGGTCTGGATACGGTCTGGGTACGCGCGCACAGAGTTCACACGCAGGGGCGACAAGAACACGCTACTCGCGTGTGCAACTGAGACGAAGAGACGCACAGTGCAATGCGCACGGATCTCGCGCACAGATGCGCACAGGTGCCAAGGCCTTAAATGTCGGTTTCGGTCACCATTTCGGTATCGACCAAAACAGAATTTCGATGGAATTTCGGTGGAATTTCGACTGAAATTTCGGTCATTTCGGTCATTTTTTGTATTAGGACCCCCATATTTCGGTCATTTCGGTCGAATTTCGATTTCGACTGGATATCGATATTCGACAGAAATTCGACTGAATTTCGCTGAAATTTGAGGCCATGACAGGTGCACGGCTGGAGCGCGCAGGCGCTAGGGCTGGAGCGCGCAGGCGCTAGGGCTGGAGTGCGCGCAGGGCTGAAGGGCTGGAGTGCGCACACGCGCGCACCGATGCGCACAGGCAGTGCGCTACTAGGGCTGGAGTGCGCGCAGGCGATCGGAGAAGAACACCGCCGTAGGCGATCGGAGGTAGGCGGCGCCGAGTAGAGAGAGAGGGGAGAGAGAGGCCGGCGGGTGGGGTGGGCTAGGGTTAGGGTTTCGAGAACTCCGGTCTAGGACCGTCGCTCTGATACCATGTTGGCAAAACCAAATGACTTGTTCTATTCCATAAGCCCTAGGCTCTCTTATATAGGAGAGTAGCCTATGGGTAAATTACATAAAGAGGATAACAGAAAAATAAAATAACAAAGAGGTACAGTTAATATAAATGCGTCAACAAAAACCCTCGGGAACTTCCCTTTTTATTACTGTTGGTACTGACAGACAGGTCAACATGTTATAAAGCTGACAGAAAAACAACGCTGAAAGTTTCATGGTAAATTTTAAGATACAAAAAGATATTTTGCCCCGAAAATAGAGACGTTAATGAGAATGTATGGCTACAATGAGTAAGGAGTAAAATCAGAGATGTACAGTTTGGGCACTTAAATGCCTAGCTTCTGAAGAGTGAGAAGCCTTGTATAATGAGATAAACTTGATGCGAATAAAGGCAAAGGATCGTTTTTTTAGAAGAAAGTAAGCATTGAAATCTGGAACTTGCAAATCAAACCAATATCAGAGTTTGCAAGGGTCTATAAATCTTAATTAAGTGCACAAATAAAAGTTAGATGAGATGCGGACAACTGAAAGATTAGATGTTTAAAGAAGGATGCAGATAATTAATCCGTTGGTTCATCATTCTTGATGTATGATTGGTTATGCAAATCTACCACAATTTGACAAGTATAGTAAGGAACTAGCATGCGTGCAACCTCCCCTAAAAAACTCCACCACTAGGATCTGTTTGCAGACATCTAGCCACTTTTGGAGAAGCATGGTATTGAGTACATCAAACCTTAAGCCATTTTTTTGTATAAAAGGAATCTGGAAATTATGTTCCTATCGTAACGGGCACAGAAAGGCGATGTCACCAACATCATCTTTCGTCACAATTCGGTTCAGGTACAATTTATAAAATGGTCTTTCGTGATAGGAAATGTGTTGTTGAATTCAAGCATCGCAGAGAAAGGTAAGTTTGCTCACCGCTGTTGTGACAACGACAGCGTAGCTCATTTCGGTCACAAGAACTCATGTGCCCCACGATCCCATACCACCATCCTGCCAAACAAAGCACAAACAGAAAAGTTATATTTATAAATGAACAAAACAAAATCACTACCACATGGTAACAGAAGCCACTCAACAAGTGCTAGCAAAGAAATTCCAATTATGATAAATAGGGTAAGGATCATTGAGAGAAACAAGCATATACCATAAGGAAATTCTTTGTTTCTTCTCCATTGGATCTCAATATGATTCCCAGGAAGCAATTCATGTAAACAGTCTGAAACATGCAGAACATTTGCAGAGGTAACAGGAGAAACTCTGATCCTGTCCCATGTCACCCCATTCTCAACCATTACAGTTCGTCTTCCATGAGGAGGATATCTGGAATGTAAAGATCCCAAATTCTTAACTGTGCTTCGTATTATTAAGGTAATGTAGCTAGCAAAAAGCTCAAGGTATATAATGATCATTTTTTATGTTGGTGAATAATGTAGAAAAGCATCAATCCTCAAATTTAACATGGTCCATGCAGTTTGCTGGAACTCCTTGAGAATTTTCCTCGATGATTTCATGTCCATGCAGTTTCTTTACGAGAGAGATATTTGATTCTATATTGGTTTTCCTCTTTTTTTCTCTCTTTTCCATTAGGGTAATTTCTACAGTCTTCTCCTTAACCTTAAATACTCTCTCTCTCCTATTTAAGAGTGGTCTAGGGTCTCATAATAAACAGGTCGAACGTTCTCTCCTACAATGTATCAAAGCAGCAGTTCTAACCCATCCCACGTAGGCCCTCCAACCCCTCCACCCAAACCCTAACTACACAATGGGCATGTGGTGCTAATCCTTTTTTTGCACGACGAGCCCCACTGGTAATGTTGGTATAAATAACAGTTATCATGTATCAAAATTTGGTGGATACTTGATGCTATGCTTTGAATCCTATTTAAGCTTGCAGACAAAGTTCTATTTAGTTTGGGGTATAAGGTAATGTTTACTTTAGGATTTGAAGTCTTAATTGTTTTAGGATTTATTTGTGTGGGAGGAGCTACTATACAAACCTCCGTAAGGTTAGTGTTTTGAATCATCTCTTCTTCCACCATATTGACGAGATCCACCGTCGTCGCCAAGGATGTAGCCCATTTACGGGTGAACAATGTAAATTCGTGTGTTTCGTGCTCGCTTGATGGATCTTTTGTGTGTGTTCCGCTCCTGCGATTCGCACCAAATTGGTATCAGAGCATCGGATTCCGTCAGGATCATCAAGCAAGATGACATCGCACAATGTAAAGATTGAAGAGTTCAACGGCAGGAATGAGTTCAGCCTTTAGCAGGCAATTAAGAGGTAGCCCTTTAGAGGAAGGTGGTGGTGGAGTCTAGCAGTTGCAGTTCTGCAATCCTAGGATTCAATTCAAGTTAGAGATTGTTGATGATGCCTTGAAACCTATTACCGGATTTGGAGCAGTAGTTATTATGCCACTGAAGACAATGCATTAAGTCTTAGTATCTGGATTTGGAGCAGATTTGCTATCTGAGGATTCAAATCAAGGTGAAGATTTGTTGGATGCCTTGAATCCTATTCAAGGTGGAGATTATTGGATCCTGGTTGATTATAGGATCCATCTGGACTCAGATTGTATTTTGATTCTTTTAGTCATCCTACACATGACGAAGCTTGGCAAATATTTGCAGAGGAATCAATTCAACGTGGAGATTGCTGATATGCCTTGAATCCTATTTAAGCCAGCAAACAAAGTCATATTTGCTTAGGGATTCGAAGTCTTGTTTGCTTTAAGATTTAAAGTCCTATTGTTTTAGGATTTATTTGTGTGAGAGGAGGTACTATATAAACCCTCCACAGGGTTAGTGTTTTGAATCATCTCCTTGTATTCCAGTTCTTCCACCATATTAAAGAGATCCGTTGTTATCGCTAAGGATGTAGCCCAGTTACAAGTGAACATTGTAAATTTGTGTGTTTCGTGCTAGCTTGATTGATTGTTTGTATGTGTTCCGCTTCCGCGATTCGCAAAAATACTAATTGATGTTTTCATTAGGGTTTACAAAGACATCTTTTCTAAAGCTATATATGTTAGTACAAGTCATCCAACCACGTGTTGAAATGATGCAATTTATCGTAAGGCAAGATCAACTCAAAATTTCTATAGCTTGGAGGATCACCTATGACAAACAATCAAAAGAACTTCCAGAGCCATCAAAAACTTTGGTTTACGAGTCATAATATAAGCTTCTAAAGCCTCATTTATAATAAGGATCTCGTGTTTAACATCTTTTATTTAAATTTCAGAATCACTTGTTAATCGATGTGACAAAAGCTCTACAAAGATCTTTCCATTGGCAAGTTAAGCAGACTTTATAAGGTTATTTATGGCAAAGCTCAAATAATATCTTTCCATTGACAAAGCTCGACTAAGATCTTTTCATTAACAAAGCTCTAAGACCTTGTCATTAACAAAGCTCAACTAAGATCATGTTTATCATCTCTTGATGGGGAGTGTCAGAATATGGACTCTATAAGGCTATTTATGGCCTTAAGGCAGAGTCCCAAAGCATGGTTCTAGAAGCTCTCAGATCTAATAGAGCAACAGAGCTTCCAAATAACAACAGTTACAAATCACTCACTCTTTATACACATGACATCACGAGGTATTGTTTTCATTCTAGTATTATTAGTACAGGACATGATTTAGAGAGGATTAATGAGGCTAAGGAGTTCATTGGACAACAGTTTGTCGAGAAGGACCTTGGCAAACTACGATGCTTCCTTAGTCTTGAATTTCCCATGAACTAGAGAGATCTTGTAATGATTCAGATGAAGTACATTATAGATCTCCTTCTAGAGATTGGGGTGGCAAATTGCAAACATGCCACTACTCCTATGGGCCTCATCATAAAGCTCTATGATTATGATACAGATGAGGTAACAAGAGGAGATACAGGGAGCTCCTTAGGAAAGTTATCTATATTACTATCTCCAAGCCAGATATCTCCTTTGCAGTGAGTAAAGTTGGCATGTTTATGGAATAGCTATGACAGGCTCACATGGATCCAGCCTCCATGATCCCAAGGAATCTGAAATCTTCTCCAAGCACAAGATTCTTATTCAGCAAAGCAGCATCTCTTGCCTTCACGGTATGTGCTGATGTCGACTATGCCGAATGTCTAAAAGACAGAAGGTCTACCTCTGAATTTGTAGTATTTATAAGGAGCTCATTGGTCTCATGGAAAAGCAAAACGTAAGTTATTGTTGCTTACCAAGTGTTGAATCCGAATACAGAGCCATAACGCAAGGAAGCACTGAAATGATGTCGTTTAGGTCTGCTCTGATTGACCTAGCTATTGACACACCTTTTCCAATGCAGCTAGTACGTGGCAACCACGGTGCATTATTCATTGCCAACTATGGAGAGAAAATAATGAGTTGTTTATTCATGAGGACATAGGGTTCTCCTATATAGAGGAGAAACATGTTGGGCAAATTACATAATGTAGATGGAAAGAAAACAATACATAGAATGAATAAAAGATAATGAATATCTCAACACTCCCCCTCAAGTTGGAGCGTAGATATCAGTCATGCTCAGCTTGGAACAACATCACTTGAATGGCCCTCTGGCTAAGGCCTTGGTGAACACGCTTGTTGTATGTTCTCTTGAGCTGACATGAGAGGTAGAGAAGAAACCCTTCTGAATCATGTCTCAAGTGCAGTGACAGTCTACCTCGATATGCTCGGTCCTCTCATGGAAGGTTGGATTGTTGGTAATGAAAAGAGAAGCCTTGTTGTCGCATTGGAGGTGAATGGGAAGAGGCACCTCGACGGCTAGGTTAGTCAGAAGGGATCTGACCTACATCATCTCTGTGCTCCTGACGTCGCCTAAGATACCCTTGTTAATTCAACCGAGTTATCGATCGAATTAGGTGTGTCGTTCATTGCAGTCGGGTAATCGAGACTTCATCAAAAACACCACTCAGATTTAACGTTCGATTAATTCCAAGCGGCATATTTATTTTACTTGGGAAAGCCCAAGGTCGAACTCAGGGAGGCAGCTCTCTCTTTAGGTAAATTTTCAGTTAATCCTAATGTCAGATTTTCAGAAGAATATTTTTGGTCTTTTATGCAATTAAAGAAAATGCAGTGCAATTTCAAGTCAAATTTAAGTAAAATCACAAAAGATAGTCAAATGAAGTCCAAAGTTAATGAAACTTGACCAAATATGGCATGCTATGAAACTAAGTTACTGCAATTTTTCTGGAATTTTTAGATTCTAAATGAATTAAATATGAACAAAATATGGATGCAGGGTAGTTTTTGCAAAATTATTTTTAATAAATACCAAGGTACATTATTTTTAGATATAAAAATTATCCTAAATAGGTCTAAGTGAGAGGAATCCAGAAAAATTAATAAACCTAAAAATTGACGTAAATTGGACCTGTTAAAAATCAATTAGGCAAAACAACAATGAATTTATTCAGACCTCGTGATGCGTGCAAATGCTATGATTTTTGGGCACAACGTAGAGCAACTTAACCTAAGTTTAATGTGATTTTATGGTGATTTTTGGAGCAACAAATAATTTAATAATAAATAAAAGGCACACAGTGGGTAAAATATGTCAAATTCCACCAAAATAATATTATTAAATTCTACGCAGCCCAAAAAATATGACACATGTCATAAAAGATAAAGGACAAGTTAAACTACAACATGCAAATTTTTGAATTAAAAATGATGAGAAATGGACACCTAAATATGCGTGCAAACACGGACCAAAATGCAAAACAGAAAATTAAAATTTCTTAAAATAAAACATGCATACAGGGACTAAAGTGCAAATACCTATAATACTGGGGTTATGGATGCAAAATTTCATGGGTACACGTGCTTTTCACGTGACGCGTCTGGCAGAGACTGAATTGCAATTTCTGGAAGTTGCAGGGGCCTCGGTGCAAATTACCCAGCCCTCACGTGAGAGACACGTGAGGAGCTAGGCTCGGGAGATGTAAGAGGCTCGGGCGACTCTGGAGGCTCGGACTAGCTTCGATTTCTGTTTTGGTCGCTACAAGCCTAGGGTCAAAGAAGAGGCTCGGAGGCTCCACGTGGCGAGTGCTGGGCCGTTAGATCAAAGACAAATCTAACAGTGGAGGGAGCTGGATGTGTGGCGCGCCTAGGAATCGTTAGATCAAGATGATCAAACGATGGCGATGGCTCCTGGGGCGGGGCGACGTGGCGCATCGCAAGCCGTTGGATCGAGATAGATTCAACGGGGCTGGAGCTGCTGGCGAGGGGCTACGTAGTGACTGTTTGTACGTTGGATCCTCCTGATCCAACAGAGGCGGAGAGTGGGCAACGTGGCTCGATCAGGACCGTTAGATCAAAGTGATCCAACGACGATTGTGCGTCGTCTTCTCCGGTCCGCCGCCTCCTGCGGCAGACTTGGCGGGGCTCCGACGAAGATGGTCTTGCTCCGCCGCCCTTCCCCGTGCTCGATGAAACTCACCGGAGACTCCTGGATAGCTCGGAACAATCGTGGGTGCAGGGCGGAGCTACCGACGTGTCTGGACAGGGCTAGGGAGGTCTGCAGGCCGGGGTCGATGGAGCTCGAAGCAGCTCCGGCGTGGCATCCGATTGGTAAAGAAGCGTCTCCTGCAGTGTTAGTGGTTGCCAGAAAACAAACACTCGTGCTTGTGGAAGTGCAAGGAGTGCAATGAGGCCAAAGGCGTGAAGTGATGATCGGGCGGTGGTGTTCATCCGTCATGGCCAGCAGAGCTGTGGTCGGAAGTGGTGCGACAGGTCGGAGGAACAACTGAATGGGTGCACGAAGGTCAGAGCTCCAAGGAGGAGCTCAGGAGATAATTGGTGTAGGGTGGAATCGATCAGAGAAGTCAGGAAAAAGGCGAGAAGATCGAGAGGAATGAAGAAAGACGGTCGGAGGAGAATGGAGGAAGCTGCCTGGGGTTGGAGGCTCGTTGAAGCGGCTCCGGTCGTCGCTCGAGGGTTGGCAGCAGGCCCGAGCTCGTGCAGCTCGTCGAAGAAGCTGCGGCACGGCTTGCTACGCCGTGGATCTCGCCGGAGATGAAAACGTCGTCGTCTCTCACTCTCGTGCCAAATTGTTGTCACCAACAGGTAGAAGAGAGCTTTGGGAATCTCTCTGCAAGGGCGGATAGGGTCGACGGTGGACGTAGGCTGGGTATTTATAGGAAGAGGATGGAGGTGCATGTGATGGGGAGGTGATGTTCGTGGAGTTGGCGGAGCACTGGAGAAGGGCATCATGGTACGCGTGGGTCCTGGCGAGGATGAGGGATGTCGGAGCTATGTAGTGGGGTGTCGATGGGCGGAGATGGTGGTTGTAGTGGCGCCAAAAATAGAAAGGGGGAGGAGATGACGCTAGGTGGGGCGACGTGGGCGAGGTTCTTTCGGAGGAAGAAGACGATGTCATGGCCGTTGGATCTCGTGATCCAACGTCCAGAAGATGGGCGCGAGAGAAGGGCCGTGATCAGATCCGGGTGATGCAATCGAAGGGTTGTGATCAAGCCACGTGGCAGCATGGAGACGCGACGCTGAAGAACGGTGGAGATGGAATCAAGCGTGGGGATCGAAGGGTCATCGATTGAGCGGGGATGAGCGGATGAGATCTAATCATCGGGGCTAAGATCCAACGGCCGTGAACATGACATGTGGCCTAAGGAGAGTGAGGCGGAGACGTGTGGTCTGGATGAGATCAGGGGGAAGATCGAGCGGCTGAGAGGGGTTGCGGAAGGAAGGGCCGAGATCTAAAGAAGAAGAAGGTGATCTAACAGCCAGGAGACGAGGCGCGTGGCGAGCGGCTGAGTGGGCCGCATGGCGCAACCAGAGGGCACCACGTGGCCCAATCTGATTGGCTAAGGAAGAAATATGGCATAAGAGGGAGAAAATGGCCGAATTTGGAAAAACTCAAAAAATAAAAGTTATTTCGATGAGATCTACAAGTTTCATGTTGACCAAAAACGGAAACGAGGTCGAATAAAGTAATAAAATACAAGGGTACATAATACAAATATACATACATATAGTATACAATAGGGGCCCAAAACCCAAGTTTTGCATACGAGCTCTGATTTAGATGAAATTGGTCTCATTTTGGAGGTCTCTGAATGTGTATTAATTTAAAAGTGAGTAGATCTAGGTCGGAACCTGTTCATACAGATATGTGCATTCTAAGGTCCATGGTCTCCAACTTGGTTTGGGGTTTTATTGGTCAATTATTCAAGTTAGCATTTTTTGATATTTTGATTGCATTATTCTTAGCAATCTATACAGTATAGAGTGAATTTATGGGTTTTAGGGTTAGTATACAATTTACAGATAGGTGACTTTATAGATGAATTTGGCTTCTTATTTCATGCAGATGTAAATGCTAAAATGCAGATGTTATCAATGCATGCATGAATGCTAATTATGCAATTTTGGTGGAAATATACTCCTAATTACTCGGGAACTAGGCTCTATTTTCAACTTTAAGAGTGATGAATCACAGATTCATCAGCTCCCATGTGATATGGATCTGTACTCTGATTCTTCGCTAGACCTGGCGACCATCGTCTGCTTCTTGCTTTTCCATGACACCAAGGAGATCCTGATGAACACTGCAAAACCAAAGGTAGACTTCCTGTCCTTGGGACATCCCGCATAATTTGCATATGTGCAAATTGTGACCGCAACGGATGTGCCTTTGTTAAATAGAAGATCAGTGCTAGGAGAGGTCTTCAGATATCTCATAGTCATATGGACCACATCCATATGGGCATGTCTAGACTGCTCCATGAACTGACTCACTCTGCTCCATGCAAATGATATGTCTAGCATGTGATAGTCACATATAGGAGCTTCCTAACGAGCTCTTTGTATCTTCTCTTGACTACCTCCTCAGTGTCATCATCATACAACTTCATACTTCGGTCCACGAGAGGAGTGGCAGGCCTGCAATTTGCCATTCTCGTCGCAGAGAAAAGATCTGTAACATACTTCCTCTGGGTCATCACAAGACCTCGTTGGTTCCTGGCAAACTCAAGTTCAAGGAAGTAGAATACCAAGGCCCTTGGTAACAAACTGCTAACCAAGGAAATCCTTACATGCTTGAATGCCATGCACATCATCCCATGTAACAATGATATCATCAACATAAATCAGTATAGCAATTGTACCTCTATGCGACCTCTGAACAAACAATGAATGATCTGCAATCGATCTAACGAACCCTTAATGCTTTATCAAGTTTGAGAGCTTCTAAAACCATGCTCTTGGACTCTGCTTAAGGCCATAGATAACCTTATTAATTCTACAAATCATATGACACTTCTCCTCAGCAGTGAACCATGGTGGTTGTTGCATATAGACTTCCTCTTGCATGTCACCATACAGAAAAGCATTCTTCACATCAAGCTGATATAAGGTTAATCACGTGGCATTGCAACAGAGAGAAGAATCTGTAGTATAGAATGTCGAGCCATTGGGGAAAAAGTATCATGATAGTTTACCTCGTATGTCTGGGTGAACCCACAAGCCACAAGCCTTGCCTTGTAACGATCCACATTAACATATGATCGCTGCTTCACCATGAACACCCACTTGCATCCCACGACAGATGCTCTTGTAGGAGCTGTAATAATGCTCCATGTGCTACGTAACTGTAGCGTGACCATATCCTCCTCCATGGCAAGGCGCTAATGACTAGTGACTATCACGTATCGCTTCCTGATACGTTTGTGGTATTTCCATGGTTGACGGCCCCACGACAAACCTCCTAAAATCCTCTGAGAGTCACCCCCAAAGAAGCATGGGTGGCAAGAGGATAAGTAGTACAAGTATGCCTACGCTTCCACAGAGCAATAGGCACATCAAGATCACATGCATCCTCCTCAACCTGTAAACTACCCTCTTAGGGCACCTGCTCATCCTGTAAAGTAGCATGCTGCATGGACAAATCACCAGTGCCATCAGTAGAAACAATGTGTTCGGTACATACCTGGGGTGTGTTGGATGATAGAGAAGGCCCATGAGCAGGGGGAACCATGAGAGGCATGCGAACATATAAACAGGGCAACAATTAGGCCATGGTACCGAGTAGTAGTGTATGACTAGCCACATGAGCAGATGATGGTGGTGGAGGTACAGGAGGTGGCGGTGTTGTAGGAGGAGGCCCATATACCACCTCTCTAGAGTCAGATGGAGTCAACTTGTCACCTCTAGGATAGAAATACATAGCATACTCAAAGAAGATGACACCAGCACTAACATAGTACTTACGTCGAACTGGATCGAAGCAATGATACCCCTTATGGACAAGGGAGTAGCCTATAAAGATACACTTGACAGCTCTAGGGGAGATCTTGTCACGATCAGGCGTCAGATGATGAACAAAGGCCACAGAGCCAAACACTCGAGGTGTAAGGGAGAACAAGTCCTTGGGAAATGCAACTGAGAAAGGGATTTTCTCTGCTAAAACAGAAGATGGCATGCGGTTCACTAAGTAGCAAGCAATGAGAACCGCATCACCCCAGAAAGAGTGAGGAGCACGATTCTAGATCAAAAGTATTTTGATCACATCAAGTAAGTGATGGTGTTTGCATTCGGCAACACCGTTCTGCTGAGAAGTACAAACACACGAGGTTCAGTGCATGATGCCAAGAAATCTGAAGAAGTCAGAAAGTTGTAGTGTGCATAACTCTAAGGCATTATCAGAGTGAATTAACTTGACAGCAATGGAGAAAATTCTTTATCTCAATAATGACAGATTTAATGAAAGACCCATCTTCATACTTGTTTTTAAAAAAAACTCAAAATGGTATAAAATAATCATCCATAACAACTAGATAAAAACGATGTCTATGGTGATCAGGAACACAACTGGAACTCCAAATGTCAAATGGACAAGCTCAAATAAATGACTACTTCTACGAATCTGATGACTAGGAAAAGAAGAGCGGTGATTCTTCCCAAGCTGGCAAGCCTCGTACTAGAAGATAGAACGCGTAGAGATCGGTAGGAGGACATGGCATAGCTTCTGCGGAGGAAGGTGGCCAAAATGAAGATGCTACAAGTATGGAGAGACTGGTCCGGTAGGAATTGTAGAGGAACTAGCACTAGGAGACTGGATCAGTAGATAGAGCATCGTTGCTCACAGCCACATCCAATCACCCTGCTCGTGAGTATGTCTTGAAACACAAGAGAAGAGGGGTCAAAATTGCACTACAACTCAAATCCTTAGTGTTCTGGCAGATAGAAAGTAAATTCATCTGAAAATCAGGTGCATATGACACATTCTGCAGGCGTATGAATGGCGTCAAATGAACTTCCCCATGTCCTGTAATAGATAAATGAACCATGTTCACAATAACGACCCATCTACCAGGGAGTATAGAACTTTATGAGTACTAGAGAGCTAAATACACACGTATACATCATCTTACTTCTACGAAGCATTCTCTCCAGTCTTATCTCTCTACTCCAACTGTGTCAGGATATGCTCCTTGTTATTGCACTACATGAAGATCAAGAACTGCATGGACCACAACTCATAGTTGGTCTTATCCATCTTCACAATGGGAGCCATACCCTTGAAGGCATCGAACGAAGAGAAAACGTCAACCTTGCTCTTTGAATTAACATGATGGACAAAAGGAGAGAAATGGAAGTCGACTGGTATGGTAGACGTCCTACTTCACCTCGATCCAGTTGAGCTCCTTGCAAAGGAGGTTAACCCATTTAAGGGCTCCATCTCCCATCACCTCCAACAACCCTCCCAATCGCCTAATTCATCTCCAACTACCCCTCGTGCTTCGACTATGAACACTCATCTTGCAGGTATTTGATTGATCGGAGATTGGAAGCCATCTCTGACCTTCTCATTTTACGATGACCTTGCATCGCTTGCCATTCCAGATTGACTCGGCTCTACTCTGATAATTCATCGACCTCACCTAGGCTTCAACTATTTGCCCAGATCCTTCTCGACGATATAGGAGCTAGGAGGAGTACAACCATCGATGGAGCCCGATCCTCTCGTTGACGCTCACGAAGGAAGGAGAAGTTACAGGCACCATTGGATTATACCGATCTGATATGATCCTATGGTCTAGAGCCTCTCCGCACCTTGCTCCGACCTTCAATGCCTCGGTGGACCTGAACCTCATCCAAGGCATAGCAGAAAGCCACGTGGCCCAAGCCACATCGCATCCTGAGCCTAGCCTCCGCACACCTCTCATGTGTTTGCCTGGGAATTTTGCACCCAGGTCCCGCCGGGTCCTCTTAGATTCAAATATATCCACACGTACCTCGAAAATAGCAGATAAGCCCATGTAGCTTTTGTATATTTCATTTTAGTTCTTCCAGGACCATTGTGTAATGTTTTATGTTTTAAAAATATATATTTTCTTTGCATTTAAGCCCCTAGAATTGAACATTAATAACTTTTGCATCCTTGATCCAAATTGAATGAAATTGGTGTCATTTTAAAGCTATGTTATTCCTTTATAGTTTGGCATAGTCTAAGCTCTGATTTGACAGTTATGTATTAAATTAAAAATCAGAGAATTCCTCTACTCATTTCATATAGATTTAATGACAATAATTCAAATTAGCTTAATTTTATGCAATATTTGATCCCTGATTTGCTCAAAAAACCTAGAACTTATTTATGTGACACTCTCTTTGATCTAAATCCATTAATAACCTAGTTGAATGCTAAATGTTTATTAAGTTAGGCACTTAATGAGTTAAGTTAATTAATCTGATAAATGGTTGATAATATGTGATTGTGTATTTGTGTGGTACTTATTCATTTGTGTTGCATTATTGGTCATTTTGTAGCATATAATTAACCTGACTTGCATTATCAACAACCATAAAAATCCATGCATTCAGTATATCGTCTGAATCTTGACCTAGGTAACATCTAAATCACTTAACTTAGTATCTAAACGCTAGTTAAATAGACCTAATTGCTCGTGTCCTTATGTTTATCTCTAGACTTATCTCGATATAAATTAAGCCAAGCCCTCTTCGCGGGGATCTTTAATTTGGTTCTGTTGACCAGTTAATCAGCTCATAGTACAACGAGACTTAATTAGATTAGCCGATTAGAGCTTCATTAGATGACGTTGTTGGAGAAGAAGCTTGAGATCGGAGAGAGATTTGAACCTCCGATTAATGAAGTTCTTGGACACATGCAGGTTGTGATGTGAATCGAGGTGTAATGGATAATGGAGGGTTGTTAACTTGGTTAGAATGGATCCCTAAGTTTGGATAACCTCCTTTGTAAGGAGATCAAGTGGACCAAGGCAGAGTAGGGTCTGGAGAAGAGGGAATGAAGCCCTGAAGGGCCGGCACGAATCGAGGGTGCTTGGTGAAGGTGTAGAGCTAATCATATGATTGTGAAGGTGATTGTGTGTAGCGAATAAAATCCGAGAAAATAAGAATAAAAAGAACGGAGGTTACCTGGGGAGAAGGAAGACGTCGGAGGTGAAGCACTATCTTGGGCTTGGAGCTTCAGACGCTCATGGGTCCTCGCTCGACATGGTGGCAAGACATGGAGCTCAAGCAGCACGTGAATGGGCTGTGACATAGTGGATTCACTGTGGATCTCGCTGGAGAAGGAGATCGTCATCGTTCTACCTATCTCTCTCTTTCTGTCACAAATGAGAAGAAGGGAGCTCAAGAGCTTCTCGCACAAGGGTGGATTACTGAAGAAAGGAGACGGAGGCAAGGTTTTGTTCGAGGGCCGACGGTTGAACAAGGCGGTTCAACTGTCAGTGGTTGAGACATGTGAGGAAGTTGTAAGTGAAGGGTTATGGCATGAGAGAGGGATAAGAGGGCTACACCAGGGTATCGGTCACATGGAGGAGTGAGGAGAAATAGAAGAACACTCGTTGCCGAACAGTCTGCGTCCTTTGGGCGAACCAACTGCAGGAGGAAGACAACGAGCAGGAGCTGTTGGATCATGCGATCCAACAGCCCTGGTGAGGGAGCTGGTGGATGGACGAGGGTCGCTTGATCATTTGATCAAGCGATCCTTGATGAGATGGGGAAGAATAGATCAGGGTCGTCTGATCAGAAGATCAAATGGTCCAGAGGAAGGGAGGCTCTTAATAAAGAGCCGGCTATGTGGCTTAACCAGAGTGAGCCACGTGGCCCAATCAGAAAAAGAATAAATAGAAAATAAATATAAAATCAAAATAAAATAATAATGAAATCAAATGAAAAAGTATTCTATATGAAAGTTGTGTATTTTTTTAAAGAACTACAACTTTCATGTAATACAAAACCAAAATACATCATATACACATACTTAATATTTCGAGTATTTAAGGAATAAAATAATTCTTTTATTTGTTTTGTTATTTTTTGGTATTTTTGAATAACAAATAATATACAATATATTGTATACAATATTAAACTAATTTTATGGGATTTTTATTAATGAAAACACAAAAAAAATAAAAGGAACCTTAAACACATACATAAGGTGTTTTATTTATATACAATAATTAGCCTTAATTATTTACAATATGTTAGAAATTAATTTCAATTAATTAAATAATAAGTTAAATGATTAGTTTAAGATAGATGGCTAATTAATAAGAATAATACTGATGAATATGAGATTCATCAGGGTGGTGCGTAGGGTGCCCCGTAGGGTTGGGCAACCGCACGGGCTACCTCGAAGAGGACCAGTGGTAGCGCAGCGACTTAAGGAGGGGCGACGATGGCGCACGTCCTGGGGAAGTTCCTCGACGGCGTGCGAGGCAGAGGAGAGGGGCGGTGGGTGGGGTTAAGGCACTGATTATGAGAACTCTGATTTAGGATTGTCGCTCTGATACCATGTGGAGAGAAAATCATTAGTTGTTTATTCATGAGGCCCTAAGGTTCTCCTATATAGAGGAGAAGCCTATTGGGAAAATTACATAATGTAAACAGAAAGAAACAAAATACATAGAATGAATAAAAGATAATGAATATCTCAACACCAACAATTCAGCTTTCCATGAGATGACCAAACACATCGAGGTAGATTGTCACTACATTAGAGACATGATATATAAAGACTTCATCTCTATTTTCCACGTTAGCTGAGGGGAACATACAATAGACATTTTCACCAAGGCCCTAGCCTGGGGGCTATTTAAAAAATATTCTTCCAAGATGAGCATGATAGATATCTATGGTTTGGCTTGGCGGGGAGTGTTATAAGAAATAGTATTTATGTATTTCTCATTTCCCTTTTATATAGTTTCCTTATTGGTTATTTTCCCTCTAGGATTTCTCCTCTACATAAATAAGTCATATGGCCACAAAATAAATATCATTCATTCTATTTCCACAAACAATGATATGCATTTCTTTGGAAGTGTCTTAGTGAATATATCCGCAAGGAAGAATTCCGTGGAGATGTTCGGAGTAATAATCTTTCTTCCTCGTACTCTATCTCAAATAAAGTGGAAATCCACTACAATATGCTTGGTCTGCTCACAGAAAACATGATAGCAGCAATGCATGTTACGGACTTGTCGTCGCAATAGAGAAGAACATAAGTGGTAGCAGGGAGTCCAAGTTCTTGTAAAAAGGAGATGAATCGGGTAATATTGCATATGGCTTGAGCCACTACCCTGTGTTCTGCTTCTGAGATTGATCGTGAGACAACCTATTTCTTTTCTTCGCGGTGTAACAAGGTTTCTGCCAACATGCATGACATAACCAGTAATGACCGCTTATCCTCATGAGAACTAGCAAAATCAACATCTACATAGGCAGCGATATCAGTGTAATTGTTAGCTTCATAGAAAAAACATTTTCATATAGAGTCCTTAAAACATCAAAGGATCAAAAGAACATCTTGCCAGTGAATGAAGTGAGGCTTCTCCATGTACTGACTAGCTCTGCTCACAGTCATATGATACATATGGCTTACCGACAGTGAGATAAAGCAATTAGCCACTAGGCTTCTACATCGTGTAGTGTCTTCAAACACATGATTCATAGAGGTATCATGTCTATAATTTTGATGGGATGTTTGATGGTTTGTATCCAAATAAGTCAGCCTCTATAAGGATATCCATACAATACTTCCTCTGCCATAAGTATAATCCTTCTAGAAGGTGCTTCACCTTAATAGCTAGGAAGTATCCGAGTTGATCAAAGCCATTGGTGACAAATACCTTCAGGATGAAGGCCTTGGTCTCAAGAATCATGCCATGTCATTACCAGAGATAATCATGTCATCAAAAAACAGCAAGTGTCACAGTACCCAAAGACCTCAGTCTGACAAGCACAAAATAATTAGATGTTGTCCTATGGAAACTCAGAGACCTGATCTCAGAAGTAAGTCTGTTGAACCATGCTTGCGAACTTTGCTTTAGGCTAAATATAACCTTACGTAGCCGACATACATATTCCCCCTTGACGGAAGGCGTTCTTCACATCAAAATGAGAGATAGGTCAATTATTGTTGGTCGGTACAGATAGATAAGTACGAATAGATTTCATCCTTGACACGAGAGAAGTTCTCAAAGTAGTCGACGTCATAGGTCTGAGTGAAGCCTTTCATTACAAACCTTGCTTTCAATCTGTCAATGGAGCCATTTGGATAGTGTTTGGTCGTAAACATCCATATGCAGGCAACAGAGGTCATGCCTGGTGGACATGCTACAAGGTCCCACATACCCCTGGAAGTAAGTGCATCCATCCCCTCATCCATGGCATGTTTCCAGCCATGATCCTGAAAGGCACTGTAATGATCGTGAGGAGCAACGATCACCATGAGAGCATCTATACGACTCTTGTCATAGTTGGATAAGCTATCAGCATAAGTAAAATGTGACAAGGAATGTATGGTGCATTGCCTTTTGGATTTTCACAGTGCAACAGATAGTTATGAGGAATCATTCGAATTTGCAATGATGGGTCCATTTGAAGAAGGCATATTTGTTAGTTCATGCATAAGTAGGGAGATTGTTAGTGCATGAGCATGCATATTTCGATGATTAAAAAACACAGATGTAGTGCTTATATAGCTGGGTTAAGAGCATGAAAGCTACTGGACTAGGAACAAGCTCAAGATTGAGGATCTCAAGCTTAAGTAAAGAATATGAAAAGCTCGAAGGAGTTCAATTCTATGAACTCCAGCTTAAGCTCAAGGAAATGATCTCATAATCAGGAAGAAGATGAAAGATTTATTCAAGAAGAAGATGAAAGCTCTTCTTTTATTGAATTATGGATTCTATAATTTTCTCAGAATGTAAAAGACCTCAAGTATCATGCATTTTGCATTTCAAGATCTTTGACTTTGACCATGACTATCAGGTCTTGATCGATCATTTTTTGAATTATAATGACTATATTATGATCAATCAATTTTGATCATTGATCAACTATCTTTTGATTCTGATCGATCATCTAAATCCACATGATCGATCATTTGATTCTGATCGATCACACATTGTATCCTGAATGATCATATTCCATTTCAAGAAGATTTTTGAAGGCGGTTTCATTCCTGATTTGTTCGCATCGGCTACTTTTTCAAAGCCAACGACTATAGGAACTCTAGACCTATAAATAGGACCCCATTTTGTTCAACACACAACAAAAGAAACAAGTTCTCTTCTCTCTACTTTCCATTCTATACTCTAAGAGAGATCAAAGAGCTATTTTCTGATATGTTCTTCATGCCTACAGCTTGGTGTGTTGCGATCAATTCTTACGAGCATGTTCCTCGCTCTGTAAGATCGTTTTAGTTTTATTTCATATTATTTATTCATATATTTACTTTGATATTGATGTTATTATGTTTGTTACTTAACTGTAATACGTATGTAAGTCATGGCCTCAAATTTCAGCGAAATTCGGTCGAATTTCTATCGAATATCGATATCCTGTCGAAATCGAAATTCGACCGAAATGGCCGAAATGACCTAAATATGAGGGCCCTAGTACAAAAAATGACCGAATGATCGAAATTTCGACCGAAATTCCACCGAAATTTGGTTTCAGTCGATCACCGAAATGGCGACCGAAACCAACATTTAGGGCCTTGATGTAAGTTATCTGGAACAACTTGTTGTAATATAGTTGGGTTGCTCGCGTAAGCAACTCAAGTTAGTGGACTCGTGTGGGTTATGTTGAAAGCCTGAGCCGGGATTCAAATTGTGGTTTTTACCCATGAGGGTTTCCATGTTAAATATATGTGCACTTATGAATTGATTGCTTGTCTTGAGATTAAAAGTGCTATGTAATGCTGTGCTTATTTGAGTTTATTATTTGCAATGACCCAGATCATACTGTTTAATCCACTCGCACCCATCAACCAATGTCCGTAGGAAATCAACATTTGGTATCAAAGTTGCATCTGTGTAAAGGAACTTAACCTACGATAAACACACGGTCACCATTTTAGGATCACGATTTGAGGGAAGCTTTGTGACTCGTTTACCTTTCTTCGACGGGACAAACTATGCAAGCTGAAAAATGTTGATCTTCCTCCAAGCAAATGACTTTGCAATTTGGAACAAAGTCCAGAAGAAGTTCTCGTACATCAAAGAAAAGGAGTCCGGCTACATGAAAAACGAGATGGAGAAAATGACGCTAAATTCTAGAGTTGTGAATGCCATATATTGTGCCTTACCAATGAGGAGTTTGACCATATCTCTCATCTGAGAACGGCCAATGAGAATTAGAGTTGTCGCACTTCTATACATGAAGAAACTCCAAAAGAAGAAGCTTAAGATGCAAGCTCGGAAACATCAAGCAACAGTAAATAAGATAAGCAAGCACTCGTTGGGATAGTGGAGTCTGACTCGTCTGATTCAGATTCAGATGGTGAGGTAAATAACCTTTCATATGGTGATCTTTTTAAAGCAATGAAAAATCTTTTAAACAAAACATGAGGTATGAAAAAGAAATAACTTCTTTGGAAAAGGATAAATCTCTTTTGGTAAATGACTTAGATGTTTTAAAGAAAGAAAATGAGTTTCTTAAAAAGGATATTAGTAGTTTTAAAGATAAAATTACCTATTTAAAAAAGATATTGTTGAGCTTAAAAGAAATACTACTTTTGTTTCTGCTAATGAAAAAGGAAAAGGAAAGGTGGAAAAACATGCATTTAGCTCTAATTCTTTCTAGAAAATAAGATGGATTTGGAAAAAGAAGGGAATTGTGTAGCCTAACCCTGAAGGACCTGAAAAGGTAAAGGTACCAAACTAAAAAATTTCATCTACCGAAGACCAAGGAAAAAGGAGATAGAGGGTGCCACATCACCATCAGATATGGACCTAGTTGGGCCAAGCAACTTTCAGAATCATAGATGGATGCCACCGCCATAGAGAAGTTATCAAGATTGGAGAAGTCTAATGCCAAGGACCCTACGGGCCTGTTTGGTTGCTGGGTTGGACTGGGTTGGGTTGGGCTGGGTTGGGATGGGTGAATAGTAATCTGTGAGGAGAAAGTACCCTTGTGAATAGTAACCAGGGTTGGACCAACCCTGTCCAACCCTGCAACCAAACAGGCCCTACGTGACTTCTTATCTTTTTCTTAAGTTGATAATGAATATCATGCATTAGCAATGAGTCATTGACTCTTGTCATTTAAGGGGAACATTTAAGTAAAGATTAAGGGAGAAGCTCTAATTTAGGGAGAACTCGTATTAAAAAGAATGTTTTTAAACAAAAGGGAAGACGTTGTTTAGTTATCTCTTTATCCAACAATTGGTATTAATTAACTTTTGGTATCAGTTTATATCTTTTTGATTATGTTAAGGGGGAGAAAGGTTGTTTACAAAATTTTTTTTGCTCACACACATTATTTTTGCAAACACGTCAAATGTTGTCATTATCAAAATGGGGGAGATTGTCAGTTCATGTATAAGTGGGGAGATTATTAGTGCATGAACATGCATATTTTGATGACAAAAACCTAGATCAAGTGCAAGAAAGCTATTGGACTTGGAACAAGCTCAAACCTGAGGAGCTCAAACTTAAGTGGAGAAGAAGTTGAAAAGCACAAAGGAGTTCAAGGCTACGGAAGCCCAACTCAAGCTCAAGAAGAAGACGAGGTCTTTTATTTTATTGAGTCATGTATTATGTAATTGTATTAGAATGTAAAAGACCTCAAGTATCATGCATATTGCATTTCAAGATCTTTGACTTTGACTTTCAAGTCAAAGGGTAAAGTTGGTCGATCAACCACTCTATACTGATCGATCACATGTCGTTCAGCCTTGTTTCCTGATCGATTATTATTTGAATCATAATAGCTATATTCTAATTGTTCAATTTTCATGAATCGATCATATTTTGATTCTAATAGATTATCTAAATCTACATGATCGATCATTTTATTTTGATCGATCACACTTTGTATTTTGATTGATCATAATTCAATTCAGGAAAATTTTTGAAGGTGATTTCATTCCCGGTTTGTTCACAACGACTGATTTTTCAAAACCGACAACGATGGGGACTCTAGGCCTATAAATAGGACCACATACCTTACTTGTTCAACACACAACAAGAGCAACCAGTTCTCTTCTCTTTGCGTATATAGAGAAAGATCGAAGAGCTATTTTTGCTTTGTTCTTCACGCCTACAACTCTGGTGTTCTACGATCAATTCTTACGAGCACACTCCTTGCTCTGTAAGATCATTTTAGTTTTGCCATATATTATTTATTGCATATATTTACTTTAGGGTTTTTATCACATGCCCCTCTGAGATATCGCAATTTCAGTTATGCCCCTATCTTTTTGGTAATATCAGTTGTGCCCCTCACTTCTTTCTCTGTTATCACTTGTGCCCTTCCGTCAGATTGACCGTCGATGAGTTAACTTAACCATGGTTTTTTCAAACCTTGGTGCAGTTAACAGGGGTATTATTGTCCAGACTTCTTCTTCATCTTCTTCCTCCTCCATTTGTTCTTCTTCCTTTCTCTTCATAATTTTTCTCTCTTAGTGACACATTCATTCATCCATCGAATCTCTAAAATTTTTGCATTTTCACAGATATATCACTCATTACGGATCAAACAGTGAATTTTATTGAATTTTTTGATAAATTGTTATGAATCAGTTAGTCAAAAATTTATCTTAATTTAACAAAAACTGAAAGCTCTCCAGTTTCAGCCGGACAGGCGGAGGAGGAGGGTGGAAGGGGGAGGCATGGGGGAGGAAAAGGCATAGGGGGTGGAGGCGACACAGGGCGGGGGTGGAGGGGCGACCTGAGGGCGGTGGCGACACGGGGCGGGGGCAAGGGGCGGAGGGGCGACCTGGGGCAGGAGCGGGGACGACACAGGGCGGGGGCGGAGGGACGACCTAGGGGCGGGGGCGACACGGGGCGGGGGCAGGGGCAGAGGCGGAGGGGCAACCTGGGGCGGGGGCGGAGGCGGAGGGGAGACCTGGGGCGGGGGCGGATGGGCGACCTGTTGGCGGGGGCGGTGGCGACACGGGGCGGCGTAGGGGGAGGGGGAGGCACAAGACAGAGGGAGGGGGAGGTGCAGGGGTCGTGGGGCCTGGGGGCGCAGGGGCGGGGGGAGGAGGCAGGGGCCAGTGGGGGCGTGGAGGCGTCAGGGCGGGTCGGCGGGGGAAAGGGGAGGCGCGGGGTTGCGGGGGCACGGGGCCTGGGGGCGTAGGGGCGGGGGGATGAGGAAGATGAAGAGGAGGGGGGAGGAGGAAGATGAACAGTGCATGGACTTTTCAATTCATTTATTTTCATTTAATTCCTGACGTGTCCCTAAAGTTAACGTCCGTTTGCATTTGGGATGGACGAAAACTAACCCGAAGGGTACAAGTGATAGAATGACAAAAAGTCAGGGGCACAACTGATATTACCAAAAAGATAGGGGCATAACTGATATTGGAATATCTCATAGGGGCATAACTGATAAAAACCCTTTACTTTAATATTGAGGTTATTGGGTTTTTTATTCAGCTGTGATATGGTTGTAAGTTATAAAGAACAACTTGTTATAATACAACTGGGTTGTCCGCAAAAGCAACTCAAGTTAGAGGAAGACACACGTGAGTCAGGTTGAAAGTCCGAGTCGGGAGACTCAAGTCATGGTTTTTGTCCAGGAGGGTTTCCACATTAAATATCTGTGCACTTGTGGATTCATTGCTTGTCTTGTGATTAAAAGTGCTAAGTAACGCGATAATTGTTTGCAGTGATCTCCAAATGTCACAATAGACTAAAGAGAAAGACGAGGAACTACAAGACCCAGTCTTCCAAGGAAAATAGACCTGATGATGCTTGATGGCAGACTTCACACTCAAAAGTCTTCAACGAGAACAGCTAAGGAAACATCTAAAAGAGGATGCTAGGAGAGGGATGAACAAAATATAAATGCCAAGAAATGCATTAACAGAAATTGAGATAGCACCACCAGATATCAAAATAGTACAAGCCATTTTTCCCATGGCCCTTCCCAAAAATGTGCATCATCTAGATGTCCTGAAAATAACAATAACACTCACTGAAAAATTATTACAAGTTTTAGTCGGCGCATAATCTATAAACAAATAGTAAGCTCAATGGAAAATCAAGAGCGCGGAAAACTCCAAAAGGTATGAGTTTAAAGGAAAATTCCATAGTCCCAACTACTGTAATGGGTGATGAACGTGGTTGGCTAAATGAACCGACTTGAGGCCAGCAGACTACCTTCTCCAGTCAAGTGAGTAGATGCGCCAAAATAGATCATCTAAGCTGGTGCCGAGGCAAAAGCAGAGTTGGCTACAATACCCTAGATTGTAGCCAAATTCGTAGTAGGAGGATTTTCATAGGTGAGGGAACTCTATAGAAGTTGCATGAGCATGGATTCTATGTAGCAAAAAGTTGGATCGTCTGTCCATTGGACTCCTAATCCGAGGGCATTTCTACTATAATTGCATTATAATCAGATGATGATGCTATGTTAGCGCGCGAATACTTGCTAAACTTTGCCTAAAAACCTATCATATGGGTGGTTGGATCTATGGCGCATAGTGCGGCTACAAAGATAGCAAGAATCACATCCTCGACCTCCTCAAGAGTTGTGGCAATCAAGGTTTGAAAGAACAAGAGGCAAAACGAGGTTGTTTCACTGGAAGTGAGGCGAGGCGTAGCCTCGAGACGGTCGAAGCGTATCCTCAAATTTTTCCCAAAAGTTTTGTAATATAACCTAATATACTATATAAATATTAAGAAAGCTATACAATAACACAAATCTTGAAGCATATAAAGCAAGTAAAGCATTTTTAATGTAATTCATCATTGTCGTAGACTTGTATCATACCAAATGTTACTACTAGTGCTAGAATTAAACAGAAGATGAAAATAATGAGTGCAAAACATAATAAGATCTAGGTTTTTCAAATTCTAATTCCAGTCCAAAAAATGGAAATGTAGAATGATAATCCATGTTCTAAACTCCTAAAGATTGTCTAATCATTGTCACGAACTCTAAAATCTGCATCGAGACTATGACTATCATCTTCCAATCCACTAATACTCGTTGGATCATCCAATGAATCATCCATGTAGTTTAAATTTGCTTCACAATCATCTTCATCACTAACTTCGTCGCTACTATGAACCCCATATTCATCAACATCAATAAAAGCTTTATATGTATTATGCAATACCATTGTTAATATATAATGTTTTTATTCTAACAAAATAAGTATAACATCACATTTATCTTTCTTTCTCTTCTTCCTATGAGAATCATCTTGTGCTTCCTCAGTTTCCTTAACATCCTCCTCTGGAGGAGTATTTGCATTAAGCTCTTAATATGCACCCTATTCACAAGTCTGAAGCTCAGATACCAACTCACCACCAAAACCTACATTATCCAAGAATAGGGGATCCTCCAGTCTTTTTTCTTGACCTTCATCTGTCATATAGACCAAATTATTGAGTTTTGCTTGTGTGGGTCGATCTCTTCTCTTCGTATGTATCTACCCAACAGATATGGTCAAGCTTAGCATATATATAATTAGAAAATATGTTTACGATCTACTCAAAATACTACATGAATAAATGAACATTTATCGTGCTCACATCCAGATGCACTACATGTCAAACTCAAAAATTTTATGGCAAACTTTGCCAACTTTGGAGTATCATTTCCAAAAATCCTCCACCACTCAGCTGATGTTGGTCATAAATCCATAAGATATGGTTAGACTTAATAGTAAAAAATAAAGAATAATACACCAAGAGGAATACATTCCAGGAGTCATCTTCCTACATGTGTTTACAGCATTAGAATATCCAAACAAGCTTCATGCACTCCTAAAAGCATATATTTGTAGATATACTTTTTCGTTCTCCAATGGATCACTTATTAACCTCTTCATGCAAGCATACAATCCAATTTTTATCTCAATGTGTGTGGAAAATGAGGACTCATAGTGGTAATGGGGATTAAGAAAGCATGTGGCAGCATTGAAATGAGTATGAAGTTGGCGATTACACCTAGCATCCACAATGTCCCAAAATGGTTTGTATATTTCTTCTTTATTCCTTAATGCATGTGTAATTTCCTCCTTGACCCTATCCATGGCTTTATAAATGAATCCCATTAGGGGGTATTTTTTCGGAATCCACCATTCGTAAGACCATGACCAAAGACTCGGTTGTTCTAATCACAAAGGCAACGCTGGGACAAAAAGATTTGCGTCTAAAAAATGTGTTGTGCACGCTTTGCCCTTGGGTCTTGGAAGAATAGAGACTCCTCTTTCATGCATAGGAAGTAAAAAAATGTCTCAAGGGATTCCATAATAACGATCAATCTCCGTAATCTGAGGAAAGTCATAGCAAAATGTGTAATAGCAAGTCGTACCAAATCTCCTTCAATCTTTGCAATGATAATGGCCAAAACACAGCCATAAGCATAAATGTAGTTGATGATTGTTTTGACTTTTTTGAAAACATATGCATGCAAAGGCAATTTCAGAATGCTTTCTAACATCAAGTCAATGCAATGGACAGCATACGAGGTCCAATATAAATGTTTTCTTTGCTTCGTCAACAATTTTCCAGTTGTCTTATATTTGATGCATTATCAGTTATAACTTGTATGGTGTGCCCTTCACCGACCTCCTCAACTACATCATCAAGTAGAGAAAAGTAATTGTACATTCTTTGTTTTCTCATATCTTATAGTCACAGTAGAATTGATTGCCAAAAAATGCTAAATGAATGACATTTTATGCCCGTCCAACCATCAAACATGATGCTACAACCTGTCTCTGCCTAAGAAGCTTTTGTTATTTTCATCAAATTGCCAATGTTATTTACTTCTTCCTTCGGTATCCAAGATCTCAACTCGTATGTTGTTGGAGGTTTCAATCTCCTTCCAAATGCACCCTCAGAATGAAGCATTATTTGAAATAGTGGACTATTTGCACAATTGAATGCTAATCCATTCTCAAAGAAACATCTTCCAATATCAAGACAAACACAAGTCCTCTCCTTTTTCTTCCATGATGCATTCAATGTTGCCTAATGCTGCTTCTTGAGCATGTTGCCAATCTCAATTTTAGGACCTCTTAAACCAAATGCACCAACAAATAAGTCTATAGGACCCTTCACTTGGATCACAGTGTTGGACCTTCATGTTAATGTTTGATGTTTGTTACTCCCACGAGGTTCTTCCATTTCATAAGCACCCACTTTGAAAGTTCTTACATCTCTTCCAATGTTCTTCTATTTCTTTCTTCATGTCTTCATCATTTGATACTTCAACTGGGATTTTTGGAGATGCTTTAACATTTTTCCCAGTTTTTGCAAGGTGGTGCTCAAGTCTCGCAACTCCACTGGTTATTCGCTTAGCATAGAAACTGCATTTACGTAAAGATAACATTTTCCCTTCTGAGACTCTTCCATTTTGATTGTAACACAATATTTCCATCCAAGGTCGCTTCGACCTCCTTGGGAATCTTTCGTGCCTCTCTTGTTAGCTTTCAGTATTTCTGAAATATATTGCACAAAAACATTTGCAATCTAAAACACTCAAATGTGCAACACAAAACTTTAGCTATCATTGCACATTTGCAAGAGCAATAATAAATGGGAGTTCATCAAAAAAGTCCAGAAAATATGGGAATTCAACTAATAGAAGTTATAAGAAGACCACAATCATAATATTCTTTCTGAAGGCATCACTATGGCTATAAAGAGGACACATGCATGAAAATGTACATAATGTGAGCAAGATATGCACACAATCATAATGTGAGATGGATAAAGTGACAACAAGAAGACATCTCTACGGCTAACCCACATCACCAGTGCAAAGGTAAGCTACAATTATAACTAAGATGTAACACTACTAAGAACTACAAGATGGAATACTCACAACTAAGATATAATAACAATAGAAACAACAAAAAAATACCATTAAACCTGCAGCAGGTGGTGGACCTAGTGGTACAAGATGCAAAGGGAGGAGGTGGTGATAATTGGAGGGGAGTTCGCGAGCTTCGAGAAGAGAGCACCGTCGTCGAAAGGTGGTTGCGACAACCTGATATGGTGTCTCCAACGTCAGGAGGAGGAGGGGTTCGAGAGGCTTAGGGTTTTTTTGTGGCTTTGTTCGGATACATCAAACTGGGATACAACGCAACCCACTTAATGCAAAAATGCCTCATTTTGCACATCAGGCCGCTTCAAGGCGGTTATGCCTTAGATCGTTTTCATCATATGAGGTGGTCGCCTCACTAGACAAGGTTGAGGCATATGCCTCAGGGATGATTAGGACCGTCTCGAACGCCTCAAGGCATGATTTTCCATTCCATGGTGGCAGACAATTTTTCAAGATGACATCAGAAAAGAAAATTCCCTGCAGTCTGCAGAGGATGAGTATAACTAGTGGAGGTTTTGAGCTACTGCAAATGACCATAAATGACCTTAATGAACGGAAGTGTATGGATGTGAAAACCGATACTTCACGATCTGATAATGAGGATGAAGATTGGTAAAAAAATATGCACACTTGCCACTCAGATCTCTTTGCTACATGTTCGGTACAATAGGCTAGCTAAAAGATGGTAAGTTCCTCATAGAGGTCAATGAGATGTCAATAACATTCCGCGAGAGTAGACTCTCCCTAAGAAGCGATCCAAACCCGCGTATAGGTGTTTATAAGTTGCGACTCGGAACTCAGCTGAGAATAGGTTTGGGTCAGTTCATCCCACATGTCCTTCATTGTGGCTTTATTAGCCAATAACGTCAACACCCTTCTTTTCTATTGCTGGGAGTTGAGCTTCCATTGCTCCTATGAAGGATATCGTGTGCTATGGTGCATTTTATTCTATAACCTCACAAGACAAGATTAGTGATTTCTCGTTGTAGGATGACAAGTTAAAGTTGAGTGCAGACCTTTTGAGGCTCAGACTAAGTTTTTTCCTTTTATAAACCGGTGTTATTTCTGGTGACACCGACACTAGTCAAGATATATATATTGCAAAAGATATGGATGTTCCGATAGCTATTCAAAAGAAGCCATGTAGTTAAAACATGCATCTAATCTCCAAGGCAGTGTCCTTGGCTCATTGATGAGTAGCATACTAGTCAACATCATTTATTTTAACTAAGCTAAAATCCATGTAAAAGACAATCAATGATAATATAATCTCTCCGTATCAAGAAAAGTAACAAAAATGTAATAAAGTTAAATTAATGTTAAAATAACACAAGAAGAATAATGTAATAAATAAACTCAAAACATCAAAATCGTTGTGAATGTGTATTGTATAAGCAATAAAGAGAAGACAAGAATAAAATATCTTTTATACGAATGTAATTTATGACCCTAAACCCCAAAAATAAGTTAAACTAACTTATTTAAAAAATAAATAAGGAAACTAAAAGTAGTAAAAATCAATCAAAATTTCAAATTCGCTTAACTCTTCTTCTGCCCTTAAAAAATAAACAATTCAATGGATAAATATAAGAAAAAAAACATATCAAAGATAATTGACTCATAAAACAAAACCCTATTTTGTAATTACACCAACTTTATAGATCTATAATTATGAAGTTGAATGATTCCCAGAGTGAGCTTCTTTTACTCTGTTCGTGTATGGGTATATCAAAACTTTTATTTGGGTTGAGGACTTGCCAACCTAAGTACATGGAGGAGGCCGCAATTTTATTCGACGGAGGCTTGCGAAATGCCATTGAAAACATTGTTGTTTGTGGAGGCTCTTTTTTTGGATATCTCCATTGGAAGGTGGCTTCTTTGCCCATTCGACTTGGTGGTTTGGGGCTTCTCTCAGCAATTGATGCTTCTTCGTATGCCTTTGTGGCTTCCAGGGTGCAGTCTTGGGAACTTCAGAATCATATCCTTCGAGACAGTGAGATTTACAATATGGACACCGACTTTGATTGTGCTCTTCAAGGACTTCGTGGCATGATTCCCTCTTTCAACCTCAATTGTTTCTCTAGAAAGGACACCGTCCCCCCTAAGACCCAAAATGTTTTGGTGAGTGTTCTTTTTAGCAAAATAATTGAGGATATGGAGGTCGTTTTTAATATGTCCATTAGAAGGCTATTTTTCGGTGTCTTCAAGTTGGTCATGCTCAAGATTTTCTCCTTACTTTGCTTATTGACGGACTTAGGCTACACATGTCACCAGTGGAGTATCGCAGTATTCTCAGATATCGTCTCATGGTTCCCTTATTTCCAGCGGATGAGGTATGTCCAGTCTGCCGTATGACATGCTTGGACAGTTTTAGAGATCATGCTATTCATTACAGGGAGCTTCCGGGTTTTAAGTACATACATGATCTTGTTTGGGATGTTTTATTTGATGTACTCAGATGTGCAAGTGTTGATGCTAAGAAAGAGGCACCTGTGGACTTTTTAACTGATCCGCAGGAGGGAAGATCAAAGCTTAGACCAATTGATATTTTGATTTTTGGATGGGTCGGAGGGAAACATGCTTGTGTAGACTTGACAGGAGTTCCTCCACTGGTGGGATTGAAGAGTGGGACCTTCACAGCAGGGCATGCTGCCCTTAAATCTGCTTCAGGAAAAGTGATGAAGCATGAGAAAGCGTGCACTGAGAATCATTATGCCTTCATCTCTTTTGCTTTTGATACTTTTGGTTTCTTAGCACTAGAAGCTGTTGAGCTTTTGAAGAGAATTCAAAAGGTCATGAATAGTAAGGTGATGGTTCCTAGATTTATGGATGTAGTGTTCAGAAGGATTGGTTTTGCAATTCAAAAAGGACCAGCGACGCAGCTTGTTGCTCGCTTATCTCCTATTTCGATGTAATCCATCTATTTATATAAAAATCTCTTACCAACAATTGAATACAATTTTTAGGCAAATTTATAACTCCAACTAACCTCTCCTCACTTTCAAAACTTGCCAAATAAAGAACTTTAAAGGAAAATATGATAAACTTCCTCAATTTGTTCTTGTATTTGATATTTTTAAACATACTTTTTACCACCATGTAAACTTCCTAAATATATTGAATCTATTGTATGTGATACTCGAAATGTAAAGTATTGAACATAATGTAACTTTAATAATGAAAAAATGAAGTATATTATATGAAATGTGTGTTATCTAACTTTATTTAGTTATATTTTATAAGCCGGTCAGGTTCAATTGGGATATGTGGCACATGTCCATGGAGGGCTAGCAAGCGGATGGTGCCATATATCATAATTTTGGCCAAGCCCAACCCTTGAGCGAACTATGCAGGAGGGCCTCCGGCCTACTGGCCACTTGTAAGTTGCATTGACAATGAGTTTGATCGATACATATGCAAAGCACGAGCACCTTATTTCCACCTCATTTCATGATGGATCATCATTCAAGACTCCAGTTCAATTCCTTCTACTCACCATCATAATCGAGAGCAATCACAGGAGTATGCATTTAGTCGAGGTAGTATGTGCAGTCATGTATTTAGTGGTTAAGTATTGCATGCTTTAGCTTGATGGGGAATGTTGAGAACAGTGGAAGGCTGAGATAATTGGTCAATTGCATCTTGTATAAAGATCCATCTATTGTAATATAGGATCATGTGTTTAGTCCTTCATCGCATACTGTGAAGACTTGGATGCCTGTGGGGTCTCTACATATAGAGCCTTGTGCTACATGTTTCAGTATGAAAATAGACGAAACAACATGGTTGTTAGGTTGCTTCTCTCTTATGAGCAGGGCAGGCATCCTAGCTTGTCTCAAAACATGTAAAATTCAAAATTAGATGCAATTTTTGTTGTGTTTTATGTCCACGTTCAAAGAAATCTATCATATGTTTAAGTGAAGATAGTAGAATATTACACCCACATTGGCCAAAAACAATTACTATCAATGAGTCAGAGATCATACCTAGCAAAAAAAGTGTCAGTCCGTCTGTCATAACTAAGATCAGCATCATAACATGATAACATAAATCCCACATGCCCATTCTGCAACAAAAGAAACCATTCGACTCTAAGCAACCTTTGTGCAGCAATGAAATGCCAACTTGAAAGAAAGAAAGAAAGAAACTACGAACAACTTAGAAATTAAAAACTGGTGTGAGGAACTTAGAAATAACGTATAAAGAAATGCAAGGAAGCTAACCAAGAAGAACTTAGAAAAAAGATATACCTCACGGTTGTAGACTTGGGCAGGGAACCAGAATTTGCCATTCTCCAGGGCTGAATACCAAGACATGGTTGAATCAAGAGGCAAAGCTTTCCTCTCCCCCCTATAGCTAGCGACATTGGATCTCACCCAAGAAAGAGGCCAGAGACGAGCAAGAGATCCAAAATACCATCCTTTCGTAGACGCTTTACTACCCATTAAGTCACCAAGAGATTTCTTCCTGAGGGCAACCTCCCGCTGCCACTCCCGACAAGCCGCCTCGCCGGTAACCCGGCCCCATTTCTCCCGCACGTGCCTCTCCCACAGGTGATCCCTCCTGCACCAATCTCCCATGGATCTGCACACGAGTGCCATATTGCACAACCCGGCCGGGGAAAGCCTTGCCAGTATGTCCTCCAAGAACAGATCAGGCAAGTCCAGCACGGACATCCCCTCCACCACGCTTTCTTCCACCACCTTTTCCTCCTCCACATGCACCTCGGCAGGTGAACCCATCTTAAAGGTGGCAGCTAAGGATAGAGTGCTGCTCATCAACCATTGACTAGAACAGCAAACCAACTCCTTGCAAAGCAGCACAAGGACCAGTATCATCTCACTTGTCAATGTGATCATGGGTAGAAGCCTTTTAAGCAAAGGAAGAAAAGGGAAGATGTGATAAACATATGGGGAAAGCATCAGAAGCGGATATTCCGGATAAGTTCGGGCAGTCAATCTAACTTGAAAGATTTCAAGCAAATTGCAGAACCTTCAAAACAAGCAGGAAAGACGGAATGGGCGCAATCTTAAGCAAACAGAAGCAAATCTTTAGGACGACCTTCGAGGTTATGCCCACCTCCCATGGAGATGGTTGTGTTTCACTAGAACAGTTCCACCTCACACACAGGTCCGTCAGTGGTGTCAAAAGCACAGACACCACCCCAAGGCTTCCACTTTGGGTTTGTGCAAGATTGAACAAAGAAAAAGACACTCGTATATGGAGACTGGAGAGAGAGATTCGGCTTCACTTCGAGATCTTGGCTGTGGAACAGAGGTGCACTGCCCAAGATATTTGCTTCTGCATAAGATTTATCTGAAGATGGGAGTGAAGTGCTGCAGGTGTGGGTAGGTGCAACCATCAACCAAATTTGCAACGCCTACAAAGAAAAAGAAACAAAACCGAAACTGAGACAGACAGAGGAGTGCGGCCCACTTGAAAAATTAAATTAAAAAGTGTAATTTGCATAGCAGACTCTCTGTTTGTCTAAATTAGAATTAACGTCAATACATGCCGTAATAATTATGGGCTTTTTACATGTGTGCACTTTTGAACTTTTTCCAATAACATTCATGCACATCTTTTTTTTCCAAAATTACATGATGACCCTATCTGTATTGGCACTCGTGCTCATGTCTTTGAGACTGATGAGCCAAACGAGTAGAAAAATTGGTCAAGAACTGAAGTGTAATAAAATTTTATAGATTCTTTCTAAAACGATGATATATTTCTTTTTGCTCCTCTCTCCATCCCTTTCCTTCATAGCTCCAATGAGGACCTCCTATGAGTTCATCTATATCGTAAACAAAATGGTGTTGCCAACAAATAGTTATTGTAGATAATAATCACCATAGATATAAGAAGCAAATCATAGAACAAAAACAATTACAAGAGACATGTATTTTAGAGTGGAAACTCTACTATGTGAAAATCATGACCCGAGCCCTCTAACTTAGGCTTTTCAATTGATCGAGTCAACAACTATTCCATTATCTCGAGTTATTTCCCCATAGATAACTCAATCACTTGCATGTGCTTTGGATCACACACCAAAGTCTTGCTACAACATGGAGCACACACCAAGTTCCTTTATACACATTGGACCAAACACCTAGTGTTACAGTACAACAGTAAAGTAAAGATTATACAAAACTACAAAGTCTCAAATTTAGTTATGTTATGAGAATAATAAGGTAAATAAATGCATGCTATGATTGAATAAAAAAATGCAAATCGAGCATGTAGACAGTTGGCTCTCAAGATGTGGTCTTGAAATAGAGCGAGAGAGAGATTGTCTCGAATAGAGATTTGAGAGAGAGAGAGAGGGAGGGAGGGAGGGAGGGAGGGAGGGAGGGAGGGAGGGAGGAGAGACACGTGACCATAGCACGTGAGGGCTAGGTTCGGACGAAGGCTCAGGCTTGGTGCTTGGCTTGGTGTCGTTGGCTGAAGGCTCGGGCCACGTGTCATCACATGGTGCTCTGGCTTGGCTCGGGTGCCCCGAACCTGGAGGCTGGATGTGGAGGCTCGGGGGCAGACATATGGCTCCCTGTGGGCGGTTTGATCCTCACGATCGAACGACATCTGTACGCTGAGTTCTTCCTCGTCGTCGCTTCTTGCGGCAAACTTGGTGGGGCTCCGATGAGCTCCCCTTTCCTCCCCCAGGCCTCCATCAGATGTCTAAAGCTCGGGAAAGCTTCTGGAGGAGTCGTCGATGAAGCTTGGACGTTGGGGAACTGCCGGAGAGGTCGAGGGCATCGTCGCGAGGCAAGCCCATCGGAGATGGAGCTTTTGAAATAGGCTCCGACGAGCCTCCGACCATTGAAGAAGATCGCTCGCAATTGTTAGAAGGAATAGCGGAAGCGTTAGGTGTTGTGAGTGTGGGTGAGATGAAAATGGACGGAGGGCAGTGGGGCGAAGAAGGTGGCAGCCCTGATGGTTCTCCTCCGACGAGGAAGAAAGGAAAAAGGGGCGAGGCGGTCGTGGAGGTTTTTACGGAGAGGAGGCGGTAGAGGGTACGGCGAAGATGGTGAAAGTAAAGTGGAGCTAGTGAGGTGGCTAATTGCAGGAGAAAGAACGTGTAAGTGCCTAATTAATTCGAAGAAACAAGGAGGAAAAGAGAGAAGGGAACTCACTTGGAGATCGAGGCGGAGGAGGACGGCTTGGGCTGAGCACCTTTGGGTGCTCCGGTCACCGTTGGACTCCCCCAGCCATGGGAAGCAGCTTGCCGGCGTGATTAGGGCTGGGGCATGGCCTACCATGCCAAGGGTCATCACTATAGCTGAAGGCGATCTTCGCGTCATCGATTCCCCCATCCGATGTCATCGGAGGGGGAAGAGACGCTGGGTCGTGGCCCTCGTAAAGGTGGAACAGGTGAACTTCGGGCGGAGGTGACGCATTTGAAGGGGGGTTGGATAGAAGTGCAGGTGGTGGAAGTCGTGGGTTTGAGGGCTCGTGCTGATCGGAAGGAGAGTGGGGAGGCAGGGACAGATAGCGCGCAAAGATGGTGGAGGTTAGGGCTTGGAATTGGCATGGTTAAGTGAGTGGTGGAGGTGGCCATCGTGGTCGGGAAATAGGAGGGGGCGATGGGCTTTCGTTGTGGATGTGGGACAGAGGGAGCATGGGAGGTTGAAGATGATCGTGTAACCGTTGGATCTTGCGATCTGACGGTTAGGGTGAGGGTGTGATGGAGCGGTCTTGATCAATCGATCAGGGTGCATCAAAGAGTGTGAAAGAGGCACGGATGGACTTTGGATCTAGTGATCCAATGGTCGAGGAATGAGCAGGGGCGGGCGCTCCAGATGAGATCTGGAGTGCAGATCAAAGGGTAGAGGATGGAGAGGGAGGGCGGTCGACATGAATGCCTAAGAAGATTGAATGGTGCGGAGAAGAGGCGGATGGCGCGAGGGCAGGCAGGTCGCGTGGCTCAACCAGGAGGAGCCACGTGGCCCAATGAGATTATTTAAAAGCAAAAAATAAAAGAAAAACTAAAAATAAATAGAAGGAGGGCGAATTAAGAAAAATGCAAAACATGAAAGTTGTAGGTCTTGATGAGATCTACAAGTTTCATATTGATCAAAAAGCACAAAATAAGTTAAACAAGAGGAGAAATAATTTTGGGAGTGTTTTTAAAGGTATAAAAACATTACAATTTTTGTTTTGTATTTTTTGTATTTTTTATTTAAAACCAAGATATATACAATATTTACTATGGTTTTTATTGACAAAATTTAAGCTGAGGGTTTTAATAAATGGAATTTAACATGATGAAATCGAGGTTCATCAATCACCGCTCAGATCATCTCGAGCCTGTAAGATTCGAGCAATCGAGTCTCCTCCTCCGCCGCTCATCGGAGACACATCACCCCCCCCCATTTCCTTTACGGTTCAGCTTCAAATTGGGTCGATGCGAGTTGCCCTTGATCCCCAAACATTTTTGCACATGTTATAGCTTCGATGAAGCTGTTGGAGCTCGAATCGAGTCTACCTTTGACTTCTAGTTGACCAGATGAAAACTCGGCCTCTAGGCCTCCTCCAATGAGGCCTAGACCTGTTGAAGATCACCTGCAGCTGCGGAGGGTTCTCGGCTACAAGTTGAGCCCCTCAAGAGCGAGAGAGACAATCGTGGGGAGGAGGAATCATCGGACGAAGATCGTCGGGGAAGGCGTTCATGTTCTTGATGAGGAGCTCAGTATTGTCGAATCAGAAGGCCGATCCAGATTTAATCTGGGATGTTAAAATCAAGTAAAACACTGCGCCCTCTTAGCCGTTGGATCGTAAGTGGAGTGATGTGGATCCACTAGAGTCACCCTCTTAGTCGTCGCACGTGCCTCTTTTGGGCATAATGTCACATGTGCACTCTACCATTTTATTTTTATCATTTAGTAATATAAATAAAATATTATGTGTAAAATATTTAGGTTTATTTGCAAGTGAACCCCTAAACTCTTGTGTATTTGATATCAAGTCTTGTATAGCTTACCTCACGTGTAGTCCCACGTGAGGTGTTGGGATATTTACGTACTTTATCTTAACTTTGAGGGCATGTTGTGAATGGTGTGTTTTACTTTAATTGCAATCAAGTCCCTATAATCTGTATAATTTCGGTTTCTTGTATTTTGTGTGTATTAAATATTTACTTTCTACAAGAAATTATGGGAAAATTAGGATATACGCATGGAACTATTTTTTCATGCAAAAAAATTATTTTTCATTTAACTTTAGTCTCCCTATTTTTAAAAATACAGAAACATGCATTTTTCTCTTGTTTAGCTACTAAAAATCCATAAGAGTTAAAATATAACTCAAACAAATCAAAAAAATTTATATTATTTATATTTTACCTTATTCTACCACATACCCGAAAATCACTAAAAATCCAAAATATAAAACATAAGAACTTAAAAAACCCTAAAAATCTTATAAAATAGTAAAAATATATAAAAATCCATATATATATATATATGTTTCTGAATTTTCTTTATTATATGTAGTTTATACTAAAAACACTTAGTATAATTTTAAACTTATAAACATATATTAATCCCTAAATAAGTCAACATATTTATCATATTCAATGTTTTGATATATTTTCAATTTTAAAAATTCTAAAAAAATGTAAAATACCATAAAATTTATCAAAAACAGAGAAAAACATTTAAAAAAACACAAAAACATTATATTTTATTTATTTATCTTGAATTTAATTTGACTTATTTACATATTTAAAAGTTTATAATATATACTATGTATTAATATATATAAGATATAATATATAATATCTATATATTATTAGTTATCTTATTTTAAAAAAATAAAAGAAATTAAAAATTTGCAATGTTAAAAACAAAATATAAAATAAAAATTTAAAAATACACAACAAATAAAAATCCATAAAAATAAAAATATGATAAAAAATATACATAAAAATAAGAAAAAGATAAAAATAGCAAAAATTATTTATTTATTATAGAAATTAGTGATGATTAATAATAATTTGCTACCCATTAGTGTTTCCTAGTGTTCAACACTCTACCCGCTTACACCTACATACATTCATGTAGAGTTATAATAAATGCTGACACACACGTTTTGATCGCTTAATCTAATTGTGGGTTGATTGTTGCTGATTCAGTGGTTGGTCGATGCAACGATTACTATTCTAGCCTATTAGACAGTAGGCTAGCTCAAACGAGTCAACAGATGGTGTCATTGCCAAGGAACGCAACAACAATTTAGGGTAGATATATGGCTATTTTTCTTGTTTCATTTTCTGATTCTTATTTGACTTTATTCGATATTTTATTTAATGTTCTAACCACTTGTCTTGTTTGACTTTGTTGCGAGGGCCCGCAGAGCGAGGGCGGATTTCTCAAGAGCCCTGATGCACCCAAGCAAGGCAGAGGCCGGTCGTTCTTGACCCGTCGGTAGGAGAGAGCAGCAAGGTCCGACCGGGAGCTCGAGAAAAACAACATTAATGTAGCATAGTTTAGATTTTACTCTTTTTTTAGAGAGAGATTTATCTTAGTTTGTAATAATTAAACACTCTCATGATACTTGGATTCTCACGGGTCTATTTTACCAAGTGTTTTCACTTGAGGACCCATTCGATTTTCAGCGTATTTTCATCTCTTCTACATTTTATTCTCCTTATTTTTCCATTTATTTTATTTTATTTCTCGAGTTTTGAATTTTTCGCTCTATTTTCTATTCTACATCTTCGCTAATTGAGTCCATAGAATATAGGATTGCTTGAATCTATAAAATAGGTTCATAGCCCTAATTGACTGCATGTACCTATAGCTCTTTGTGCTTGGACTCAGTCAAATCTAATCAGTTATTTGCGATTAATAGCAATTTCCGTTTCTAGGACGTTTTCATCGAATACATGTACATATATATTAGTTTTAATTTTATGTGCGGATCATATTGCATGTAGAATAATGGGTGAAGGTACGTATTTCTTACTCTGCATGCATTCACGGATTTGTCACGCATCGACTTTTCCATCTTCCTTCCTTAATTTTCTTGTACACAGAAATAAAAGGAATTCATAAAATTTGTTAGGCGTTTATATTTGAAAAATATCGAAAAAAAGTGAAAATCAAAAAAACTAAAAAAGAGATTGTTTTAAAAACTTTGATTAAATTAAAAATAATTAATGGACTTCATTATTTTGGATGCACAAAGCTCACATTGTATTCATGTACTTTCCAAACCGAGTGAGGAACGACCCGTAAGGATTAGAGCCAAAACCTAATCTAAGTAATGCCATGTTTATCGCATGGGTTTGTGAAGTAATAGTGCTTCTATCAGTGCGTGTGCGAGTAGGTCCATATCCGCTTGCGGGTTTGGTCCGAATTACTTCAGCATAGGGGTACTGCGATGGTGAGAACCTGTCTCATTGTGTCACGTCCGAGTACCCTTCGAGGGAAGTATCCGATTCGCTACATCGACTTACTCTTTATTTATTTGGCTGGGTAGTAGGCCATATTCGATAACAATGACTTTAAAAAGTACATGCTATATGTTACAAAGGAAGTGTGAAGTACATGACACTTGTCTAGTAGTACTCACTCTCCTATAGGAATAACGTTAGCTTAATTTGAAAAGATTACATGAAAACAACAATAAAAACGATCAAGATAAAAAGTTGAATTCTCACGGTTTCCCGTGTTGTGTTGGTGAATCCACCCTTCATTTGTGTTTAAACGATTTTAGATAGGCTAGAGATAAAAAAATCACATACTTGCGCCTTTTGTTTACACTTGTTTTTATCATTTATTTTCACTTTGCTCATTCTGAGCATTTACTCATTCTTCCTCTTCGCTTTATTCCTTATTTATCTTAGTGTTCATTATTCCTCGTCTTACATCCTTTTTGTTTCTCAAGATGACCAATCAGGGATAGATTTGTTCGACTACGTGAACACCCACATTGAATCCTTGACTCCGACATCTCTAATAATTTGGGGTGATCTAAGAGAGCCCGATTTGGACTTTGTAAACCGCTCTCAAGACTCCCTTCTTCTTTTATCTCCAAATAATAGGGATGACTCTGCTCCTGAATTATCTTCCTTTCAAATGGAGATCGATCAATATCCATTCACATCTCCAACACTAATAAAGTTTAGGAGTAACCCTAATCTTGAACACTTCCAATCATATGGTGCATTTTTCAAGATAAATCGGGGCATGTTTCCCATTATAGATCAAGAACTTGATTTGGATTTCACTTCACCATATTCTAAACTAGTCATGGCTCCTCAAAAGGGAAGACACATCAAGTAGAATAGAATGAGGTCAATGCACATATGCTCGCCTCCATAGAGGCGATTCAGCAACAACTGACCGCAAAGATCGAGACACATGCCACCTTCCAAGAAATGCTGATGGAATGAGGAGAGAAAGAGAATACAGAGGAGGGGGAGGAGAGTAACACCATGCAAATGGTCCCCATGGAGGGGAGGAAGAGAGTCTCCAAAGTATACACTTAAAGAAACATACAATCTTGACGCTGGTTAGATGACAGAGTGAATCCAGATACCACCGGTCCACAGACACTTCGATCTAAAGCCGCAACTCTTGACACTTCTTCCCAATTTTCATGGGAACACAGATGAAGAGCTGTATATCCATTAGCAACAATTTGGATGCATCTGCGTAACCAAAAATAACCCAAAGATTCCTTTGGGGGTTGTCACGATGACTGCTTTTTCGTTCAGCCTTCAGGACAAGGCTCTTTATTAGATCAACCATTTAGGAAAAGTGGTAACGACATGGGAGGAGCTGAAGTCATCTTTCCTCCACAAATATTACCCATTAGGTCATATTAACTAGATGTGTACCCGCGTTGCTAACTTCTCCCAATCACCCCATGAATCTATTCATGAAGCGTGGGAGAAGTTCGAGGAATTATTGGAGAAATGCTCCCATCGTGACACATCGAGGACCGTCTTGGTTCAAAATTTATTTGGGGGTTTGATTCAAGATAGTCAAAGGCTGATCCATGCTGCTTGTAGAGGATCCCATTTCAATAAAGATGGAGATGCTACCTAGTAGATTTTTTAGGAGGTGATCAAAAGAGAGGTAGTATTGTCTTTATCACGTGCATATCATAAGACTCCTCAGATCCTACATAAGATTTGTCACATGGTGGCATTGCATGAAGAGGACATGTATGAATGTTCCAACCTCAACGTAATCAGGAACCACCTGTCCAAAGTGGACATTATTGAGAAGCAATCATAGGACCTTGATAAACTCATTGTGATCGAATATAGAACGAAGAGTCTGGACAAGCTTGACCAAATAACTAAGCAGTTAGAGCTTCTTGTCAGTTCAATCAACTCATGTCAGTATGTGAGTCCATCACTTAAGACGTCTGTCGAAGAACCGCAACAATCATATCTGCAGAGTCCAGGGCAGCCATCGTCCATCCAGCACGTATATGACATGCATGCACCCGACTTGGCACCTTCATAGCAATCGCAACAGACACATATGGTTGTCTACCATCAGGAGCCCCGACCATCTTTTGTCAAGTTATTTTTCCTGCATCCACCCAAAATTCAGGAGGTGAATGTCATTTGGAATAATGGAACACAATTAACCCATCCTGACGGGCATCAACATGGTCAATCCTATGCCATTAGGTCGTACCACTAATCTCATGGTGGGAGACCAATCCAGTATCAACCTCAGCAACACCAGTATCTGCAAAATGCATACACTTGGAGGCAGAGCTATTAACAGTTGGCATATCGCTAGAAACAATAATATCACTATCAGCCTATTGCTCGATACAACAATCAGTATCCCCCTTTTCCATATTATCATCAGTTCCCTCCTCACAATTTTTCTCAAAGTTATCAGTCGTAGCCTCCGCATCACTATCAGTCTCAGTGATCTTAGCAAACTGAATAGACAGAGGACACACCTGTAAATCCAGCACTTGACTGTTTGGCTCAGCTTGTGAAGAGCTTGATAGAGATGGGCCAGAAGTTGGACAACCTGATTGCTGCAAAGATAATCATTCCCGCACGAGTCGAAGCCAACCCCCATAATTTCCATCGTAAGGAGCAGGTAGCTTGTAGCGATTCCTACCCCTACAGAGTCAGGTGTGAATAATTCTTTTATGTTATCTAATCGTGTGACTCTCAAAAGAGGTAAATCCCTACAACTATTTGCAACCACTAAGGAAAATAATAAAATCTAGACGTCGTCATCTAGAGCCGTTGATCCCACATCAAGTGAAGATGATGAAGAAGGAGGAGCCACACCAAACTAGAAAAAGACAAAAAATGAAGAAAATAAAAAATAACAAAAACAAACTAATAGCCAAGGTTGAGCCGTGCAAACCAAGGAGAAGTTAGCATCAGCAGTCGATCCCATACCTATCGATAAAGCCGAATTTCTAGTTTTTAGGTTTCCCCTTGTTTTGGATGATCGTATCCCTTCTAGTCATCTAGTTGTAAAAGCTACAACTGATGTAAATAAGAACTTTTATTATGTAAATATTCCTTTTCCTGATGCAATGGAAAAATATCAAAAAATTAAAAATTAAAAACATCATTGTTTGATCATAGAGTAACTAAGATTTTACACAAAATCTTTCTAGAAATGCTATTGTTAAAGTCGATGGAATACATGCCGATTGTGAAAAAAGGATTTAAAGAGACATGTACTTAAAAGCGTTATCCCCACAAATATAGACACAACAGATCTGACAAGCACATCTTAACCATGTTGTGAATGTGATCAACAGTCTCCCATCATAAAAAAAGGAATTGGGAACAGCTTTAATCGGTTGTGAAATATTTAATTAAGTGTTAGATCATACTTTCCTTGATAGTGGCTCTTCTATCAACCTCATGCCCATATCTCTGCTCAAGGAATTTGGGCTGGGTATGCTCAAACCAACTAAAATGGTCCTTCAGTTTTCTAATCGATCCATTAAGCGACCGATGAACTACTAAGTGACTAAGTTAGTATCATCTAATTGTAGTATGACCACTTAGCGATCTATCAAAAATCAAAACCCAATAATATAACCACAATGAGGGGCTCGATTTTAATAATTTTAAAACATAAATAAGTCCAAGGTCGATCTCAGGGATGCGAGCTATCCTTGAGATTAAATATTATATAAAGTGTTAAATCAGAGAATGGATCACGTGATTAGCTACAGAAATAAATAAACATCAAAATAAATCTGAAATCATCGAAATCAAGGTTCAAATGCTCAAAATATAAGGGAAATGGATCAGGGACACAAGCAAAAATAAAATCAGAAAATTATGTACAAGAATGTTTACAAACATGTCCTCAAAGGGGCATTTTTGCAAATATGAAAACTCAATGAGCCTTCCCTGTAATTTACCTAGTGCACAGGGGCATCTTTGCAATTTTAAGAAGTCGGTAGAGCACTCATCCAATTCGTCCAGGAGCACCATGTGAAGCTCGTGTGGTCTGGACCCATCTGCAATCCTGGGAACCTGGTGGGGCTCCTAGTGAAAAATCAATGACGCACATGTGCCTCATGCTCCTAGTGGATCTATATGCAATTTAAAGAACATCGCAAGGCTTCGACTGCAATTTGCCCTAGCCCCTTACACGCTGGGCGTGTGCGCGGAGGCTCGGGCCTTGATTCAATCGTATGCAGGTGGTAACACGATATTCTGCAAGGGTCACAATAATATGTTATATATAGTGTCGCTGAAGCGACCGCTCACAGAATACCATGTTAACCAGCAATTAACCCATGATAAAAGAATGAATGGATTAAGTCCCAAAAATGTGAATTAATATTTATTACTCTACCACAAAATGCATAGTGAACAAGCATGTAGAGGTCGAACCACAGAGAGCAATACAAAAGTGTAGTAGCCTAAGGTGTGCATGTACCATAAGGTCATCCTTGTGTGAAACATATTTTTGTGGGTTTTATTATTATTTTTTATTTATTTTTTTTATTTTTATTTTAATAATATAATTATATAATATATATATCTATATAACTTATAGAATATAAATATATAAAGGTATATATACTCATAGAGGGTATGTATAATGCGTATAATACCTACATATGTACATATTTATCTATGTATATATATAATAATATATTTTTTTTAATTTAATTCTCAGATTTTTATACATTAATAAATAAATATATATTATATTTTTTTTTCAATAAGGGAATATATATATAATGTAGAGAGAGGGGTGATACAATATTTATAAAAATAGACAAAAATAGTCAAAAATCCAGAAATAAAGTCTTTTTGGTATTTTCATGATTTTCTCATGTTTTATGATTTTTGGGCATTTTTCAACAGATTTTTGGTATTTTTAAATACTGAAATAAAGCAAAACAGTGGAATAGCTACTGGTTGGGGTTAAAATGGTAATTAAAAATATAAATCAGCCACAAAATTTTTCCCAACTATTTTTAAAAGAAAGAGGACAAAATATAGAAATTATAGGACTTGAGTTTGCAATTTTTGGGGTTTTCTAGAATTTTTTTTATATTTTTTAGAAGTTTTTGAGTATTTTTGAATTTTTAAGATTTTTCTTTTGAGATTTTTAGTGATTTTTGGACTGACACTAAAAGATGATAAAATAGACCATAGTAATTTTTTTGGAATTTTTCGAGGTGTTTTAATATTTTTTTGGTATTTTATAAACTCGACAGTAGATAAAATGCATGTTTTTGATTTTTAATAAATGTAAAAATGCAACAAAATTAAAATCTAAAGCTATGGCATGCAAGAGCAAGCTAACATGAGCTTATATCCATTTTTGCAAAATTTTTCAAGTTAATATAAGGCATGGAATAAATAGATAAAGCATACAAAAATTTATAGCCTGGCAGGGGCATTTCTGCAAATAAAAATAAAGTCAGGGGCTTCCGTGCAATATTACCAAAGTTGTAACACATGTTCTGCAATTTTAAGGGTTAAAACAAAATACAAAACCCGCCAGGGGAACTTGCGCAAAATATCCAGCACGTGGGACTACACATGCTCCGCACCCATAGGGACCAAAATGTAATTTCTAAAAGTCCAGGGTCCTTAATACAATTTTTCACAAAAATATTACACTGGAAATTTTATTTTATGGACTCAAAGCAAATTTACAAACGTACAGGGGTGCTAGTGCAATTTAGCCACCTCACGTGGGGGTACACGTGAGGTGACGTGGACTGGTCCTCAAAGCAATTTCATGAAAATACAGGGAGGTCCATGCAAAATTTTTACGCTAAAATAAACTTCACCTTTTATTTACAGGGGTGAATAATAAATACAAAAAGGACCGGGGTAAAATAAGAAATTTACCCCTTATTTAGGCGTTGACGGACGGCGATGAGGGCTTCACTTGGACACGCGTCGCTCGTCCGACGGCGGATACCGGTTCGTCGATGAAGGGTTCGGATTAGATGCTCCTCGCGGATCTGACTGTCAATGCGTGTCTTCATCGGATGGCTCCTATGCGATCTGGGCCGGGCCTCCTGATCTGACGGCGATGGAGCCCCCTGGAAGAACAGGGAAGAAGCTCGCGCACGGCGAGCTTCGATCGAGAAGCTTGGGCTCCTCCAGGCATCTCCCACGCATCTGAGATGGTCTGCACGTAGCTGGAGACCTCCCGCGTCTACTGATGGTCTTGCCATGGCTCCTGGAGGTCTGAAGAGCTCGGACGAGGTCGGTGAAGAATGGGACCTCCAGGAACCTCTTCCTGGTTTGAATCGAGCCCAGATGGGCTCCTTTCTTTGTTGGACCTGCATAGGAAGAACCGGGGGAGCGAGGGCTACCTCCTTGACCCTGGGTTTTGAAGCTCTGCAGCAAGATGGAGTGAGGTGGAGGAGCTCCGGCGAGAGGCGGAGGTAGAGCTCCGATTCGCAAGGACTGGGGGTCCTTGGTTGAACGAAGATGAGCGATCGATGGAGAATACGATGGGGAATGAAGTGGAATGAACGTGGCGATCGGATACAGTTGAGGTCACCGTGAAGAAGTCGCCGGAGCGGAGCTCCGGCGAACTTCGATTTTTGGATTTTAAGCTACACTATTGATCTAAAAGCTAAACTAACAACTGAAACGAAAAGCTAGAATCAAAATCTACCTAAAATTCATAAAAAGGACAGCTCTTATACCTGGGGGCCACCAGGGAGCAGGACGGACGCCGGAGCTCCGCCGCGTCAAAATCTTCCCTCCTCCGGTCGATTCTAGGTGTTGGAACACTGCCCCTGTCACGAGGAACCTCCCAGGATCGAGATCAAGGAATTTGGGTGGATAAAATTGGCCAAATTTGAGGAGGGGGCGAAGCTTCTTATTTATATACATTGGCCTGGAGCCTTATTGACCGGCGTTTATTGGTTAATCCAATGAGTATCGAGTTGATCTAAGTTATCGGCGGGTATCAGTGATCATCAGAGATCATTTCTTGTGAAGAAAGCGAGCTCGATCGATGGATGAGATGGCCGTAAAAAAGGGACGAAATCCGGGGAAAAGATGGTTCAGAGACGCCAGGTCCCGGATGGGACAGTTGACCAGGCGGTCAACAAGGGCTGGCGCCCCATTGGTCCAGATCGGCCGCTAGAAGACAAAATAGGAACCCTTATTCGAAATTGATTTATTTAACCTAGTAAATGATTTTATTATTTTTTTCTTATAAAATAAAAAATGTGTATTATTTCATGTAGTATTTATTTATGATTTTTATTGAATTTTTTGAAGTGTTTTGTTGTAGTTTTATTTTAATAATGTGTATATGCATATATTTACATGTATTTTGTGTTTTTTATTTTTAATTTGTTTATTTTATTTTGTTATTTGTTGTTTTATTTTATAAATTTATAATTTATTTTTATGAGTGTGAGGGTATTTTTATTTAATTTTTACGAGTTTATTTTCATTTTTAAATAAATAGGGATAGGTATATGTAGGTATACTTGTAGGTCTTTCACCTATATATTATATATACTTTATTTATTTAATTTATTTTCTTGGTTTTCATTTTAGATTTATATTTTTGATATATTATGTATAATATGTACACCATTATAAAAATATGAGAAAAGAAAATAATTAAAGAATGTTTCCCTTTTTATTTATGTACATATTGGATCATAGGTATTTTGCCTACTATCTTGCATTTACTTATTTTATTTTAGAAGTCCTTTTTAGTTTTATTCTAATTTCAATGTGTACATGTATTATATACATTCTTTACAAAATTCTAAAAATATAATTTGCTAAAAATAAGGGACAATGAATATATTGAATATTTTAATCAGGCAGGCTGCACAATGAAGGCCAAAAACCTAACTTTTGCAGATGGACTCCAAAAATTATGAAACCAATTTTATTAAATAGTACTTGGAAAGCTATATACAATTAAAGGTGAGTTTGGTTGATTTGGAGTTTTTATTTGCAAGATATGGGTTTGTGAAGTTGAGATTTTGGCTTTTTATTCTGTGTATAGAATGTACACTGAGTATTCTTTTTACACAAACTCAATTTTGTATTTTTATTTACATTATTATCCACAACTTTCGTGTACAAAGTTTATTTATTTGATGACTAAATAATTATGTACAAAATAGGTGTCAAAAATGCATAAATAAATGCATGAATAAATGAGGTATTTATTGTACACTGGCCCCTATCTCCCCCTACTTTATTCCTTGTCGACCAATTCCATGCTGGCCTTGGTCTCGGGGTTCGGGTCATAAAATATCTGCAATATTTTACTCCTTTTTCTTTTCTTCTCTTTATTCTATAATTTTGGCATTAAACACCTTATTTAATGTATAATTAATACAATGAATGATGAATGCTATTATGCACAATTTGATGTTATTTACATGCATTTGTTGGGGTTTTTGAGGCCAAAATGATAGAATAAAGGTGATGAAATGGAGATTCATCACCCCCCTATACTTGCCTTTGCTAGTCCCTAGCAAACACTTATACAAATAAGTACAAAAAGAATAAAGAAAAGAAAAAGGATAATTAAAGAAGGATAGAGTGAATAGGGGTGCTTTCAGTGCAATGCATGTCTTTATAAAATCTGAATTTGGAGCTCCTGTCAGACCTTAGGTGTAGATGTGTGTGGAACCTAGTCGAGAACCAGCTCTAAAATCAACAACCTTCGATAGTCACAGAACTCGGTTCAACCCACCTCAATAGCCTGGTCAGAACCGGTCTACATCATACGCAAACCCTTATAACTATGAAGCTGACTTGTACAGTGTAAGTGATGGTGGCTCTCCCCAACTGAAATGACAAAGGAACTGACTTCTCCAAAATGACAACCCAATGATTCCCCAATCCAACAGCACTTTCCTCGAGGAGCAGGGTATTCCCTTCTAAGTTCAAGTGGCAACCAGCTCAAGAGGAGGGGGTGAAGAGAAGAATGGACGGTAGCCAGTGTAGCTACCTATCCTAGGATGCAAGACCAGTGTAGTCAAGTCATCCAGCTGTAGGCTTACATATTTGACTTTGGAACTCAAGCTTGCTTATTGGCTTTACAACATATGTACATACTTTGCAGGCATTTTATTTTTGTACATGCCTGACCATTTTTTTTTCAACATACTATTCACAACAGCATTTACATAAAGAGTTTTTCCTCTTGAGCCAGTAGACTATCCCTCTTTTGAAGCTTTATCGCAACCCATAAGCTCCTGTCTTTAGACCTCATGGCTATTAGACCAGGTTGGGGTGCACTTCCCTCCCTAGACGAGGACGAATGTTTCCACCTATGTGCGTCTCAGACTGGCAAATCCAACCCCCTCACCATTCCAACTGAGTTGAGCCAAGTGAAAGGTGCAAGTGTCCAAGTTAGGTCACAGTCGGCAAGAGTCATGCGTGTGTCTCGAAAAGTTCTAGTTAGTCCACTGAGGTGACTTGAACCCAGCCCTGATTTCTGAAAGAATTAAGTCTTGCGTAGACCTGAGGTACCTTAAACCTACTTCCCGTGAGGTTCCAGTGCAGTTAGGTGCGGTAAGGTCTAACCAAGCTCCAATTTCAGACTTTATTAGACTGATTCAATCATCAAGCTCACTCAAAAGAAAATGAATGGTATGCTCATGCTATGCACAATGAATGATGCAATTTTTCACAAGAAGTTTACAAAAATCACAGAATCTTTTTACACAAAGAATTTTTGCAAATAAAAAGCTTGACACATACAAAGGTATACACAATTATTTACATGGGCGTACCGCCTTATTTGCAAAAGGTATGGATTTTTAAAGACTTTACAGGTTTTAATGAAGTACTTTATTCAGGTTGTCAGAAAGAGTTTTATGTATCTCGTTCATAATTTACAAGTATTTGTCATGATGTTTTTATTTCTCAGATCTAGTTTTGAAAATAATTTTGCACACTATAGTACACAATAATTTTTGCAAGCATTTACACACATTTGAAAACTATTTTTGCAAAGATTTTTCACACTATATACATTTTTCACAATAGTTTGACAAACATTTTTCAAAACATTTGCACATAGATTTTTCAAATCCTTTATTCCACACAAAGAAAAGTTTTACAATCCAAACAATTTTACACAGGTTGGAAACATTTCACAGCAAATTTTTCAAACAGTTCACACTATTTTTCAAATCATACTGTATAGGTATCTAACCTGATTTATTAATCAGTATATACAAAAGAAGAAAACTGTATTTGATGTATAATATGGTCTTGGCTCTTATAGGCTTTAGTTGGGATTATGCTTATTTTTGTATGAGAATTTTCGTGCAGACTCCTCAGACTTATTCAAGAATCATTTTCACAAGAGTTTTGAAAACTATAGTCCAAACTAATTTGACAAACATGTTCACGCATTTGAAAATGATTTTTGCAATAGGTTTTACACAGCATAGATAGGTTTTTCAAAACAATTTGACAATCCATTTTTACAATCATTTGCACACTGATTTTCACACATTTTGGTTTCACTCAAAGAAAGTAAATTTTACACAAAAAACTGATTTTTCAAAAGTTGAATACTTGTACACACTATTTTCAAGCAATTTTCACAAGATTTTTCAAAGAAACATTTTGCAGAAAATGCTTTTCCTGACTCAATAATCAGTATAAGTACAAAGAGTCTGAGGAGCTCACACTCATCTTTTATTATTATAGAGTTACTTATTACTTTATTTATTGAGTTGATGTTTTATTTTTCAGTATGAGTTATGGCTTATAGTATATACATGGTATATACGACCCCCCTATACTTAGCTTGAGCTATGTCCTCATAGATCGAAGAGAAAAGAGAAGACATAACTCGTACTGAGTATAGACAAGTCTAAAGAATATATGAATGAAAAATGAATGAATGAGAAGTTGACCGTCCCCCCTATACTTAGGATCAAATAATCCTAAGTATAGCAGACTGTACAAAAAGCAGTGAGGGTCAAGGGTGGGAATACACAGATCGTACTCAGATTGTCTCCCCCTATACTTAGGGTAAGATACTCCTAAGTATAGACAAGAAGAGGAGACAATGGAGAGGATCAGAATGAAATGAAAATGCGGGGTGCACATCCCCCCTATACTTAGGACAAAGTACGTCCTAAGTATAGAAAACTATCTACAAGGGTGGCACCTTTTTGATACAAAGAGAAAATAGAAAAGGAAAAGAAGAAAAGAAGAAAAGAAGAAAATCAGATAAACTGTGGTTGGAGTACATTGTCTGAATCTTTTGATGCTGCAGATGTTGTGGAGATGTCATCATGGTGCACTAGCTGGATGGAGTCAACAACGACCAAGAATGCATATGGTTCGAGGTAAGTCTTCAGGAGTTGGTCGTTGACGACGAAGGGTTGTGCGTCAAGGGACAATTCTGATATGGCAATACTAACATTGTCACGCACTTCACAAACTCGGAATGGCCCTGTCCACTTACTCTTCAATTTGCCCGGGAAGATCCGCAACTTTGCATCAAATAACCACACTTTCTGTCCAATATCAAAGGTCTTTCGTCTGATGTGCCGGTCGTGTCAGCGTTTCACCTTCTCTTTGTACATCAATGTATTATCGTATGCATAGTCTCAGAACTCCAAGAGTCTGTTCAGATCATCCTTTCTTTTCTGACCACTTTTGCGTGAGTCCAAATTGCAACTGTTGATTGCCCATAAAGACTTGTGAATTAATTCCACGGGCAGATGGCACGGTTTTCCATATACAAGACGATAGGGTAACATGCCCAAGGGAGACTTGTAGGCGGTTCGGTAAGCCCATAGGACCGAGTCCAAGAGTTGAGACCAGTCCTTTCTGTTTGGCCTAACAAGTTTCTGTAGGATAGTCTTGATTTCTCTGTTTGATAACTCCGCCATGCCATTGGTCTGAGGATGGTAAGGAGACGCGACATGATGATCGATGTCGTACTCCTTCGTTAACTTCTTGACCTCTTTGTTAATGAAGTGGCTACCCCCGTCTAATATGAGAATTTTCGGTATCCCAAACCGCGAAATGATGTTCTTCTTCAGGAACTGACAGACTGTACGGCTGTCGGCGGCTCTGATAACGCTCCCGCACCCTACGTTAATTCGGTCAAGTTAATGTCCAAATTACTTAATATGTCTCGTTGTTGTCGGATACGAGGGGTTAATCAAAAACCACTTATCGATTAATGTGAAGTTAATTTTAAGCGGCATTTTTTTTACTTGGGGTAAGTCCAAGGTCGATCTCAGGGAGGCATCTGTCTCCTTAGGTGAATTTAAGCAGGGGTCCAAGTGTTGATTTTCGAGGAGTAATTTTTTTTGGTCTTTTTAATTTTTATGCAGACTTATGCAGACAAGGCAAGCCAATTTAATGTTCAATTTAATTAATGTATCAAATAAAGTCCAAAAATAATGAAAATTGGCCAGATGGTTAATTATAATGAAATTGACCTACACTAATTTTTTTGGAATTTTTCGACTCAAAATGAATTTACTGTTAATTAAATAAACAGACAGAGTGATTTTCAGTATTTAATTTTTAATAAATATCAAACCACAATTTTTCCACGAACTAAAATTATCCTAGGTTACTCTAATGGTAAAGGACCTAAGAAAATTAACAGAACTTAATTTCACTGTGAAATGAATTAATTAAAATTAATTTAAGAAAATCACTGATCAATTTATTTAGGCCTCATATGCGTGCAATTGCTATGAAATTTTTATGGTATGTTAAAAATGATGTCCTTAAGCTACTGTGAATTTTTGATAATTTTTGAAGGCACAGAGAATTAATTAAAAATCAAAAGGCATCACTGGGCAAAATATGTCAACAATGCACCAATTAATTCATTAATAATTCAAATGGGCTTACAAAAATAAGACACGTGTACCAATAGACAGAGGACAAAATTTCTAACAAAATGCAATTTTTAGAATTTCAAAATGATGAAAAATGCACTCTAGGGATGCGTGCAAACACAGGGGTGTAAATGCAATACAGGAAATTAAAATTTCAATAAATAAATATGCTGACAGGGACTAAAATGCAATTACCGATAATATGGTGGACTCTTGTGCAAATTCTCCACAGGGCACGTGCTCCTCACGTGGGGTCTGCTTCACAGGGACCTCTTTGTAATTTCGGAAAGCTTCAGGGGCTTCTGTGCAATTTACCCAGGCCGCACGTGCTCCTCACGTGGGCGGCCTAGGCTCGGAAGGCGGCGGCGGCTCGGAGCGAGGCTCGGGCTCTCAGGAGGTTCGGACTGCGGCTTGGATTAGCCTCGGGTCGCCCGAGCCTAGGCTTGGAGGCCGAGGCTCAGACTCGTCGACGTGGCGGCCTGAAGGCCCTCGGATCAAGATGGATCCGAGGGTTGTCGGTGCTGACGCGTGGCGTGTCCTAGGGCGTCGGATTGATGCTGATCCTACGGTCGAAGGCGAGTCCGGTGATCGAGCAACGTGGCGTGCTTCGGACCGTTCGATCAAGATGATCGAACGGTGGCTGTACGTCGTTCCCAACAATCCTCTGCCACCTGCGGAGGAGGAGGCGGGGCTCCGGCGTGGGTGGCTCTGCTCCGCCTCGGTCGCTAGGCGTCGATGAAGCTTTTCGTAGGCTCTCGAGTAGCTCAGAAGATGCGGGAGCGTACGGCGAAGCCTCCGGTGGCCTAAGGATCTTTGGAGATGTGCTGAAGCTCGATGGCTACGAAGCTCGAAGGGAGCTCCGGTGAGGCTCCGGCCAATGAAGAAATGAGGACCTGCAAGGGGTTAGAATAGATAGCCAAGGCGTGCAAGTGCTCGTGGAGAGGTGTGTGTGGTCGGCGAGGCCTACGGTGTGAAGGAGGTGCGCTGGAGATGGGCTCCGGCCAAATGGCGGAGCTGTTGGTCGGAGTAGTGCGTAGAGCGTCGTCGGAGTGTGCAGACGGGACAACGAGGACGGGAGCTTCGACGCGAAGCTCGTCGAGGTGGTTTGGAGGCGAGAAGGTGGCCGGTGGAGTCGAATAAAATCGAAGAAAAACAAGAAAATCAAGAGGAAGATCGGAGGAGGAATGGAGGGGGTTACCTGGGGAATGGAGCTCAGATTTGAGCTCCAGGTCTTCGCTCGAGGGATCGGTAGGGTCCTGAGCTCACGCAGCTGCTCGTGGGAGGCTGCAACACGGCTGTGGCGGCCGTGGATCTCGCCGGAGTCGAATCCTTGTCTTCGCTCGACAACACACCCAATTGCTGTCACCAATGGATTGCTTGGAGCTCGAGGAACCTCTCTGGAGTGGCGGATGGGGGTGAACGTCGCCGGTGGCGACGTATTTATAAGGTGAAGGAGGTGGGTTGGCTGGTGGAGTAGCGAGGTTGGTGGACGACGTGGGGCTACCATGGTGGAGGTGGTGGAGCTTGAGGGAGCTGGCGAGGGAGAGGGATGAGTGGGTGATGTCGTGGGGGTGTCAGCGGTCGGAGGAGATGGCTGACGTGCGTCCAAAAATAGGAAGGGGGCGCCCCTCCCGCAAGGCAAGGGACGTGGGGGAGAGGGGCGCCTGGAGGTAGGAGACGAGGTCTCCACCGTTGGATCTTGTGATCCAACGGTGGTGATCAGAGCGTGGTGAGCGGGTAGGATTCGGTCTGGGCGCGTAGATGATGGGCCGAGAGCGCGCCACGTGGTGGGCACTGGTGAAGGCGTGAGCGGACGGTTTAGATGAAAAGATAGGGATGATCTGAGGGTCGAGATTCACTGGAAGAGGGGCGGCTGCGATGGAGAGATCGGGGGGTCTGATCAGGCGGCGCAGATGCTGCCACGTGGAAGGCTCTAGTGAAGGCGCGGACGAGCGGCGTAGATCACGGCTGGAGATGATCGGATGGTCCAGGCAAGGGGCTTGCGTGGGCAGCGCTGGGCCGTTGGATCTGGAGCGAGATCCAACGGCTGAGGGCGCAGGCGGATGAGGCGATGGAAGGCGGGCCGCGTGGCGCAACCAGAGGGCGCCACGTGGCCTGCTGTGAGTGGCTGGAGTAAGAGGCACGTGTAGAGAGAAGAGGGAGCCGAATTTGGAAAAACTCAAAACATGAAAGTTGTAGATCTCGATGAGATCTACAAGTTTCATGTTGACCAAAGACGGAGATGAGGTCAAATATGATACATAAATACAAGGATACATAAATATACATATGTAGTATACAAAGTGACCCAAAAACCCAATTTTCTCATACGAGCTCCAAATTCAATGAAATTAGTCTCATTTTGAAGGTCTTTTAATATGTAATTTCTAAGAGTGAGTAGACCTAATTCAGAGTTTGTATGAGGGCTTTATGTGTATTTTAGTGTACAAGGGTTCTCAGGCTACATTGGTTATTTTACAATGGTGATTTTTGGCATTCTTCCCTATATTATCAACTAAGGAGTATATATTATAGAGAAGAGGTTATTTTAGGGATTGGGTATTTTACAAGGGATTTTGGCTTCTTATTTAAATGCAAGATGAGCTGCCAAAATGTATGATTTATGACTGCATGCATGAGTGTTATTTATGCAAGATAAAAGGAAATATGCCTCTATTTTCTCGGGAACAAGGCTCTATTTTTGACTTTTGAAGTGATGAATTATAGATTCATCAACCCCCTATACTTAAACCTTGCTCGTCCCCGAGCAACTAAATGAAATGCAAGAGTGAAATGATTTTGGGTTCCAAACCAAGGTCATGAACAAAAGTTGAAAAATGGAGCCTGACTCGACCTTTGGATTAATTGTGTGGCGGAACCTTATTTGAATCTGAACTTAAGACCTAACAGACTTCAAGTTCCACAAGTCTTCTATTCAAGACGCCTCAATAGTCAGGTCAGAACAAATCCTCAAACGCAAATTTCTGATGACTATGATTTTTACTTGTACTGTGTAAGTGATTTGTAACTCTCCACATCAGAAATGGCTCGGAACCAGCCTCCTCTAACAAGGTAACTCAATAACCCGGTCCAGTAACTCTTTCCTCGAGGAGCGAGGTATTCCCTTCTAAGTTCAAGTGCGACCAACTCAAGAGGAGGGGGTAGAGAAGAGAATGGACGGTAGCCAGTGTAGCTACCTATCCCGGGATGCCTGACCAGTGTAGCCAGGTCATCCAGCTGCATTTCTTTACTAGTATACAGGCTCCGACAGGTATTTTATTTTTTTCTTGAACCTGTCTGATTTTTTTGGAGTTTTTGCATTTTTTTGTTTTTTTTTTCGAAAAGAGCAGCATGTACATCAGGAGTTTTTCCTCTTGAGTCAGTAGACTATCCCTCTTTTGAAGCATTATTGCAACCCACAGCATCCTGTCCTTAGATGTCAACACTACTAGACTAGGTTGAGACGCACTTCCCTCCCTAGAGGAGGACGGATGTTTCCACCCGTGTGCTACTCCAAGCTAAAGGATTCTACCTCCTCACCACCTCATCAATGAAGAGCTACGTGCATAGTGCTTGTCCAAGTTAGGTCATTATCTAAAAGAAGCCTGCGTATGTACGAGATATTCTACTTAAACTAATCAAGATGACATGTGAACATAGACATGCAGACTCAAAGAAATAAGTCACTTGACCTGAGAAATCTTAACTCCAGTTCCTATAAGGTTCCTCTGAAATTAGGTGGATTAAGGTCAAATCAAGTCCATCCTCAATATCTACTCATAACTTGGTCCAGAACCCACTAGCTTTTCACTTTGCATATGCAAAGATATGCAGATGAGATGAGATGTCATGCTATGAAAATGCAAGACTCTTTTTATTTTTCTATGCAGAGATGATATGCAAGAGTAAATAAGAAGCCTATTTTTATAATTTTCAATTTTTTTTGATTTTTACCCACCCGTAATTATTGTAAAATATATACAAAAATACGCGAAAGTACGAGCTATGGGTAAAGTATATATGTAATATATACACGCCCCCCTATACTTAGCGTGTGCTATGTCCTCAGAGCACGAAGAGCGAGGAAAAAGACATAGCTCGTGCTAAGCGTAGGAGAGCCAAAAGGAACAGAAAGTATAGAAGTCGTCACGCCCCCCTATACTTAGGCTCTGGCAGCCTAAGTGTAGAAGAAGATCAGAAATGGGGCGGACGAGGGAAAGATGAGATGTGGGTGAGTATCAGTGCGGGCATCGGTCCCCCCTATACTTAGGCTCAGGTTAGCCTAAGTATCGGTAGGAAATGAGTATGAGGACCAATGTGATCTGGAGAATGTACAGTGAATCGACTCGGGTGACCCCTCCCCCCTATACTTAGGTTCTGGTCATCCTAAGTATAGTCTGAGATAATGGTTCGATGATGTGGGGATGGGTTACTAGAATCTTGGGGGTAAAGGATAGGATATACAGGAAGAATGATATATACAGATGAATCGGTCTGAATCTTTTGAAGATGCTGCTGATGGCTGGAGTTCACTGCTGCAAGGTCTCATACGCGGCTTGAGGTGTATCTGTTGTATCTGTCTCGCGCATGAATACAATCTCCTCCACATGGACTAACTGTTCATTGGATTCAACGAAGTGCTTCAACAGTTGTCCATTCACTAGGAATGTCGGTGCGTCATCTGCGAGATCCGAGATCTCGACACATCCACTATCATGCACCGTTCGGACAACGAATGGTCTCGTCCACTTAGACTTTAATTTGCCTTGGAAAGTCTTCAGCCTGGCATTGAACAACCATACCTTCTGTCCATGAACAAAGGTCTTTCGTCTAATATATCTATCGTGCCAACGCTTCACCTTGTCCTTGTACACCACACTGTTGTCGTATGCTCGGTTTCTGATCTCCACAAGCTCATTCAGATCCATGTCTCTCTGTTTCTGACCTAGGTGTGTGTTCCAGTTGACCTTCTTTATTGCCCATTCTGATTTGTGCACTAACTCTGCGGGCAAATGGCACGGCTTTCCGAATACCATTCGGAATGGGGAGGTGCCTAACGGTGTCTTGTAAGCCGTCCTATACGCCCAGAGGACTTGATCTAAGATCTGAGACCAGTCCTTCCTGTCCGGGCGGACAAGCTTTTGCAATATGGTTTTCACCTCCCTATTCGACACCTCAGCCATACCATTGGTTTGTGGGTGGTAAGGACTTGCGACACGGTGTTCGATGCCGTAGTCCTTCAGGAGTTTCTTCACCTCCCGATTCACAAAGTGGCTACCCCCGTCTGATATCATCATCTTGGGGATCCCGAACCTAGAGATTATGTTCTCTCTGATGAATTTACAAACAGTCCTGCTGTCTGCGGCTCGGGTCGGGATAGCCTCCACCCATCTGGATAGGTAGTCCACCGCAAGAAGGATGTATTCAAACCCGTGGCTGACAGGGAATGGGCCCATGAAATCGATGCCCCAGGCGTCAAAGACATCACAAATGATGACCGGCTGCATCGGCATCTCATCCTTGGAACCAACGGTTCCTCCCATTCTCTGGCAAACTGGGCACGACTTCGCGAAGGCGGTGGCATCGCGAAACAGAGTCGGCCAGTAGAAGCCACACTGAAGCACCTTCCATGCGGTCCTCTTCCCGGAGTGGTGTCCTCCTGCCTCTAAGCTATGGCATAAAGAAAGGACACTCTGGTATTCCTCCTGAGGAATACAACGTCTCCAGACACAATCCGGTCCTTCAAAGAAAAGGATCGGATCCTCCCAATGGTAGTGTCTAACGTCCGACTTTAGTCGGTCGATTTGGCTCTTGGGCCAATCTTCGGGAACTTTCTTGGAGACAAGATAATTCACGATATTGGCGTACCATGGGAGTGAGTCGATAACAAGAATCGACTCGTCAGGGAAGGAGTCTCGAATCGGGGAAACCTCGGAAGTATTAAGATCTTCGAGATGAGAAAGATGATCGGCCACTACGTTCTTCTTTCCAGGTTTATCACGGATGTCCAAATCAAACTCCTGGATAAGTAAAATCCAACGAAGAAGACGCGCCTTCGCGTCCTTCTTTGCCATCAAGTATCGTAGTGCTGTGTGGTCTGTGAACACAGTTACCTTGGATCCGATTAAGTGGGATCTGAATTTGTCCAAGGCAAACACTACCGTAAGCATTTCCTTTTCTGCAACTGTATAGTTACGCTGAGCAGAATCAAGCACTTTGCTTGCGTAGTGAATTGCGAACGGGGCGCCGTCTTTTCTTTGTCCCAATACAGCCCCAACAGCATAATCTGAGGCGTCCGTCATGATCTCAAAAGGGAGAGACCAATCTGGGGCTTGTAAGATGGGTGCGTCCATGATCATTCCTTGTAACAGCTTAAAGGCTTCAAGACATTTGTGATCTACAATAAACTCCGTGTCTTTGCCTAAAAGCTCGGTTAGCGGTCGGGCAATCTTAGAAAAATCCTTGATAAATCTTCGATAAAATCCGACATGCCCGAGGAACGACCGCAACTGCCTTACGTTGGTTGGTGGCTGGAGTCGTCTGATCACGTCCACCTTGGCAGGGTCAACCTCCATTCCTCTCTTGGAGATGACATGCCCCAACACTATGCCCTCCGTCACCATGAAGTGACTTTTCTCCCAGGAGAGCACCAGATTGACCTCACAACATCTTTTGAGGACTCGGTCCAGATTCCTAAGACAGGAATCAAAAGAGTCGCCGTGGACCGAGAAGTCATCCATGAAGACTTCCAGGAATTCGCCGACCATTTCGGCGAATACAGCAATCATGCACCTTTGAAAAGTACATGGAGCATTGCATAGCCCAAAAGGCATGCGCCTGAAAGCATATGTACCAAAGGGGCATGTGAACGTGGTCTTTTCCTGGTCCTCCGGAGCTATGGCTACTTGATTGTAGCCCGAGAACCCATCAAGGAAGCAGAAGAATTCTTTCCCCGCTAATCTTTCTAGGATCTGATCAATGAACGGTAGGGGGAAATGATCCTTCTTCGTCGCGGCATTCAGGCGTCTGTAATCCACACATACGTGCCACGACGTGGGTACTCTCGTCACGATCTCTTCTCCATCCTCGTTGGTGGTCGTCTGAATTCCCGACTTTTTCGGGACAACATGGATTGGGGCCACCCACTTAGAGTCGGAGATTGGGTAAATAAAACCCGCATCACACCATTTTTCTATCTCTTTCTTCACAACCTCTCGTAGATTTGGATTCAACCGACGTTGGAATTCATGAGAGGGTTTGGCTTCGTTCTCCAAGTATATATGGTGCGAACACAGAGCGGGATTTATCCCGTGGAGATCGGAAATGCTCCAGCCTATTGCCTTGCGGTTCTTCTCCAGGATCTCTAGCAAGCAAGATTCCTGATCCTCGGTCAATTGCGAACTGACAATGACCGGAAATTTCTTGTCTTGGCCCGCAAGGAAGGCATACTTCAGGGTTGTGGGTAAAGGTTTGAGCTCAGGAATAGTGTGATCGTCTAGAAAGTCTGGCTCAATCTGATCTGGTTCGGTGTTGGAAGTGGCTGGATCATGTTCTGTAGCAGCTGCCACCAAACTCGGCTCTGGAGTCGGATCGTCAAAGGTCTCCATGCAATCGGCAAACACCTCGTCCGACTCGTCATCCTCATCTTCCGATTGTCCTAAGGATGTAAGGACTGACAGGCCCAACTGGGCCTCTACGTCATCGAAGATGTAGGGCGATGCAGGCTCAGAGCTGTACTCGTTCCTGAGGATCTCGCAGACTGACTCATGTACTGGATCATCTTCAAAGGAGATGGACACATCGGTACTGGTTGGGTTCTGTCTCCATGGCCCAACTACGTCTACATGCTCACAGTCTGTTCCGATAGAAGAGTACTCGGTGCTGGATTCGGAGTCCGGTCTCTGCCATCTTGTCTGCTTCATTTCAAGTTCCTCATCTTCGCCTGGAGTTTGGAACTGAATCTTCCCATTCTTGTAATCGAATAAGGCCCCTGCTGTTCTGAGGAAGGGCCTACCTAAGATGATCTGGGAATCTCTCCAATTACGAGGGGTTTCCATATCCAGGACAGTGAAGTCCACCATGTATTCTTGCCCCTCGACCTTGATCACAATGTTCCTTAACTCTCCTTGGGACCTCTTAGTAGATTTGTCAGCAAACTGCAAAATAGCTATAGATTTCCTAAGAGGTCCGAGATTAAGCCGCTCATAGAGGGTTGTGGGCATCAAGTTGATCGAGGAACCATTGTCCAGGAGAGTGCGTGCAAACGCAATGTCATCAACATGACTCATTACATAGTGTGCACCCATGTCTCTTCGTTTCCGAGGAAACGAGTTCTTTATTGCACAAGTCGTGGCTACTGATAGAACGTGTTTCTCAACACGGCTTTTGGTCTTCCTGCTAACCCTGGTAGGTGTGCATCTCACCTTAAGGTATTTTTGGAACGCAGGGGTCATTTCCACGAACTTGTCAAAAGGGATTGTGACCTTGATGTGTTTATTGCAAAATTCAGCCATCTCAGGGTCATCTTTTTGGATTTTTTTGATTTTCTTCTTTCCACCCTTGAGAGCTTGGGGGAAAGGGATTATTAACTCAGGTTCTGGAACTGAAATATTTTCATTAATTGTTGGAACTGAGTTCTGAACACGACTCTGACTCGGACTCTGATACAGACTCGGACTTGGACTCTGACCGAAAAGAAAATGCTGGGGCGAGACCGGTGATGCTTCTTCCGCTTCTTCTGGACGATCCTCCTTAGATGGAGGTGCGGGCTCATCGGCGTCGTCTGACTCTGGATGGATGCAGGAATGCTGCTTCGAGGACTCAGATGTCCTCTTCTTCTTCTGGCGGTGGCGGTGGTGATGCTCCTCCTCTTCTTCCTCCGAATTCTCCTCAGGTAGAGTTTCGGAGGTTCCTTCTTTTTGCGCCCGTGCCCGATCAGGTATGGTCACGGTCCTTCCGCTCCTGAGGGACATATGGTTAACATTATCGTACGAAAGGATCTCATGTTCAGATAAATAATTATCTGAATAGTATACCTGATCTTGGGGTCGGTTCTGGCCCTGGTGTACGCTGTTTGGGTTGGCCTGAACCTGTGCGGGAATTGGAGTCCTGGGCGCCATTTGTTGGTCCTGAGCACGAGAGACCCGATTGATGTCGGTCCTCATGTCTAGGTAGTCATTCTGCATCTGTTGGACCCTATCAGACAGGGTCTGGATCGCCAAGGTGAGGGACTCCAATTCGGTGGGCTGGGCTGGCTGCTGAGTAGATGCGGTCCTGTACTGGCCCTGCTGGCCGTGCCGATACTGCTGCTGATGGGACGGTGCTGGCCCCTGCTGGTAGGTGCGCTGCTGCGGCTGGTACCCCTGTTCTGGCCTAGACTGGTATCGCGGGACTGTGACGGGCCTGGTCTCTTGGTAGACTGGGGTTGGGCGGTGTGCCTGATCTTTCCCCATCTCGATTTGCCGGACTAGTGGGTCACGGCTATACCAAAGCCCGTTGATCTCATATACAGGCGGAGGCTCCTTGTATTCCGCCTCCATTGGTGGGGGTGCATGATGGTTCTGCTGGGTATAAGTTTGATCCCAGCTGCTCTGAGACCCCGGTACCTGTTCCTGTACAAGATGGACTCGGTGTACAGGTACAGGTGGTGCAGAAGGGGTGGGTAGCTTAATCTTAACTACCTTTTCAGAGAGTTCCTCCACTTTCTTGGGAAGGCTCGAAAGAGACTCCATCTCCGCGACTCTCTTGTGGATCTGCTCGACCATGGTAAGCTTGTCGGCTATCATCCCCATGCTGGGGATGAGGTCCTCAGTCAGATCTGCAACGGTCCTTCTAGTTGTCTCATTGGATAAGATCGAGGGAGACAACTGATAGGCCCTTGTGGCCTGTGACCTGCCAGTTTCTGCCATCTGTTCTAGGATTTTCCATATGGCGTGCTCGTTCTTGTTCAGATAGCTTCCTCCACAGGCGGCGCTGAGTAACCCCTGCATCTCTGGGGTTAGACCGCAGAACAAGGTCTGGACTAAGATCGCCTTAGAAATGCCGTGGCATGGGCATTTCTGTACTAAGTCATTGAACATGTCCCACGCCTCATGGAACGGTTCGCTGGGTCCTTGGGCGAAGCTGGCGATCTTCGTTTGCATCTGATTGGTTCTACTGAGAGGGTAGAACTTCTTCAAGAAGAGGTCCTTGAACTGCATCCAGGTAGTACATACCACCCCTAGGTTTTTCAGCCAATGAGCAGCCTTATCTCCTAAGGCAAACGGGGTGGCCTTCAGCCAGATATAATCTTGGCCAACATTGGGATGGCTAAGATTGTTGCACACTAGTTTGAAGTCACGGAGGAAGGTGTATGGTTCTTCACTGAGGTTTCCGTTAAACTTCGGCAGCAGGCTAAGGAAGTGGGGCTTCAGCTCGAATGCCTGGTCGGGAACTGCAGGTGCTAACCAGTTTTGGATCTCGTTCTCCGCCGGGTTGTAGGCATCGACCATTGGTCGGTCGATCCCTTCAGCTACAATGATCTGTCCCATCCGTGCTGTGAGATCTGCATTTTTCTGTTCGGCTTCGACGAGACGTCTAAGAATCTGTCACATCTGGTCCTCATCGGGCGGCATCCTTGGCGGCATTTCGCCTTCTAGTTCTGGGGAATGAAAAATAAGGTCGGAGTTAGATGGCGAATCAAGGAAGGGATTACCGAGGCAATGGTCTTCCTCGGTAATCTCGGAGGAGATAAAAGGGTTGGTTTGAGAGTAACCATCCTGAGCATGAGGGAACCAGGTTTTAAGAGGGTCATGAGTCCTGGGTGGTCCAAGGTGCGCTCGGACCGAGAAAGACGAGTTACTTGGGGGACTCATAGAGATCAGTGAATAGTACGTCGAGATCTCCCCAATCACTCATCTTGATGAAGCGAGAAGAAGATAGGGTTTTACTCCTACCTGAAGCAAGCAGCAAGAACAATCCAAGACCCTGGGTTCACACTCAACACAGTGAAGGACTCAAAGTTGAGTCCAATTTATCTTGTAGTTTTTAAGTGTGATATTCAAGCAAATAGCAAGGATTACGCGGCCTAGAGGGAAGTCGGCTCAGAGCCGGATGCGTCTTCCCCGTTTATCCTGTCGTCTAAGATACCGTTGTTCCTCCCTTTCTTCGCTCCTATCCCAAGCCGATGGATTCAGTGACCACGCCCCTATCTACCTGCAAGCAGGCGGAGGCTGACAAGGCCGGAACTTCACCCCGGGGGGTTACTGGCAGCTTGTCGCGAAGTACCGCAATTTCGCCCCTATCTACCTGAGACAGGCGGAGGCTACTTGGTACTAGTCAAAGAATCTGAAATTATCCGGCTTGTGATATTTGCTAGGATCAGTTAGAACGTGATATGGAAGACGGGGATTTGGGCTCTACCTTAGGGTGTTCACACACACTCAGGTACCCTCACTCAGCCTGAAAACAAGGTCGGGGATTAATCTCCCGCAAACAATTTTCAGTTTTTATTCTCTTTTTTGGTCAATACTGTTAGCAGTCCCGATTTTAAAGTTAGGTTCTCACTTTAATTAGTCCACCACAAAGCACGCCTATCGGACAGTCCCAATTTCCTTTTTAATTTAATGTGAGAAAATCAGAGGGGGAAATCGAGAAAAGCCGATGCACGAAAAATCGATGATGGTATGCTGAGTAGAGAATACTTACAGTGATCCCTTCGCTTTTTGATGCAGGATGCAGAACAGAATTGAAATCTTTTTACTCTACATGCAAATGCAAGCGATGAAAAGCCGCTCCTAGACAGGCAGTTCTATTAGCGTGAAGAACAGTTTAAGTTTGACTAAGTCCTGCGGTCTAGGTGCGTCTTTTATGTGTGATGTGTGGTCCTATTGATTACGAGCACAAGCAATTCCTAGAGTGGCTCGAGGAGCCGCTAGTGCAAGCTAAACTACAATTCACCCACACAGCACACGGGACACAGTTTCCACTATCTTTACACGCGCGAGATCCCAAACGGGAACCGCTGGAAATGATGCAAAAGAAAAAGAAGAACTAAAAATATACAATGCCTCTCTGTCACTCAAAAATGTAAATGCTAAGTCCTCGAAGCGTCGCCGACTCCTCGCGGTCCTCGCACAAAAAATTAAATGGAGGTCAGAGAGTGACAAAAATAAAATAATGCAAAAATAAATGAGAGAAAATAATTACAAGAAAACCGGGGGTCAGACTACCCGGGGGATGAAAATCAAACACTCAAAAATGTGCTACAAATTAACCTAAGCCGTGCCTCCCCGGCAACGACGCCTTTTGATAACGCTCCCGCACGCTACGTTAATTCGGTCAAATTAATGTCCAAATTACTTAATATGTCTCGTTGTAGTCGGATACGAGGGGTTAATCAAAAACCACTTATCGATTAATGTGAAGTTAATTTTAAGCGGCAATTTTTTTTTACTTGGGGTAAGTCCAAGGTCGATCTCAGGGAGGCATCTGTCTCCTTAGGTGAATTTAAGCAGGGGTCCAAGTGTTGATTTTCGAGGAGTAATTTTTTTGGTCTTTTTAATTTTTATGCAGACTTATGCAGACAAGGCAAGCCAATTTAATGTTCAATTTAATTAATGTATCAAATGAAGTCCAAAAATAATGAAAATTGGCCAGATGGTTAATTATAATGAAAATGATCTAGACTATTTTTTTTGGAATTTTTCGACTCAAAATGAATTTACTGTTAATTAAATAAACAGACAGAGTGATTTTCAGTATTTAATTTTTAATAAATATCAAACCACAATTTTTCCAAGAACTAAAATTATCCTAGGTTACTCTAATGGTAAAGAACCTAGGAAAATTAACAGAACTTAATTTCACTGTGAAATAAATTAATTAAAATTAATTTAAGAAAATCACTGATCAATTTATTTAGGCCTCGATATGTGTGCAATTGCTATGAAATTTTTATGGTATGTTAAAAATGATGTCCTTAAGCTACTGTGAATTTTTGATAATTTTTGAAGGCACAGAGAATTAATTAAAAATCAAAAGGCATCACTGGGCAAAATATGTCAACAATGCACCAATTAATTCATTAATAATTCAAATGGGATTACAAAAATAAGACACGTGTACCAATAGACAGAGGACAAAATTTCTAACAAAATGCAATTTTTAGAATTTCAAAATGATGAAAAATGCACTCTAGGGATGCGTGCAAACACAGGGGTGTAAATGCAATACAAGAAATTAAAATTTCAATAAATAAATATGCTGACAGGGACTAAAATGCAATTACCGATAATATGGTGGACTCTTGTGCAAATTCTCCACAGGGCACATGCTCCTCACGTGGGGTCTGCTTCACAGGGACTTCTTTGTAATTTCGGAAAGCTTCAGGGGCTTCTGTGCAATTTACCCAGGCCGCACGTGCTCCTCACGTGGGCGGCCTAGGCTCGGAAGGCGGCGGCGGCTCGGAGCGAGGCTCGGGCTCTCAGGAGGTTCGGACTGCGGCTTGGATTAGCCTCGGGTCGCCCGAGCCTAGGCTTGGAGGCCGAGGCTCGTACTCGTCGACGTGGCGTCCTGAAGGCCCTCAGATCAAGATGGATCCGAGGGTTGTTGGTGCTGACGCGTGGCGTGTCCTAGGGCGTCGGATCGATGCTGATCCTACAGTCGAAGGCGAGTCCGGTGATCGAGCGACGTGGCGTGCTTCGGACCGTTCGATCAAGATGATCGAACGGTGGCTGTACGTCATTCCCAACAATCCTCCGCCACCTGCGGAGGAGGAGACGGGGCTCCGGCGTGGGTGGCTCTGCTCCGCCTCGGTCGCTAGGCGTCGATGAAGCTTTTCGTAGGCTCTCGAGTAGCTCAGAAGATGCGGGAGCGTACGGCGAAGCCTCCGGTGGCGTCAGGATCTTTGGAGATGTGCTGAAGCTCGATGGCTACGAAGCTCGAAGGGAGCTCCGGTGAGGCTCCGGCCAATGAAGAAATGAGGACCTGCAAGGGGTTAGAATAGATAGTCGAGGCGTGCAAGTGCTCGTGGAGAGGTGTGTGTGGTCGGCGAGGCCTACGGTGTGAAGGAGGTGCGCTGGAGATGGGCTCCGGCCAAATGGCGGAGCTGTTGGTCGGAGTAGTGCGTAGAGTGTCGTCGGAGTGTGCAGACGGGACAGCGAGGACGGGAGCTTCGATGCGAAGCTCGTCGAGGTGGTTTGGAGGCGAGAAGGTGGCCGGTGGAGTCGAATAAAATCGAAGAAAAACAAGAAAATCAAGAGGAAGATCGGAGGAGGAATGGAGGGGGTTACCTGGGGAATGGAGCTAAGATTTGAGCTCCAGGTCTTCGCTCGAGGGATCGGTAGGGTCCCGAGCTCGCGCAGCTGCTCGTGGGAGGCTGCAGCACGGCTGTGGCGGCCGTGGATCTCGCCGGAGTCGAATCCTTGTCTTCGCTCGACAACACACCCAATTGCTGTCACCAATGGATTGCTTGGAGCTCGAGGAACCTCTCTGGAGTGGCGGATGGGGGTGAACGTCGCCGGTGGCGACGTATTTATAAGGTGAAGGAGGTGGGTTGGCTGGTGGAGTAGCGAGGTTGGTGGACGACGTGGGGCTACCATGGTGGAGGTGGTGGAGCTTGAGGGAGCTGGCGAGGGAGAGGGATGAGTGGGTGATGTCGTGGGGGTGTCAGCGGTCGAAGGATATGGCTGACGTGCGTCCAAAAATAGGAAGGGGGCGCCCCTCCCGCAAGGCAAGGGACGTGGGGGAGAGGGGCGCCTGGAGGTAGGAGACGAGATCTCCACCGTTGGATCTTGTGATCCAACGGTGGTGATCAGAGCATGGTGAGCGGGTAGGATTCGGTCTGGGCGCGTAGATGATGGGCCGAGAGCGCGCCACGTGGTGGGCACTGGTGAAGGCGCGAGCGGACGGTTTAGATGAAAAGATAGGGATGATCTGAGGGTCGAGATTCGCTGGAAGAGGGGCGGCTGCGATGGAGAGATCGGGGGGTCTGATCAGGCGGCGCAGATGCTGCCACGTGGAAGGCTCTGGTGAAGGCGCGGACGAGCGGCGTAGATCACGGCTGGAGATGATCGGATGGTCCAGGCAAGGGGCGTGCGTGGGCAGCGCTGGGCCGTTGGATCTGGAGCGAGATCCAACGGCTGAGGGCGCAGGTGGATGAGGCGATGGAAGGCGGGCCGCGTGGCGCAACCAGAGGGCGCCACGTGGCCTGCTGTGAGTGGCTGGAGTAAGAGGCACGTGTAGAGAAAAGAGGGAGCCGAATTTGGAAAAACTCAAAACATGAAAGTTGTAGATCTCGATGAGATCTACAAGTTTTATGTTGACCAAAGACGGAGATGAGGTCAAATATGATACATAAATACAAGGATACATAAATATACATATGTAGTATACAAAGTGACCCAAAAACCCAATTTTCTCATACGAGCTCCAAATTCAATGAAATTAGTCTCATTTTGAAGGTCTTTTAATATGTAATTTCTAAGAGTGAGTAGACCTAATTCGGAGTTTGTATGAGGGCTTTATGTGTATTTTAGTGTACAAGGGTTCTCAGGCTACATTGGCTATTTTACAATGGTGATTTTTGGCATTCTTCCCTATATTATCAACTAAGGAGTATATATTATAGAGAAGAGGTTATTTTAGGGATTGGGTATTTTACAAGGGATTTTGGCTTCTTATTTAAATGCAAGATAAGCTGCCAAAATGTATGATTTATGACTGCATGCATGAGTGTTATTTATGCAAGATAAAAGGAAATATGCCTCTATTTTCTCGGGAACAAGGCTCTATTTTTTACTTTTGAAGTGATGAATTACAGATTCATCAGGCTCGAGCAGGGATAGCTTCAACCCAACGACTCACGTAATCGATGGCAATAAGGATGTGCTCAAAACCTTGACTGTTAGGGAAAGGTCCCATGAAGTCAATGCCCCATGCATCGAAAACGTCTACTATCTGAATAATTTTCAGGGGCATTGAATCTTTGGCAGTGAGTGTACCTTTCAATCTCTGACAATCAATACATCGCTTGACAAATTCTGCTGCATCCTTGAATAAAGTGGGCCACCAGAAGCCACACTGAAGTACTTTAGCTGCCGTACGATCTCCAGAGTGATGTCCACCAGATTTGAGCAAGTGACAATGCTCGAGGACACTAGATTGCTCCTCTCGAGGGATGCACCTGCGCCAAATGCAATTCGATCCTTCCCTGAATAAAAGAGGATCCTCCCATTGATAGAACCGGATGGTCGACATGAATTTGTTCTTCTGATTTTTCGTCCAATCCACTGGTGTTACCCCAGAGGCGAGGTAGTTGACTATATCTGCATACCAAGGAAGAGAATCCACTGCTAAAATGGCTTCGTCAGGAAAGGTTTCTGTGATAGGTGCATTGTTCAGAGGAGGCTCATGCTGCTCTATTCTAGAGAGATGGTCTGCTACCATATTTTGAACTCCAGGCTTGTCCTTGATTTCCAAATCAAATTCCTGGAGGAGAAGGATCCAACGAATCAGTCTTGGCTTGGCATCCTTCTTCTGTTGTAGGTACCGAATAGCAGAGTGGTCTGTAAAAATTGTGACTTTTGATCCCAACAAATAGGATCTGAACTTCTCGAGGGCGAAAACCACATCCAGCAATTCTTTCTCTGTAACTGTATAATTTCTATGTGCTTCATCTAATGTTCTGCTGGCATAGTGAATGGCATAGGGCGCTCTCTCTTTCCTTTGCCCAAGAACAGCCCCGACTGCAAAATCTGACGCATCGGTCATTATCTCAATGGGAAGAGTCCAGTCTGGCGGCTGTAAGATCGGAGCCTGAGTAATAAGCTCCTTCAACTGATTGAAAGCAAGGAGAACCGGCTGATCAACAATGAACTCGGTTTCCTTGCACAAAAGTTCTGTCAGAGGTCAGGCAATGCGGCTGAAATCCTTAATGAATCGCCTGTAGAATCCCACATGCCCCAGGAATGACCTCACATTCTTCACTGACTGAGGTGGCTGGAGATTAGAGATAACATCCACCTTCGCTGGGTCGACTTCCATGCCACGTTTGGAAACGACGTGACCCAGCACGATGCCTTATGTGACCATGAAGTGGCTTTTTTCCCATAAAAGCACTAAATTAACTTCCCGACACTTCTGAAGCACTCTGTCCAGGTGCTCGAGACAAGAATCGAAACTATCACCATAGACAGAGAAGTCGTCCATGAACACCTCGAGAAAACTGCCTACCATCTCGGCGAAGACTGCTAACATGCATCTTTGAAAGGTTGTAGGTGCATTGCATAATCCAAAGGGCATTCTCTTGAAGGCGTAGGTGCCGAACGGGCAAGTGAAGGTAGTCTTCTCTTGATCTTCAGGGGCAATTGCCACTTGGTTGTACCCGGAGTACCCATCCAAAAAGCAGAAGAACTCCTTGCCTGCGAGTCTTTCTAGAACTTGATCAATGAATGGCAAGGGGAAGTGGTCCTTCTTAGTTGCTGCATTGAGACGGCGGTAGTCAACACACACCTGCCAGGAAGTCGGTACCCGAGTGGAAATTTCCTCTCCTTTGTCATTTGTAACCACGGTCAGCCCGGATTTCTTTGGAACTATATGCAGTGGGCTTACCCATTTCGAATCGAAGACGGGATAGATAAAGCCTGCGTCACACCATATCATTATTTCTTTCATGCCGATGTCCCGGAGGTTAGGGTTCAACCTTCTTTGGAATTCGCGGAACGACTTGGCGTCTTCTTCTAGATAGATGTGGCGTGAACACAAGGCTAGATTTATCCCTTGGAGATCTGATACGCTCCAACCAAGTGCTTTGCGGTTCTTTTCTAGAACCTCGAGAAGACGAGATTCCTGATCCGGATTCATCCTGCTGCTGATGATGACCGGATACATTTGTTCTTCACCCGCAAGGAAAGCATACTTCAGGCCTGCAGGAAGTGGCTTGAGTTCTGGTGTTGATCTGTCTAACTTGTTGGTCACTTCAGAGACTATGCTGGTGGTGGGATGTACTTCCTTGAAGCTGCTACCATCCTCATCATTCTGTTGAGATCCTGGTGATGTGCCGAACGGTTCTGCACTAAGTTGATCGTGTTCGGCCTGGAGTGAATGCTCAAAAAGATGCGCCTGCATCTGAGAATCTGTCTCCCACGAATCATTGGAGCATAAGCTAACTGCGCTTTCCAAGTCCTCCTCAAGAGTGAGGATTTCTTGGGTCCATGGATCGTCCAATGGTAGAGATGAGTCTCCGACCTCTGCAATAAAATCACAGTCTGCTTCGCATGCTGCATGGCTCTCATCAGTCGTGGCATTCGGCTCTCTATTCATGTTTATAGTGATTTGCTGGGTGTTCGAGCTGAAAGTTATCTTGCCAGACCCGTAATCAACCACGGCACCTGAAGTACGAAGAAATGGTCGGCCAAGGATGATAGGGGTCTGGAGTAGAGGTGCAGGTGAGTCCATATCAAGGACTACAAAATCGGCGGGGAATTGCATCTCCTGCACTTTGACTACAACGTCTTCCAAAAGACCCCGGGGCCGCTTGACGGATCGGTCAGCGAACTGAAGGATCATGCGTGTCTGCTTGAGCGGACCCAGCCTGAATTCTTGCATTATGGATGAGGGCAGAAGGTGTTGGACATGCGAGCCCATGGCGAGCCATTATGCAATAAATGTTATTGCGAATATCATTCCCTGATCTGAAATGAAGAATGCATAATTTGCATAATAGGTCCCTTAGTACAATTAGGATTATGTAACATGGCCATCTTAATGATCATACAACTGTTGATTCAACTATTGAATCATATAGGTTGGTGCTTGGATGAATATCTAAAGAGTTAGATAAAGGACTCATCAAGCACCGTCAAACGATTGTTAAGAGATGATCTCTAGCCAGCGTAGGAGATGGCAATCCTATCTCAGTTAGGCTGATATCTGACCGACCTCTTGATGCAAGTCCTCTGCATAGGAATAGAGATTCGGAGGTGTCAGATTAGTTAGGACAAAGAGTTGACTTAACGAGATCGAGATAACCAAAGTCCTATATCGTATGCTGCATCCTCTGACCGGAGACAGATGTGTTACTATATGTCTGAGTATATACATTTGGCAGACCAATAGGTTGATGACCCAATCAAGGTCTATACACCGGCGCGCTGATGTGCATATAAGGGCATATGAGTAATACAATCTCTCAAAGGGATCATACAGGTTCAGTTACTGAACCGGAAGACATGAGCTCACTCATTGGATATTGGGAAGAATCAAATTCCATGCGCATGGTCGTCTCGCTTTGGAAGCTTGACTGAATTTGTAGGTTTGATATATACTTTTGGAAAGTATATGATCAAGACCTAGGTATGATACATGCTTTTGGAAAGTATATGATCAATACCGACTCCCAATGATCGAATGAGAAACTTACTGATAGAACCCTGAAGTAGACAGTGTAAAGTTGATCTAATACTTTGGGTTTATTCTAAGTCTTCCAGTATGCAGGATGTACAGGTATTGGGAATGCCTGAGGGTGATGTGATCATAAACGGTTGTATAACCATGACGCTTCCATTCCTAGGGAGTGATGAAACGGGCCTGGATTTTAGTGACTCCTCTCAGTAGAGAAGTAATCTGATCTTAGTCCAAATGTTGGACATTAATCTGAATGTGATTCAGATTCAATGAGAAGATTAGATTTGCGGTCTTGATTTAATCAAGCATCTATGGGAGGCCCGAGATCTGGATTTGAGATGTGATCTCAATATCCATGTCACTATATATGGAACAATACGATCGCCCTGTCCTTATCTCCAAGTATCCGCGGAGAAAGCGCATTATCCTTGAAAGAGTTCATGGATAATTCTATTGTTGATATATGTATTCGAGCATTGAGAAAATGGATAATTAAATGTGATTTAATTATCATGAATAATATGAATTTGATTCGTATTATAAGAAGAGTTATCTTAGATAATTAAATGTGATTTGATTATCAAAGATGTGAATAATGTGAATGTGATTCATATTATTTGGGCACATGAGAATAAGTTATCCAATATAATTAAACGTGATTTAATTATTATGGATGAGAATAATGTGGATAGTAATATCCAATTATTCAATATATATTATAAATGTGATTTGTAATGCATTAGAGAGCTAGTTATAATTTATATGTGTTGATTAATTATTATGTGTATTGGATACACATTATGTAATTAATTGACAATGTAAATTATATGTTGTTTTGGGTTGTGAATATGATTCACAATTTTTTTAATGGCAAGATTGCAATATTCTCAAATATAGTTGTGAATTATTTTTGAAGAATAAAACCTAAGAAAAGTTGTTGGAAATAAATAAAGAGATTTCCATGGAGATATGCAATCTCATGACATGTAATGAGATTGCTCTCCTCATGGAAAGCTTGGGCGGCACCCAATTCCAAATAGGAATGGGTGGCCGTCTATATGGAATGTACATGGAGATGTAATCTCCATGTATATTCTCTCCTTATTTATTTGGTGAAATTATGGATTAATTTGTATTTGATTTTTTTGTCAAATATATTTTGATCTAAATTTGTTGATTTTACCAAACACAATCTTAGCCATTGGATTGACATAAATCAATCTCATCCATTGATTTTGTATGTCACATGGATTGAGATCCATGGATCCCAAAACCCTATAAATAGAGAGGCATACCATGCTCTCTATTTTACACACAATGCTTGAGAAGCATCTCTCTCTCTCTCTCTTTTCTCTCTACTCGGAAACCCTCTTTCTCCCTCTCATGTGGTCGTCCACCATGGATGACTAAGAGAGGTTCTCCATCACCGCGGCATCGTCGTTATGCTTCCCGTTCTTCTGCTCGTGGATCTCTGTCTCCTTCGGTGCGCCTCGGTCGTGAAGAAGACGTCGGATCTTGTGTGTCGAGATCAGGAGATCCGCCGCTTGGATCATCAACATGGATTGCGAGAAGCACGCGGTTCATCCCCGCGCTCGCAAGCGTCTCCTCCGTCGGATCGGACTTGAGACAGGAGGTCTCTTCGTTTAGAGACTCGATCACAACCACGCTTAAAGAGGTAGTCCTATTACTTGTTTGTGGTTTAGACGAAACGATCCAAGAAGTGTTCTTGGATCATGTGGTTTCGTCGTAAGAAAATTTTTTTAAATTCCGCTGCATCGAGCAACTAGTGCGACTAGTCGCTCCTCGTCGTATTCGATACGACGCTCACGCTTCTGTGATGCACTTGAGGATCTAACCATATCCTTCAAGTGGTATCAGAGCCTTAGGTCGACGTTTTTGAATATGATTCGCTAACCGAGGACGACTCGGGTTCGTTAAGGTCGCGAAAGTTTTTTTTTGCATTTGATTTCGCAGATATGTTTAGAGTATTTTTCGGCCCTGTTTAAATTGTTTAAACACGAATTTAATGTATTTTGTTCCCCATTAAATAAGGAAACCATAGGATCTGAGTTTGCGTAAATCGGATTTCGTATGCTCGAGATATGGTTGTTTTAATGAACATGTATTCACTGTTACGGGAACTGTGAATCTTAACGTAATTAAGAAGTTAATTACTATTTAGCGATGCCTCAAAATGCGTGCAAATCACATAGATTCTGTTGTAAATCAAATTAGTAAACTATAGAAACTTACTTTGCTTAATTTGGATTTAAATTGATTGAGATATGCTAATTTTAGTAAGTAGGGGCCATTGCTGAAATTACTTTCCTAATCAAGAATCATGTGATTGTCAATTAATGAAATTAATTGTTAATTTCGAGAAATAATTATGGAAAATATTTGAGAAATATTGGAAGATGATTATTTCCTTAATTGACTTGGCCTCAACCAATTAATTGATTAGATGTGATCTAGATCATAATTGAAAACACAATCATCAAACTCCTTGCTTGAATAGAATTGGGAATTTGTCTAGCAAATTTCCTTATAATCAAAATTGTTTTGATTACTATATGGTATAATTTCGGTTGAAGAACCGATGATCATCTCAAGTACAAATTAATCAATTTGACATTATCCTTTCCGGAGGCGGATATGGTGTCTAGTCGGGGATCGCTGGGATAGCGGGTTGCAACGTATGCGGTCCTCCCACTCCCGCCGGTACTGGCCATGACAGCGGGTAGGGCCAGGATAATGTCCGAGGGATTAAGTTGTATTTCTCTAATTATTAAAATATGAATTAATACGTATTTTGAGATAATACCATATATTCAAGTAAAATCAAGTTTGTTGATTGAATTGGATTGAAAAATTAATTTAATATGATTAAGTTAATTATATCCAATTAAGAACACTCTATTATGAATAGAGTTATTATTTCCCTTAGAAGAATTAATCGTAATGAATGTGATTCATAATGATTAATTATAAATTGAATATGATATGGAGGATCACATAAGTGACATCCGTGGTCTCCCGTCAAGGCAAAGGATTTCGTCGCCAGATATTATATGTGGGAGACGCCTGTCTGAAGTGACAGCTCCTGCATATGATCCATTTGGATCGGGCTCGTCGCTTCTCGAAAGAGTAAGGACGTATGCGTAGTGACACCAATATCGGGTCCTCATATTATTGGGGTGATATTGGATTGCACATAGCGAGTTGTATTCCTGTTGACGGTTGGTTCAATTAATGACGGGTCAACATCACCTTAGGGGTGGTGGGCCCGGGTGTTAAAGACCGAATTGGGAGATGCAAGTTGGACTTGCAAGGCGGAATGTGTTCCCGCTTCTTTTTATCCGAGTTGTAGGTTCTCATATTATTGGGATGCAACAAAGATAAGGAAGGAGATCCCAGATCTTGCTTGAGATATAGTGGTAAGTATATCTCTTACATTGAAAGTGATTAAGGGAATGAACTTTCATTGTTGACATGGAAAGACAACTTTGATATAAAAATTCCTAAATCAAAGTAAAACATGTATATATATTTATATATACCCTTATGCAAAATTTCTTATTTCAGACAATCCTTCATTAAACCCACTCAATGTTATACACAATAATAACCAGTAAAATATCATGGATTAGACTCATGATCCAGATATTATGCTTGCAGTTGGACACATAATGTATGTGGTTGAATGTGCACGTTTCCTCATAATAATGAGGAATGATAATTAAATAGACAATGGGACTAAAACCCTAGGGTTTGTATGTCTCTATAAGTCTTGATCTCATCGAATGTACTTTGGAAGTGACATGTCGATGATGATCGCAATTGTCAAATAATCCTTATAAAATCAATAAAGATATTCTGTCATACATATGTGCTCTTGACATTTAATCATGAATGACATGGTTCTCTGCATCATGTAGAATGGTAGCTCTATAAGAGATGATGTATTCAAATTGTTTGAGTACCTACCTGAACCTATGTTTTAAGAGTTTAGATGGATGTAGTTGATGAGTGTCATCATTCTACTGTCTATACTCTAGTCATTCATGAAGCTTCATAATATTCATATTGTATGAATTGGGTGAAGCATGTATAAATGTCGAAATGCTCTTACATTAAATTCTTTTGAATTTAACATAAGAGGTCCTTAGTCTTAAGCAATGGTTGTTTATAGATAAAGGGAGTGCAGTGGAAGCATGGGTTGGACCCAGGCAAGAAGTATAATCAAAGAGTTGACTGTACTTCTGTGACTTCCATATGACATCCAAAGAGTTGGATAAATGCTAATACTGCAGTAAAGTGATGTGTTGATAGTATGACTATCAAATCTATCTAGAATCCTTAGAAAAGGAATCAGATAGTACATCAGAATAATCTACATATAATCATTACTTGATAAGATAAAGTCTAATAATTGTATCTCAATCTTTTAATCACACTTGCAATTGGTTGCATATGTATTAGAAATTTGATCTTAAGGTTTATTGGTCATCCATGTTGAAAATGATGCAACTGTTGCAACAATTTCCATGAGATCAATAGACTTCATATTTTCAGTGGGAGCCCTTAGTCTTAGAGAATGTCTCTATGACCTAGATATTAGAATACACTCATTGTTTATTTCTAATTGTTGGATATAAACATGAATTCTGTAATAAATCTATCATAAAGAGTTATGATGGAGATATTTCAGATAGTAATCTAAAATCTAGTGGACTCTACTAAAATAGAAAATTAATGAATGGTTCATTAAGTTTTTTAATACTGAGAATTAAAAAGATCAATAGGAGGATAAAGATCATTTGACAATGATCTGACATCAAATTTTGGACATATGTCTGTTGATGAGATCAATGGACTAGTAAGACATGAAACTTTAGATTATCTAAAGATTCAAATCTCGCATACTTGTGAATATTTTATTCAAAGTAAATTGTCCAATACACCCTTCCTTGGGAATGGTGTGAGATGTCAAGGTATTCGGGATCTCATATATATTGATGTATGTAAATCATCCATATCACAGTAAACATTATAGATATGTGATATCTATCAATGATTATGTATGATATGAAATTTCTTCTCTTTAAAACTTTGAAATGTTCAAAGATTTCACAATTTTGGTTTAGAACCAAAGTTTGAAGGAAGATGAAATGAATTTGATCTAACCAAGGTAGCTTGTACCTATTGGATGATTTCAAGAAATACCTTATGGAGATATGAATATCATTCCTATCTCAATCCTCCTAATGAACCTTAACTCATTGGAGTTGTAGGGAGATACAATTGATCATGTGTGACATGATTTGATCAATGATTAATCCTAGCATAATTATCTATTAGTTTCCAAGGTATATGTATATGTGGTAGAGACTACATTATATATATGTAATAAGGTTCCATGCATGTAAGCTGGAATCTAGCATTAGAGAGTGCTACTTCATTAGGAAAATAAAGGATGGTATTGTATACCTACTTTATGACCTTGAGATTCTTAAAGGATCTCATCTCTGAGAATGTGATTCTTAGAGGATGACTCTCTTGAGAATCAAGATAAAATGAAGTAAAGGAACTCATTTAATCTTGAGAAGATAACGAGGCTCCTGAAATTAGAAACTAAAAGGACAATTAAAGATGAAACACTAATACCTCTTCAAATGAGTTTGAGGATGGGTTCCATGTGTCAGTTGAATCTGACAATGATCGGACTTCATGTGATGAAGCTCCTGAGGATCATGACATGAAAAGATGGATGTTAGCAATAAATGTCTAATGTAGACTTCATATACAAGTGTTGTATATGGACCCTCAAGGATCCACCTATATGGGTAAGACCCATTAAGGTGTAAATGGATCTTCAAGAGAAAGAGGGAACCTGATGAGAAGGTAGAGACCTTCAAAGCACGGTTCGTAGTCATGAGCTACACACTGAAGAGAAGACATCGCTCGCGATGAGCCTTGCTCTCCAGTGACTTTGCTTTAACCCATCAGAATATTGCTAACTGTAGCTACACAACTTGACTATGACATCTTCATGATGTGAGTCAAGATTGCATTCCTCTATGAATACCTCTCTGAGGATATTCATATGAAGTAGCCCCAGGGCTTCATGGTTGAGGAAAGCAATATGTGCTAGCTGAAGAACTCCATCTTTGGACTCCAATAAGTTTCTTGTAGTTGGAACATAAGATTTGATGAAATTATAAATGTTATGATTTTAGCTAAAATCTTGATGAACCATGTGAAGCTTAGTGGGAGTGCCATTGTGTTCATCGTGCTAAATGTAGATATTATTCTAATCATTTAGAATGATATAAGAATAATAATAAGTGTTTTATAATTTGGTCGTTCGATACATTGAGATATGATCTCAAGGATACCTCTTAGATCTTAGTTCTGAAGTCGTTCAGAAGTAAAAAGAAGAGGATATTGGGACCGTCACATTAGTAGTGCACCTTGGACTTATTCCAATTTCTGAAAAATTCCAAGAGAGGCTTCCTTCCCTTGAGATATGGTACTGACCTATCTAAAGGGATAGCACCTCAAAGAGTTGAGAAAGTGAATGCTAGAACTGCTTGCACTTGTGCATCAGTTATGAGAAGCTGAGTGTATGATGGATGTGTACGAATACCAGATGTCTGCCATGCAGTGGGAGTAGTAAATTGTTACTAATCCCACTATGGAAATAAAACACTTGATTGCAGTAATAACAAAATCTTAATAGACTATAAGATTTTGAGATAGTGATCTCAAAGTCTTATCTTCAAGTACTTAAGACTTTATAGATAATGATCTAAAAGGTCTTAACTTTGGAAACCTTCAGAGATAGTGATCTCCAGGGATAAAGGTATTCTGATAAGGATTATGGAAATACTGGTTATAACAATTATTAAGCTATAGTGTCAAGGACCCTATAATAGCTTTAACAGAATTGAGTATTGGTTGCATGAGATGCAACATTCGCATTAGATGCGAGCACTGTTACTGGGGATATGCAAGTACCGTAAAAGGACTTGGCGTAGTCTTGCGGAAATAGAGTGACTGATCAACTTACCTAGCTATTTTCTTAATAACCTATGATTGTCACATGAGTTTGGGTTTAAATGATTAGCCCATTAATGGCTCTTTGGGCTAGTGGGAGATTGTTGGACATGCGAGCCCACGACGAGCCATTATGCAATAAATGTTATTGCGAATATCATTCCCTGGTCTGAAATGAAGAATGCATAATTTGCATAATAGGCCCCTTAGTACAATTAGGATTATGTACCATGTCCATCTTAATGATCATACAGCTGTTGATTCAACTATTGAATCATATAGGTTGGTGCTTGGATGAATATCTAAAGAGTCAGATAGAGGACTCATCAAGCACCGTGAAACGATTGGTAAGAGATGATCTCCAGCCAGAGTAGGAGATGGCAATCCTATCTCAGTTAGGCTGATATCTGACCGACCTCTTGATGCAAGTCCTCTGCATAGGAATAGAGATTCGGAGGTGTCAGATTAGTTAGGACAAAGAGTTGACTTAACGAGATCGAGATAACCAAAGTCTTATATCGTATGTTGCATCCTCTGACCGGAGACAGATGTGTTACTATATGTCTGAGTATGTACATTTGGCAGACCAATAGGTTGATGACCCAATCAAGGTCTATACACCGGCGCGCTGATGTGCATATAAGGGCATATGAGTAATACGATCTCTCAAAGGGATCATACAGGTTCAGTTACTGAACCGGAAGACATGAGCTCACTCATGAGATATTGGGAAGAATCAAATTCCATGCGCATGGTCGTCTCGCTTTGGAAGCTTGACTGAATTTGTAGGTTTGATATATACTTTTGGAAAGTATATGATCAAGACCTAGGTATGATATATGCTTTTGGAAAGTATATGATCGATACTGACTCCCAATGATCGAATGAGAAACTTACTGATAGAACCCTGAAGTAGACAGTGTAAAGTTGATCTAATACTTCGGGTTTATTCTAAGTCTTCCAGTATGCAGGATGTACAGGTATTGGGAATGCCTGAGGGTGATGTGATCATAAACAGTTGTATAACCATGATGCTTCCATTCCTAGGGAGTGATGAAACGGGCCTGGATTTTAGTGACTCCTCTCAGTAGAGAAGTAATCTGATCTTAGTCCAAATGTTGGACATTAATCTGAATGTGATTCAGATTCAATGAGAAGATTAGATTTGTGGTCTTGATTTAATCAAGCATCTATGGGAGGCCCGAGATCTGGATTTGAGATGTGATCTCAATATCCATGTCACTATACATGGAACAATACAATCGCCCTGCCCTTATCTCCAAGTAGTCGCGGAGAAAGCACATTATCCTTGAAAGAGTTCACGGATAATTCTATTGTTGATATATGTATCCGAGCATTGAGAAAATGGATAATTAAATGTGATTTAATTATCATGAATAATTTGAATTTGATTCGTATTATAAGAAGAGTTATCTTAGATAATTAAATGTGATTTGATTATCAAAGATGTGAATAATGTGAATGTGATTCATATTATTTGGGCAAATGAGAATAAGTTATCCAATATAATTAAACGTGATTTAATTATTATGGATAAGAATAATGTGGATAGTAATATCCAATTATTCATAATATATTATAAATGTGATTTGTAATGTATTAGAGAGAGCTAATTATAATTTATATGTGTTGATTAAGTATTATGTGTATTGGATACACATTGTGTAATTAATTGACAATGTAAATTATATGTTGTTTTGGGTTGTCAATATGATTCACAATTTTTTTAATGGCAAGATTGCAATATTCTCAAATATAATTGTGAATTATTTTTGAAGAATAAAACCCAACAAAAGTTGTTGGAAATAAATAAAGAGATTTCCATGGAGATATGCAATCTCATGACATGTCATGAGATTGCTCTCCTCATGGAAAGCTTGGGCGGCACCCAATTCCAAATAGGAATGGGTGGCCGTCCATATGGAATGTACATGGAGATGTAATCTCCATGTATATTCTCTCCTTATTTATTTGGTGAAATTATGGATTAATTTGTATTTGATTTTTTTGTCAAATATATTTTGATCTAAATTTGTTGATTTTACCAAACACAATCTTAGCCATTGGATTGACATAAATCAATCTCATCCATTCATTTTGCATGTCACATGGATTGAGATCCATGGATCCCAAAACCCTATAAATAGAGAGGCATACCATGCTCTCTATTTTACACACAATGCTTGAGAAGCATCTCTCTCTCTCTCTCTCTTTTCTCTCTACTCGACAGCCCTCTCTCTCCCTCTCATGTGGCCGTCCACCATGGATGACTAAGAGAGGTTCTCCATCACCGCGGCATCGTCGTTATGCTTCCCGTTCTTCTGCTCGTGGATCTCTGTCTCCTTCGGTGCGCCTCACTCGTGAAGAAGACGTCGGATCTCGTGTGTCGAGATCAGGAGATCCGCCGCTTGGATCATCAACATGGATTGCGAGAAGCACGCGGTTCATCCCCGCGCTCGCAAGCGTCTCCTCCGTCGGATCGGACTTGAGACAGGAGGTCTCTTCGTTTAGAGACTTGATCTCAACCACGCTTCAAGAGGTAATCCTATTACTTGTTTGTGGTTTAGACGAAACGATCCGAGAAGTGTTCTTGGATCATGTGTTTTCGTCGTAAGAATTTTTTTTTAAATTCCGCTGCATCGAGCAACTAGTGCGACTAGTCGCTCCTCGTCGTATTCGATACGACGCTCACGCTTCCGTGATGCGCTTGAGGATCTAACCATATCCTTCAGAAGGTTGATGGAAGATCCACTGCCAAGGAGAGTGCGCTCGAAGACCTGGTCAAAAATCTCACAACTGATCAGAGGTGCTCCTATATCTTGCTTCTTCTGTGGGAGGTTGCTGATGGCTGCAACAGTGGCCATGGAGAGAACGTGATTTTCTACATCTCGACGTCTGTTTTCTTGCGCTGGACGACGCCTATTAGTACATGCCTCTTTTAGTCCTTTCTTCTCAGCTGGCATGTACTCCACGGTCTTCAACAAAGGAATCTCAACAGTCAACTTATCTAAAATTTCCACAACTCCTGGATCAGACAATGCCTTTTTTCGTTTTGCAATTTTTTTGGATTTTTCTATTGCATGAGGAAAAGGAATATGTACATTACTGGCAGGAAAATTAGAGTTCTTATTTACATCAAAATCATCGCCCATCAAATGTTGTACATCCGGACTACAAAAAGGAGTACAAACTGTATCTTGGCATACTGATGCAGCAGGGCGATCAAAAAGGGTAGCGTCTGCTCCGTCGGCTGGCGAGGGATCGGCTGCTGCTGGCGGCTCCTCCAATGCTGGCACGGCTTCGCTTCGGCTGCGAACTTCTTTTTGTTGTTTTTGATTTTGCTGATTTTTTTGTATTTTTGGCTGGGACTGATGCTGCAAAGGCATAACGGTTGGACTGGATTCTCCTTCTTCTTCCTCCTCACCCGCCCCTGTAGCTGGCACGACTGATGCGGAAGATGACGATCCACCTATTTCTTTATTCACCCCAATCTTGGTGGCAGGCGGAGGCAAGGCCCTACCGCTCCTGAGAGTAACAACATTAGAATAAGCAGTAATATCATTATCAGACTCGGATAGGACATCACAATCTACCTGCTCTTTCTTCTTGAAATTATTGGGGTTGGCTTCGACCTAAGCCGGAATGGTGGTTCGGGTGGCGGTCAGGTCGTCAAGCCGCTTGGTCATTTCCGCTAGCCCTTTGACAAGCTGGGCCAGAAAATCCATGGTGGGGTTCGCAGGGGGTACTTCAGTGGTTTTAGCGTGCATACCACGCTGCTGTTGCATAGATGGGTGTAGAGGTTGTTGCTGGTGGTGCTGGGGTGGTGCAGGAAGTTGAAGTTGTTGATACGAGGGGGGAGGATACTGCTGATATTGCTGAGAGGGAGCAGCCGCATACTGATGAAACGACTGTGGATGGCGGTACTGCGGCTGCTGGTACGGTGGGTTCTGCCTCCATTGATTTGTATACTGGGGAGGCTGGTGATATTGCTGATGAGGCTGAGAGGACTGTCCAAAACGACCACCTTGAGGTTGGTGGTACTGTTGGTTGGCAAGTGGTTGATCCTGGGGTTGTCCCATAGGACGGGTCGGCTGTGCATCGTTGGTCCATACCCCGTTCACTTCCTGAATCAGGGGTGGTGGTGGGAAGACTGGATCAGGTCCGAAAAGGAACTCTGGCTGGTACACAACCATCTGCTACTGCGGCTGGACCTGGTCGGGCGCCTGCACGTAGTACACGTGCTGGACTGCCGGTGGTTGCTGGCTCGGCTGAGGCTGATGCTGCAATTGCTGCTCGTCCTTCTTCTCAGCGGAAGCTTCTGATGGTGTCGCCGACTGAACAGAGTTGATGGTGCCCACCAACAGTTCAAGGTACTTGTTGATCTGATCAAGCCTGTCTAAGTTATGTGTCCTCTTCTCGATCACAGCGAGTTTTTCGAGGTCCTGTGATCGCTTCTCAATGATGTCAACTTTAGAGAGATGGCCCCCGATGATACTGAGGTTGGAGCTCTCATCTCTCTCTGCCTCCTTGGACGCTGCCATGTGTACTTGCTTCTGGAGGATCTGGGGCTGCTTCTGATATGCCTTGGTTGAAGAGAGGGCGGCCTCTCCTTCGGCCATTTCTTCAAATATCTGCCAGACTACGTCTTCATCCTTGTTAAAATGTGACCCCCCACATGCTGCGTCAACGAGCCTTTGGCTTTCAATGTTCAGTCCCCCAAAGAAGTGCTGGACCAAGCTGGTCTTTGGAATATCATGATGGGGACACTTCTCCTGCAGGTCAGTGAATCTCTCCCATGCTTCATGTATCGACTCATGGGGTCCTTGGGAGAAATTACTGATTCGGGCTCGTATCTGGTTGAGGCGACTGAGAGGGTAATACTTATGCAGGAAGGCTGACTTCAGCTCCTCCCAGGTCGTCACAACCTTCCCCATATGGTTGACCCAATAGAGGGCCTTGTCCTGTAAGCTGAAAGGGAATGCCATCATTTTGACAATGTCCAGAGGGACATTGGGATAGTGAGTAGTGCGGCAAATGCGGGAGAATTGCTGCAGGTGAATGTATGGCTCCTCACTGGTGTTTCCATGGAATGCAGAGAGAAGAGCAATGAACAGGGGCTTAGCTCAAAGTGAGCGTGTACCGGTGGAATGAGGATCCACTCGGTCATCTGGCTGTCTCCCGGATTGTATGTTTCTTTAAGTGTAGGTTTGGGTGGTGGTGGAAATTCTGGATCATCATCTGGACCACCACCTCCACCTTCACCTCCTCCTCCTCTGCCTCCTCCTCCGTCGTCTCGGTTCATCATATCGTTCAACATATCCTGGAATGTTGTCTGCGTGAGGGCCTGCTCGGTCAGCTGCTGCTGGATGGCCTGGATAGATGCCAGTAGTTGTGCATTGACTTGATTCTGGTCTGGCACATGTCCCTCTGGTTGGGGTGGCTGCTGACCCTCGCCCTTTCCTCTGGGAGCCATATCAAGGTCTGAGTCGGACGAAATAAAATCCGGAGTAGTCTCCAGGGCTCGCTCTGTCTTCTATCTGCATAATGAGATAGTCCAAATCAGATCTCTTGCAATTGTGTTCAACTGCCGTGATGAAGCTGGAATTCAGGTCAACCCCAACATGTTGTGAATGGAAAAGGATGTAGACTGTAATGGACTTCCATTCACAACGGCGAAGGTGGGATAAAAGTGATCCCAGTTTATTGGGTGGCCAAGAGGAAGGTAGAAAACGAGGAGTCTGGAGATCGATCCGCAAAGTCCGGATCGGGTTCTCGGGAATCGCCTCGAACTTATTGGCGGAGTTGAGTTCATGGAATCGATGTGGGTGTCGGCATGGTCCCGATGAAAACCATCCACAGATCAACTTCGCGAAGCACACGAGAAGGTTGGATGTTGGAAGAAAGGTACGATGGTCAACGAGGAATAAAAGGAGTGTAAAACAGTAGAGAGGCTCGGTTGAGCGGGGTGGTCAAAGGGAGAAACAACAAAATGTGCGCAAAGGCGTGGGACTTGATCTTTGAACCTTAATCTAGATCCATACAAACACAATACAAAATCGGGTTCACCAACTCACGCCATGTGAAGCCGTGAAGGCTCGGCTATTTATTATCTTTTCATTTTTAGAGTTGTAATTTCAGGCATATCTTATAACAAGTCCTTAGTACGCTACCCTATAGGAGAGAGAGTACTGCCAGAAGAGTATCCCGTACTTGTCCTCCTCCTGTGTAACATGTAGTCTGTACTTTTTGGAGTCCTTGTAACCCTTCCTGGATCCCTACTCAGCCAAAGAAATAGAGAGAAGAAGCCGATAGGCGAAACCAATACTTCGGTTCTCGCTCGCAACGGAATCACCCGTGAGCGTGCAAGAACCTACTCGGACGCAGGACAATGAGACAGACACCCCCGTGAAGGCGTGGCCTATGCTCAATACTTCGGACAGGGTCGATGCTCTACACAACAGAGAGTCATCATTGGTGACCAAGCCCTACTCGCCTACGTACGATAGAAGCGCCATTACTTCGGAAATCCAGGCGATACACAAGGCAGTTGCAGACTGGGTTTTTGGCTTTAATCCTTAGGGGGTCGCAATCGCTCAAGGGAGTAGGGTTTTGGTCCCCCTCCAAGGTACCCGAAAACAATGAGAGCTTTATGAACCCGGTACAATGATAGTCCATTACAGATTTTAATTAAGGTCAAAGTTTATTTAGCAGTCCCCTTGTTTTAATTTTTGGGTTTTCACTTTTTTGAGTCTGTTTTCATACCAGCGCCTAACGTTTTTGTAGATTCTCATTTAAGTCCTAGGTGCTCAAAATCAGAGGGAGATAGCGGAAAAGCCGTGCAAGTGGTTCCATGATGGAAATCTCACCATTGAACCGAGTGATGCATGCTGAGTTAGAAGACTTACAGTGCATCCCAGCTCTCTCCATGCGGTATGCAAAACAGAATTTTTAAACCTATCTACATGTCGATATGCAAGGCACAAAATCACCCTAAACATTAGCTGCTATTAGCGTGAAAAACCATAAGTCGCTCATTCATCTCTAGCCCGGAAGGTCCGGTCTTGTCTCACCCCTCCTCTGCTCAACACACTTGAGTTTAGGAGATAGCGCTTTACGGGGCTCGCTGTGGAACAAGGGCTAAGAGACAAATGAACGGCTTGTTTAAGTTTTACTAGATCCATACGAAGTAGACTATAGGAACATGCATTCTTATTAATGTGTGGACCTAGCTACCGAGTCAAGCAACCTATATCTAGGGGCTCTAAGCATACAAAATAAAGTAAAATAAAGGCGGAAAGCTCAAAACTTCAGAAAACAAAGAAAAGAAAGCGATGGAAAACTCGAAAAGCCACGATGAGGCCCCCAGGTGAACAATCACCCGGGCACTGGACCTCATTGTGAAGAGTAGAGTCCGGTTAATTATTACATGCCAAAATTGTCTCTCTCTCACCATAAATTACAAAAATGATCCTAAGTGTTCTAGGCCTATCTAACCCCCATCTCCTTGCTTCCTTGATGCTCTCTCCAGTTGGTCATGAGGTGAAGACCACCCTCCTCCAAGCTCGGCTGCCTCGGCTCCCTAAGAAGCCATCCTCGCGTGGCGGGCCCTCACATCAAAGTCACAAAAAGATTGGATTAGTATAGCTCAATCAATAATAAAGCAGGAGGAAATTAATCAGAATAAATAAATCAATAAAGCGTGGTGATTAATTACGTGACAAATAGCTGCTCACAAAATCAATGATGAATCAATTTTTACACAAGAATGACAAAATAAAATAGGCTATGCTCATTGCTCCCCGGCAACGGCGCCATCTGGTAACACGATATTCCGCAAGGGTCACAATAATATATTATATATAGTGTCGCTGAAGCGACCGCTCACAGAATACCATGTTAACCAGCAATTAACCCACAATAAAAGAATGAATGGATTAAGTCCCAAAAATGTGAATTAATATTTATTACTCTACCACAAAATGCATAGTGAACAAGCATGTAGAGGTCGAACCACAGAGAGCAATACAAAAGTGAAGTAGCCTAAGGTGTGCATGTACCATAGAGTCATCCTTGTGTGAAGCATATTTTTGTGGGTTTTACTATTTTTTATTTATTTTTTATTTTTATTTTAATAATATAATTATGTAATATATATCTATATAACTTATAGAATATAAATATATACAGGTATATATACTCATAGAGGGTATGTATAATGTGTATAATACCTACATATGTACATATTTATCTATGTATATATATAATAATATATATTTTTTAATTTAATTCTCAGATTGTTATACATTAATAAATATAGATATATATATTATATATATATATTTCAATAAGGGAATATATATGTATAATGTAGAGAGAGGGGTGATACAATATTTATAAAAATAGTCAAAAATCCAGAAATAAAGTCTTTTTGGTATTTTCATGATTTTCTCATGTTTTTGTGATTTTTGGGCATTTTCAACAGATTTTTGGTATTTTTAAATACTGAAATAAAGCAAAATAGTGGAATAGCTACTGGCTGGGGTTAAAATGGTAATTAAAAATATAAATCAGCCACAAAATTTTTCCCAATTATTTTTAAAAGAAAGAGGATAAAATATAGAAATTACAAGACTTGAGTTTGCAATTTTTGGGGTTTTCTAGAATTTTTTTTTATATTTTTTTAGAAGTTTTTGAGTATTTTTGAATTTTTAAGGTTTTTCTTTTGAGATTTTTAGTGATTTTTGGACTGACACTAAAAGATGATAAAATAGACCATAGGTAATTTTTTTGGAATTTTTCGAGGTGTTTTAATATTTTTTTGGTATTTTATAAACTCGACAGTAGATAAAATGCATGTTTTTATTTTTAATAAATGCAAAAATGCAATAAAATTAAAATCTAAAACTATGGCGTACAAGAGCAAGCTAACAGGAGCTTATATCCTTTTTTACAAAATTTTTCAAGTTAATATAAGGCATGGAATAAATGGATAAAGCATACAAAAATTTATAGCCTGGCAGGGGCATTTTTGCAAATAAAAATAAAGTCAGGGGCTTCTGTGCAATATTACCAAAGTTATAACACATGTTCTGCAATTTTAAGGGTTACAACAAAATACAAAACCCACCAGGGGTACTTGCGCAAAATATCCAGCACGTGGGACTACACGTGCTCCGCACCCACAGGGACCAAAATGTAATTTCTAAAAGTCCAGGGTCCTAAATACAAATTTTCACAAAAATATTACACTGGAAAATTTATTTTATGGACTCAAAGCAAATTTACAAACGTACATGGGTGCTAGTGCAATTTATCCACCTCGCGTGGGGGTACATGTGAGGTGACGTGGACTGGACCTCAAAGCAATTTCATGAAAATACAGGGGGGTCCATGGAAAATTTTTACGCTAAAATAAACTTCACCTTTTATTTACAGGGGTGAATAATAAATACAAAAAGGACTGGGGTAAAATAAGAAATTTACCCCTTATTTAGGCGATGACGGACGGCGATGAGGGCTTCACTTGGACACGCGTCGCTCGTCCGACGGCGGATACCGGTTCGTCGATGAAGGGTTCGGATTAGATGCTCCTCGCGGATCTGATGGTCAGTGTGTGTCTTCATCGGACGACTCCTATGCGATCTGGGTTGGGCCTCCTGATCTGACGGCGCTGGAGCCCCCTGGAAGAACAGGGAAGAAGCTCGCGCACGGCGAGCTTCGATCGAGAAGCTTGGGCTCCTCCAGGCATCTCCCGCACATCTGAGATGGTCTGCACGTAGCTGGAGACCTCCCGCGTCTACTGATGGTCTCGCCATGGCTCCTGGAGGTCCGAAGAGCTCGAACGAGGTCGGTGAAGAACGGGACCTCCATGAACCTCTTCCTGGTTTGAATCGAGCCCAGATGGGCTCCTTTCTTCGTTGGACCTGCATAGGAAGAACCGGGGGAGCAAGGGCGACCTCCTCGACCCCGGGTTTTGAAGCTCTGCAGCAAGATGGAGTGAGGTGGAGGAGCTCCGGTGAGAGGCAGAGGTAGAGCTCCGATTCGCAAGGACTGGGGGTCCTTGGTTGAACGAAGATGAGCAATCAATGGAGAATACGATGGGGAATGAAGTGGAATGGACGTGGCAGTCGGATACAGTTGAGGTCACCGTGAAGAAGTCGCCGGAGCGGAGCTCCGGCGAACTTCGATTTTTGGATTTTAAGCTACACTACTGATCTAAAAGCTAAACTAACAACTGAAATGAAAAGCTAGAATCAAAATCTACCTAAAATGCATAAAAAGGACAGCTCTTATACCTGGGGGGCCACCAGGGAGCAGGACGGATGCCGGAGCTCCGCCGCGTCAAAATCTTCCCTCCTCCGGCCGATTCGAGGTGCTGGAACACTCCCCCTGTCACGAGTAACCTCCCAGGATCGAGATCAAGGTGTTTGGGTGGATAAAATTGGCCAAATTTGAGGAGGGGGCGAAGCTTCTTATTTATAGACATTGTCCTGGAGCCTTATTGACTGGCGTTTATTGGTTAATCCAATGAGTATCGAGTTGATCTAAGTTATCGGCGGGTATCAGTGATCATCAGAGATCATTTCTTGTGAAGAAAGCGAGCTCGATCGATGGATGAGATGGCCGTAAAAAAGGGACGAAATTCGGGGAAAAGATGGTTCAGAGACGCCAGGTCCCGGATGGGACAGTTGACCAGGCGGTCAACAAGGGCTGGCGCCCCATTGGTCCAGATCGGCCGCTAGAAGACAAAATAGGAACCCTTATTCGAAATTGATTTATTTAACCTAGTAAATGATTTTATTATTTTTTTCTTATAAAAATGTGTATTATTTCATGTAGTATTTATTTATGATTTTTATTGAATTTTTTGAAGTGTTTTATTGTAGTTTTATTTTTATAATGTGTATATGCATATATTTACATGTATTTTGTGTATTTTATTTTTAATTTGTTTATTTTATTTTATTATTTTATTGTTTTATTTTATAAATTTATAATTTATTTTTGTGAGCGTGAGGGTATTTTTATTTAATTTTTACGAGTTTATTTTCAATTTAAAATAAATAGGGATAGGTATATGTAGGTAACTTGTAGGTCTTTCACCTGTATATTATATATACTTTATTTATTTAATTTATTTTCTTGGTTTTTATTTTAGATTTGTATTTTTGATATATTATTTATAATATGTACACCATTATAAAAATATGAGAAAAGAAAAATAATTAAAGAATGTTTTCCCTTTTTATTTATGTACATATTGGATCATAGGTATTTTGCCTACTATCATGCATTTACTTATTTTATTTTAGAAGCCCTTTTTAGTTTTATTCTAATTTCAATATGTACATGTATTATATACATTCTTTACAAAATTCTAAAAATATAATTTGCTAAAAAAAGGGGACAATGAATATATTGAATATTTTAATCAGGCAAGCTCCACAATGAAGGCCAAAAACCTAACTTTTGCAGATGGACTCCAAAAATTATGAAACCAATTTTATTAAATAGTTCTTGGAAAGCTATATACAATTAAAGGTGATTTTGGTTGATTTGGAATTTTTATTTTCAAGATATGGGTCTGTGAAGTTGAGATTTTGGCTTTTTATTTTGTGTATAGAATGTACACTGAGTATTCTTTTTACACAAACTCAATTTTGTATTTTTAGTTACATTATTATCTACAACTTTCATGTACAAAGTTTCTTTATTTGATGACTAAATAATTATATACAAAATAGGTGTAAAAATGCATAAATAAATGCATGAATAAATGAGGTATTTATTGTACACTGGCCCCTATCTCCCCTACTTTATTCCTTGTCGACCAATTCCATGCTGGCCTTGGTCTCGGGGTTCGGGTCATAAAATATCTGCAATATTTTACTCCTTTTTCTTTTCTTCTCTTTACTCTATAATTTTGGCATTAAACACCTTATTTAATGCATAATTAATACAATGAATGATGAATGCTATTATGTACAATTTGATGCTATTTACATGCATTTGCTGGGGTTTTTGAGGCCAAAATGATAGAATAAAGGTGATGAAATGGAGATTCATCAGCAGGGTTCGAGACCACATGGCGGACCTTGATGCTTTGGAACTAGCTCCGGATATGTCGAGGTTGGGTTGGGGGATTGAGGCTCAGAACTCAGCCAGAACGTCCGATCTGGAGAATCGAATGATAGCTGTTCTTCAGAGTATCCTCATCTCTTTTGACTATGGTTTCCTTCCAGCGGATCCCCGACAAGAGCTCAATTGCTCATCCCTCGATCTACAGCAGCTCTGAGGGTCCATCCACCTCCGTAAATGGAAGGCGAAAGTGTTTGGTTGTCGGTGAAGAGTCAAAGATGCTCTGATCAGGGATTCTGTGGTGCTCTACCGAAGCTCGTGCTCTAAAATGAAGTTGGTCCAAAAGCTTAAACCATTGAAGAAACGAATACCTGCAAGATGGTAAGGGATATATCCAAATCATACATGTGTGCATGTGAAGAGTGAGCGAGAAGGAAAGACGTTGGGTGGAGAAGGTTGAGGATCTGATTTGGGTTCAACTCCATGAACGGAGACAAAGATGTGAAGTGTTTTGGGGTTTGGATGAAGGAGTAAAGTGGTCGGGACCTCTCACGAGAATCATTGACCCTACGTGAAGGTCAGAAGCCAATCATAGAAGGGAGAGGTGCTTTGTATTTGGTAGAAAAAATGCGAGAAAACAAACAAAACAAGCGAACAGATACCTTAAACTTGGAGAGGGTTGGCAATGGATATTGGGATTGAGACAAGACTCAGAGTGAGCCTTCAATCTTCCTTAACAGGGCCAGTGGCGCCTTGAAGCTCAAACGACCATGCGAGAGTCGTGGCATGGCCTAACGACCATGGGTCTCACTAAGGTGAACCACCATGGTCGCGAGTCAATTTAGCCTCCCTTGTCATGGAGGAGAAAATTACTAAGTGAGACCTCGCTTGAAGGGTGGACACCAACCAAAATGGCTGGTGGTGGAGGATATGAAGAGATGGGGAGTGGTTCCAAAAGGTTGACGGTCAAAGTTCAACCGCTCCCTTAATGCAAGACGTGGGGTAAAATGGATGGTTAGGGAGCTGGCATGGAAGAGGGGAGTTAGGGAAACAATTGGGAGGTGGAGTGAGGTGGAGATGAGTCATGGGGAGGTTAGGAAAAATGATGAATGCGGGTGGTTGAGAAGGCGTTGTGTGTGAGGAGCAGTGGTTGGAGGTGGGAGACAACGAGCTATTGGATAGGCATATCCAAGGGATGAGGAAGAGGCGCACACGGGCGACCGTGATGTGATCTAGAGATCAAATCAAGCGGCTGTGGATGGAAAAAGGTGTGAGTGGCTAGGATTAGATATTATGGAGTGATACGATGGATGAGGTGAGATGCATAAGAAGAAAAATGGCTGGTCTACGTGTCACAACTAGAGGGAGCCATGTGGCCCAATAGGAAAAAAGAGAAATAAGAAAAATAAAAGAAAAAACAAAAAAAAATATTTGTAGGCATCAAATGAAAAAGTATTGAATATAAAGGTTGAAGATCTTTTTTAGATCTACAAGTTTCATTTTTAACACAAAGTCAAAATAGGTCATTTGTACATAGATATAATTTTGTAAATATATTTAAGGAATTAAAAATACCTATTTTAATTTATTTTGATTTTTTTATATTTTTAATTTGTATTTATGTAAAAAAATATTTACAATATTAATTTAATTTTATGTAATTTTAATGTTTAAGAAAATATCGAAATAAATGTACATTAATATGATTATTCATATACATTAATTAGGGCTAAATATATACATAAGGTCAATGGTTGATGTTAGATATTTAGAGTTATATTTCATTGAAAAGCTTAAGCAAGAGGGATAATAAATGAAGCATATGATGATAAATCATGGATTTATCAGCGACCCGAGATGTGTTAGAGGATGTTATAGTAACAATGCATGGCATGCAATTCCCAGTGGACTTCATTGTCTTGGACATAGAATCGATTGCACCTTATCATACTTTTTTGATCGTTCCTTTGAACAGCCAAGACGGTAGTTGGTTTTGTGTCTGGGAAGATTACCTTTTGCTCCCGCAACGACATGGTTGCCACGGATATGATCGTTGAACCAAAAGCCACAAAGAACACATCTAAGAGAAGGGAGCCAGAACCACAAGCACAAGTATCTGACATTATTCAAGATCTCAGAGAATCAGATTTATCATTGAATGATATTTTAACATGGGTATCTCTCTTCCCGGAGGAAGACCTGGAGAACATAGTCAATTATTGTTCCTATGCCGACATGGAGATTTTTGCACATAAGTTGATCGATTTGTTTGATAATAATTCATCCCAAACCGAACAAGAGGAAACCATTGCAGATATGTTCAGTATTTTATTGTCTGAGATAAGAGTAATAGAGGTGGACAATACCTTATTGTTAGCATATCATGCACCAGCAACCAACATTGTTTCAGAAGTGATTAACAAGCTGACTCATACTCCACCAGAATTAAAGCCTCTTCCGATAAATCTAAAGTATGCATTCCTTACGTGCGGGTAGAATCAATATCCGACCATCATCAGCTTGTGATTGACTATCGAACAAGAATCTCGCTTGCTAGAGGTCCTAGATAAAAATCGCAAAGCTCTTGGTTGGAATGTTTCAGATCTTCGAGGGATAAATCCAGCCATGTGTTCACATCACATCTACTTAGAGGATGACAACAAGACATCCCATGAGTTTCAGTGCAGGATGAACCCTAATCTCTGGGATGTTGTAATGAAAGAGATAACGAAGTGGTGTGAGGTTGGCTTTTATTTATCCCATCTCCGATTTGAAATGGGTTATCCTATTGCACATAGTTCCGGAGAAATCTGGAATTACGATGGCTACAAATAACCAAGGAGATGAGATCTCTACTCGAGTGCCTACATCATGGTGTGTATGTGTAGATTACCGATGTAGGAACTCTGCTACCAATGAGGATCACTTTCCTCTGGCTTTTACTGATCTAGTTCTTGAAATATTGATAGAGAAATATTTCTTTTGCTTCTTGGATGGGTACTCTGGGTATAACCATTTGGCAATCTCCCCAGAAGATCAATAAAAGATGACCTTCACTTGTCTGTTTGGCACCCATGCCTTCAAGAGGATGCCCTTTGGATTATGTAATGCACCTGCTACATTCCAAGGTGTATGTTGACTATTTTCATTGACATGGTAGGTAGTTTTCTTAAGGCTTTTATGGACGATTTCTCGGTCTAAGGTGATAGTTTTGATGCATGTCTTGCTTGACTAGATCGAGTACTAAAGAGATGCCACGAAGTTAATCTTCTTTTATCACGGGAGAAGAGTCACTTTATGGTGACCAAAGGAATTGTGTTGGGCCATGTCATCTCCAAATGAGGTATGGAGCTTGACTAGGCAAAGGTGAATGTTATTGCAAAACTTGAGCCACCTAGAACAATCAAGCATGTCAGGTCTTTCCTAGGGCATGTTGGTTTCTACGGAATATTCATTCAAGACTTCAGCAATATTTCTTGAGCCCTCAAAAAGTTGCTAGGTGATAACACGGATTTTGTGAGGGTCAAAATAGTCCACACAAGGCGGGACTACAGTGTCGCTGAGCGACCGCTCACGAAACCTGAATTAATAAACAATTAACCCACAACAAGAATCAAATAATGAAAAGCAATATGTGGAGTTAAAATTTATTATAACTCTACAATAAGCGTGTATAGCGCAAGTATGTGTAGAGTGTCGAACACAGGGAGCAGACAGGTAGAACGGGGCAAAAAATGCTCAAAATGCGATTGTGATGTATGTGCCTATAAATGCTATTTTTTGTGAGTTTTTAATTTTATATTTTTTTATTTAATTATTGCTTTTATAATTTTATATTTTGCTTTTTAATTTATTGGTTTTATATTTTCTTTTTTGTATTTTATATTTTTTAAATACTGAAGTATATATACAATAAAGGAAAAAGAGATACAGTATATAGGGGAAAATAGGTAAAAATAAGCAAAAATTAGGGAATAATATATTTTTGGTTTTTTTCTATTTTTCAAATGTTATTGTGATTTTTCAAGATTTTACCCAATTTTTTGGTATTTTTAAAGACAAAAATACTGAAAACAGTGAAGAAAATCGAAGGCTGAAACAAAAATGAGGATGAAAAATATCAAATAGAGTCCAAAATTCTTCATCCTAATTTTAAATTAAAGACAATAAAACAGAGAAAATTTAGAGACAAAAATTATATTTTTAGGATTTTTCTGAAATTTTTAGGATTTTTATAAAGTTTTTAGGGGGTTTCTATTTTTTTTGGAGTTTTACTTTGTATTTTTTAGTGATTTTTGGACCGAAGTTAAAAGACACAGAAACACAAAAGGTGAATTTTTTAGAATTTTTCAAGGAGTTTTAATATTTTTTTGGTATTTTCTAATGCAAACAGTAGAAAAATGCATGTTTTTGAATTTTTATAAATATGAAAATGCAATAAAAATGCAAACTAAAAATATTACGTGAAAGAGTAGATAAACAAGAAGCTATGGTATTTTTTGGTGATTTTTAGGATTTTATAGATGCATGAAATAAATAGAGACAACAAATAGAAAATGCACTACCAACATGGACGTATTTGCAAATATCCAGAAGTTAAAGGGACAAGTTGCAATTTTTCCAAAAAAATCATAAGGCAATAAAAAACATTCTGGACTAAATATAAATAGCCAAACCTGTGAGATTAATTTTGCAAAAGTCCCAGACTCACGTGTGTAAGCATGCGCGCCTGGCAAGGACGATCTAGCAATTATCAAAAAACATGGGGGTTGAACTGCAAATTTACAAAAAGTTTACAACTATATTAAAATGTCTTTGGACCAAAGAGATATACCCAACCCACAGGGGTGTCCTCGTAAAATGTCCACGCGACTCACGTGCGCAGGTCACGTGAGGTGACGTGGACAAGGACTCAAGTGCAAATGTTAAATGTGATGAGAGTTTGCCTGTAAATACAACAAATATTTATAACGGCAAATGAAAGTTTATGAACTAATTATAAAATACAAAAAGGCACTTGGGCTAAAGTGCAAAATACCCAAACTGGGCGCGATCCAATGGCGTGTCCGAAGCCACTTATCCACGTATCAGCCTTGGGAGCGCCGATGACGCTTGGAAGTAGAGGGGAGAGATTAGACCAGGCGATGGCGATCAATGACTGAGGTGCTCCGGATCGAACGACACCTGCTATATCTGGAAGTTGTCTCTTGATCGAACGACGACGAAGACCCCAGGACGAACTGGGAAGAACTGGAGCTTGGGGCTCCCTCGATCGCTCGAATCACGCGGCTCTGTCGACCTGAAGCTCCACGACCGGTCCCAAACGCCTCCTGGAGAGTCCCTCGAACTGCCAGCGGAAAATGGGGGAGAGACCACCAGTGGGCCACCACGGTGTCGAGGACAAGTCGCGGCTCCAGGTACCTTGTTCCTTGGCAAAATCCGACTCCAGATGGAGTCTCTTGACTCCTGGGACCTGCAAGTGAAGCACAACAAACAACAATAGATGGTCCTAGGGCCTTATTGATGAATGGATGGCGGGCGTGGGGTCGATGAAAGTTGCCGGAGCTTAAGAGCTCCAGCGAATGATTAGCGCCTAGTGCGGGCGATGGAAATGGAATCCAAAGGTGTCAATCAGACATAGCTACTAAAACAAAGCTAAAAATGCAATAAAAGAAGGAAAAAGGGACCTCAAAGGCACGCATGCCTGAGATAGACCTCACAGCCAAGGTGGCTGGACATGGGGGTGGAGCCGCTCCTCGGCCCTCGCCTGAGCTCCGCGCGCGAGCTGGAGGACGCCCTGTCACGTCCTCCGGTCCGGAGCTCGGTGGAAGACTCAGATTAGGGTCAAAAGGGGTTCAAAAAACTCAAGGAAGGTGATGGGGTTTTTTTATCAAGGTGGTCAACGGGGCTACTAGAACGAGGTCTAACGGGTGGATCAATGATCCTCTTCCCGAAAATAACCTTGGGCGTGCATCATGGAAGACCGAGGAGCAAAAGCTCAAAAGGAAGTATCTCGAGATAGTGTAAGGAACGACCAAGAAAAATGGGAGAAGAAGGCCAAAAATGCAGCTCTGACAGGCTGCAGACCTCGGTCAGAGAGTTGACTGAGGTCAACCAAGGAACCCATCTGGTTGGTCCACGTGGACCAACCAGAAAATGCCTGGCAAAAAATGTTTTATTAATTCGATTAAAAATAATAAATGATTTAATTAATTTATGGTTATAAAATAAAAAATGTTTTTTATTTTATAAAGTATTTTATTATGATTTTTATTTATTTTTTCTGAAGTATTTTGTACACTTAATAAAATGGAAGTATTAATTATATAGGTATGTGTATTGGTATTGTACCTATGTACTATATACATGTATTTTATTTCTGTCTTTTATTTTGTGCTTTATTCTGATTTTAATGTACACATTATTATAAATAATATTTACAAAATTATAAAAATATAAAATTACAAAAATAATGAATAATTAATAAAATGAATATTTTAATATGTACAAGTATGCAATAGGAGTCCAAAACTCAACTTTCAAAGTGTAGCTCCGCCAAATGTGAAACTACCTTCATTAAATAACTCATTGAAAGTTATGTACAATTAAAGGTGATTTTGATGTGTTTCGAGTTTTTATTTGAGAGATACAGGTCTGGGAAGTTGGGATTCTAGAATTTTATTCAGATCATAACTTTTTATCTGTAAATTATTTTTGAGTGAACTTAGATTTGTATTTTTCTATATGTAATTATCTACAATTTTCATGTACAAAGTTTCTTTATTTGAGGTATAAAAAGTGGAACCAAAAATAGGTCCCAAAATGAGTAAAGAATGAATTAAACAAAAAGGAGTTTTTATTGTATTTTGGCCCTTATCCCCCCTACTTTATTCCTTGTCGACCTAGTCCTCGAGATACATAGGTCTCAGGGTTTCGGGTCATAAAATATTTACAATATTTTGTTCTTTTTCTTTCCTTTTCTTTATCCTATAATTTTGGCATTAAAAACAATATTTTATACACTTTTTACACAAATATGCATGAATGCTAAAATGCATGAATTAGCAGTATGTACACGCATTTACTAGGGTTTTTAAGGCCAAAATGATAGAATAAAGATGATGAAACGTAGATTCATCATCCCCCTATACTTGCCTTTGCTAGTCCCTAGCAAACACTTATGCAATAAGTGTAGAAAAGAAAAACAAAGAAAAGAAAAAGAAGAAAGATGGATTAAATTTAATTATCAAACTTGTCTTCACAAAATTAAAGTTTGGAGTTTAAGTCGGACCTATAGAATTTTAATGCGGGCGAAACCTTAATGGAAATCGGATTTGAAATCCAACAGCCTTCGAGAATCCCAAAACTCTTCTCAAGTCTTCTCAGTAGCCAGGCCAGAAATATCTCAACTCATACGTAAACCCTTACGACTATGAATCTGACTCGTACAGTGTAAGTGATAGTGGCTCTCCCAACTAGAATGACAAAGAGACCGACTTCTCCAGTATGACAACCCAATGATTCCCCAATCCAATAACTCCTTCCTCGAGGAGCGAGGTATTCCCTTCTAAGTTCATGTGGCAACCAGGTCAGGAGGATGGGGTGAAGAGAAGAATGAACGGTAGCCAGTGTAGCTACCTATCCTAGGATGCAAGACCATTGTAGTCAAGTCATCCAGCAGCAAGCTCACATGATTTGACCTTGGAACTCAAGCTTGCTTATTTTTTATACAACATATATATTGATACAGGCCTGTCCACTTTTTTGGAGTTTTTTTTTTGAATACTAGATATAGCAGCATTTACATAGGGAGTTTTTCCTCTTGAGCCAGTAGACTATCCCTCTTTTGAAGCTTTATTGCAACCCACACTCTCCTGTCTTCAGAATTCATTATCACCGGACGGGTTGGGGTGCACTTCCCTCCCTAGAGGAGGACAAATGTTTCCACCTGTGTGCGTCTCATACCGGTAAATCCAATCCCCTCACCACCCCAACTGAGTTGAGCCATGTGAAAGGTGTAGGTGTCCAAGTTAGGTCATTATCAACAAGAGTCATACATGTGCTCCAAAATACTCTACTTAGGCAGTCAAGAATCCATTGAACCAAGTCTCGTGATCCTCAAAGAATTAAGTAAACTAGACCTGAAGTACCTCAATTCCAGTTCCTATAAGGTTCCTGTTATTAGGTAGATTTTAAGGTCCAATCAAGCTCCAATCTCCAGATTTTACTTAGATTTGTTCAACTATCAAACTCAATCCTAAAAATGCTCATGCTATGCAAATGCTATGCCGAATGCAGAAAATATTTTTGTGATGAAATTTTCAAAGATTTTGAACTTTTTATGGATTTTTGAAACAGATGATGCATATGCATTTTTTATATTTTTCAAAAAGATTTTTCAAATGTTTTTGGATTTTAGTTTTGCAAATGTTTTTGGGATTTTTGAAAGAAAATATTTTTGGATAAAAACTAGGCTAAAATATTTACATAGGGATGCATCTTATATTTAAAAGAAGTGGATTTTAGTGATTTACGAGGGTAAGTGTCCAATTTTATAAATATATATATACTGGATTTTGGTGTGATGTATATATTCCTCAAACTTATTTGAAAAAGGTTTCTCAACACTTTTGAAAACTACAGTCCAAAATAATTTTTACAAACATGTACACACATTTGAAAATCATTTTGCAAAGGTTTTATGAACAGTATAGATATATTTTTCAAATATTTTTGCAACCATTTTTCAAACCATTTGCAAAACATTTTTCAAACATTTTATTTTACACAAAGAAAATAAATCTTTCAAACAAAAAGTTTTACAAAGGTTGAAAACATGTAACAAAACGTTTTCCAAATAGTTTTCAAAAGATTTTCACAAAGATTTTCAAACTATTTTTCAAACATTTTGCAAAAAATATTTTCACCTGATTTATTAATCAATATATACAAAAGAATTTGAGGAATAATCAACATCTTTTTATTACGGTTTTTAAAGAATTTTAAAGAAATATTAGCCATGAAAATACAAAAGTACGAGTTATGGCTAAAGTATATACACGGTATATACGACCCCCCTATACTTATCTTGAGCTATGTCCTCATAGATCAGAGAGAAAAAGGGAAGACATAACTCGTACTGAGTATAGGTAAATCTAAAGAATAAACGAATAAGAGATGAACGAATAAGAGGTCGACCGTCCCCCCTATACTTAGGATCAAATAATCCTAAGTATAGCAGATTGTACACAAAACAGGGAGGGTCAAGGGCGGGAATGAACAGATCGTATCAGATTGTCTCCCCCTATACTTAGGGTAAGATATCCCTAAGTATAGACAAGAATAGGAGACAATTGAGAGGATCGAAAAGAATGAAAGAAACTCGGGGTGCACACCCCCCTATACTTAGGACAAAGTACGTCCTAAGTATAGAAGATTGTCTACAAGGGGCGACACCTTTTTGATAGATATAGAAGATAGAAAGGGAAAAGAAGAAAAGAAGAAAAGAGATGAAAATGGAAACGAGATCAGAGGATGTACACACCACTCCCCCTATACTTAGGGTAAAAGAAGCCCTAAATGTAGGCAACAACAAGAGTAATGAAACGGAATGACGAATGAACACTCGGCTCGTCCACCCCCTATACTTAGGACAAAGTGTGCCCTAAGCAAGGCAAACACAAGAATGGGTGGACGAGCAATACGGGAGATGGACATAGATGAACAAAGGAGGATATACAATAGAGGTGGATGTACACATGTTCAAGAAGGTAGAAAGCGAACCTTCTTGTGGGACCGCTGAGGAATCGATCTGGTATGGTGCCGGTCAACATCGGGGTCTACAGTGGACAGAAGCCGATCAGGGCCGACAGAGTGAAGATCCTCAGGGGCCCTAGGGTGTGAAGGCACAGATTGGTGAGTGGAAGAAGTACGACTAGGTCCGGCCTTGGGTGTCTCGTTGATATCGAAGTGGAATGGGACAAACTCATCATCATCGGAAGAAGTGTAATCAGTGTCGTCATGCGAGGTCTCGTCCAAGTCAAAACCAAAAGGAACGAACTCATCAGTGGAAGTAGTCGAACTCTGTTCGTCCTCTATGATCTCAATCGGATCATCTTTTTCATCAAAAGGCCCGAATTCCCGAATAAAAGCTATTAAATCAAATTCGGCCTTGTCTTATCTGAATCTGAGTGAACAGTAGAGAACTCATCAGTGAAAGTAGTCAAGTCATGTCTGTCCTGTCTAGTCTCCACATATACCCTTCGCTCAATGGTGTCAATCGTGTAAATCACACGGATGTCATCAACACATCGCCAATCACATGAAGCAGAAACTCCAATGTTTATGCTTTCCGAGCTTTCCTCCTTAGAGAGGAATTCTCGGGTCTCATCATCGATCATAAAGAAAGTCTCTCTGATATCCTTATATAGATCATAGGCCTTAGGGTCAGCCAGAATAGGTGTAGTCACATCATGTGCAGGCCTTTGGTCAACTGTGGGTGTGGTGATCAACACTTCACTCTCGTCAATAGGACGGAAGCGAATCTCTCCTGATCCGTAATCAATAATGACCCTCGTAGAGGAGAGGAATGGTCGTCCCAAGATGATTGGAGAGTGCTCCCCAGTGGAGGTCTCCATGGGCAAAACGACAAAGTCAACATGGTAGCTCGTGCTCTGAATCGTTTTGACGGCATTTTCAAGGATACCATTCGACCTCTTTATTGATCCATCAACAAACTGAACGATCATCCGAGTTTTCTTGAGAGGCCCTACGTGAAGAGACTGTACCAGCGAAAAGGGTATGATGCTAATCGAAGCACCGTCGTCTAGGAGAGTGTGATCACATGTGAAGTCAGAGATTGTGCAATTGATGAAAGGTGTGGCAGTGTTCCTCTTCCGAGAAAATGGACGATGGTGTGGGCAGTGGCCATGGTCAGAATGTGACGGTCAGATCTGCTCCTCTGCTTTCTCTTCTTGAGAAGAGGAGCAGATAAATCGATCATGGCCTGCTGAAGTGGGGCACGGATGATCGCATGAATGGTGGCCACCACTTCTGGTTCAGTCAATAATTTTTTTAATTTTTGGACCTCCTCCATACAAGGGAGAAGGTCGGAATCATCATCTACACGAGGCATGACAAGAGCAGTCTGTACAACGACATCCTCGGGGTCAAAGGTGGGACAGGGTGTGAACGGTTGTGTGGTCAAAGGATTTGGCAGGTGAGCCCTCTCCTCAAAGTCTGAATCAACCAAGTGTCTCCCGAACTCTTTTTGTGTTTTTAAAATTTTATCATTTTTTGTATTTTGGGCGATTGTAAGCTCTCATGGTAATCCTCAAATGATTCTAAATCATCAGATCGTGAAGCATCAATGTGGCTCTTATTCATATAGGTGAGGTTGTCAATCCTCGAATTCATTTGCTCCATGAACTGGGTCAAGGTCTCAAGTGCGGACATTGTGAGAGGTGACTCCAACATGCCAGTCTCGGGTGGATGTGAAGATGGAAAATATGGAGGAGGTGGTGGATATGGGTAGACTTCCGAGTCCTGATACTGTGGCTGAGGCGGGTATGTACAAAAATCAGAATAAGTAGGAGGAGAGTCCTCCTGGTAAAAGGGAGGTGGACCGGCTGGAGTGAACGAGGGATCCGCAAAGTCCAGATAAAATATGCTCCAGGTGTCCATTTCAAAAACAAAAGAAAAATATCGGGAGAGCACGAAGGTCAAATCAAGAGAGTGAAGAAGAAGCGCAAATGCGCAGAGGTGATCTAGAATGCACACAAGCAGTCACAAGCAAACTTACACAAAACAAACCCTCAATTCACCTACTCAACTCGATGAAGACCACAAAATGCGGTCTTTTTATCTTGTTTGTTTTTAGAGTAAAGTGAGAAGTCAAGAAGTTGCACAAACACTTAGGGGTTGAAATGGGATTTTGGCACTAATCCTTAGTGTGTGAGCGAGCAATGTAAAACGAAGACAATGAGGGGATTACTCGCCCCAAGAGAATTTTTCTTTTTGATCGATTTTAGGGTCGAGTAATATTAACAGTCCCAATTTTATATGTTATCACTTTTTTTGGATTTTTAGTGAGAAATGCACGATCCCAACGAAGAGTCAATTCCTTTAAGGCTTTAAGCACCTAGGTTGGCAAAATCAAGGGGAGAGTCGGAAAAGCAATGCAAGCTGCAAATCAATGATATATGCTAAAGAGAACTGCTCACCTTGCCTCCAACACTCTACATGCAAAGATGCTCAGTAGAATTGAAACCTATCTATATGCAGATGCAAGCTGATGAAATCGCCCTAGGGTGAGAAGCTGTTATTAGCGTGAAGCGCGATTTTCAAGATTTGACTAGATCCAAACATAGACTATAGGTACATGCAACGGTGAATAGTGTGTTTGGACCTAATACTACGTCAAGCAACTCCTAAAGCTAAGGGCTCAATCACACAAAAAGAAATAAAACAAAACCGAGAAACAAATGAAAAAGAATGCGGAGAAAAACCGACAAAACCGCGGTGAGCCCCCAAGTGTACAAACACTTGGAAAATAGGCTCGAGAGTCTAAAGTTCGAGTACATGTATTATTAAAATAATAGAGTTTCTCTCTCACTAAAATTACAAAAATAAATACAAGAAAAGAAAATGCAACCAAAGATGGAGCTTGATCTTCAAAAATCCCTCTTCGTCTCCTTGGTGCTCGGCTGGCAGATGGCGGCTTCACGTGGGTGCCCTGGCGCCTAGGGTGGAGTGCCTCCCTTGATCCGCGGTACCTCGCACAAAATCAACAAGAGAAGAGGTTAGACAACTGAAACAATATATATCAAATAAAAAGTAAATAAATAAAGCCGTAAAAATAGACTAACAATCACAAGCACAAATAATCCCAATCTACACGTTGTTGCTCCCCGGCAATGGCACCATTTAATAATACGGATTTGCGAGGGTAAAAATAGTCCACATAAGGCTGGACTACAATGTCGCTGAGCGACCGCTCATGAAACCTGAATTAAACAACAATTAACCCACAATAAGAATCAAATGATGAAAAGCAATATGTGGAGTTAAATTTTATTATAACTCTACAATAAGCGTGTATAGTGCAAGTATGTGTAGAGTGTCGAACACAGGAAACAGACAGGTAGAATGTGGCAAAAATGCTCAAAATGCGATTGTGATGTATGTGCCTATAAATGCTATTTTTTGTGGGTTTTTATTTTTATATTTTTTATTTAATTCTTGACTTTATAATTTTATATTTTTCTTTTTAATTTACTGATTTTGTATTTTCTTTTTTTTGTATTTTATATTTTTTAATAATGAAGTATATATACAATAAAGGAAAAAGAGATATAGTATATAGGGAAAATAGGTAAAAATAAGCAAAAATCGGGGAAAATAAATTTTTAGTTTTTTTATGTTTTTTTAAATATTTTTGTGATTTTTCAAGATTTTTCCTATTTTTTGGTATTTTTAAAGGCAAAAATACTGAAAATAGTGAAGAAAATAGAAGGTTGAAACTAAAATGAGGATGAAAATATCAAACAGAGTCCAAAATTCCTCATCCTAATTTTAAATTAAGGACAATAAAACAGAGAAAATTTAGAGATAAAAATTATATTTTTAGGATTTTTCTGGAATTTTTAGGATTTTTATAAAGTTTTAAGGGGTTTTCTATTTTTTGGGAGTTTTACTTTGTATTTTTTAGTGGTTTTTGGACTGAAGTTAAAAGACACAGAAACACACAAAAGGTGTATTTTTTAGAATTTGTCAGGGGGTTTTAATATTTTTTAATATTTTCTAATGCAAACAATAGAGAAAATGCATGTTTTTGAATTTTTATAAATATGAAAATGCAATAAAAATGCAAACTAAAAATATAGCATGAAAGAGTAGACAAACATGAAGCTATGATAATTTTTTTGGTGATTTTTAGGATTTTATAGATGCATCAAATAAATAGAGACAACAAATAGAAAATGCACTACCGGTAGGGGCGTATTTGCAAATATCTATAAGTTAAAGGGCCAAGGTGAAATTTTCCTAGAAAAATTATAAGATAATAAAAAACATTCTAGACTAAATATAAATAGCCAAACCCGTGAGGTTAATTTTGCAAAAGTCCCAGGCTCACGTGCGTAAGCACACGCGCCTAGCAAGGACGAACTGGCAATTATCAAAAAACCTGGGGGCTGAACTATAAATTTCCCAAAAGTTAAAAACTATATTAAAATGTCTTTGGACCAAAAAGATATACCAAACCCACAAGGGGGTCCTCGCAAAATATCCACATGACTCATGAAGTGACGTGGACAAGGACTCAAGTGCAAATGTTAAATGTGCTGAGGGTTTATCTGTAAATATTACAAATATTTATAATGGAAAATGAAAGTTTATGAACTAATTATAAAATACAAAAAGGCGCTTGGGCTAAAGTGCAAAATACCCAAACTGGGCGCGATCCAACGGCATGGCCGAAGCCACCTATCCACGTGTCAGTCCTGGGAGCGCCGATGACGCTTGGAAGCGGAGGGGCGAGATTAGACCAAGCGATGGCGATCAACGGCTGAGATTCTCCGGATTGAACGACACCTGCTATATCTAGAAGTTGGCTCTTGATCGAATGGAGATGAAGACCCCATGACGAACTGGGAAGAACTGGAGCTTGGGGCTCCCTCAATCGCTCGAATCACACGGCTCCGCCGACCTGAAGCTCCAGGACTGGTCCCAAACGCCTCCTGGAGAGTCCCTCGAACTGCCGGCGGAGTCGAAATGGTGGAGAGACCACCGGTGGGCCACCACGGCGTCGAGGACAAGTCGCGGCTCCAGGTACCTTGTTCCTTGGCAAAATCCGAATCCAGATGGAGTCTCTTGACTCTTGGGACCTGCAAGTGAAGCACAACGAACAACAGTAGATGGTCCTAGGGCCTTATTGGCGAATGGATGGCAGGCGTGGGGTCGATGAAGGTCGTCGGAGCTCCAGAGCTCCGACGAATGATTAGCGGCTAGTGCAGACGATGGAAATGGAATCCAAAGGTATCAATCAGACGTAGCTACTAAAACAAAGCTAAAAATGCAATAAAAGATGGAAAAAAAGGGACCTCAAAGGCATGTATGCCTGAGATAGACCTCACGGCCAAGGTGGCCGGAGATGGGGGTGAAGCCGCTCCTCGGCCCTTGCCTGAGCTCCGCGCGCGAGCTGGAGGACGCCCTGTCACAGCCTCCGGTCCGTAGCTCGGTGGAAGACTCAGATTAGGGTCAAAAGGGTTCAAAAAACTCAAGGAAGGTGATGGAGATTTTTTTATCAAGGTGGTCGACGGGGCTACAAGAACGAGGTCTAACGGGTGGATCAATGATCCTCTTCCTGAAAATAACCTTGGGCGTGTATCATGGAAGACCGAGGAGCAAAATCGCAGAAGGAAGTATCTTGAAATAGTGTAAGGAACAACCTAGAAAAATGGGAGAAGAAAGCTAAAAATACAACTCTGACAGGCTGCAGACCTCGGTCAGAAAGTTGACCGAGGTCAAATAAGGAACCCATCTGATTGGTCCACGTGGACCAACTAGAAAATGCATGGCAAAAAATGTTTTATTAATTTTATTAAAAATAATAAATGATTTAATTAATTTATGGTTATAAAATAAAAAATGTTTGTTATTTTATAAAGTATTTTATTATGATTTTTATTTATTTTTTCAAGCTATTAAATTACAAGCTACCTTTTTAGGCCTATATAGGTATACATATCTATATATTTTAATATTTTATTTTTATTTTGTATATTTAATTTTATTTATTTTGATTAGTACTTTATAAATTTATAAAATATTTTTATACACATAAATATATTTTTACTTATTTTTTATGAAGTATTTTGTGCACTTAATAAAATGAAAGTATTAATTATATAAGTATGTGTATTGGTATTGTACCTATGTACTATATACCTGTATTTTATTTTTGTCTTTTATTTGGTGTTTTATTCTGATTTTCATGTACACATATATTATAAATAGTATTTACAAAATTATAAAAATATAAAATTACAACAATAATGAATAATTAATAAAATGAATATTTTAATCTGTACACGTATACAATAGGAGTCCAAAACTCAACTTTCAAACCGTAGCTCCACCAAATGCGAAACCATCTTCATTAAATAGCTCATTGAAAATTATATACAATTAAAGGTGATTTTGATGCGTTTCGAGTTTTTATTTGAGAGATGCAGGTCTGGGAAGTTGGGATTCTGGAATTTTATTCAGATCATAACTTTTTATCTGTACATTATTTTTGAGTGAAATTAATTTTCATGTAATTATCTACAATTTTCATGTACAGAGTTTCTTTATTTGAGGTATAAAAAGTGGAACCAAAAATAGGTCCCAAAATGAGTAAAGAATGAATTAAACAAAAAGGAATTTTTATTGTATTTTGGCCCTTATCTTCCTCTACTTTATTCCTTGTCGACCTAGTCCTCGAGATGCCTAGGTCTCGGGGTTTCGGATCATAAAATATTTACAATATTTTTTTCTTTTTCTTTTCTTTTCTTTATTCTATAATTTTGGCATTAAAAATAGTATTTTATATACTTTTTACACAAATATGCATGAATGCTAAAATACATGAATTAACAGTATTTGCACGCGTTTACTAGGGTTTTTAAGGCTAAAATGATCGAATAAAGATGATGAAACTTAGATTCATCACTAGGCAAAAAGACATATTTCATTATTGATGAAAAAGTCTGGCAAGCTTTCAATCAGTTGAGAAATTAGGTTACTCAAGCGCCTATCATACAACTACCCGATGGTCTCTTCCATTCGAGATCATGATGGATGCATCCGATTTTGCAATTGGGTTTATATTGGGACACCGAATGGATGACTTATCTTATGTCACTCATTATGCCAGCGGAATATTAGAGGCCCAAAAGAACAATACAGTAACAGAGAAAAGGTTGTGATATTGGTTTTCGCCCTCAAGAAGTTTCGTTCGTATCTTCTTGGTTCAAAAGAATTTATCTATATTGACCACTCTACTATCAGGTACCTACAACAAAAGAAGGATGTTAAGTCATGTATGCTCCATTGGATCCTTCTTCTCCAGTTTTTTGATTTGGAAATAAGAAATAAGCATGGAGTCAAGAATGTAGTAGCAAGTCATCTATCCAGAACTGAATGTACAAGCAGTGTGCTGATTACATAAACCTTTCCCACTGAATCCATTATAAGTGTTGCATCGCTCCCCTAGTATATTGATATTGTGAACTATATCATCCTCAAGAAAGTTCTACAAGATTGGACGTGAATAAAGACGAACAAGTTTTTGTTCGGTATTCATTTTACCATTGGGAAGATCCATACCTTTCAGAGAAGGTGCGGATTGCATTTGACGTTAATGCATTCCACAACAGGAGTACACCAGTGTCCTCGGGTACTATCATAAGCTCGAAGAAGGAGGATAATATTATGGAAATCGAACGACAATAAAAGTATTACGGTGTGGCCTCTAGTGGCTTACACTATTCAAGGATATCGCAGCTGATGTGAAAGGCTGCATCAACTGTCAAAAATTGGGAGGAACCATCAATTATAAAAATTTAATGCCACTCAATTTCATCCAAATCCCATATGTATTTAATGCTTGGGGCATCGACTTTGTGGGCCCATTTTTTGTCAGTCAAGGATATGAATAGATCATGCTTACTGTTGATTATGTGAGTCCTTGGGTGGAGGCTATTCCCTCTCGATCCGTAGATATCCGTACTGTTTGTCGCTTTCTCAAAGACAACATTATCTCACAGCTCATTATTCCTAAGATTGTCTGGGGTAGCCATTTCATTAATAGAGAAGTCAAAAAGCTTGCGAATGAGTACGTCGTTAATCATCGTGTCGCATCTCCTTACCACTCACAATCAAATGACTTGGCCGAGTTATCTAATACGGAGATCAAGACAATTCTACATAAACTAGTACGAATAATTAGGAATAACTGATCTGAACTTCTTGATTCCATTTTATGGGCTTATCGGCCTACAAGACTCCATTGGGTATGTCTCCCTATCATCTTGCTTATGGAAAGCCTTACCATCTGTTGGTAAAAACAATTCACAAATCTCTTTGGGAAGTGAATATCTATAGTTTAGACTCACATGAAAGTAGTCAGAACCGGAATATCGATCTTAATAGACTCCTGGAATTCAGAGACTATACATACGATAACAGCCTGGCGTACAAGGAGAAAGACAAACGATGGCACAACAAGCATGTCAGAAGAAAAAAAATCAAGCATGGTCAGGCGGTGTAGCTGTTTGATGTAAAATTGAAGATATTCTCGGGCAAATTGAAGAGCAAGTGGATTGGGTCGTTCGTAGTAAAGACGGTGCACTACAATGGTAGTATTGTGATATCTGAATTGTCATATGACGCACAACCTTTCACAGTCAATGGACAGTTCCTGAAGTCGTACTTAGAGCATGATATATTCTTGTTTGTTGTCGATTCCATAGAGGTGGCATTTGAAGAAGATCTTCCAGCATCCAAAGATTCAGATAAAGACCTGACTAAAAATATTTTTTTATTGATTATTCTTTTTCATTATTTGTAAATTCTTTTATTCATCCCTTTCATCAGTGTTATACTTAGTATGACTAGATTCTGAGTACAGGGGATGAGTACATTGAGTTTTTCTTTATTATTCTATCACTTGTCTTCTATCTTCTTGACAATATGTTCTATAATTAGGGGCATTTTACCCTAAGTATGGGGGGAGACAAGCTGAATCATTGATTTCGTGAATTCTAATCATCGATCATCCATGCTTAGTATGCAGTCTTCTGTACTTAGGATTAATTGACCCTAAGTACGGGGAACGATCAACTTCGTATTCTTTTATTGAGTCCTTGTAGTATATATTTCTTCTATACTTAGAACGATTTATATCATCCTTTGTTGCTCCTTTGTCACTTTCAGGACAAGGTTCGAACTAAGTATAGAGGGTTGTATATATGGTATATATGCATTAGCCATAACTCATACTTTCTTACATTTTCAATAATATGACTAATATACATTGGGTAATGGTATGCACGTAACTAAAAGAAAAGTCATGCAAATATGTGCAAAAGTTTTTGAAAAATTATATGTAAAAGCTGGCTTGACAATGTTTTGCAAATGATTTGAAAAATGGTTGTGAAATATTTTCAAAAATATTTTGAAAACCTTTGGAAAAATCCTTGTAAAATGTTTTCTAAATCTTTAAAAAATGTTCCTTTGTAAATGTTTGTAAAATTGCTTGTAAAAACATTTGAAGAAATTCTTTGTAAAATTATTTGCAAAATAAGTTTTCAAAGATGTTTATAAAATGTTTGAAAAAATGTTTCTAAATAGTTTAAAACCTTGTACATAATTGTGTTGTAAAAATATATAAATAAACATTTGCATATGCTTGTATAAAATCCTTTGTTAATATGTACAAATACTTGCAAATACTTGTAATTCAGCAACCCTTCAAAGATGCCTAAAAATTAAAATGTTCAAAACTCCTTAAAAATTGTAAAACTCTTTGAAAATCTCATAAAAAAGGCCAAAACTAGAAATTTTGCTTCACAAAAATATCTTTGCATTGCATTCGTATTTTTCAAAATGATTTTGACAATCAAACTAGTCTTAATAAAATCTGGAGATTAGAGATTTGTTTAGACCTTAATCCACTTAATTTCGCAGGAAACTTATTAGAAACTAGAATTAAGACTTTTCAAGTCAATGCGACTTAATCCTTTGCTTACACAAGACTATCTTCACATGTCATTTTGATTAGCCTAAGTAGAATATTTCGAAGCACACACATGAGTCATACGGACAATGGCCCCATAAGTCATGTGTGTGCTTCCCTATTGCTTTCCTACGGTTCTCCATTTGTCACCAATTTCTCATCGTTGATGGTCATCGCTTCTCATTTCCTCTCTTCATCATTCATCGCATACTCCTAACTTACCATCGCTTATCGCATTGCTTGCCAACCACCATCACCCATTGCCTCTTTTCTCCATATTTGTCATAGCCTCTACTCTCTTCGCTGTTACCTCATTCATAAGTCCCCATCTCTAGTCACCACCTGTGTTTGAGCAATCTGGTAATTCCACTCTTACTTTTTTGTGTTGATGCATATGTGATCCATCCACTTTTACTCAAATTTTCAGATTAAATTCCTCTTCAAACACAATCATAAATCACATAAAATTATAGACTTATATAAAGGACATTGCAAAAAGATATGTTGATTATATCTAAATAGCATGTTAATAAAACCAATGAGAGAGAACCAAGTAAAGAACTAATAAATCATCACTTATACATATATATCAGACTCCATAAATACTTAAATAAATAGAGAATATTCTAGATTTTCTATAAAGCACATAAAAATCCAATTGACCTTATGCTAATTTGATTAGTTCAATAAAACGTGAATAAAAATACAAAAACAAATAAAAAAATCACAAGGTGCACAAATACAAAGAGTAATCAAACCCTAATTACTGAATTGCCAAACTTATACATCACATAACTTGGCTATAATCAAACTACTCACTCTTAAAGTTGAACACCAAAAATATACTATTTTGTAAAAATACTTTTTGGTGTCTAGAGGTCATCTATGCAAAATGGTGTTTTCGGCCTATCGGTATCATTTATAATGTTATTTTCATCTTATAAATAATTCAAGGCACAACACACCCATATACACTTGTATATATTTTTTATATGTATCTTTTGTCGAGCGTAACATGTTAAAAAATATAAAAATACAAAACCAATTCAAAAATATAAAGATTGAAAATCAAATCCCCGAGCCCATAGGTATCTTATACTTGTGTGTTAAATACCCTATTTTGTATAAGATTCAAACTCATCCAACAAAAAAATTAAAAATACTTATTGGGCATAATGATGCATATTATATAAATAAAATATAAAATATATACTTAAAATATAATAACTAAAAATAAAATCCAAAATCTAATACATATATGCAAGCTCTAAAATCCACAACTTACACATTGCGAATGTAGATCGCATTCTATCTACACTTTTCATTGTTTGTGCTTTCTTGGACTCACCCATCTTCAATTTATTTCCCATCCCATTGAATTTTGGGGGTGGCAACACGTGTTTTCACTCCAACCATCTTCGACCCACGCATTTTGCTATACAACCCTGCATAAAAAAACCCAATCATGAGAACACCTTTATCAACCTACAATCAATAATAACAACTGCCGAAGCTTATTCCAAGGCATTCGCATGGGAGACCAAGTTTGTGTTGGTTTGCTATATCTCGTGAGGATACCGGATGATCGGTGTAGGTGGATCAGACTAAATGACTTGGACCGCAACAATCACAATATTGTAAAATCAAGCGCGATGCTATGTAGCACTTTCAATCACATATAAACAATCAACCCAAAAAGTGCACATGTATTTAATATGGAAACCCTCTTGGGAAAAAACCACAATCAGAGTCTCCCAACTCGAGCTTTCAACCTGATCCGGATGGGTATTACCACTAAATCGAGTTGCTTACACAAGCAACTTAACCGTATTACAACATGAGTTGATTACGCGGTCAACTCAACTGTGTATATATAATAAACCTAACAAACTCAATATCAAAGTATTTATGCAATAAAGAATACGAGGAAAAACTAAAATGATTTTATAGAGCGAGGAGAGTACTCGTAAGAATTGAACGTAGAGAACCATAGTTGTTTGAATGAAGAACGTAAAAAAATAGCTCTTGAATATTTCTCTCAGAGTATAAAGTGGGAAGCAAAGAGATGTAGCCTATTGCTCTTGTTGTGTTTTGTAGAATGAGTATGGATCCTATTTATAGCTCTGAGGGTCCCATAGTCGCTGTCTTTGAAAAAGCATCCATTGTGAACAAATCATGACTGAAAATCACCTTCAAAAATCTTCATGAAATGGAATATGATTGATCATGATTAAAAAATGGTCGATCCTGGATCAAATGATCGATCATGGGGATTTGGGTTATCGATCAGAATCACATGATAATTGATCAAGGATCAAAATTGATCGATAAGAAATATAGTCGTTGTAACTCAAATAATGACTGATCTAGAAACAAGATTGATCGATCATGTAAGAATGGTTGATCGGTCATCTTGACTCTTTGACCTGAAAGTCAAAGTCAAAAGACTGAAATGCAATATGCACGATTTCTTGAGGTCTTTTACATTATAAGATAATTACAGAAAGCATGACTCAATAAAAGAAAATACTTTACCTTCTTCTTGAGCATGAGATCCTTCCTTGATTTGGAGTTGACGTTCCTTGGCTGTGAACTCCTTTGAGCTTTTTAGCTTCTTCTTCACTTAAGCTTGAGCTCCTTAGGCCTGAACTTGTTCTTGGTCCAATAGTTTTCCTACTCTTGATCTAGCTACAAGTTAACTGCACAAGTTCCGACTAACAACGGGAGTTTTGTCATCATCAAAATATGCATGCTCATGTAAACAATCTCCCTCATGCATGCACTCACGGTTTGGAGGAAGTGCCCCAACGCGCCAACCATCTGTATAGAGCCACTAGCAACGCATGGAGCTCGATCTTTCTGCTCCCAAGCAATAACTGAATGTCTTTGACCTTCAAGCACCCCTTCTACCCTTTTATCCTTGCTCTCTTTGTTTCTCTATAATTTGCTTTCATCTTTTTTCTTTCCTCACCCTTTTTTTTTGAGTTTCGCTTCATTTCCATCTCTCCTCTCATTGCAACCAATTTTACCATCTCTCCATATCCACTCACCCTTCTTCTTCCTCGCAACCTCCTTCGCCTCCAATCCTCTAGAGCTCCCTCACTACCTGAGCCCCAATACCTTACTCCCTCGACACATACGAGACTTTGTTCATCCCTTCTCGTACACACTAAAGTTGGGTTTGGACCTAACTTTAGAGCTTCACCAAGGTCACAACTGCAATTTTACACCATATAATCTCGCCCAATGCTTGCTCTTCATGCCTAACGATTGCAGGAGGATGGAACATGAAGGACCAGCTACTAGGTCCACCATCTTCCATGCCGCTCCAATCGATGTAGAGCTTAGGCGAAACATGTGAACCTCCGACGAACATAATAATTTCACCTCCAACTGGAGGTAGGAGATGATGCAAGTGGTTGCCACGTGTAGCTGATAGAAGGCAAATACACTAACTATGCCACCGCCTCCAAACGTAGAAGTGTTACCGCCGTCGGGGGCTCTGGTGGCCTGTCTTGAGGTGACCGATCGAAGCCCTAGGCCACTCCTGATACAAAGTTGTACACAACTCCTTTCCACCTCCACCTCGAGGAACAACAACCAACACCGTCATTTCCACCTCCTCCGCCTAAGATGAGGTGGGAGAAGTCGCCTTCTCCCATCCTCCTTCTTCGACCTCATCCCCTTAGGTGAATTGTTGTGTGTCTGATGAGCCCTGCCTCCACCTCCATCTCCTCCCCCTTGTAGTGTGGTGCTTCCTGGACTCAGTCGTCGATTTGTTGCCTTCTTGTTTCTACCACCTCCATCTCGACCGGCACCGCTTCTACCTTGTGGAAGTCGGTCTGCTCCCGCCTTCCATCTCCACCCTGTCGAAACCGTTTCCAGGCCTTCCGCATCTCTATGAAGCTCGTTGGAAAACCTCAAGCTTCAATTAAGCGCTTTTCTTCCGCGGAACTTTCTTGTTCCTTCTCCTTTGGGAGCTTTGGTTCATTAGAGCATGTTGATCGGGCCCACTAGGTGTCAAAGTAGAGCATTCACATTTGGAGCTTCAGGATCCTGATGGTGTTCTTTTTTTCTCGACTGTAATCGGTTCGTTCTTGAGAGCAAGCCCTCAAGTTTTTTTCGCTGCTAGCCTAGGTGATCAGTCTCCATGGCTGATGGCGTACGTCTCTTCTATGTACGACTGTATTATTTTTTGGCCTCATTTTTTCTTCCTCCCCACCATTTTGTTGTACTTCTCACGATAGAAATGTTTTCTTTATCTTGTATGTTTTTAAAACGGTGTAATGAAATTCCTCCCAGCGGGAGTTTTTCTAAAAAAGATCCACTAACTGCATCTAATCCAGACCACTACTTCGAATCAGTATGAAGATATTTCTAAAGAGGCCATGGACTTTCGACTTTCGACTTTCGAGCATCTTGTAAGCGTGCCCTCACCAGATTTCGCTTCCAAGATCTAATCACAGCCGCACATCGCGGAATGTTGCGACATTTGCAAACTAGTTCCTGACAAATTTTATGTATTACATCTGTACCCTTAAGCATACAGGGGGTGGAATGCAAAACCCTCTGCCGGGTTTTTGTAATGCATTTACGTCCTTCCAGGACCCAAATGAAATTACGCGCCTTTTTTCTTTTATTTCCTTTCAGTTTAGTGCCCAACCATTGCAATTTTCACTTAGCATCGTTTCTTTGGAACTGCTTCAAATTTTTTAATTGCAGACTCGTGAAATATTGATTGAATTTCTATACAAAATGATAATGTTTGATGCATTAGCAATTTATTGAAATTATTTAAAGTATAGTGCTTGGATAGTGGTTTTAAATTCATAAATTCAATATGTTGAATTTCGAATCAAAACTTAGCCTATTTGTACGTCTTGTTATCCGAATTCAATGCAAATTTGGTATGCCCTTAGCGATTTATTAAAATTATTTGATGTTGATATTGTAAAATGGTCTTTAATTCATATAAAATTCAATGTGTTGAATTTCGAATCAAAACTTAGCCTATTTGTACTCTTGCTTTCCTCAATCTTGTGTGCAAAAAATAGTAGGTTAGTCTCATCGTTTGTGCTTACAAATAAGTTAAATTACTAATTGAACTATTTAAAGCACTATATAATACTTTTTCCAACCAAAAATATCTAACATTCTTCACCATTTCACACACACATACCAGAAATTTCATTCACAAAAAATGGTATTTGCTATTCTATAAAATTGAAAACATTGTAAATTATATTGTTCTATATTTAATGTATCAAAGTTACCAAATCATCTTTGAAAATCATAAAATTTATGATTGGTGTGCCTTGCATTGATTTATTAACACCCGGATATTTTTAAAAAATATTGCATGTAGCTCCTTAAATACTCAAAAAAATCCCAAAACTCGCATATTTCCTATTTGTCTCGGTATAAGTCTAACAAATACAATGTCCCGAATGTTCTCTTTAATAAGGTCGCCTTGACCGGGCTCTTCACCGTATAACCTTTACCTGAAAAACTGGAAAATATAATTTGTGTATACATTTAGGTACTTTATTTAAGGAAAATGCTCATTTACAAACTTCACCTTCAAAATAATAATGGGAGGGAATTACATAGAAATTGATGGGAGACAGGCTACAAGCTGCACTGCCAATCCCTTTTGAATGACAAATCCAATCCTTCGAAATATGACATTCATAGACTTAGGAACCATAACATTGCTATGCATGATTTTTTGAATCCTCTTAAGGAGCTCCACTGCTTCACTCGCCAAGAATCCAAATGTACCAAAACTAAAGGGGATGAATACATGTTGATTGTCAATGCATGCCTTCTCATGCTTAGCCACTTTAGCTGAGGCAGCTTTTTGTGCAGTACAAACTTCACATCATTTGGTATTTTCCAGGTATCCATAATCTATTTTTTTCAAGCAATACTAGTTTTGCAACAAGCTCATTTCATCAATTATTGCATTTGTTTTTAAAAATATTCAATAATTACTTAGGATATGTTTTACTATGCCAAGTCACAAATATATTTTCCCGTTCTTTTGTGGTATTTTAAGCCTTTCTTTGGATTTTACATTACCATATATACATGCATTAGCCTAGGTTTTAAAATACCCATCTCTTCCTTTTTTTCCTATAAAATTTAAAACACAAACAAATGCGGATTGCTTACTTACTATGTTGTGTTGATTCTACTTGATTCAACATTTCATTCAAACTGTCCTATTTTACTATATTATAATAGAAATAGAGATATAAATGATATCATATTAACATGGATATAGGTTCTCAGGAGAGTTTGTGGATCCATGAAACAACCCTCAGAAATCTTTTTCTCCTTACAGAGAAAAAACAATCATATCACCGCTTACCCCACACAAGAAAAAGTGGATGATGACATCATTGCATCTCGATGTTCTCCATTTTTATCGTTGTGCCTCGAGTCTAAATGATAAAGGATCTTTATTAATCATTGCATGAATATCCACATTCTACACGATTCGCTTGTTGTGTTACTTGACTTAGGATGCCCTTTTAAGTTATATTGTAAATGTTGGGAAAAAACAAGTAGAGTTGTATCTGAACACTTTATGTGAAGTCACCCACTTGTTTTAATGTAATTCTGCATGTGAAATGCTTGAAGACCATGAATGAAATGTTTGAATATTACTCGATTATTTACAAAAATATATTATTTGACATGTGTGAATGTGCTTGTATATGTGGGATAGAAGGAAACATCAAGCAAACAACCTCTTCAAGCTTATAAAAAGCAGCAACCAACTGTTGTAGCCTAAAATATCTTAAAAAATCATCTAATAAGTAAAGCTATCTTTTGAAGAGGTAGCTTAGTCAAAACACAACTTACTTATGACCCTAACAACAAAACATTTTGTAGTTTATATGAGGAATGCGCTTTTATTCCTTATCGTGATATTCATGAACAAAGTTGAGCGAACATGAAAAGATAGGAGATTTTTTTTGCAAAACATTGGAAATGGGGAAAATATACGGATACGAGTCGAGACCCTCATCGACGATTCTTGGAGGATAATTTTCATGGGAGCAGATCCTCTGTTGTACAACAAAGTGCTCTACAGTCAAGAACTGCTTGATCACGATCGGGTGGTGCATATGGGAAGGCCAACCACAACCGTGCGCCCCATGCGTACCCACCCGATCGTGTTCGAGTAGCTCCCTGATGTTACAAACAGTCTACTGTCCTACAAAGGATCTACACCAAATTTTTATCCCCAATAAAGAAAAACAAAAAAATGGGACCGCCTCTAAGGGGCAGCCAACAGGCTACCTTCACGCCCTTTTTCCGTATTTTTTAATCTTTTTTGCAAAATATCACCATGTATATTCATGTATATATCCCTCCTATATGCCATTCAAATTTCGTCAGAAACAAAGACTCTATGCCCTCCATCTAGAGCAAGTATTTTTAACGATCTAAACACTGCTGTAATCGACATGTTCTTAGTGAAGGGCATACGAATCTTCATGTTTTATGAAGTTCAAATGTCATATTGGAGGAATACATATATGGATATATTGTGACGTCCCGCCCCGTCGGCTACCGAAACCGACGAGACGGGAGCGTCGGACCTACGGTCCAAATACGCCCACGATCTATGATACTCAGCAAACCATCTTATGCACATTAGATTAACATTTGAAATATAAATAACAGGAGAATAATGTGAAATGGAAAGTAAAATGCACCATCCATTTTCATTGATAACCATAATCATCAAGTCCATGTCCACAAATGAGATACATCATATAATTATAATTTTGTAGAAGAAGCTCTCCACATATCTCGCTACAATGTCTCTCAAAAATAACATAAAATAATACGGAAGTAAATAAATTACTCTAAGTAGGACGCACCCTGTCTGATGCAAGTATGACAAAGAAAAGTTCGATCTCCTCCAAAGACCGCTACTGTGGCGGCTGCTGCTCAGGTACACCTGTTGGGTTCATACGAGGGTAACGTTATGAGCAGTTGCCCAGTAACGAGACAAATACTACAGTAACTAAAGTTGGAGGATGCAAAGAATGTATACTCAACTTTTATCTAAAAAGTGTATACATATATTGTAGAAAACAGTGAAACCACCAAGTTATTCTGATTTACCTTCGATCATAGACTGATTTTATTTATTGATTTAATACTCATTTGAGTACTACTACAATGGTCTTGATATTTCTACAAGTTGGTTATGGTTCACAACGATATACAATTACAATTTTCAATATCCGATCATTAATCCTTTCTTGTATTGTTTAAGCACATGTAAGTACGCGACTCGCAGGCCTCCGCTACGCAGAAATTTTATATTCATCTTGAGTAAACCCTCAAGAACCTGTGTTCAACTAGAACATGAAAAAGATCATAAACCCAATTTCTCCAACCTCAAACCACATCTCGGAACACCTCTCACAATAATAATACTCGAAGTAAAGTTAGATGTGGCCACATCAAATCTTAATCCGAGTCTTAAAGTCGTGTATAAGTGAGAAATCAAGAACATCAACCACGCCACCTGCCAACTCCGTCGAGCGACTCCGGATGCTACCGGGCTGCTAGGTGCAACGCGTCACCCAACTCGTCCGTTGGGGTCGCGATGTTCAGGGCTTCTACCCTAGGCCTAAAGGTGCATTACAAATCATTTGCAGCACATAACTCCATCTGCCTGGATATCGTGAGATCTCATCTTCAGAATTGTAATGACCGCAAATATCAACTCATATTTACGATCCATTGGAAATTTTAATTTCATATCCCGAAGATTGTTGTATACAATTCACGAATCAAAGCTCGAATAATAACCTTATCAATTTTCTCCAACCTACGAAGGTTGCCTGATTATTATTATTTTTTTTCTTTTACATGTAATTATCTAGAATCCATCGAAAGAATACTAATGAATTATTCATGATCCACAAATGATCATTTGTAAAATAGTCGTTTACAAAGTATAACAACGGATGATGCGGTGAATCTCCAAAAGTTAAGATTTTTATTTTACCTTAATACTGTTTCTTATTAGGTACGTTGGAATTCTACATCAAATGACCGACTGGATGCTAATTATGTAGCCATAATGATGAATGATTTTAGGATAAACCCCTACCCAGAAAATATTAAAGGAAAGCATGCAGTAACCTATGTAACGTTAATCCATAATTAGATGAAGGAACGTGGGTTATAAATTTGTTATTTGAATAATAATAAAATCATTTCTATGTTTATTAACGTTTCCACATCCTTAATCATAAATGTCGCATGCGAATAAATGGGCATTAGTGCACCATTATTTCTTTATTCTCGACAGTATTTGGATGGCTAATTTAATATATTAAATCAAACTAAAAAGTTAACGCATGACTTTAACTTCCAGTAACGATGTAAATTCATATTTTTTTACTACTATTAACTAATACAAGGAATAGCAAGTGGAGTTTAATGGCTGTGATTTTTTTTCAAGGACCTTGTCCTTCTTCACAGTTACAGTTGAAATCCTTGTATACATACTTTGACCCTTTCTACTTTATCCTATTGTGTTCAACCACGGTTAGAATCATATAAAAAATATAAGTCCTTATCTCTTATTTTTAAGAAAGATACTCTACATTATTCCTAATGAACAATTTCTATATATAACAGGTCTAACGCATACATGTTTTCCCTGTAACATGAAAGAAAACTGATTCAATACATGTTAGTACCGCGGCATCCATGGTATATAATTCAACCATTTGTTCTACTCGATACCATGACATGAATGCTATATATATATATATATATATATATATATATATATATATACCGTGCTTAAATCAATATATATGCATCAAGGTAACTATGAAAGTGACGTGCATCTCTCAATCCATTATAGATAAATGTTTGCATTCATACCCCCTGGAACCTAAAGCTCTAAAGATCAAATAGAACATAAGGTTAATGATCGTGCAAATCCCAACAACAATGATGAAATAAGGTAACGTTATAATATCGTGTTCATAAGTAAAGATATCTAAGTTTTCAAGAATGTTCGGAACATAGGGTCGGAAATCGTGTGAAACAAACAAGAGGGGGCATTTGTCATTACTAGTATATGAATCACATCACAAGGATAACCAATGCTCTAAGCATGTTCGAGCACATGGGAAACAAGGTATGTGGATCCCAACAGCAAGAGGGGGATATTTATCGTTACTCGTATATGAAGCACATCACAAGAATAACTAAGGCTCTAAACACGTTCAAGCATATGGGTACAAAAGTTGTATGAAACCAACAGCAAGAGGAGGGTATAACATCGTTACCTCCGAGGATGTTCCCTCGGGATCTCCTCTCACACGGAAATGATATTTCCGTCTCTCGATCGTAGCACGAATGCGTGTACGAAGGTGACTTCGAGCTTTCCTACGTGGTGGTGGTCACGGATCTTCGATCGGAGCTCCTTCTCCAACGTCGACGGCGGCCTTCCAATGATAAAATCGACCAAGATGGTGGTGCTCCAAAGAGAGGGAAGGATGGTGGTGGCTAGGGCTTTGAGAGTGTAGCCTATCACCTTCTATTTATAGAGGGAGAGGTGAAAATGTGTGCAATTTCGGATATGGTTCGGATCCATATATGGGTCCTAACTGTTATACTTAAAATATCGATAACTTGAGCTAGGAATATCGGAATTAGGTGTTTTTGGGCTCGTTGGAAAGATCTCGACGAGATCTGCGTAATGGCGTGATTATTTGAATTTTTTGATGTCAAAAATATTCCAGATTTTAGGAAAAAGAAAATACAGGATTTCACATATATATAGTGATATTTTTCTAAAAAATAAAGAAATTACGGAAAAATAGCATAAGAGCGCCACGTCAAAAGAAAAAACACAAGTGCTCCGTTTTTCATGCATATATGTATATCAAATATCAATTGCAGTTGCTGTTTGGTAGGCAGCTGTTGATCGTCCCCTTGGGCAAGAACGGAAGGGAGGAGGCGACGGTGGTCGTGTCGCCCGTTGTAGTCAGAAGCTCCTCCTCTTCTTCCTTCTTCCGGAGATGAGCGGCGGCGGGCCATCGGGATTCCGTGAGCTCTTCTCATCCAAACCCTATCGTTCGTGAAATCAGAAGTCAAACTAATCCATTGTCGTGTTTCGGGACAGAGAATGCGCCGGTGACGAGGACCTTCGTCATGGCGAGCACCGCCCTCAGCGTCGTTCTGGGCGCTCGCTTCCGTTCCTCCTCCCTCTCCTTGTCCTACGAGGTGCGGAATTTAATGGTGCCTTTTTTCCGCTCTAATCTTCTTTCAAACGATGTCACGATTGTGTGCCATGGGGATTTTGTTATCAACGAGGGAAAAACAAACAAGGCTTATCACAAACCCCCTTTATTTATTTTGAATAATTTCCGTTGGCATTAATTAGTGCGATCTAGTTTGTCTATTGCGATAGCAATTTTCTGGCAGAGTACGGCGAAGATGTCGGTCAACTAAGCATGATGGCTAACTATGCCCTTCCCTAGGGAGATGTGAGGAATGTGTTAGCCTAATTCGATGTTTGGTTCCTAGATTTATGATGTGATTTTGTCCGCGTGACATTGGGTTTGAGAAATTCGAGTTCTGATTTTCTGTTTTTTCCCCTTCTTTCCTTCTCAAAGAAAATGATTTGCAGGACATGTCCTGATATCCTCGATATATCCCTATCCAAGCCCTTGCTGATACAATACCGACATCAATATTTCATAACTTGGGACGGGTACAGTTCGAGCGAAGACGTTGAAGAAGTGATATATGCGGCTTTGCATGAGTGGAAGATGAATTGCACAAGGACCTTTTTGGGTGGACATACAAGGTTTCCTCAGACAGGATGACCCGAAATGACGAGCAGGGAGATTGCCAAGGGCGACCCCCGTTTCCATTTATACTACTTTGGTTTTTCCACCAAAACTACCTGCAGAGGAGCCCAAGCATGGTTGCGAGTATCTTTTGAGCCGATAGGAGCAGCCAAAACCACACCACATATGAACAGTTATACCAAATGTATTTATTTCATAGCAGTTATATCTAGTGGAAGACATAAAATGTTGTATACAATTATATAAAAATGGATAAAATGTTTATGCCCCTAGGGGGAGCTAACTTAGCTCCCCCCGCCCCATTTTTCACATATATTTTATTTTTTTGAAAATAAAAGCCGTGAAAATTCATTATTACATCTCTATATTATGTCATTCAAATTTAATGCTAAACAAAGCTCCTACGATCTCCATCCAGACATGGTCGATTTAAAAAATCCTGAGATCGTTAAAAAATGTCTGTCTGGATGGAGGCCGTAGGAGTCTGTTTCACACGAAATTTGAATGACATAATATAGAGATATAGTGATGAATATTCACGGAAGAAATTTTCAAAAATAAAAAATAAAAAATGGAGAAAACAGGGTGGGGGGAGCTAAGTTAGCTTCCCCTAGGGGGCAACCCCATTTATCTCTATAAAAATCTATGACTATATTTATATATAATGATGGATATGCACATATAGACATGGATATTTGTGGATATCAAAACGTGATCTGTATCCATATATGTTTCAAAAGGAATGTTGCTATGAATGTCAAAATCTGTACATACGTACACATATAATATTGAATCAGATATGAGCAAATCAGTAGTTGATTGCAACTTTATTGAGGCAGCGAGTTTGAAGAGCAGGAGTAATGCTACAGTGAAACAAACATGGGGAGATCACATGAGCACTTACAGAAAGTTGGAGAAGTTCCCATGTCTCCATGGAAACAAGTGCATCCATACCTTCATCCATAACACGTTTCTTGCCTGGATCTTGTAAAGACTTTAAGTAATCGTAATGCGTTGGTGTCACATCACTCTTCAGAGCCAAAAAGATTAAAAAAAAATGGGCAAGTTGGGCTGAATGTAACATCAAAGTATGATGAGATATATAATGTAGGGTGTAAGATCTCAAATGCATATGTAAGGCAATAGGTCAATGACATCGACATGCTCACTTATGGATAGAGGAGCACCTAATGCAGTTTCTGGCAGGAGTTACTTAATGGCATGCATATCAATGGTTATAATAACATGTAAAAGAATAAAAGCCAACTTCTTGTATCTATATTGTAAACATGAAATGATGGTGGCTCAAGCTGTATATTTGGCCCATAGAGGTAAAGTAGCTTTCTTTCTCGAAAAAGGGTGACATCTCTATTCACATAGTAATGTGTTGACATTGAATCGAAACAACATTACGACTTCTTTTGAGCAGGAGAGTAACAATAAAAGGCACATTTAACAACCCAAGGAGATAGCTTGTCGATACCAAAAAGGTGAATTAGACATATTTGGAGATGCTAGGGGGAAAGGAAAGACATCACAACCATTAAGTAAAAGTATACGAGGAAAATCATCCCGAAGAACATACGGGGGATGCAATTGTTAAGATAAACACCATTTAGCACCACGCCCTCTTAAAAATGTTTGGAAATGTTCATATGAAATGATAATGGCCCTAGCTTGAAAGTGGCCTTAGTGCGATGATATATACCATCGGGTAACATGTCCACGACTCGAGAAGTAGGCATGATGGTTTTTTTTTTATCATTATTTTCTTGTTTTAACCGTATGTTATCGGCTTGTAAGCGATGATCACAAATTCTCTATTTTCTCTATTGTTCTTTCAACTTTTCCTCTCCATCATGTTTTTCCCTCCCTTTCAGTGAGGTATCATCATGGAATATCTTCCGTAGGATTATACAAAATTGGGCTTTTTTCGAAAAGAATGTGAATCTAATAGCAATGCCAAGGATATGTTGAAGTTTCCTCTTAGCAATACCATTTTGTTAAGAGGTATAGGTACGTGAAGTCTGATCAATAGTTTAGGAAAATGATTGAAGATTGCGTTACATGAATCCCAAGGAATTTTAGAGCTTAAAGTTCTAATGCCCAAAGTTTCAGAATGACTTTTGCAAAAGTGCTCATGATAAATATCCATACGAATAAAAAACAATAAAATAATGATGGCCTGCGGGCTTAACTTGGCCCATGTAGATCACAATGGACTAAGTCGCATGTAGAGGTGCTTCGAGGATCATAACACGAAGGATAGGAGGCACGTTGATGGGTTCTAATCTGATAGCCTTTATAATCTGACTGAAGTGTGGTAGGTTGACCTTGAAACATCTCATGAAGTATAGATGCATAAGGATAAACAACGATGCTAGATATAAGGCAACACAAATAAACAAAGCGGAGAAATCCACGTTGCACATTTCATTTTTTATGCCATGCATTAATATTTGCATGTTTGGATCAATGGAATACCTGATGTTCATAAAAAATTAGTCTTGTACTTAAATTGTTTGCAAAACTCATGAAGAGACAACAAGCTTAATGAGACCTTAAGATTATAATAAACATAAATAATTCATTATCTAGGCAATCATTTTGCTAAAAATAAACATTTTTATCTGATGTAGTCAGAGAGAAGCTAGCGTTAGCAAGACAAGCAAATGGCATAATACTGTAATAGGTAGTATGCGAGAGTACTATCATTCCTAGGCAATTATATGCGCCAGAATAAATAGCCCACTACTCTGAAACTCACCTAAGCCAGGTCGGCTTAACTGTACCATCAAAAATATCAATTAGTCCAACAATAAGATGAATGATATCTTTAATTATAGTGGGTTGCAGGATACTCATTAGATGAGTGTAATCCTCATGTAACAACTGAAAATTAGTTGTACTCTGACTACCAAGAGGATGATTGATTGGTTCACGGAAGGTTTGCCAACTTCTCCCAATATGTGTCAAAAGAATTATTTGTGCGCTTGTAGTGCACACAGGGTGCATAATAGCGACCACAACTGCCAATGACAACCTCCTCCATAACCTAAAGAATGATCTCCATGGCTAGATGAGACGGTAATTTGATAGAAGGCAACAAGGACAGTGGACTCTGCAGTATTCGGAGGAAGTTGGATGGAATGTGCATGAGTAGCATCTATCTTCTGAAGATGGAAATTCAAATTAGGGATAACACAGAAGACAACAACTGATCCTTAGTTCTCTGAAAATGTGGGATTAGACCATTATGAAGCGACAAATCTGCCACATAACGCTATATGTATTTTGCTTGTCGTAGTATGATGCTTAAAAAATAGACAGTTCCTCTCAAAAAGGGACTTAATGAACGTATAGTAGTCTACAAAGGCCATGCCATTCTGCTAGTTTACCAGATTCTGGGATAGATGTCAACAAGTCTGGTCTCACTGGATTTCTGAGAGTACTTCTTCACACTTATCCATATCTTCGTGGCAGTATTCTTATACAACAGAACAGACTGGCGATGATACTCTGTTCAATGTTATTCATTGGCAAGTTCATGAAAATATAATTCTTCAGCTCCTATTTGTCAAAACTCTCATATGTGGACTTTAGGACCTATTCAGTTAGAATGTACAGCCTTTTCTAACCACCAACAAGGATTCATAATGCATGAGAGCAGAGAGTACAGTTTGGGGGATTGTTAAGTTTGATACTGGTACCATGGGCAATATAAAAGGAAGACTAGCCCAAAAGGCATCACCATGGAAATCAAGCAGGACTTACCTTGAGACTTGCAGGACACCACAAGGGGTGCAGAGGCACTACAAATGATACAGAATGCCTTAGGGCAAGGACATACACCTAGAGACCCAGGACCTATGGATGGATGGCATTCAAAATCCCATGTTGCACTATCAGATCCTCATGTCAGCGCACCATGTATGACAACTAGAAGTTGCCACTTGTGGATAAAGGACACTAGCGGCATCGAAAATGATCACAAACAACGATGAGGGCCACTGCTGGAGAGACCACAGTCAGCAGTTGGTGTCTCTAGGGGCCTGAGTATTGCTGGGGAACAAGGAAGTACAAAACAATGATCTAGGATCGCTGCTCTCACGGTGAGAAAAAAGTTCATTTGATAATCAAATGTTATTCCTTGTATAGGAGAAGGGTTCGGAAATATTGTCTGTAAGGACAAAAATGTAAACATGGTTGTCAAAAACACTACACTTCTCAACTTTGCACAATCTAAAGGGCTTTGGAGTAAAATGTTAGCTTTGCAGGTGTATATATGTAACTACAAAGAACACGTGTGTACTGACAAACATCTAAAACTATGTAGTTACAAAGAATACACTGACGAATATTGAAATGTTTATTGGGGATTCTACATAATAATCCCTTGATTTTATTGGACCTTTTTCTTTGAGTAACTACTTTTTTATGTAAATAGTTCACGTTTCTTGACATGTTAGTGCCATTACCTACCTGTTTTGGCATGAATTTGACTTCATCTCTTTACTTCTATTGCCTCAGGATATCACAAAAAAATTTCGCATGTGGAAGTTGCTTTCCTCCATATTCGCATTTTCATCTACACCTGAATTACTCTTTGGTCTATATCTTTTATATTACTTCAGAGTTTTTGAGAGACAGATTGGCTCCAATAAATTTTCTGTAAGTAAATTTTTCTCTTGATAGAACTTTGCCAGTGCTTGCTTATCTCTGATGTTGGAATATTCTCGCATTTGTCTTTCCGGCTGAGATTTGTCTAAGCATTTGAAACTAATGCATTTTCGAGAAGAATGCGCTTTTTTATCCGTGATCTATTGCGTTGAAGGCTCATTGCTTAAAACACCGGGACCATCTAACATAAATTATGCAAATTAAAGTCCACTAGTCACACTTACGTAATTACAAATAACTTGTTGATTAGTAATTTATATTAAAACTGCCTGATCTCCATATTTTCTTCTATTGTTCTCAGAGAATTTAATTGCACATCTTCTGCAAGTTAAGTTACACACATTTGATGATTACAATAAATATATGCTATAGCTATGGTCTTCAGCTGCCACGCGTTCATCCAAGTTGACCTTATCTCATAATGTGCTTGATGTTTGATAAAGAAGCAAGACTGTCTTCAAACCGTAGTTCGTGTATACATATATCATATGTGCATGTATATGTTTGTGTATGTGAGTGTGCATGCCTATGAGTATAAAGAAGAGAAAGGATAGCAAAAGGACAATTATAGTATATACTACTCGAGAAATTAAAAAAATGGAAAAATAATATGGGGAAAATAAAGAAATGTACATGTCCACTATTTTTTCAAGTTCATAGATGTGCCAATCAGCACACCTGATAACATTGTTCCAACAAGAAATGAGTGTAATGACTTGTTGAATTTTGCAACTTATTCTTTCAAAGTGAATCAGGTAGTGAAAATGTACTTCTGGTTCATACACAGAGTTTAGTTGCAATCAGCCTATACAAGTTTGATTCTCTATAGAAATTCAGAGTAATAGTGATATTAGTGGGTCCCAATGACATTCCTTTTGATTTTTGAAAGATACAAGGGAGAAAGTATTACTTCACTTATGAAGTTACTCAATATGATTTGGTGAAGCAAGAAAGTACCAAATGAATGAAGAAAAACTAGTATGATAACTATATATAAGATTAAAACAAGATATACAAAATTGTGGAAACTACGGGGTGTCAATTGACGAGTCATATACTGAAGTTTCGGAGGAAGGTAAATTTTTATTCTGAGAAGGGGAGGGTGGACCCACATAATAATGTGCACCATGGTTTTTTTTAAAGCATGGTATCAACCACTATTCAAAAAGGCCTTTGCACATGCATGATCACATTTCTACATAGAATCTCTTATAACAGGTGGATGTCGACGTTCTCTACAGGTTTCTTGGAACAACATTCTTGGAGTCTGTCCAGATGCTTGTGAAGTTGGAGTAGTAGAAGGTCCCCATGAGGGCACATGATTACTGGACATGGGATGATGAGTTCACGGTCTCTACTAGATGGCTAGAAAATGGTGCAGCGATGCAGATGGCTGGAAAACGATGCGCTAGAATCAGAAAATCATTTAGAAAATAGTTTCTGTTGGAATATTTGGTTATGCGCCTATTGAGTTGTAGATGGGTAAATGGATACCTCCAGGATCCATTTACCCCATCCAGTGTTTAATCCCACATCGTCCAGTGGTGGGACTTGGAGGCTCTGGAGAGGCTATATAAGGAGCCCCAGACCTCCTGTATCCATTGAGAAAAAGCAATGAAACATATGCCCCTTTGAGGGCTTCTCCCGTGGTTTCATCCCGCTCCTCACGGAATAGGGTTCCACGTTAAATCCCGCATTCTTATTCTTATTATTTTTTCCATGTTTACGCTTCCGCTTCCGATCTTCTAACATGGTATCAAAGCGGGTTCGATTCTTGAGGAGTTTTATATTCTTTATTTTTGTATTCGAGATTCTATTTTTATTGTTCGATCAAGTTCCTGATCTAGGGTTTAGATAAAACCCTAGAAATGATTCGGCGTTGTCTCAACCACACAATCCAGATTCGCAGATCCTATTCTCCAGTTCTATGCTTCTAGGGTTTTCGAAACCCTAGTTATCCTTGATATGGCATACAGGCGATGGAGCACCTCTCCTTCGATTTCAGGGGACTCCAGGCACATAGCTCATCATCTCGGCTCCCCTCGAGCGCTGGGCGGGCCCCAGCAGCCCGCTCCTGTGCGTGCTTCTTCCCTCCTGCACGGGACTCATCCCCTGGTGATCCTCGTGCCCCCAGTTGTTGCTGCAATAGCGCATCGCGGGATGTTCTCCGTGCGCACACCAGGCGGCGCAGGCTCGCACACTTGGCATGGCCTTCAGGCCTCCAGGCGCCACAGTACGCCCGGCGCATCAGCAGAACACTCGCGCATCCAGCATGCCCAGGCGACATCATCTAGCACGCCCAGGCGCACACGAGTCCCAGGCCCCGCCTCCCATCGACCCTGGCGAGTCCCATGGCGCACCCCGCACAGCCCGCGTGCCCCCAGGCGCGTGGCGACGCATCCAGGCATCTTCCGCTCAGCGCGAGCCCGCACATCGCGCACAGTTCCAGTTCCCTCACGAGCCGTAAAACCTCCAGGCTTCGACGGCTCCGCAGATCCACTCCAGGTCCAGGCGAACCCTCCAGGCTCTTTTCCAAGCCTTCCAGGCAACGCGCGTGAGCATGGCGGCACCCCCTGCGCGCAAAGCTCCTCTCAGGCGAGGACCCTTGCACACTTCAGTTGCTCAAGCCCACCGCCGACTTCCCTTCGAGCCTCCAGGTGATGGCGGCGCTCACAGTCCACGAGGCGATGCTTCCTGCGGCGGCGGTATACGGGTATATAGCTCCCCAAAGGGGGCGGCATGCGTTACAGATGGGGTTCCCTCGAGGGAACCCTAAGGGCTCAATATAAAAAAGGGAGAAAGGGTCATTTGTTGGAAAGCCCAGGAGGCTGTGATGGGCCGAGGGGGCCAGTTAAAAAAAGGAATTTGAAAAGGCACGTACACGAAAAAAACCCGTACGTAAGTTGAAAAAAAGAGGATTTGCAAAAAGCCGTGAAAAATGTTGTCACGGCTTATTAAAAAAATACAAAAAAGGGAACGGAAAAAATGAAACGGCCAAAATGTTATCCATGTTTTTGAGAAGCCAAAAAAAAATATAATCGGCTTATGTTTTTACCCCCTTTATCTTGTCTTCTCCCAACTTTGTCGATATCATCTTCCAACAAGTATGGGAGAAAGGGGGAGTATATATGTAGAGTCACATGTCTTGATCCAGATCCAGATTAATATGCCAGATGCAGCCTCTAGACCAGCTAGATGATCAGACTCTACAGTTGTTCAGAGTCGACGATCATTGTTTCCGAGTCTCCAGTTCGGACACGCACGAGTGTGCGGTCATTTTTCAGATGAGCATCGGCTGTCATTGTCGCTGCTCAGACCCCGGGCGTGGGGGTGGACGGTTCATCTCCTGGAGGCCACGTGTCAATATGTGGAGGGGTTTCCTAGGGGTCGCCTGCTATGTGTATCCCCTCTAGCCCGCTTTTTCTTGATTCTCGGAAGACATGTACGGATCCTAACAGACGCGATTTCTTTTCCTTGGGCACTCTCGAGGTCGATTCACATTCCCTGCAGCCGCCTCCTCTGTCGACTATCTGCAAGCATATCTCTATATCGGGGCACGCGAGTAATCATTCTAAGCTCTCTCCTATCGGATCCGTGCATTTCGGGTCTTGGCCTCGGATGCGGGTTTCAGCAGATCCGCTTATGCTTCCGGATCCCTTGGCAGGTCTCCCTCTGGGGCCCGATGTTTCGGCGATGTTGACTAGGCAGATCCTTTTCGAGGATTTCGACTCCTCTGTTGTGATGGCTCAGGCTCCCTCACCTCCTCCTGCTTGGACTCCTCCGGCTATTTCTTTGCTTGGCGACGCTGAGGGCAATACGCTCGATGAACCCATGGGGGTCGATGACTTTACATGGGCAGGGGGTGCCCCCTCTGCGGTGGAGGCCTCAACCTCTTCAAGATTCGGCAAAAGCTACATTAGGCGAATTCATTCTCGCCTTGGCACCCCCATGGTTTCTTCCTGCTCGACGTTGCGAGACTCGGTGGCGGAGGCGGCTGGCCTCTCTCTTATCGGGGGACGCTCCCTTGGTTTTTAATGAAGGTTCTTTCTTGGAACGTTAGTGGACTCGGGGATCTTGACAAGAGGCGGGCCTTGGGCTTGCGTTTATCCGAGTGGGAGTGCGATGTTGTTTTTATTCAAGAATCGAAGCTTTCTGGTGTCGATGAATCCTTATGGAGAACTTTCAGAGCTCATGCCGTGGATAACTTTCGATCTGTTGATGCCATCGGGGTATCGGGTGGTATTATTCTGGCTTGGCGCTCGGGGATTTTCAATTTCTCCTCCATGCGAGTGGGGAGGCACTCGTTGTCTGTGGTATTGACTCGCATCGACTCGAATGTATCTATTGCTTTTTCGGCTATATATGCTCCTACCTGCCATTTGCTGCGGAGGGATCTTTGGGAGGAGTTGAGGGAGATGACCTCTGAATTTGCGGATATTCCTTGGCTGTTGGGAGGGGACTTCAATGTTACTGCTCTCTCTTCGGATCGGCCGCGTGGCCGCAGGGGGAGGGATCCTGGATCAGGTGACTTCGTCGCCTTCATCTCGGATCTGGCCTTGGAGGGGCTGGTGCCCTCTGATATTTCCTATACATGGCGGAATAACGCTTCTCGATCGAGAATTGACAGGTTTTTGGCGAATGGCAAGATCATGGAACTTTTTCCTTTGTGCTGGGTGGCTTCTCGGCCGTGCTCGTTTTCGGATCATAATCCAATTATTGGGAGTCTGGGGAAGAGCTTCATCCCCGGGGACTCTTCCGCTATGAAAGGTGCTGGCTATTGGAGCCAGGGTTTAAAGATTTGGTCAGGAACCACTGGACCCAGGTCTCCTTTGAGGGCTCCGCTGCTTGTCGTTTGGACCACAAATTAGCCTCGCTGAGAAGGCTGTTGGCCTCATTCAAGAAGGATACGCGCCTTGCCCGTGTGGCGGCTAGGAATGCGGCGGAGGATACTATTGTGCGACTGGATCGTATGGAGAATGTGCGCGATCTGACGTCGGAGGAACTCCTGGAGCGTGCCACTGCCCTTGATGTAGTCAAAGCGGAGGACAAAAAACGAACAATCGAATGGCGGCAGCGGTCTCGATTGAGATGGATAAAGGAGGGGGATGCTAATACCGCTTACTTTCACCGGGTGGCTAGTGGTAGACGACGATTAAATTCCATCCCTTCTATTCTGGTGAATGGCTCCCTCATATCCGGAGACAAGGAGATGGGCGATGCCTTTGTGGGCCATTTCAAGAATGCCTTTGGTTGCAGGTCGCCTCGCCGCTGGCGTTGATTGGGGCGGGGGGCTCCTTCTATCTTTGACTCCGATGCCTTGACCTTGGTCAGGCCTTTCTCTTTGGCGGAGCTTAAAGACGCGGTGTGGGACCTTAATGACGACACCGCGCCGGGCCCTGATGGGTTCTCTGTGGCTTTCTACCGCGACTTTTGGGACCTGGTGGCTGGCGATGTTTTGGAGGTTGCAAGCGACTTCTACACCAGCAATCGTGGGTTCGACAAGATAAATAAGGCCCTAATAGTGTTGATCCCCAAGGCTCATCCGACAAATCGCATTGAGGACTTCCGTCCGATTTCTATTTCGAATGGGATATATTTAATCATCGCTAAGGTCTTGGCCAGGAGACTTGCTCCCCTTCTGGCATCACTTATTTCGCCTACGCAGGCGGCCTTTATCCTTGGCCGACATATTTCTGATTGTTTCGCAGTGGCTTCGGAGCTCGTTGCGGCGTGGAGGAGATCAAATGCTAAGGGGATCCTTTGGAAGATTGATTTTGCTAAGGCGTATGATTGCCTTGACTGGCGATTTTTGTGGTCGGTCTTGAGGCGGAGGGGCTTTCCTTCGATGTGGATTTCGTGGATGCGGCGGTGTGTATCCATAGCCTCACTCTCCATTTTGCTGAACGGTTGCCCGGTGGGGGGATTCTTCCAACCGAGGAGGGGGGTGCGGAAGGGGTGTCCTCTCGCACCTCTTCTCTTTGTGTTGGCGGCTGATGTCCTGCCTCGCATGATTGATGGAGTGGCTGCGGCGGGCTTGACTCGGGGTTGTTATATTGGGGAGCTACATGTCCCATCTATTCAGTTCGCTGACGACACATTATGCTTTGTTGAGGGGGGTCCTGATGCGGTGTCCAGTATGGCCACTACTGTGCAACTTTTCAGTGAGGCCTCGGGTCTGGTCATTAATGCATCGAAGTATAAAGTGGTTCCTTTCGGCATGTCGCAGGCTGAGGTTCTGGAATGCGCTCAGCTCCTGGGGTCTAACCCCTCTTCTTTCCCGTTTGACTATCTTGGCCTACCGCTTGCTGTCGGCCGTACTCGACTCCGCGATTGGAAGGTTGTGGTGGAGAAGATGGAGGCTCGCCTCGCGGGGTGGCGAGCGGTTTTGTTGTCCAGGGGTGGGCGGCTGGTACTTCTTAAAGCGGTGCTTTCCTCTATTCCTATTTATTTTTTCTCGGTCCGCGTTTTGCCCAAGGGGATTCGCTTGCGGCTGGAGAGGTGTATGCGTGGGTTCCTGTGGGGAAGTAAGGGGAAGGGAGAAGGGGGGTTCACCTCGTGGGGTGGGAGGTCGTTTCTCGGACCAAGCGGTTGGGGGGCTTGGGGGTCAGGCGACTGGAGTTGGTTAATGATGCTCGTTTGCTTAAGTGGGTTTCTCGAGTGTGGGGGAATGAGGAGAACTTTATGATTAATGTCCTGCGGGAATGGCTGGGCACGACTTGCTTGGCTGCTATAGGGGCAACTCGCTTTGCCGCCTATCTCCATTCTGGCGTGGAGAGACGACTGTTTTTAGCCAAAATCGCTCGTTTTTAAGCCAGTGTTGGGCAGCGGGAGTTCCTTTCGCTTTTGGACCGATGACTGGTCCGGAAGGGTGCTTTTAACATGATGTTCCCGCGTCTTTTTGCTTTGGTCGATGACAAGGAGGCGTCAGTGGCCTCGTGCTGGGAGAATGGCTGTTGGAGCCCTCGGATCGCTGCGACCCTGTCGGATCATCGGTTGGATGATTTTCTATCGTTAATGGCTCAGCTAGTTGATGCTCCTCGACCGAATGCTGGGCGTGACCACTGGGCCTGGAAGGATGGATCTTTCTCTTCGCGTAAGGCGTACTCTGCTCTCGCTCCTACACTTAATGCCGATGACGATATCTTGGTGCGTGACTGTAGATTCTTGTGGGGCCTCAAACTTCCTGAGCGCATTGGCATATTCTTATAGCTTCTTCGTCGTGGTCGGCTATTGACTCGTGATCGCTGTGCAACTATTTTTCCGAACGTTGGATCGATGTGCGGTCTTTGTGATGCGGAGCGGGAAACAATTTCTCATCTATTTTTTGAATGCGGCCCTGTTCGCACTCTTTGGGATGATCTTCCTTGGGTTAACGCCGTCTCCTTTCCTGCATTGTGCGAGAGTTTGGTTAACTCAAGGGGTACGGAAAGGAAGCTTATACTTGATCCAATCGCAAGGCTGTGGAGCATTTGGCTGGGGAGGAACGAGGCAATATTTACGGCTCAACGGTTCTACAGGGAGAATATCTCTATGCGTGCGAAGCGTTTCTTGGAGGATTGGTCCCAGGGGTAGACCACTGTGGATTTTTGGGGGATCCATTGCTTGTAGCTACCCTTTCGGGTAGGCCTTTGTACAACTTCTCTGTTCTCTGTAAAACCTGATTTCGTTTTATTTTTAAATATATTGGGGTGAACACCGTCGAGTGCTTCCCCCTCTTTTGAGCTTCAAAAATTTTTTTTTTCAAATGAGCATATGTTGCCATCTTTTGTTCGCGGTCCCCTTCATTCTTCTTGTTGTCAGGCCATAGTTTTCATGTGAGCCATAGGGACTCCAGAGTAGAGGATCATTCCCTATGCCATTGAGGGCAAGGGTTTTCATGTGGTATCATAGGTACTCCAGAGTAGAGCACCATTCTCTGAGCCAGATGGGAGAGACCCAGTTCTCCGACGAGGAGACTCCAGGCGCAGTTTCAGACTCGACGTTCAAGATTCTGAGTCTTCAGTTGACTCACACTCCAGCCCGTTCGTCCTCCTCACCTGCACGGCATGAGAAGCAACGTCCTCGACTGCAGCAATGTGTACGTTGGGTTGATATTGTCCGTAGTGTCCTGTAGTGTTGAGTTGAGTTTTTTTTCTGTTTGTCCAAGCTGAGCATTGCATGCTCCAGCTTGAGGGGGAGTGTTGGAGTATTTGGTTATGCGCCTATTGAGTTGTAGATGGGTAAATGGATACCTCTAGGATCCATTTACCCCATCCAGTGTTTAATCCCACATCGTCCAGTGGTGGGACTTGGAGGCTCTGGAGAGGCTATATAAGGAGCCCCAGACCTCCTGTATCCATTGAGAAAAAGCAATGAAACATATGCCCCTTTGAGGGCTTCTCCCGTGGTTTCATCCCGCTCCTCACGGAGTAGGGTTCCACGTTAAATCCCGCGTTCTTATTCTTATTTATTTTTTCCATGTTTACGCTTCCGCTTCCGATTTTCTAACAGTTTCGAAGAGGAGAAATGAATGTTATGCGAGGTACAACGCTATGGCGAAGTTCCCTAA